>OU342744.1:71824329-73024329 GCA_910589775.1 Avena eriantha | reverse complement strand
AAATATACATTTTTATTTTAGTTTTAAAGGCTGCCCATTGCTATTGGGCCTCACCCGGAGGGGAAGCCCAAAGGGGCAAGGTGCCTTGGGAGGAGGGCCAGTGATACCTTCGATCCGGATTATGGATGTAGTGTAGCTTCTTTTTCCCTAGTAGACCTAGGTTATCGAATCCTCGAGAAGCGAATGCGTAGTGAAGTTACTTTAATGGACCTTCGAGAGTTTTAGAATTCCTTTTGTGTTTTTACCGGACCAATAGCTTGTGTATTTTTGTTATTGTCGATGATGGAGAGAGAGGGCCTAGCGCGTTCGGTTTCACCTGTAGTTGTGCAAAACATCTGATGGAAATAAAACATAGAAATAAAGTATGCATGTACTTGTTAGAGCAAGATAAATTATATGTGGGCAGTGCATCCATAATTGCTATTGCCTCTCCAACCGTTTATAGAAATAACCTACTAGTCTCACGCATAGAAGAAAGATAACTAATGATATGCATAGTGATGTCACTGTTAATTCCAAGCAAATCCCTCACATACAGCCATACTACCTCTTGTGTCACTAGGGTTCCCAACCTGCAGATTAGTCATTACTCATAGTCCCTATACCTGGATCAACCCTTGGGGTCTTGGGTACCTGACAAGTCCTTGGATTGAGGCAAGAGAAGATACAATAATCGTCATGTCATACAAACTAATACACGATCCCATCTATGATAAATAACACACACAATTGCTACATGGCTAGGCTGAAGCCCTTAGCCCAAGGAGAATTACTCACACATAGAGATGAGATCAACAATCACAAACATTGTAATGAAAATCATAAGATTAATAGCAATAGTCTTACAATGTCGCCAATCAGAGAAGAGATCTACTATTACAAGTGGTGAAATATGGCTATGGAGATGGAGAAGGGTTTGGAGATCTATAGGCGGCTGGTGATTTGTGGCAGAGACTTTTTGGCAAGGTCTGGCTTGTTTTCTTGTTGCTCGAGGCTTCTTTATATAGGGGTCCCTTCACGAAAGTTGTTCTGTTTGACCTAACGGTGGCGACACCAACTATACGACCGGAGCTATACAGCCAATTTTTTTTGCTCCGGTCGTATAGCTGGTCGTTAAAGTGTCTGCCTCTGTCTTACGGCTCCTAGTTTCTTTAGGTTGTTGGAAATCTTGTATCTTTGACTTTAATATAGTGATTCCCTCCTTTAAACGACATTAGCTGCGCAGGAAAAATATAAAACAAAGGATTGCATACCTCTCTGAATATTAGCATTAGTGACAGGGTTTAGAGAGATATTTCATCAAAAATATGAGTAATATCCAGTTTAAATGTGGACGTAGATGGCTATATTTCAGAGCCATCAACCTCCCAAGCTTAAACTTGATCGTCCCCGAGCAAGAAAACCAAAATCAAAAAGGAACTCAACATTCAAACTGAAATAACGAGATGGTGATCTTACTTATGATTAGTAGTCTCATGTTTCCTCCACTTCATAAATCTGAAAAACTTCGGCATAGATAGAGTAATGGCAAGCATATCATACGGGTTTCATGCATCCTTATAGTGCAGCAAAATTATTGTAAACACGGATGATTCAAATGAGTAAACTTTATTCCATGTCAAGTAATCAACTCATAGGCTTTCCTTTGAATAATAATATAATCATGCAAATTAAGAGTGTGAGAGTTGTCATGAAAGCATATACACTAGAGTATCTCAATTCTCCCACATAAATAAATCAAGACTTTTCAAGCACTACTTTTCTATTCGTTGTCCTTCAAGAATTTCAGTTTTAAGTAATTGAGAGCATGCCTAAGATTTTTATCAATTTATCGGGCTATGATGGACACTCGTGGCATCACTAAGATTTGTTCCTTTTGCATAATGATTTCTCATAACAGCCAGAGGAGTGATTCCATCATGATTACAGCTACCCGAGAGTGCCAAGAATCTTACCCACTATAGCATTGCTACTACAAGTGTTTAATCAACTCATAGCTGAAATCTAGGAGTTTCCTCCATGAAGATCGTTCGCAGGGCAACGGAGTTGTTGACATCCCATGAAGTTTGACACGCGTAAAGCTATATCATTCTTATGATTAACAAGTCAAACTTTGGCATGCTCACAAAAACCGCTAAACATTAATTCAATCGAACATATCCTTTTAAAGAGAGCTATTAAGTCAACCAACATTTTCAGTGGTGTTGAGTGTCTCTAGAAATAAACCTTCAAGACTAAGTACTACAACATCCAAGCCTTCAATTGTGAGACTTTTTCTTATTACAATTGTTTAGCTATTTTTAGGCAAGACTTGGTTAATTACGAGAGCTGGAACAAAACGTACCCAATTAAATACCCATGCAAAGGAAAATCTTACTACAATACAAAGACTCACTCCACCAATATAATATCTCAACATTTACTACTAACTAGAATGGGTTTCTCATACCTCCCATGTTTGGTTCCACTTCTCTCTTCCTTTTTTATTTGTTTCTTGGAAACTCGAAGTCGATCACTCTCCTGCAAATACATGAAGACCTCGAGGCAAAAAGAAAAGAAAGAGGGAAAATAAGGAAAAATGGAGAAATCTTTTTGTGATTTTTAAGAGAGGGACTTTAAAGAATAGAAAATTGGCAGCAAATCTTGGCTAGAAAATTTCGAAAGCAAATAGAAAGAACTAAAAAATTTGTGTCGGGAAACCAACACGAGTGCTTATAAACTCAAATAAAAAAGCAACCTCGAAATAAATAAAAGCAAATAAATGCCAAATAAAGATACATGAGGAAACTCCCCCAAGCTTAGGCTTTTGCAAGCCCTTCAAATCATTGTGGTGGCGGGAAAAAGTCATTACTCCAGTTTGCGAATTGAGTTGAGAGGTTACTAGTTGATTCTTGGAGGTTCAAAGAGAGGCTATGCATACTCTCCACAGTCCCTCCAAGTCCTTGGAAATCTTGGTATGTGGCGAACCGGATTTGTGGTTGCTCCTCTTGGTAAGGAACTTCTTGCTCCTCCTCTTGGTCCTGATTCTCTTCCGGAATCTCTTCCTCGGGTTGGTGTTGCTCAACCTGCAAGTCATATAGCAAACATCCTTCCTCTATAGAGAAAATACCATTAGGTATAGGAGCGGGGTAGAGACGTCCAGCTCCAGCAATATGCAGATAATAAACATCACCTCTCCTAGTGAGCATTCAGAGGCTCTCAGGGTGGAGAAACCAACACGTGTCTCACCTAGCAAGGGTTGCAACTCACCTAGGTTGATGTCTAGGGCAGTGGCAAGAATGGTGATGACGCGTCCACCTGTGATTGGCCCATGTCTTTGGGAGGCTTGGTGCTCCAGGTAGCGCAAAAGGGTAGCACCCAAGTTGAGTGACAAGCTGCAGTTCATGTAAGTAGGCTTTGCAAGGACTAGGATGTCCTCCTTGTTAAGTCTTGTGAACTCATTACGAGCCTGCAAGGTGTTAGCAATAACATAGAACAAATAGTGAATTGCAGGATGTTGAATATTCTTCCCCTTGTTCACTCTACTAGTGAAGCTCATTCCATTATAGTATTGTTCAGGGGAAGGACTTAACCCAGTAAAGGATGCGCGTAAGGCATGAATATCATTGTTTGGCAAATTAAAACATGTGCACCATTCATCTAATGTTAAAGTGTAGTTGTTGTTCATCAGTTAGAAAGAAATAGTGTCCTCTCCTTGCCATTGTTTAACGGTGCTTTGCAACGAACTTAGAAATTCAATGATTAAGCAGCGATAAGTAGGTACATCATTGTACACAAAGTTTTATAGGCCAGCTCTATTGCAAAGTAAATTGAAGTCATCAGAAATACCGAGTTGGTTCAATATAATGGGGCAAGACCACTTTGGTGGCCTTCACTTCGTGGTTCTTGATTCTATTAAAGCGATCACGATGGGCCTCATCCCTGAACCGTATCCATATGCGTTCCTGAGTGGCTGCCCGAGAAACGCTAGCGGTGGTACGAGCACGAGTTTGGCTCCTTGTGTTTCATCATTTAAAACATTGAAGAAAGGCAAAAATAAAACTTTTTGATCCAAAAACTGTAAGTATAATATATTCCTCATCAAAACAGACTAAAGAATCTCCTCAAGATAATAATCTAGGCAAGAAAGTCATGGCAATTGGTTCATAGTAGGGCTCACCCTAGATTGATAATGACAATAGATCGAGGATGAATTTGCAAAAAGTAATTGGGAGATCGGAGGAGAAACATACCGTAGATCACTCGTGTGCGAGGAAATCGAACAAAATTGAGTGGAGATGAAGATCTCTTGAGGTTTTGAGAGAGTTTGGAGGTAGGAGAAAGAAAAAGGATTGAAGTTTTGGAGTTGGAGGTACCTTCCCGTGCGATTTTGTGGTCGGACACAACTATACGGGTGGAACATGTGTTCCCGCTGTATAGTTGGCTTTCTGTCAAAATATTAGGTTTTCCTCCTAGCGGCACAGCTATACGGACGCAACTATACGGTCAGAACAAAATGTTCCTGCCGTATAGTTGGTTGTTAAACTATATGTCCCTTCGAAAGAAAATATACAAAGGCATCGATATCTATACGACTAGAACTATACGGCCGGAATTTTTATTCCTGCCGTATAGTTGGTCATTAAACTCTCAGTACATTAGAAAAGAATTCATACGGAGGTACTGATATCTATACGACCGGAACTACATGGCCGGAATTTTTATTCCTGCCGTATAGTTGGTTGTTAAACTCTCTATATATATTATAGAAAAAAATTCGATGGCAAAGATATCTATACGGCCGGAACTATACGGTCGGAATTTTTATTCCCGCCATATAGTTGGTCGTTAAACTCTCTGTATGCATCAAAAAAAAATTTCTTCGAGAATTACTTCGTTTCCTGTAACTTAGTGATATACCTTATTTATGACAAAAAATTTACAGTAAATATTGTCTACCAACAATAGCATGTACGTAGAGAATTTCAAGTACTACCGAACTTCTTCTCCTCACATGGAGTTTTCTAGCACTCTTTATTAAACATAAACTTAAACTAAAATTAAAAACTTAACTCAAACCTTTATTTGACATGGGTTGCCTCCCATGGAGCGCTCTTTTACGGTCAATAGCTTGACCTTGACGATAATCACTTGGGCCAGATGAGTGGAATACCCACTCCAAAGTAATTGGCCTTCAAAGTGACGGCCTCCTTCTCGTCATGTTTGGCTTTCTTTTTCCTGGGGAAATGGATAAGAAAAGGATCCTGCGAAGGCAATTGCAACTTCATGTTCCCTCCATGGAGGTTAATTAAAGCCTTTATAGTTCTCAAGAAAGGGTGACCTAGTATTATAGGAGTAATAGTATCTTCAGGCATGTCAACAATAATGAAGTCAATTAGAGCAGGACAGCCTTTAATGTAAACTAAAGTGTTCTCCTTGATTCCTACAGCTTGCTTGTAGGTAGAATCTGTTAGATGCAATTTTAATTCAGTGATTTCAAAGACGCCAAGATTTAACTTGTTAAAAAGGCTCTTTGGGATTGTTGAGACGCTTGCACCTATCACAAAGTGCAGCTATCTGATTAGTCCCAATCTTTATCTTAATATTAGGCTCAAATATGTCATCTAGTTTAACAGGTAACTTTTCAGTGATTTTCTTGTATTCCTCTTCAAGCTCACGTACCTTAATTGCTACTTGGTCAACAAAGTTTTGATACATGGCTTCAGCGTTACCTTCACTTACCGGAATTTTGACGTTGATCCTTTTTACGAGGTCTTCGATGGTGTAGCTTGGTGAAGGGGCATTACTATAATCAAGTTCTTTAGGCTCCTCCCTTTGGATCCTCATCATTTTGAGTTCTTCCACAGGATTGGGCTCAGCTTTACGTGAAAATTTAGCTAGAGTGAGAGTTGGACTCTCGGTTACCTTCCCTAGCTATGCCTCAATGATCCTCATTCTTTCTTGGAGGGTGATGGCTCGAGATACGTCGAGCTCGTTGGGAACCCCAAGAGGAAGGTATGATGAGCACAACAGCAAGTTTCCCTCAGTTATGAAACCAAGGTTATCGAACCAGTAGAAGCAAGGAAACAACTCCAAGGTGTTGCTGACAACTTGGAATCCTACACAACATAACCATAGAACTTTGCCCCAACTTACAGTGAGGTTGTCAATCTCACTGGTTTTGCTGAAAACAAAGAATTAAACATATAGTGCGGAAGATAGTAATTGCTTGTAGAAAATAAATAGTAAACGGTAAACAGTAGATGGTATATTAATGATAAAAGAATGGACCGGGGTCCATAGTTCACTAGAGGTGTTTCTCCTTAAGATAAATAGCATGTTCGGTGAACAAATTACTACGGGGCAATTGACAAATTTGAGAAAGCATAACAATGCATATACTAGACATCTTGATTCCTATGAGATTTGATTGGGCATTACAACATAATACATAGACCGTAATCCAACTGCATCTATGACTAATAATCCACTTTCAGGTTATCATCCGAACCCCTTCCAGTATTAAGTTGTAAGCAACAGATAATTACATTAAGCAAAGTGTGTAAAGTAAACAATACGATTGCCCCATGGACAAAGGATTGTTGTTTTCTCCCTAGTAGCAACAACACATCTACAACCTTAGATATTTCTATCACTTCCCCAGATTACTAGAGGCATGGACCCACTATCGAGCATAAATACTCCCTCTTGGAGTTGCAAGCATCTACTTGGCCAAGATAGTTACTAACAACGGAGAGCATGCAAGATCACAAATAACATAGACATGATAGAATCAATAATCAATCTGAAATAGAATCTCAATATCCATCGGATCCCCATAAACACAACATGTAAGATTACAGATAGATGATCTTGATCATGAACGGAGCTCACAAGATCTAAACATGATAGCACAAAGGAGGAGAACCAACCATCTAACTACTACATGGACTCATAGTCTAAGGATAAACTACTCACGCATCACACCGGAGGCAGGAATGGTGATGAAGAAGGCCTCCAGGGTGATATATCCCCTCCGACAGGATGCCGTGGAGATCTTCGGATCCCCCCTATCTAGGGATGGAGATGGCGGCGGCTACAGACTGTTTCGGGGATTTTTGATCGGGTCCTAGGGTTTTCGTCCCGGGAGGCTTTTATAGGCAAAGGGGCAAGGTCAGTTGAGTACCAGGGGGGCCACACCCCTAGTGGTGCGCCCCCTGGCTGCACCGCCACCAGGTGTGGCTGCCCTAGTGCGCCACTTCGTCTCCCCTCTGGACTCTGTGTTCCTTCCGGTAAAATATTGACGTGGGCTTTTGTCTTGTCCAATTCCAAGAATATTTCCGTACTAGCTTTTCTGAAACCAAAATCACCAGAAAACAGGAAACTGGCACTATGTAATCTTGTTAATAGGTTAGTTCTAGAAAATGTATAAAAATACCTCAAAGTGTGAACAAAACATAAGAAATTAGATATAAAACAAGCATGGAACTTAAAAAATTATAGATACGTTTACGACTTATCAGAGGGCTTGCAAATCATTTCTCAAACTAACAGTTTGGTTAGATAATTTACCAAGCATGGCATCATGGTTCTCCGTTATTTTGACAAGAATATTGTTTTGTTCATTTTCTGAGTCTATAAAAGACTTAAGTGTTTCTTAGAGACTACCATTACTAGTTCCCATATTATTATTAGAATTACCTACAGGACTTGAATAATGTTTCTGAAAGTTAGGATTGTAACTCTTCTTCCAAGAAGGGTTATAATCATTATGAGCTACGAAATCTATTTCTTCAATATTTGTTTCAGGGGTGGCTCTTACCTAGGTTTCCTTACCTTTTACGGCTAGTATGAGCTCATCCAACTTAGCATTGAGTTCCTTGTTTTCTTGTGGTGAAATAGAGTTCACCTTCTTTGTGTTTGATCTTTCCACATGCCATTGAGCATGGTTATCTTTTTCTAACAGCTATTTTGCTTCGGTAATATGTTTACCCATGAATGTTCCTCCAGCTGTAGTATCAAGGATAGACTTAGATACAGGATTAAGAGCATTATAAAATAAATGGAGGATTAACCAATCTTCCATCCCTTGACTCGGACAATTTCTTAGGCATTCTTTCATCCTCTCCCATGCAAGCGCTAGTGGCTCGCGCTCTTCCTATTTAAAGTCAGTAATATTAGATCGGAGTTGCATAGTCTTTGCAGGTGGGAAACATTTATTCATGAATAAAGAAGTACACCCCACCCATGATGTAATAGTATTTCTAGGCAAAGATAGCAACCATTCTTTTGATCTCCCTCATAGAAAGAAAGGAAATAGACATAATTTGACCCCATCAGGGTCAACATCTTTTATACGCATCATATCACATATTTCAATGAAAGTATTCAAGTGCATACCCGCGTCTTCAATAGTAGAGCCTCCAAACTGATTTTGTTGAACCAAACTTAAGTAATGGGGCTTAATTTCATAGTCATGAGTAGCAATTGCTGTCTGAGAGTAATAGGATTACACAAATAATCATTGTTGGGAGTAGCAAACTCCCCAACCTTCTTTTCAGCCATATTTTCTATGTTTTTGGTTTTTCTTAAACAAAGAATTATAATAGTAAAAGCAAGAATTTAAAGGCTAACTATTTTTTTGGTTTATCAAATAAATACTAAAAGCAAACTAACAAAATTAAAAATAAGAATTAAAACTAGCAAGGTTCCTAATAACCTCACCAGGGTAGCTATTGCTTTCCTGGTAACGGCGCCAGAAAAAGGGTTGATACCTTCGATCCGGATTACGGATGTAGTGTAGCTTCTTTTTCCCTAGTAGACCTAGGTTATTGAATCCTCGGGAAGCGAATGCGTAGTGAAGTTACTTTAACGGACCTTCGAGAGTTTTAGAATTCCTTTTGTGTTTTTATCGACCAATAGCTTTTGCGCCTTTTTGTTGTTGTTGATGATGGAGAGAGAGTGCCGAGGGCGTTCGGTTTCACCTGTAGCTGTGCAAAACATCTGATGGGAATAAAAGATAGAAATAAAGTATGCATGTACTTGTTAGAGCATGATAAATTATATGTGGGCAGTGCATCCATAATTGCTATTGCCTCCACAACCGCTTTTAGCAATAACCTACTAGTCTCATCCATAGAAGAAAGAGAACTAATGATATGCATAGTGATGTCACCGTTAATCCCAAGCAAATCCCTCACATACAGACGTACTATCCCTTCTGTCACTGGGGTTCCCAACCTGCAGATCAGTCATTACTCATACTCCCTATACCTGGATCCACCCTCGGGGTCTTGGGTACCTAACAAGTCCTTGGATTGAGGCAAGAGAAGATACAAAAATCATCATGGCATACAAACTAATACACGATCCCATCTATGATAAATAACATGCACAATTGCTACATGGCTAGGCCGAAGCCCTTAACCTAAGGAGAATTACTCACACATAGAGATGAGATCAACAATCATAAACATTGTAATGAAAATCATAAGATTGATAGCAATAGTGTTACAATGTCGCCAATCAGAAAAGAGATCTACTATTACAAGTGGTGGAATATGGCTATGGAGATGGAGAAGGGTTTGGAGATCTGGAGGCGGCTGGTGATTTGTGGCAGAGACTTTTTGGCAAGGTCTGGCTTGTTTTCTTGTTGCTCGAGGCTTCTTTATATAGGGGTCCCTTCACGAAAGTTGTTCTGTTTGACCTAACGGTGGCGGCGCCAACTATACGACCAGAGCTATACGACCAGAATTTTTGCTCTAGTCATATAGTTGGTCATTAAAGCGTCTGCCGCCATCTTACGGCTCCTGGTTTCTTCTGGTTGTTGGAAATCTCGTATATTTAAATTTATGTAGTGATTCATTCCTTTAAACGACATTATCTATGCAGGAAAAATATAAAAGAAAGGATTGCATACCCCTCTAAATATTAGCATTAGTGGCAGGGTTTAGAGAGACATTTCCTAAAAAATATGAGTAATATCCAGTTTAAATGTGGCCGTAAATGGCTATATTTCATGGCCATCAGCCAGCTGGCCAAGGCTTGGTGGGCTGCCCAAGTGGGGCCCACCTAGGGACGGTGGGTGTGGGGTTTAGTCCCACACCGTCTGCCCCTTGTGTGGTGCCCCTCCCCTCCCACTATATAAAGGGGGGGTCACCCCTCCCCATTGGAAGCATCCAATTATCTCATTTTCTCTCTCTCTCTCATTTCCATTGAGGATTTCTTCGTAATATTGGAGGACCTCTAGGGATTTGAGTTCTCCACCTTCACACTACCGTCGTGTGATCTTCGGTCTGCCATCTTCCTCTTCCTCTGCTGAGCTCAATCGGAGCCCAGGATACGCCGCCTATACCGGACATGTGTAGTACTTCGGAGGCACCACACTTGGGGTGCTTGGAGCTGCTCGTCTTCATCAACATAGGCTTTCCTGCATAAGGCGTTCATCGGTCTTCAAGCGTATGAATATCGTCTCTTCCTTGTCCTTTACTTATGTCTACATAGTAGAGATCTTGGTATTAGTGTTCGCGTAGATAGAAATTTTTTGTTTTCTCCTACGGAACCCTTCAGTGGTATCAGAGCGGGTCTACGGGTAGACATGTCGTACGGATAGAACACATAGCAATATGTGGGCATTGATTTTCTAGTTGGTACCCTCTTTTATGTTCTTGTTCACATCGCGTCACTGTTTGATGAAGCGCCCCCCAACCAACCTCACGTGGTGATTCACGAGACTGGTCCACAATTAAGTGGCTTAGGGGGGTGTTTGCCTCTCTACGGTAGTTGATATGGCATCGACATTGGAGGGCCCTGAAAAGGGAAGTAAAACGGCAATCATTGAATCCATGTTGTGGCTCGTCATTCGTAGGTGGGAAGGGGTTCTACCGCGAAAGCCCTAAAGTCACGTAAAACTTGCAATAGATACACTAGAGGTGTCTATCTTTATTTTTCATAGGGGCATGTGTTGTGACATGGCAATGACGAGTTTCTGAAACTTTCATTGGAGCTCTCAATGGCGATTAAATGTTGTGACCACGTCATAACACCTTACTTTGTGAAGTGTCACTTTGTGCATCCTATCTTGCTAGTATGTTAACATATATGATGGTAGCATAATTGGATAATCCCTCACCGAATTCCAGTCTTAGTATCCCCCTTGTGTGTGCACCACCAAGAAAGTTATCCATTATGAGGCATGCCATGATGTTCGGGTGTCAGACATATCTACATTCGCATATGGTGGGTGTAAGCCATGTTGCACTACGAATACACACAAGTTAGAACTGGCGAGCCTAGCATGTGTAGACATGGCCTCGGGATACAAGAGACCGAAAGGTCGAGCATGAATCACATGGTTGATGTGATCAAAATTAGAGAATGTCTACCTTTGAAACTGCATTGCTAGCTGTGACGATCGAGGGTGGTGTAGCAGACTGGGATCATGTGATCACTGAAACGAATAGAGGGATGTTCGTTTGAGTGGGAGTACTGCTTGTTTTAGTTTAGTAGCATAAAATAAAACATGAACTCATTATTATGAACATGGTCTAAACACTTAGCAAATACATTGTAGATGTCTCGCCCACCCACCTTCAACTTTAGCACTTTCCTCGAGAAGGACAAGCTAAAAAATGATGGAACCAACTTCACCGCATGGTTCCACAATCTTAGGATCCTCCTAGTCCCCTACAAGTTGACTTATGTCATCGAGGCTGAGCTTCCAACTAAGCTTGCAGATTCCGCCTCCCAGGACGAAAAGAATGTCTGGTAGTCCAAGGCGGATGATTTCTCTCTCATCCAGAGTGGAATGCTCTGTGTCATCGAGCTGGAGCTTCTAAAGCGTTTTGAGAATATGAATTATTTTGAGTTTATTGGAGATCTCAAGGTTGTCTTTGCTCCACAAGCTCGGGCATAAAGGTATGATGCTTCCGAGCTCTTCTTCTCCGTTAAGATGGAAGAGCACATCAGTATTAGTGAGCACGTAGTCAAAATGTTTGGCTACGTTAAGCGCTTGAATTCCCTGGATTGCAAAATCTCGGAGGAGCTAGCAATTTATAGGGTGTTGCACTCGCTGCCCCTAGCTACAAGAGCTTTGTGATGAACTAGAACATGCAAGGGATGACTAAGACCCTTGCTGAAGTATTCTTCATGCTCAACTACTAAGGTAGAAATCAAGAAAGAGCACACGGTGTTGATGGTTGATACGTCGTAAATGTATCTATAATTTTTGATGTTCCATGCTTGTTTTATACCTACTTTCTTATGTTTTGTCCACACTTTGGGGTATTTTTACACATTTTCTGGAACTAACCTATTAACAAGATGCCACAGTGCCAGTTGCCTATTTTCTGCTGTTTTTGGTTTCAGAAAAGCTAGAAAAGACATATTCTCGGAATTGGACGAAACAAAGCCTGAAGTTCCTACTTTACCCGACATGAAGACGGAGTCCAAAGCAGAGATGGAGGAGGGCCAGGGGCTGGCCACACCACCTGGTGGCGAGGGCTAGGCTAGGCCGCGCTAGGGGATGGTGTGGCCCCCTCAGGCCTCCACCGACCTTGCCCCTTCGCCTATATATTCCTCCCGGGACAAAAACCCTAAGTACCAGATCCGAATTCCACGAAAAGTTCCGTAGCGCCGCCACCACCGAAGAGGAGATTCAGGGGATAGAAGCCTTTGTTCTGGCACCCTGCCGGGACAGGGAAGTGCCCCCGGAGCCATCTCCATCGACTCCACCAGCATCTCCATCGCCGTTGCTGACTCCCATGATGAGGAGGGAGTAGTTCTCTCTCAAGGCTAAGGGCTCTACCGGTAGCTATGTGTTCATCTCTCTCTCTATGCATGATCTTATGAGATCATGAGCTTTGTAATCTATAGATCTATTCTACTACTCAAGTGCTTTAATGAATCTCTGCTTATCCCCACGTGTGTAAAGTTGACAGTATGCACACCGTGTGGCACTTTGGCTAAGGTTACATAAATACTTATCATGAGTATAATTTGAGTTAGATGTCTCTACGAGATTGTGGTGTTTGTTGGAACCATCTAGCCCTCAAGGTCATAGTGAGGGGTTATCTGGATGGGGAATGCGAACTTTAAGGTGTGCTGTTATAGCCCTACATCATCCAACCGGAGAGTAGTTCAGGGTAGCGTTATGAAGAGAAGATATTTATATGAGAGTGTCCACTAGTGAAAGTATGATCCCTAGGCCTTGTTTCTAAGCATTGAAACACCGTTTACATGTTTGCTTGATGCCACTCTTATTTCAGATTGCAATTACCACTTATAATCATCCATATTACTTGTATTTCACTATCTCTTCGCCGAACTAGTGCACCTATACACCTGACAAGTGTATTGAGTGTGTTGGGGACACAAGAGACTTCTTATATCTTGATTGCAGGGTTGCTTGAGAGGGATACCTCTGACCACTTCCTCCCTGAGTTCGATAAAACTTGGGTGATCCACTTAAGGGATACTTGCTGCTGTTCTACAAATCTCTGCACTTGGAGGCCCAACACTGTCTACAAGAATAGAAGTGTGCGTAGACATCAAGCTATTTTTTGGCGCTGTTGCCGGGGAGGTAAGGTAAAAGGTACTCACATGATCTGGCTACTAAGCTATCTTCTAGTGCGGTTGCTGGTGTGTGAGTGCTCGAAGTTATTTCCTTTAAATTCTACAATTATATTTTTTTGTTTCTTGTTTTTATTTTCACTAGTTAGGCTTAATGGAAAACAACAACAAAATTAGAGAGCTTTTTAGTATTTTTCCTAAGGTAGAACATAAATGGTTTGAAAAGAAAATTAAAAAACCCATGGAACTTTCTTTGCATGCTAATAGCAATGTTATTAGTATGAATATTTTGAACACCTATGTTACTAATTCTATGGAAACGTCTAAGCTTGGGGAAGCTGGTTTTGACGAGCATGATAATTTTAGTCCCCCAAGCACGGAGTAGAAAATTTACTTTGATGATACTATACCTCCAATATATGATGATTACAATGATGAATATGATATTTTCAGTCCACCTACTATTGAGGAGAAAATTAATTATGATTACAATATGCCTCCTATATTTGATGATTATGGTGATGAGAATAATAATGATAGCTATTTTGTTGAATTTGCTCCCACTACAATTAATAATAATGACTATGCTTATAGGGAGAGTAATAATTATTTTATGCATGTGGCTCTAATGACCCACAAGTATAGGGGGTGTATCGCAGTATTTTCGAGGGAACTGGAACCCAATTTATTGATTTGACACAAGGGGAGCCAAAGAATATTTATAAGCCTTAACAACCGAGTTGTCAATTCAGCTACACTTGGAAACAATCTTGCTCACAGCAGTTTATCAGTAGCAACAGTTTTGTAGTAGTAATAGTAAAGTAATAGAAGTAGTAAAAGTAAAGACAGTAGTAACAATTACAGTAAATAGTAGGATTAAAGCGCGATAGACATAGGGATTGATGGACGGGCGTTGCATGGACAAGACAGTTCATATAGCAATCAGAACATAGGGCATTTGAAGATAAATAAGATAAAGCATCCAAATACTAAGTAATCATAGGCATGTGCTCCATAAATAGTCATATGTGCTCGCAATGAGAACTTGCACAACATCTTTTGTCCTGCCAGCCTGTTTGAAGCAGGGCCTCAAGGGAACTACTGGCAATTAAGGTTCTCCTTTTAATAGAGCACCGGAGCAAAGCATTAACACTCAGTGAACACATGTGATCCTCACATCAAAGCCATTCCCTCCAGTTATCCCGATTGCTGTCACTTCGGGGCCTTTGGTTCTGGACAACAATATGTGTATACAACTTGCTGGTAAGACCATAAACAATACTATCACAAAGAATCAATAACATGTTTAGATCTGAAATCATGGCACTCGGGCCCTAGTGATAAGCATTAAGCATAACAAGTTGCAATAAAGTCAAAAAACACTAATAAAAGATACTAGGCACCATGCCCTAACAATCCGATGCCATTACATGAACGATCTCATCCAATCCCTACCATCCCCATAGCCTACAGCGGGGGATTACTCACTCATAGATGGGGGAAACATGGATGGTCGATGGAGAAGCGATGGTGATGATGATGGCGATGATCTCCTCCAATTCCCAACCCGGCAGGGTGCCAGAACGGAGTTTCTGGTTCTGAATCGCGGAATCTTGTGGTGGCGGCGCAGCGGAACTATTTCTAGAAATACGTCAAACCCCCTTGGTTTTTAGGTCAAGAGGTGACTTATAGGTGAAGAGGGAGGCCGAGGGGGCAGCCAAGGTGGCCACACCACACCCAGGCGCGGCCTGGCCTTGCCCGCACGGCCAGGTGGCGTGGGCCCCTCGTGGCCCTGCTCCGTCTCGTCTTCTGGCTCCGTGAATCTTCTGGTGAAATAGGATTTTTGGCATATTTTCCGGGATTTTTCCTGATAGTTGATTTTCTACACAAAAACTAGACACCAAGGTAATTCTGCTGAAAACAGCGTCAGTCCGTGTTAGTTGTATCCAAATCACACAAGTTTAGAGGAAAAACAATAGCAAAAGTGTTCGAGAAAGTAGATACGTTTTGGACGTATCAACTCCCCCAAGCTTAGCTTATTGCTTGTCCTCAAGCAATTCAGTTGAAAACTGAGTGCGATAAAAGAAACTTTCACGAACACATTTGCTTCATAAGATGTATATATTCTCAGCATATGATCAACTACTCAGGCAATTCATAATAAGGAGTAAGCAACTAAGTTTACTTAATAGTCATTGCCAGCTATGAAGAGCTTCTAACTCAAAAATAGTAAATGGCATGAAACATAAACATAAGCAATATTGCAATGCTCATAACAAGGTATGATAGAGTGGTATTCTCGCTTGCCTTTGTTTGTAGAACAAACATAAATGCCAAGGCACCTCTGAAGTTCAAGTGAAGACTAGTAAAAAGATATCAAAGATACAAGCATCAAAGTCATAACACAATTAATCCAGTTTTGAGACAAGCACATTACACTAAGAATGACAATTATGCTCTCAAGAAGGTGCTCATAGAATGGGTGGTGACTCAACAAGGAAATGAAAAAGGTTTTGAAAAGTTTGAAAGGCTTCCAAATTCTGAAAGTATGGTACTCATTAGCTTTGAGCTCTCATTGCCCCTATCATAAGCATCTTTAAATGGTTAAGGTTAAAGTGACACAACTAAGACGATATGCTTGACAAGTTATAAGTTAAAATCTCATGCCCCTTACTTACGAGTACCGGACCTCATGCTACTCAACTTCTGTCACAAGTAAGCTCTTGTCATTGTAAGTACATATGTATCATAGAGAACCGCCAACGGAGTACCCCTTGCACATGATACAAGAGTTATCCCATAATAAAAATGACAAGGCAAGCAGACAATGAGCATCTTAGTGACCTTTTTATTTGCTATTTGCATAGGTTTTTATTGAGGATGCTTCACAGAATGCTCATTATGGTTATGCTGCAAGTTATCACCATGATTAGGCATGGCTTAGGCTAGCGGCCCATGCGTTTCTCTAACACATATACAAACTCCATGATCTTACAAGTTCCCCTTTTATTTCACACCACGGGGATCCATAAGCGAAAGAATCATGAAATCAATGAGGTACAAAGTACTAGTGCAATGTTGAAAGCGTTCCCCATGATACATGGTTCTACTAACTTCAACTCATAAAGCGCAAGCATATACGCAACAAATATGGACGCAATGGTTCAAGATTATTAAGTGCAAGAAAGTAAAGTGTGCCATCAAGTTCGTGAGAGCTTTACTAACTATCTTTCTCATATCAAGCAAACATTTTATTCGGAAGAAAACAAGGCATACTAAATATGCACGGAATAGCAAAGGATGCTAATAGGTAGGTATGGCAGACACTTTTTGCAATATTGGTTTTAGGGAGTTGGAAACACTAGTAAAGCTTATACTCAGTGCAAGTGAAGGCTAGCAGTAGTAAGGGAGCGACAAACGTGAGAGCAATAACTGTCATAATCATGCTTGCAACAAAACATGACTATTCATGGCATGAAAGTGATTCAAGACCCCTGAGGCAAAATAATTCATCGAGGCTTAACTGATTATTGTTTCAGTCATATACATGCATGAGCATGTGCCAAGTCAATTCAAGTGAAACATTCAGAGGGAGATACCACAGTGTCATACCAAGTTATGAATAGAGCAATGCAAGCAAACATTCATATGACATGCTACAAACTATTAGCAAGCTGGAGCTAATCATAAGAAAGCAAGAACTACTAAGCATCCATAAATAACATACACCCTTCATGAACAGACTAAGCATGCCCACAATGATGAGTATATGTACAAAAATTAAAACAAATAGAGTCCGTTACCAGCCTCTTACCACACCTCAAGTTGTCATTAATCCTCATTATTGCATTTCACTTGTGTGGCTTGAATAATAACATGAAACCAAATTCCACTGAGGACTACTGAACCCTGCAACAAACTTCATAAAACCAAAGAAGAAGAACAAATATTTTTGGTGTTTTTAATTTTCAAAGGCAAGAACCAAAAGGAAAAACAAGCAAAGCAAAATCTTTTTGGGTTTTTCGAATAATTAAGACAAAGCAAAAAGGAAAAGGCAAACCAAGGCAAAAGAAAAAGAAGCAAACAAAGAGAAACAACGGAAATATTTTTGGTCTTTTTGTGTTTTAGAAAGCAAAAGAAAAGAGAGAACGAAAACTAAAAAGAGAACAACGCATGAATATACAAAGTACCGATGAAACATGATATGTAGATGAGCGTGATGTCGGTGTACCTCCCCCAAACTTAGGCTTTTGGCCTAAGTTGGGATCAATCCAAAGCTGGCCAAGATGGAGCGCCTCCGTAGTAGGGCGAGGACGTACCCTCGTCCTAGTATGAGCTCGAGGACGCCCCACCGTAGTGTGCAGAGTAGTCGTAAGAAGGCACATCCTCCTGGTGCTGCCTGTGGAAACCAAGCAGGCAGAGCTGCTCGTCCACCTCCTCCTTGGAACGCGACCACAACCTCCTGTGAACACTGAATAAAGTAGATTGCGGCAAAGGAATCTCCCTTTCATCCCCGTCAGTAAACAACATCATGTATACTAAACTGTCTGTATCAGAGTCAGCAGTGATGAAGTGATGTATTTTCATGGCAGCAAGATCAAGCCTCTGTGGTGCCAATATAGTATCATTAGGATCCACAGAAAGCTCTAACGCAGTAACCATACGTGAAGCAATAATGCCCCCATAAATAGGTCCCCTAGCAGCTAGGCGGTGAGCAATGAGAGAGCCAAGATTTTACCGAGTATCATTATTAAGTGCAGCAGCGAGGAAGGCTAAATGATAATTGGAGATATTACTTGTATTCTCCCTACCAAGAATACTAGTAGCAAGATAATAAGCAAAGTATCTAAGAGCTAGGAGTTGGATGTTTCTTATCTTCCCGCGCTGAGCTACGCGGTCATCTTCATTTGTCACACTTTGATAGAGCTCCAGCAAATCAGCGGGCCGACCTTGGATCTTCTTCACGGTCCCTGTCATGCCTATACCTATAATGCTGCAAAATCTTTCCAATGACATGGTAATAGGATGATTATAAATTCTAAAAGAAACAGTTGACTGGTAGGGGGTGTTAGTGAAAACGAAACTCTCAACAAAAGTTTTGGTGAGCACGACATATTGCTCACTCTCATCCTCCATGTATGAGGTCAAACCGACCCTTTGAACCAGTAGTAAGAAATCATCGAGGATCCCTGTAGCTTGCAAAAAGGTATAACAAGGAAAAGTAGATGGGTGAGCATCCCCCTCATCTCCTTCATTGCCAAAGTGTGGTGCAATGAGATCTTCATTGTATGAAGGCCTACACTGAGAGGCTGATCTTGAGGGCCTTGACCTCCTAGGTGTGTCCCTCTCAAATATTTATCCAAAGGTGTGGTTGTTCATCTTTGATATTCTGAAATTTAAACATCCATTAAACAAGTGATTGCAAAGTGAATATATAATGAAGGGCACTACTCATAGGGACTTGTAAGAGGCCTAAACATGCACAAAACAATATCTCTAAGCATTGAACAAACTTGCAAGCTCTTATAACCTGTCATCTACAGTAGCAAAATACTCAAGATATAAACCACTAAACACAAATCTGCTTGGACAAGCGGAGGAGTTACATAACGGAGAACAAATGCTCCAAATTTCAGCAGCAAAGATGGGTTGAGCAAGGAGATCAAAAAATCATGGGCAAGAACAACTAGAACACAATTCGGAGCAAATAACTGATGTTTTCTCAGGAGAGAGAAAGAAGTGGGAAGTGAGAGAGTGAGTGGAGGGCTACGGGTGGCCCACACCATGGCCAGGCGTGCCCCTGGGCTGGCCACGCCGCCAGGTGGAGTGCCTGCCTGGTGGGCCCCCCTGGTACTCTCCAGGCACTCCTCTGCCCCTTTGCTCACGTAAAAATTTAATATGAATTTTCTGGAATTTTTTGAGACACTTTATTTTTGAGCAATTTTTAGGTATAGAAGAATGATTTTCTGACAGAAAAAGTTTCTGGAAAGATGCAATGACAAAACAAAGCTAAAACTTCAGAAGTTCTAAGACACTCTAACATGCAAGCGACTAACAACAGAAAAGTAAACTAAACGAAAGCAAAAACTAAAATGGATAGAATAGAAGTAAGCGGAGATAATCATGGTGGAGACATTGTTTTGTTCATTAAAATCCCTTTGTTAAAAAGGTTGATCAGGTCTTGTTACCAAAACAATTTTATATGAAACAAAACTTTGTATTCCACTAATGATTATGTTACCTCAACCTTGATAGCAATGGTCCCAATCATAATAGTTTCATATTTTTCTCGTGGTATGGGACAATATATTTCTCCAACTTGGATGCCCTCAACATGTTCAATTGAATTTAAGCCATAAGTCCTATCAATCTTCTTGGGGAAATATACAGTATGCTCTTTTTCATTAACATTAAAAGTCACCTTTCTTTGATTACAATTAATAACAGCTCCTGCAGTATTAAGAAAAGGTCTCCCAAGAATAATAGACATATTATCATCTTCAGGCATTTCAAGCACAACAAAATAAGTTAATATCAAGCAATTATGAGCCACTTGAACAGGTACATCCTCACATATACCAACAGAAATAGTAGTAGATTTATCAACCATTTGCAAAGATATATCAGTTGGTATTAGTTTTTCCAGTTGAAGTCTCTTATAGCGAGAAAAGGCATAACACTAACTCCTGCTCCCAAATCACACAAAGTAGTTCTAACATAACTATTTTTAATAGAGCAAGGAATAGTTGGAATCGCTGGGTCTCCAAGTTTCTTAGGAACCTTACCATTAAAGGAATAATTAGCAAGCAAAGTAGAATAAAGGTTCTTCCTTTTATTCGAGACAATATCCTTCATATACTTTGAATAAGGAGGCAATTTAATAGCATCAGTCAAAGGAATTCGCAAGAATAAAGGTTTTATCCACTCACAAAACTTATTATAGTGTTCATCTTCCTTTGACTTGTGTTTCTTATCAGGGAAAGGCATAGGTTTTTGGACCCAAGGCTCTCTTTCACTACCATGTTTCTTAGCAACAAAATATTCTTTAGTGTATTTAGTATTCTTAGTGTGCCTTTCGGGTTCTTCTTCAACTTTTTCTTTATCAGGAGCATCATTTTCTTCATTACCACTTTGAGTTTCAACATCAGAGACAAATATACTATTAGGATCTTTAGTAGGTTCAGAGGGTTCTACAATAGTTTTATGATTGTTTTTTCTTTTCTTAGGAGTAGTACCACTATTTTCGGCTTGTTGAGAATCCTGCTCAATTCTTTTAGGATGCCCCTCAGGATATAGAGGATCATGTGTGGCAGCACCACTTATAGTTCGAATTTCGTAAGCATGTTTTTCTTTAGCAGCATTAACTAGCAAGTCTTTTTGTACCTTAATAAGCTGATCAATTTGAGTTTGAACCATTTGAAAATGTTTAACAAGCATTTTAACAATAGCTCTAGAGTTTTCCATTAGATGATTTTGCACCCTTTTATTAAAATTATCTTGCTTAACAATAAAAACATCAAATTCTTCTAAGCATTGATCAGGAGGTTTAGAGTAAGGGATATCACCTTCATCAAAATGTTGGAGAGAGTGTACCTCAATAGTGGATGAGTGGGGAATTGGCTTACATAATTCTTCTATAGGAGGTAAATTCTTCACATTTGCAGCTTTAATTCCCTTCTCCTTAAGACATTTCTTAGATTTCTTCATCACTTCATCATTTAGTTAAATAACTCCCCTCTTCTTAGATGATGGTATAGGCGCAGGTATAGCTGGTTCAGGTATAATTGTTTCAGGTATAGCTGGTTCAGGAAGAGTCCAGTCTTCATAATTCTTTCTTATTTTAGCCATTAATTGCTCAGCTTCCTTGGGAGTCCTATTCCTGAAAACACAATCAGCATAACTATCCAGGTATGCCCTAGATTCTTCAGTTAGTCCATTATAAAACATGTCAAGAAGCTCATTCTTAGGTAATGGACATCTAGCCTGTGCATGAATCAAAGCACAAAACCTTGCCCATGATTCAGGCAATATCTCCTTTTCTCCCTGTTTAAAATCAAAAAGTTCCTGCAAAATAGCATGTCTAGCACTAGGAGGAAAATATTTCTGCAGGAAAGTACTAATCAAGCAATCAGGATTATCAATAGATCTAGGAGGTAAATTATTAAACCAAGTTTTAGCTTCTCCTTTTAGTGAAAAATGGAAAATTTTAGCAACAAAGTAGGTGTGCATCTTAATATCATCAGAAAATAAGCCACTCATGGTAGAACACTCAGTCATATGTGCTACCGCACTTTCATTCTTATTCCCACAAAAAGGTTCTTTCTCAACAATAGCTATGTAAGATAGATCAAGAGAGAAATCATAATCCTTATCTTTAATGTTTGTGGGAGAAGCAGCAAACTTAGCATTAGGAGACAATTTGGGTTTTATAGTATGCCTCTCAAGGAGACTCTTAATAACACTCGTATCATGGGTGTTTTGAAATTCTTTAATAAATTCATCGGTCATCTCAATATAACCGTCTTCAATATCATAGCTCTCTCTAGACTGAGGTGAACTAACAGGTGTAGTAGTGTCTTCATTAGGAGTTTCAGTATTTCCATCTATAGTTCTAGCAATCGTAGCATCTAGGAAAGGACCTAATGAACCACTCTTATCAAGCACAGTAGAAGCAGCATCATAAGTATTAGAAGTTTCAGATTCAGAAGTAGTAGCAGTGTGTGTAGCATGTGTATGTGGTGGTGTAAGGAGCTTACTCATAACAGATGGTGAATCAAGAGCAAAAGAGGTGTTCAGAACCGTACCTCTTCTTGTAGTGGATGGTAAAATAGGAACCTTGCCATCACGAGACTTACCCATGATGGATGGATGGCAGCGAACAATAGTGATTCCAAGTGAACTTAATAAACAAAGCTATGCTCCCCGGCAACGGCGCCAGAAAATAGTCTTGATGACCCACAAGTATAGCGGGTGTATCGCAGTATTTTTGAGGGAAGTGAAACCCAATTTATTGATTCGACACAAGGGGAGTCAAAGAATATTTATAAGCCTTAACAACTGAGTTGTCAATTCAGCTGCACCTGGAAACAATCTTGCTCACAGTAGTTTATCAGTAGCAACATTTTTGTAGTAGCAATAGTAAAGTAATAGCAGTAGTAAAAGTAAAGACAGTAGTAACAATTACAGCAAATAGTAGGATTAAAAGCGTGGTAGGCATAGAGATGGATGGACAGGCGTTGCATGGACAAGACAATTCATATAGCAATTAGAACATAGGGCATTTGCAAATAAATAAGATAAAGCATCCAAGTACTAAATAATCCTAGGCATGTGTTCCATAAATAGTCATATGTGCTCCCAATGAGAACTTGCACAACATCTTTTGTCCTGCCAGCATGTTTGCAGCGAGACCTCAAGGGAACTACTGGCAATTAAGGTGCTCCTTTTAATAGAGCACCGGAGCAAAGCATTAACACTCCGTGAACACATGTGATCCTCACATCAAAGCCATTCCCTCCGGTTATCCCGATTGCGGTCACTTCGGGGCCCTTGGTTCTGGACAACAATATGTGTATACAACTTGTAGGTAAGACCATAAACAAAACTATCATAATGAATCAATAACATGTTCAGATCTGAAATCATGGCACTCGGGACCTAGTGACAAACATTAAGCATATCAAGTTGCAACAAAGTCAAAAAGCACTAATAAAAGATACTAGGCACCATGCCCTAACAATTTGATGCCATTACATGAACGATCTCATCCAATCCCTACCATCCCCATAGCTCACTCATAGATGGGGGAAACATGGATGGTCGATGGATAAGCGATGGTGATGATGATCTCCTCCAATTCCCCATCGTGGCAGGGTGCTAGAACGGAGTTTCTGGTTCTGAATCGCGGAATCTGGTGGTGGCGGCGCAGTTGAACTCTTTCTGGAAAAACGTCGAACCCCCCTATGTTTTTAGGTCAAGAGGTGACTTATAGGCGACGAGGGAGGCCGAGGGGGGAGCCGAGGTGGCCACACCACCCCCAGGCGCGGCCTGGCCCGCGTGGCTAGGTGGTGTGGGCCCTGTTGTGTTCGAAGCATAGAAAAAAATTCCTACAATGGGAACTAATACGCCAAGATCTATCTACTAGATACAAGCAACGGGTGGATATACATCCATAGAGAACTTACCCTCGAAGACAACGAATTTTTGTTAACGAGTTGGAACTCATGGATGATGTAGTCGTACACTTGCCAATCTCAAGATCGTGATGAGGTCCAGCAGGTCCGCTCCAGCACGTCCATCGGATCTAGCTCCAGCAAGTCCAGCACCACCAAGTCTAGCACCGCAAAGCAGCGGTACATCCGTGATCGCACACACATCCGGTACCCCGACAACCTCCATCCCTCGCCTCAGCAAAGTAGCGGAAGCAGCAACTCCTTTCTAGATAAAGTCACCGGGAACATGTATCTTGTTAATCCGAGACCATGGGGAATAACTAGAGGGGGAGAGAGATCCTTCACGAGGAGGTGTGTGTTGTGAGGAGGAGATGGGGGACTTTTATAGGGAAGAGGGGGGAAACCAAGGGCCACGGCGTGGCAGCCATGGTGGTGCCCCCACCTCTTCCACATTCATGTGGGTGGAGCTCCCACTCCCATAAAAAGCCTCCACTCAAAATTCCACTCACACATGCAATAAATTTCCACCAAATTTAATGCAAGCTCTCATTAAATAAAACTATTTTATTTATTTTATTCAGAATTTTGTTAATTAGATTAATTAACAAACATTCCCATAAAACCCCCTGCAATATTTCAAAATCACATGCAGAACCAATTTCCCAAAATAGTTTTGGTGTCTATTGAAATAATTCCAGCGCTTTCTTAAATCTTTATCTGAAACATATTTGCTCCAAATGGTGTCGGTATCCCTTAAGTGTGTCACCCTACGGTTCGTGAATAATGCAGACATGATTGAGACCCCTCTCCGATCAATAATCAGCAGCGAGACCTAGAGATCCTTACTGACTCCCACATATTCGACGATGACTCTTGTGATCGTGTGAACCTTTAACGTCGTAACTAAATCCATTTGTCTCACGATATATTACATGTCTAAGATTCGATCATTCGCATCCAAATACCTAGTTTGATCTCTTACCGACATGCACTCTTTTCTCGTTCCCGTGATATAACATTCTAGTGATCACATCACTTGCTTGCAAGCTATTTCAATGTGATATCACCGAGAGGGCCCAGCGTATACCTATCCATCATCGGGATGGACAAATCCCACTCTTGATCCATGAGCCTCAACATAACACCTTCGTAGCACTGAACGCACCTTTATAGTCACCCTGTTACGGTGTGACGTTTGCTGTTATCAAGATACTCTTCCGGTGTTAGCAATGAACATGATCTCATGGTCTAAGGACTAATATTACTTCGTATGATGTTATAGAAATATAAACATAATGACTCTGATCGTAATGCTATACTTCGGATGAATGTTCATCACATCATTCCACAAATGTTGTGACCTCATTATTAACAACATCCAATGTCCATGATCAAGAAACCTTGATCATCTTGTTAACCAACGAGCTAGTTTATATGAGAGGCATTACTAGGAACTTTGTATTTTGTTTATTAAACACACATGCATTAATGTTTCCAATTAATACAATTATAGCATGCAAAATAAACATGTATCATAAACAAGGAATAAGATAATAACCACTTTATTATTGCCTCTCGGGCATATCCCTTCAGTCTCTCACTTGCACTAGAGTCAATAATCTAGTTTGAAAAACTTTGCGTATCGAACACCTATGGCTTTCTGGTGTTGCATATACCTGATTGCTAGTGGTTAACATAATCTCCGGATCTAACAGTTTCAGATCCGTGTGTATTTGCACGTCTTTGCGTCTCTACGCATCACTCATTCTCAAATGAGATGGCATTGTATAAATTTGGTCCTTTGGTGAGACCTTTAGTTCATTCTGGTTAAAATATGTTGAAATTATTGTCATACAATATATCTTCATAGTATTAGCCCACTTTGAACCACACCTAGTTTGATAACAAACTACTTAACACAAATGCCCTCCTTTGCTGCTACTATAGCAGTCATATACTTAGACTTTTGTTGTAGTATCCGTCACAATGTCTCAACTTTGGAACTCATCCAAATCTATCATGGAACATCCTTTACATTACATTGTGCCACCCATAGCCTAAATTGAGATAAATTTAATTTGTATCTTGTGACAAAACCAGTATCAATCTAACACTTTACAATGAACTACCTTTAACTATTTGTCACTTATACATGATATATTCTTAGTTCTTCCAAAGATCATAAGAATATCTTTACTATCGTCCAATGATCATCTTATGAAACATTATGGTATGTGCTCATAACATTTAGAGCATAGGACATATCTGGATATATACATATCATGGTATAATCGATCAAAATATTCATGTGATTTTACTCACCAAGTGTTGAAACACTTGAATCTTGATACAATCTTTTCCATGCAGCAAGAACCTTTCTTGTTGTTTCCATATTGAACCCTTTCAATATCTCATATATGTATGTCTGGCATAACCATATTAGTGCCTCAATCTATCCATATAGACATTGATGCCAAATATTTCAATTTTTCCCAAGTCTTTCATCAAAATCCTATTTTAATGAAATTCTTAACTTGTGTCAATAAAAGATACATCATTTCCAATCAACAATATGTACTCTGCATAATGTATTGGAAATATGTCTCAGTGCTCCCACTTAATTTCTTGCAAATTCAAGCATCTTCATCATCTCCAATGAAATTAAACTCCTTTAACATTTTCATGATGGTGAAGATTCCAACTCCGCTATGCTCACTTCAACTATTGAAGTTTGCATGCCCTTTTAGCACCCTTTGAATTAACAAAACCCTTCGGACCGTGTCATGTACACGTCCTACGTAACCATTCTATTAGAAGAACCTTGTTTTGTTTATTCAACTACCATATACCAAATTATATGTAGTGGTTGCTACATTAATCCGTCAAGACTAAATATCGCTATGAAAGATCAAATCTTGTCATAGTCAACTCCTTGAACATTGTCGTAAACTTCTTTCCGACATGTCGACTATTTCATAGATGTTAAACATCCATGTCTATTTCTTTATAGATCCAAACACGACCGATAGGCTTCACGCCTTTCCGGAGGGTCTTCCAAGTTCAGAAACTTGATTTCTCATGTATGGATACTATCATGGGTACTATGACTTCTTAGTCATTTATGGAGTTAGGGCCCATCATCACTTCTTTGCATGCAGTTGGTTCATCATTGTCAAAACAATAATAACTTCTGTTTCAAATCTTACTATTTGATTCTTACAGACCCACATGGTTCAATAAGAACTCTAATCTCCAAGATCACACCCTTTGTAATCACGGGAGCCATGTGCATTGTGGCCGCCACCGGGACACTTTCCGGCGCTGCGCTACTTAGCACATATAGCTAAGGTTCAACAACCTTATCAAAGTTCTATTGTCCTCCCACTTAAATTTTTGCGAAAATTCCTTCTCAAGAAGCTTGAGGTTCCAAGCAACAAACTCTTTTGTCCTCGGTGTTATGGAGAAATTCCCAACAAATTCCTTGGGATAACCTACAAAGACGTGCTTATCCGACTTTGGTTGTAAACATTTTACTTATGCATAGCATACCAAAATTTTGAGAAAAGACAATTCGGGTTTATCCCAAACCATAACTCATATGGTGTCATTTCAACAGATCACGATGGTGCTCTTTTCAGTGTAAAAGCGGTAGTCTCTAAAGCTTTAATCCTTAAAACATAATGGCAGTTATATAAATGACACCTTTGATCTTACCATGTCAAACAAGGTTTGATTTGATCTCTCGAACATACCATACTCCTATGGTGTATCGGGAAATGCAAATTCATGAAATAATTCCTAAAATCTTAGGTGTTTTGCTAAACCTGTAACTCAAATATCTTCCTTTATGATCAAATCATAAACTATTTTATTTTCTTGTTACAATGATTTTTCACTTCATCTTGAAAGTCTTTGAACAATTTTAAAATGTTTCATACTTCTTCCTTATTAAGTAAATATATATATATATTCACTCAAATTTCTGGAGAAAGCATATGAAGCAAAAAGATCCATCGCATATGGCTACACATAATGGACTATATACATCAACATGCATAATATACAATAAGTTAGTCATCAGTTCCTCTTTGGCCTATGGATGGAGTTTCAATTATCTCGAGGAAAGTTTCATAAGCGTCAATTGATCAAAATCAAAAGACTCCAAAAATCCATAAACATGGAGTTTCTTAATGTTTACTTTCCAAGATAATTCAAATAGCGATGTCACTTCATAAGTGATCTTCTAATCATTTGTCTTACTACATTTTAGCAATAATGTTTATGGATGTGATTTCTCCAACTAGACTTGTAAAAGTTCATCCATCCTTTATGGAATACGGTAATTATTTGAACAACCATTATTCTCATAATACTGGAACAAAAATAACAATTATTAAAAAAAATCTTGAAGGCTAGGTTTGACGACAACAAAAAACACAATAACACTTTATTTGTTTTCGATGAACATCATCACTTATTCTCTTACTAGTTACTTAGGCCGTTGCAGTTCATTAATTGTGTTTTTCTGTATGACACTTCACACCAACCAATTCAGTATCCAATACCGGTATCCAATACCTCAGAACCACATTGTTTAACAAGCAAGGAATACAGCCATAACATGTACATCTTCTATATACCTAAGTTGGACATCTCCAATCTTTTCTTTTCTACCAAATATTTTATAGAATCTCTTTCAACAATTCCTTTTCTTTTAAAAGAATCTATCAACATCAATAGTGGTGTCATTCACATGACACATAGTACAAAGTGTATATAGTCAAATACTAATACCTTCGGACTTGCACTTTGAAGTGGATCACCATCATCAAATGTTTGGTGTTCTTTCAAAAATCTATTCTTTAGAAATCTATTAGTGTAGTAAACATTTTACTTACATCTTATATTCATCCTTATCATGACAACTTTCATGATCAAGCTACTATAGCCTATAAGGAAGAATCACGAGTATAATGTTAGTTCCCAAAACCCTTTTGGGAGATCCGGATGCCTAGCATCTCCATCCTTCACAAATACTTATACAATTATGAGAACATGTATTTTGCCAAATTATACTCTATCATAATGCAACCAAAAACATTGTTCCAGATATCACAATATCTTCCACACATGATTGTTTCTGAAACAATTTTCAGCTCCTAGATAATCTTGATATTAAAACAACTTTTGAATATCAATAATCATGGAGGCAAACATGATACTTTAGATACTAACATTGGAATTCTTACTCTTGATTTAATACTACTTATTAAACTTCATGGAGTAAATAGAATTTTCTGAAAGTTTGCAATAAGACTTCTAAACCTTAAATTGACATTCAAAACAATACGATACCAGTTCGTAAAGTAAATATCCAGAATTCTATAGTTCTATTATCTCAATTAAAACTAAGCATAAGGTAGTGAACAGACGCCAATGACTACAACATATTATGCAAATTTACTTCGATTTAGTTTATGACAAATTGAGTTCGACTAATCCAAATTAGAAATAAACTCCCACTCAAAAACGACATCCCTCGTGCCTTTTTGGTGATTACATGAACCAAATCCACTACACCAAGTCCGATCATCATGTGAGTCGGTGTAGCTTCAAAGGCGAGCATCAATATGGGCATCACATCAACTATATGACTCATGCTTAACCTTTCGGTACATGTTCCGATGCCATGTCTGTACATGCTAGGCTCGTCAAGTAAGAACCTTAGTATTCGCGTGTGTAAAACTGTCTTACACTCGTTGTATGAAATCGTGGAGTCGAGTACACCCGATCATCACGTGATGTCTCGAAACATGATCCATAAAATGGTGCATACTCAAGGAAGAACACATTTTATCTTGATATCTAAATGAAGGATCATCTTACAATGCTACTAAAAGCGCCAAACTAGCAATATAAGATGCAAACATCTAATGTGTAAAGTGAGATGATATGATTCATGCATTTGATCTCTATCATTTGCATCTTGGTATGATCTCTATCATTCCTTTGTGTGTAAGGCCAATGTGGGGCCCTCGGATTAATCCTTTGAGAATCCCTGTTATGCATACAACCACGATCCCATGATCAGTTAGTCGTGGCACATAACCGACAAGTATCATTACAACACCCGAGAATATACGTAAATTACAAAACTTACATAAGCGTAGGGCCCGAGCCATGCCTTAACCTACAGGCAACTGACTGGGAGAATGTCCTAGCTCGCATAGTCGTCCTCTTCACCTTCATCTTGATATCTGACCACGTTAATAGCCAGGGACAATGCCAGTGAGTACTTCGAATGTACTCGCAAATCACCTTAAAGTAATAATAACAAGAGGATATGCAGTAGGGATGTGGTAGTAGGAGGGCTCCAAGAGGGGTTCTTTTCTCAAATAGTTTCTATTGTAGATATAGCATCTACATATCTTTGTTGAAACTTTTGTAAAACTTGTTGGAAACCGTTTTGAAAAGTTTTGGAAAACATTAGGACTGGGTCACCCATTTGTTTCCTTCTCCCGGTCGTCCCACGACCAAACTCCTTCCATCCCTTTCTGACCATCCCATGGTCAAAACAGGGATCCTTTCCGACCATCCCATGGTCAAAACATTTCGAAAACCATTTCTTTTTAGAAATCCTTTTTGAAAACAAAACCAGCACCGCTCTACAGAAGTTTGTCAAACCTGTCCTTAACCGCGGACACGGTTATTCGAATAGATTTACACTCTATAGAGGTTGTGCACTTTACCCACACCATCCGGGTACACTACCCTGATCTTCACCGATCGTGGGTGGAGTAACCGATCAAGACTCTCCGGATGCCCACTCCAATATAAGTGCCTAACCTATGGGTGTTAATCCCCTCAACACCGGGACGTCGGGTGAGGACCAACCGGAGCGCTTTTTCGACTCCTCGATATTGTAAGCTTTCAATGAGGGGCCCATAGTAACGCGTGGAGGCCTGCCGACCCTTTGTTCCTTCTCTAGGTCCCACCTTTATCGGAGAAGGCCCACCCTCCAGGGATCCCCGATCCCCTGTAGTTGTTGTGAGGCAGCTTATACCAGGATAGACAAACATCAAATCTAGCCCTGTCCCATTCCAGAGTAATGTGGTTGCACAGGGTTAAGTTGTTATAGCTAGACTGCAAAGAACCAGGTGTGTTTTTGTAAACCTTTTTCCTCCAGTTTTCCTCCAGCATTTTGTAAAACAAAACTCTTTATCAACATCTCTTGGGAGGTCCCACCTCACCAAGGTTTTATCATAAAACATTTGGTAAAACTTTTTCCGGGGTCTTCCCATCCTCTAGATTTTGCTTCGGCTAAATCAGGGTCTCCAAAGGGGTATGGTGGATATGCACCATCTATTCTACTAGGGACAGGTAGGTGTCACCAAGGGGGGTTGTACTCAATAGTACAAAGGTCTAATGGTTCGGAGGAGCCAAACCACTACCATATATAAATATATATACTTCAACATATAGTAAAACAATGCAGTTTTAGTAAACAATAGATAAAACATGCATAAGTAAAATAGTAGGACAAGGCTTATGCGCAAGAAGGTGGCTTGCCTGGAGATCAGAAATATGGCATAAATGTCCCTGGACTTCTTCTTTAGATAACCAAGAATACCCATGCCAATAATAATTACCACTTCTCCTGCTCTCCGATTTCATCGCAACTATCGTCGTCAGGTAGGTCTTGATGTACATGTTCACTGAGAGTTGGAACAATTCCAAAATAATTACCATAATGCCCTCAGGAAATTCCCAAAGGTAGTTCTGTAGACATTTTGTCTTTTTCACCAGATTTAATCTATAGAGGATTTTAGTAGGAGGTAAAGGGAAATGGATAGGTATGGAAAATACCTCCCAGTACCAACTGGAATCACTCTTTTTGGAGTTACAAAGCTACTGTAGTGATTTTAGAGGTGAATAAACTATGCATAGAATAGTTTAATTCACAGAAAAACATCCAAGGCTCAATAAATCATGAGCTCCTGGATTTAGATAGGTATTGATGTACCACATCAATGGGATTTGGAATTGGTTCAATTAGACTAAATATTTGAGGTAGGGAATTTTCTAGAGTGAGGAACTCATAGTTTTTGTTATTTTTATTAAGGCCAACATATTGTTCACCTGGGCATGATATCAAGGTCCAATGATAGGTGCAAGTATTACCTACTAGAGGTAGTTGGGTTTACTCCAATTGCAGTGGTATAATTCCCTGAGGAAATTATCTAGTGTAATGGACACCTTCTAGTAGATTTATTTCCAGGATATAAATAAAATATATCTGGGCAAGGTCCTGGCTCTGCGTGTTGCACCAAACACACAACAACATATGGGAATTTTGTTTGGGCAAAAATACTCTATTTTCCATTTTTATTCGGATTTAAAATAAGCAGGGTTTAACAGATCTACTGGATTTAAATAAAAAGGAAAAAGCAGCAGGGCCGCTGGGCTGGAAACGGCCTGCTGGACACCACCTTCGTGGGCCGGCCCAGGTAACGCTCGCGGGCGTGCGCGCGCGGCCGCGCTTAAACCTGACGGGGAGGGCCCGCCGTTCAGCGACACGGGACGGCCAGGGGGTATCGGTCATCTGGGGTCGTTCGATCTAGCCGAGATCGACGGCTCCTTCTCGTCTCTGTCCTCTATCCCAGCCTGACGAGGGAAACCCTAGGGCGCAGCGACGGCGAGGTCAAGGAGGCTCACCGGGGGCTCAGTAGGCGGCGAGGAGTGGTGGAGGCGACATGGCGCTCAACGGAGAGCCTGGGGAGGGGCGGCATGAGGGGTCTCCGTGCTAGGAACTGGTTCGCGCGAGGACGCCCGAGGGAGGACTCGTCGGAGCTCAGCCGAGAAGCAACCAAGACCTGCTCCATGACGAAAATAATGGTACAGTTAGATGTAGGGGATCTAGGAGAGTCCAGGAGGGAGACATGCAGGGGAAGGAGAGCAGAGGAGAGGGAGGCATGCTCAGATCTTGGAGATGGCCGAGGAGGCCATTCTCTCCTTCCTCCGGGCAGAGCAGGGCATGGGTGAAGGAGTGGAGCTAGGGGGTGGTGAGGGGAAGGGAGAGGAAGCAAATGAGGGGGCAGGGGCGTGCTGGGAGGGCCTCTGGCCTATATATACCGAGGTGGGAGCTCTAGATGGATAATGTCCATTTTGGACATGGAGGAGGGGGAACTGTTGGGCAGGGGTTGGTCCAGAGGGAGGTGGGGAGGGTGTACGAATGGTACTGGTTGGGCAGAGAGGGGTGGGGTTGCTGTGGTGATTAAATGAGGTAAATCCTTGCAAGATTGGGGATTGTCTCTCTCTCTATTAGCACATGGGCCCAAGATGTCAGTGCTACAGTATCTTAGCTACAGTACTGGTCGAACAGAGGAGAGAAGTGTGCTATACAGGCCTGGTGGAGAGACTTTGATCTGGATTTAGCTCAATTCTAGCTATATTTGCCAAATTGGTGGAATAGATGGTTGTGAAATAAGTTCAGAAACTTGCATTGGCCAAGATGAGGAAATGGTACTGGTAGATGGGTAGGGTTAATATGCCTCTCTAGGATTTATTTGGGATTTTTCAGAAGGTTAGAAGTCCTCCTAAAATCCTTTATTCAAAAAGTGCAGAAGTAGTTTCTAGAAGATCATTTGATATTTTTACATGGGACGAGGTGGGTTTCTGGTTTGAGAGGGTCCCAAATGTGAGTGCTCACTTAGGGAAATTTTCCCAAGATTTATTGAGGAATAAAAGTATTTAAAACAATTATTATTCCAATTCAGCCATTTTAGAAAATGGGCAAAAACAAATAATAAAGCTTCTCAAAAATATTTATTTTTGAGATGGAAAGATAGGGTATGATATGTGGAACTCACATGAGCCAAAAAGTTGGGGAAGTGCTTTGGCAAAAACCACACGTTCCCTTATGAAAGAGGTTTTGAAGAATTTGTCTATTAAAGAATCAAATTGATTTGGAGCCAAAATAATTATGGGGGATTATTGATAAATCTTGATGATCAAGGTATATGATGTATACCAGGTGTATCAAGCATTTGCAACCTTGGTATTGGAGAATCCAAGTAGATTTTGGCGGAATACTCTAGATTCAGGGTCTAGGGTGATGTTAATTTCATACCATCAAAACATGGTTGCATCTTGGAGTTCGGATCTCCCCTTGGGGCATGGGGTAGGTGGTTCGATAGACCAAGTGATGTATATTGCAATGGTGTAGGGGTTTGAGCTTGATCCTGCTTGAGCTCACCATGGAAAGCTTTCGAACTTTGAATAAAATAAGCCTTTCAAAGCAGATTATCAACTAGGCTTCAAAACCTTGTGGGTTTAAACAGCTCAAGGATCCAATTGGAACAAGTGAAGTAGGTAATGATAGACCCATATGAGTAGATTACCACCATGCAGAGAGTTGGTCCGTAGAAGGTTGGATGGTGGTGTGAGCTTCTACCAAAATAGGCATGTTGACTAGATTTGCAGGAAAAGTTATTTTCTTGCCTGCAAAACCATCAAGAACAAGTGGGTAGGAGGATGATCTAACCAAGGGCAAGAGTGGGTCTCGGTAGTCCTTAGGATGGTTATCAAGATGGTTCAGATTCATTTCCAAAAATGCAAAGGGTTGATAAAAGGAGGCATTCAAAAAGGTGATGTTGGAAACAGATTTCCAGACTTAGCCAAATTTGGAAGATTTAGGGTTTTTGACTAGAGCATGAGAGAGGAGGTTTTTGATGGGTTGCAAGGTAACCAAGAATCATCAAGTGGATTATGTTGAAGTGTAGGTTGAGTAGAAAGGATCCATGCTTGATATTGGTCTTCAATGACTTGGAAACTTCTAGAAGGGATATCTTCAGAATTGATCTGGTTAAGGGTCTTAGAGGATCATCTGGTGGCTAGAGATCAGATCTAGGTTTGTATTCTTCCTTAGGGACTGATGATTTGGAAACATCCTGATCCTAGTGAAGAGCTCCTAGAGTAGCTCATACTATCTCCTAAGCAGACAAATTAGGCAGCAGATCAAGGCAATTCATTAGACAGCAGATCAAGGCAGTTCATCTTATAAACCAATCAACTACTACTTGGGTTACCACCAAGCTTAGCTTGAGGTAAGGATGGGTATTTTGACATAGGTTGGAGTTTTAACAAGGTAAGGTCCTTGGTATCTTGACCAAGAGTAGAATTCAAATGCTTCACAAAAAGGTTTTGTTAAATCTAGAGATAAGAGTAGTAGAAGGTTCTGTCTTGAAAACATAAGGAGATTATGTTATATAGCTCTCCATAGTTTGATCAATAGAAGCTACTAAAATATGTTTTGGTTTCATAAACATCTTGGCTCATGTTTTTGAAATGCCAGAACATTTGAGAATATGGAAATTAAGCCAAGACTGTTTTGGGAAGTAGCTTTTGTCAACTGGTGTTAAGGTAAGGAGTATATCATATAATACACATTCATATGCATAAGAATATCCAAACAACAAGCAAACACTTCAGCATTAAACAAGAAAAAGTTTTTGTTCCCCCTAATTTTTGCCTTCTGGACAGCTAATCAGGGTTACTGAAATTGGGATGTTACAGACCTTTCCCCCTTAAAAGAATCTCGTCCGGAGATTCGGGAGAGTAGGGTTAGGGGATTTGGGTCAAGGTTAGCGCTACTGGTTTCAAGCGGGCTAACATACGAACTCTGTCTTTGAAAGTGACTACTCTGACGATGAAGTTGAGCTTCAGTCTTCTGGGATGCACGGGGAGTTGAGTAGAGTCCAGTCTTGATTCTGAGGGATGACCTTCTTTTCCTTCCAGACTATATATTTCGAGGCTTAGACTGGGAAAACTATCTCGATGCTAGGCTTCACGGAGTACTCGTCGGAGGATAGAATCTACGACCTAGTGTACAACTCTACCTTGGGGGTGTAGCGTATCCTAATTAAAGATCTTACGGTTGAAACTCCTGAATTTGCTTCTGGTGAAGGGTTACTCTATTTTTGTGGGAAAGACGCAGTCTTTCCCCCTTAGGATTTGACTGGGTTAGCTTGGAGATAGCGCATTCCTTCCTTCTTGACCTCATTGGTGGCGGTTCTGAAGATTGTCGTCCATCTTTTCCTGTAGTCGAGGTCTTCGGAAGGCGTCCGTGGAGCTATGGCCTGCGAGGCTTATATACTACAATCATTCATATTGAGCCTAGTGGAGTCATGGGAGTCTCACGTCCTCTAAGCATTAAGGACCTAGGGGTTAGCGGTTCGGCAGTCCTTCGAGTGGGTCTTCAGCTGAGGTAGCGGAGGGGGCTTTGTAGAATCTTCAGTTAGTTTCTCATCGGATAACTCACGGTTGTTGTTTGGCGGGAAAACTTCGGATCCGGGGACATTTTCTGATGTATCTTCTGGTCTATAGTCCTCTGGAGATTGAGTGGAAAGATGCAGTCTTTCCACCTTAGAGCTTCACTAAGGTTCATCAAAAGGAAGGTGCAGATCTTCTGTCTTGGAGGGCTGACCTGATGTTTAGTGGAAAGTTGTATCTTCCCGGAGTCCGGAGCTGGGGTCTTCGAGTGACGCCTTATTTATTAACCTTGGCGGGGGTGGTTTCCTAACGAAGCTTAGAACGGGGTGTTAGCTTAAGGTAAGTTAGCGGTTTACGACTCTTCGGGATAGTCTTTAGTCAAAGTAGAGACATCTTGATTCGGGGAGACTGTCTTCACGCTTCCTTAGCATATGCTTACAGGGGTGGTTCAGACCTTCTAGGGAGAAACTTCCCGACGGTTTGGGTAGGGTCGACTAGATTAGTTAGTCTCCTGAGGCGGTCAGAAGCTCTAATATACTAAAGGTTAATTTGGTTAGGTCTTCACTTCTGGTCTTGGTTGGTTTATCAAGTGGTTGCCTGTGGATATTGAGGATCCTTTGGTGGTTGACTTCCGGCTTCAACGGGTTTCTTGCTGTAGTAGACTGAGGAACAAGGGAGTGTGGTGCTGTCGACTAGTCTTGCACGGTGAGTTTGACGGGGTATGCCATCCTGCTGAGGTGAAATCTTCGAGTTGACTCGGACTTGACGATCTCAAACTCCTGGTTCTGGCGATGCTTTTCCTCTCATATCCTCTCGAGGTTAGTTTGGGTCTCAATACCGGCAGCTAACACAGGGGTTTTCCTGAGTTAGTAGGTGGTTTATCGCTCCTCGAGTCCCACTTTTAGGGAGGTCAAGGCAAACCAGAACATACAAACAAGGCGGACAGAGCAAGGGGATCGCAATGTCCTTGGCAAACAACACACTTCAAGCAACACAGGAGGCACTTAGGCAAGCAAACACGGCCCAAGCTAGGGACCAAGGAGTTAACTACTCACAATGTAGGGGAATCCTATTCTTAGGACTATTGATCCTAGGGATCACGGGATTGAGGTCTGGGTCACTATCTTGCAAATGAAGCCTTCGTCGAGACTTGGACGCTTCTTTATAGTGCAACCCAGATGTCCTCTGGTTGGGAGGATTCCGCTGGTAGAGCTATATTGTAGTCTCCTTGTGTTTGCTGGTAGTTGCTTGTCTTCATCTTGTTCTCATTACCTTCACCGGGTTCTAGATCCTAGTTCTTTAAAATCCGGAGGTTTGAAGTTTCGGGACAAGAGTTGGAGTAAACCATTTTCGAAAGCATTTACTTAGAGTAAGAGAAGAAGTAGAACTTTTTGAAACTCATTGAGAAACTAGTTTTCGAAAGTCGGGGTTTCAAAATAAGGTTCCTGTCTAGCGACTGATGGGTTCGTAGCATGGAAAACAAAAAATTTCTACCGCAAGAACGAACAAAACCCAGATCTAATCTAGATAAAAGCCAAGATCTAATCGATTAGACATGAGCAACGAGATAGATAGGAACTAACCCTTGTAGATCCGAAAGCGTTAACGAGATTAGATCTCGTGGTTGATGTAGTCGATCACTTGCCGATCTCAAGATCGTGTGGACGATCCTTCCGGCGTCGCGTTCCGGCAGCGCTCTCTCAGTCGGTCAAGTTGACGATCCTTCCGGCGCCGCGTTTCGGTAGCGCTTCCGCAGTCGGTCACACGTGCGGAGTCGAAGTAGACCTTCTTCTCCCCGTTCCAGCGAGCAGCGGAGGTAGTAGATCTTCTCCACGGAATCCCAGCAGCACGACGGCGTGGTGGTGGTGGTGGAGTAGAGAATTCTGCAGGGCTTCGCCTATGCCTGTGCAGAAGAAAGGTGGAGGAGAGAGGCGGCAGAGATTGGGAGTTGTAGAGAAAGGGCCTGGAGGGGGCGCCCCTACCCCTCTATTTAAAGGGGGGAGGCGCCATGGGAGGGGGAGTCCTTGTAGGACTCCCCTTCCTCCAATGGCCGGCGGATTGGGAGGGGGGGAGGAGTCCTCCTCCCCCACGACTCCTTGTCTTGACCCACCAGGACTCCTTGATCCCTTTCTTGATTTTCAAACAAACTCCAAGAAATCTTCTAGAACCTTCCAGAACATTCCGAAACCTTCTAGAATCCTCATACAAATACTCCGGAACATTTCCTAACTCAGAAAATGATCCCCAATATATGAATCTTATTCTCCGGACAATTCCGGATCTCCTCGTGATGTCCCGGATCCAATCCGAGACTCCGAACATCATTCGGTCTCCAACGCACATTCCATATCTACTTAAAACAACTTCGAACCTTAAGTGTGTCACCCTACGGTTCGTGAATATGTAGACATGACAGAGACACATCACCTATCAATAACCATCAGCGGGACCTGGAGATCCATAATGGCTCCCACATACTCAACGATGACTTCGTGATCGATAGAACCATTTACATACGAAACCAATTCCCTTTGTCACGCGATACTATACTTATCCGAGGTTTGATCATCGGTATCTCCATACCTAGTTCTACCTCGTTACTGATAAGTACTCTTTACTCGTTCCGTGATGTGTCATCCCTTGTGACCTAGTCACATGCTTGCAAGCTAACTAAATGACATTCCACCAAGAGGGCCCAGAGCATATCTATCCGTCATATGGATGGACAAATCCCAATCTTGGTCCATGCGCTTCAACACATACTTTCAGTATACCCAATGACACCTTTATGACCACCCAGTTATGAAGCGGTGTTTGACGTCATCAAAGTACCCATCCGGTGATGGTGATTGACATAACCTCATGGTCGAAGGATTAGGTTACTATGTATTTTAAAGCTTATAGCAAACGAACGTAATGACTTGATCTTATGCTATGCTTACTACGGGTGTGTGTCCATCACATCATTCTCCTAATGATATGATCTTGTTCTTAACGACATCCAATGTCCATGATCAGGAAACCATGATCATCCATTAATCAACAAGCTAGTTTAACAAGAGGCTTACTAGGGACTCTTTTATGTTTACAAAACACACATGTATTACTGTTTCCTAATAATACAATTATAGCATGGGATGTAAACATTTATCATAAACATAAAGATATAACAATAACCACTTTATTATTGCCTCTTGGGCATATGTCCAACAGCGACCATGCTAACTAAGGTTCTCCTACAGTTAACCTGGCTCTGATACCAAGTCTGTGGGGCCCCTGGATTAATCCTCCGAGAATCCCTGTTATGCATACAACCACGATCCCATGATCAGTTAGTCGTGGCACATAACCGACAAGTATCATTACAACACCCGAGAATATACATAAATTACAAAACTTACATAGATGCCGTTAAGGCTACTTAATAAGCATCAGCGGAACTTCATTACGCGTAGGGCCCGAGCCATGCCTTAACCTACAGGCAGCTGACTGGGAGAACGTCCTAGCTCGCATAGTCGTTCTCTTCACCTTCGTCTTGATATCTGACCATGTTAATAGCCAGGGACAATGCCAGTGAGTACTTTGAATGTACTCGCAAACCACCTTAAAGTAATAATAACAAGAGGATATGCAGTAGGGCTGTGGTAGTAGGAGGGCTCCAAGAGGGGTTCTTTTCTCAAATAGTTTCTATTGTGATATAGCATCTACATATCTTTGTTGAAACTTTTGTAAAACTTTTTGGAAACCGTTTTGAAAAGTTTTGGAAAACATTAGGACTGGGTCACCCATTTGTTTCCTTCTCCCGGTCATCCCATGACCAAACTCCTTCCATCCCTTTCTGACCATCCATCCCATGGTCAAAACATTTCGAAAACCATTTCTTTTCAGAAATCCTTTTTGAAAACAAAACGAGCACCGCTCTACAGAAGTTTGTCCAACCCGTACTTAACCACGGACACGTCTATTCGAATAGATTTACACTCTGTAGAGGTTGTACACTTTACCCACACCATTCGGGTACACTACCCTGATCTTCACCGATCGTGGGTGGAGTAACCGATCAAGACTCTCTAGATGCCCACTCCAATATAAGTGCCTACCCTATGGGTGTTAATCCCCTCAACACCGTGACGTCGGGCGAGGACCAACCAGAGCGCCTTTTCCTCTCCTCGAGAGTTTGTGCTTTCAATGAGGGTCCCATAGTAACGCGTGGAGGCCTGTCGACCCTTTGTTCCTTCTCTAGGTCCCACCTTTATCGGAGAAGGCCCACCCTCCATGGATCCCCGATCCCCTGTAGTTTTTGTGAGGCAGCTTATACCAGGATAGACAAACATCAAATCCAGCCCTGTCCCATTCCAGAGTAATGTGGTTGCATAGGGTTAAGTTGTTAGAGCTAGACTACAAAGAACCAACTGCGTTTTCGTAAACCTTTTTCCTCCGGTTTTCCTCCAGCATTTTGTAAAACAAAACTCTTTCTCAACATCTCTTGGGAGGTCCCACCTCACCAAGGTTTTATCATAAAACATTTGGTAAAACTTTTTCCGGGGTCTTCCCATCCTCTAGCTTTTGCTTCGGCTAAATCAGGGTCTCCAAAGGGGTATGGTGGATATGCACCATCTATTCTACTAGGGACAGGTAGGTGTCACCAAGGGGGCTGTACTCAATAGTACAAAGGTATAATGGTTCGGAGGAGCCAAACCACTACCATATATAAATATATATACTTCAACATATAGTAAAACAATGAAGTTTTAGTAAACAATAGATAAAACATGCATAAGTAAAATAGTAGGACAAGGCTTATGCGCAAGAAGGTGGCTTGCCTAGAGATCAGAAATATGGCATAAATGTCCCTGGACTTCTTCTTTAAATAACCAAGAATACCCATGCCAATAATAATTACCACTTCTCCTGCTCTCCGATTTCATCGCAACTATCGTCGTCCAGACAACACATGCAAACAAACCAAGCCACAATCAACACAAGGCATACAAGAACCAATACATACAGCAAACAATGAACAAAACAAGTGAAGATCATTAGGTCCTAGGAAGAATTGATTTACTAGGATTGGCTTTGTTTTGGAAATATGAAAGGAAACCCCCTTAGGATTTATAGTCTAGGAAATACCTAAGAGATGGATTTCTGGACAAGACCACATTATGTATTGTACCAGGGTAAAAACATGATACCAACAGATAGGTATTGATAATATGAAGCCAACAAAAGTGGTTTCACTATTTTAACAATTACAAAAGATTTATAGTGATTTTTATAGTGAATAATACTCTAGTTTTAGGAAATAATTCACCATAAAGGTTCTGGAGCTCCAAAAATTATTTCCTTGCATGGTTAGGTAGGCCTTGATGTACATGTTCACTTAGAGTTGGAACCATTCCAAAATAATTACCAGAATGCCCTCAGGAAATTCCCAAAGGCAGTTCTTTGGACATTTTGTCTTTTTCACCATGATTTAATCTACAGAGGATTTTAGTAGGAGGTAAAGAGAAATGGATAGGTATGGCAAATACCTCCAAGTACCAACTAGAATCACTCTTTTTGGAGTTACAAAGCTACTGTAGTGATTTTAGAGGTGAATAAACCATGCACATAATAGTTTAATTCACAGAAAAACATCCAAGGCTCAATAAATCATGAGCTCCTGGATTTAGATAGGTATTGATGTAGCACATCACTGGGATTTGGAATTGGTTCAATTAGACTAAAGATTTGAGGTAGGGAATTTTCTAGAGTGAGGAACTCATAGTTTTTGTTATTTTTATTAAGGCCAACATATTGTTCACCTGGGCATGATATCAAGGTCCAATGATAGGTGCAAGTATTACCTACTAGAGGTAGTTGGGTTTACTCCAATTGCAGTGGTATAATTCCCTGAGGAAATTATCTAGTGTAATGGACACCTTCTAGTAGATTTATTTCCAGGATATAAATAAAATATATCTGGGCAAGGTCCTGGCTCTGCGTGTTGCACCAAACACACAACAACATATGGGAATTTTGTTTGGGCAAAAATACTCTATTTTCCATTTTTATTCGGATTTAAAATAAGCAGGGTTTAACAGATCTACTGGATTTAAATAAAAAGGAAAAAGCAGCAGGGCCGCTGGGCTGGAAACGGCCTGCTGGACACCACCTTCGTGGGCCGGCCCAGGTAACGCTCGCGGGCGTGCGCGCGCGGCCGCGCTTAAACCTGACGGGGAGGGCCCGCCGTTCAGCGACACGGGACGGCCAGGGGGTATCGGTCATCTGGGGTCGTTCGATCTAGCCGAGATCGACGGCTCCTTCTCGTCTCTGTCCTCTATCCCAGCCTGACGAGGGAAACCCTAGGGCGCAGCGACGGCGAGGTCAAGGAGGCTCACCGGGGGCTCAGTAGGCGGCGAGGAGTGGTGGAGGCGACATGGCGCTCAACGGAGAGCCTGGGGAGGGGCGGCATGAGGGGTCTCCGTGCTAGGAACTGGTTCGCGCGAGGACGCCCGAGGGAGGACTCGTCGGAGCTCAGCCGAGAAGCAACCAAGACCTGCTCCATGACGAAAATAATGGTACAGTTAGATGTAGGGGATCTAGGAGAGTCGAGGAGGGAGACATGCAGGGGAAGGCGAGCAGAGGAGAAGGAGGCATGCTCATATCTTGGAGATGGCCGAGGAGGCCATTCTCTCCTTCCTCCGGGCAGAGCAGGGCTGGGGTGAAGGAGTGGAGCTAGGGGGTGGTGAGGGGAAGGGAGAGGAAGCAAATGAGGGGGCAGGGGCGTGCTGGGAGGGCCTTTGGCCTATATATACCGAGGTGGGAGCTCTAGAGGGATAATGTCCATTTTAGACATAGAGGAGGGGGACTGTTGGCCAGGGGTTGGTCCAGAGGGAGGTGGGGAGGGGTAGGAATGGTACTGGTTGGGCAGAGAGGGGTGGGGTTGCTGTGGTGATTAAATGAGGTAAATCCTTGCAAAATTGGGGATTCTCTCTCTCTCTATTAGCACATGGGCCCAAGATGTTAGTGCTACAGTAGCTTAGCTATAGTACTACTCGATCAGAGGAGAGAAGTGTGTTGTACAGGCCTGGTGGAGAGAGTTTGATCTGGATTTAGCTCAATTCTAGCTAGATTTGCCAAATTGGGGGAATAGATGGTTGTGAAACAAGTTCAGAAACTTGCATTGGCCAAGATGAGGAAATGGTATTAGTATATGGGTAGGGTTAATATGCCTCTCTAGGATTTATTTGCAATTTTTCAGAAGGTTAGAAGTCCTCCTAAAATCCTTTATTCAAAAAGTGCAGAAGTAGTTTCTAGATGATCATTTGATATTTTTACATGGGACGAGGTGGGTTTCTGGTTTGAGAGGGTCGCAAATGTGAGTGCTCACTTAGGGGAATTTTCCCAATATTTATTGAGGAATAAAAGTATTTAAAACAATTATTATTCCAATTCAGCCATTTTAGAAAATGGGCAAAAAGAAATAATAAAGCTTCTCAAAAATATTTACTTTTGAGATGGAAAGATAGGGTATGATCTGTGGAACTCACATGAGCCAAAAAGTTGGGGAAGTGCTTTGGCAAAAACCACATGTTCCCTTATGAAAGAGGTTTTGAAGAATTTGTCTATTAAAGAATTAAATTGATTTGGAGCCAAAATAATTATGGGGGATTATTGATAAATCTTGATGATCAAGGTAGATGATGTATACCAGGTGTATCAAGCATTTGCAACCTTGTTATTGGAGAATCCAAGTAGATTTTGGCGGAATACTCTAGATTCAGGGTCTAGGGTGATGTTAATTTCATACCATTTAACATGGTTGCATCTTGGAGTTCAGATCTCCCCTTGGAGCATGGGGTAGGTGGTTCGATAGACCAAGTGATGTAGATTGAAATGGTGTAGGGGTTTGAGCTTGATCCTGCTTGAGCTCACCATGGCAAGCTTTCAAACTTCGAATAAAATAAGCCTATGCGACCAAAAGAAGGCATTCAAAAAGGTGATGTTGGAAACAGATTTCCAGACTTAGCCAAATTTGGCAGATTTAGGGTTTTTGACTAGAGCATGAGAGGCGAGGTTTTTGATGGGTTACAAGGTACCCAAGAATCATCAAGTGGATGATGTTGAAGTGTAGGTTGAGTAGAAAGGATCCATGCTTGATATTGGTCTTGAATGACTTGGAAACTTCTAGAAGGGATATCTTCAGAATTGATCCGGTTAAGGGTCTTAGAGGATCATCTGGTGGCTAGAGATCAGATCCAAGTTTGTATTCTTCCTTAGGGAGTGATGATTTGGAAACATCCTGATCCTAGTGAAGATCTCCTAGAGTAGCTCATACTATCTCCTAAGTAGACAAATCAGGCAGCAGATCAAGGCAATTCATCATATAGCAGATCAAGGCAGTTCATCTTACAAACCAATCAACTACTAATTGGGTTACCACCAAGCTTAGCTTGAGGTAAGGATGGGTATTTTGACATAGGTTGGAGTTTGAACAAGGTAAGGTCCTTGGTATCTCGACCAAGAGTAGAATTCAAATGCTTCACAAAAAGGTTTTGTTAAATCTAGAGATAAGAGTAGTAGAAGGTTCTGTCTTGAAAACATAAGGAGATTATGTTATATAGCTCTCCATAGTTTGATCAATAGAAGCTACTAAAATATGTTTTGGTTTCTTAAACATCCTGGCTCATGTTTTTGAAATGCCAGAACATTTGAGAATATGGAAATTAAGCCAAGACTGTTTTGGGAAGTAGCTTTTGTCAACTGGTGTTAAGGTAAGGAGTATATCATCTAATACACATTCATATGCATAAGCATATCCAAACAACAAGCAAACACTTCAGCATTAAACAAGAAAAAGTTTTTGTTCCCCCTAATTTTTGCCTTCTGGACAGCTAATCAGGGTTGCTGAAATTGGGATGTTACAGCCAAGGTCTATGGAACTTACACGTTAAGTGTGTTGTAAGAGTATATATCATACATCTACTTACAACATTACCATATCATGACACTAGCCCAGCAACTATCTAAACTAGACAACTCTAATTTATCCATTGCAAGTTTTACGTGGCTTAGGGCTTTCGGAGATAGAACCGGTCGTACCTACGAACATGGAACCACAACGAGGATAACCAAGTTATTAGTTACTCATTGTAAATCAGATATTGACTATAGTAGGAGATACAGACACCCGCTAGCCACTTATGCAAAACTAGTTGCATGTCAGTCGTGGAACCGGTCTCATGTGCGATGACATGTAAGGTTGGTCCGGGCCGCTTCATCACACTATGCCACCAATATCCAAAATACATAGAAGATGCAATAACATGATCATCATCGCCCACATATAAACATATGTGTACTACCCGTGCAAAGCAACTACACATAGATCAAGCTCTGATACCACTGTTGGGTTCGCAGCATAGAAAACAAAAAAATTCCTACGATGGGAACTATACGCCAAGATCTATCTACTAGATACAAGCAACGGGTGGATATACATCCATAGAGAACTTACCCTCGAAGACAACAAAGTTTTGTTAACGAGTTGGAACTCATGGATGATGTAGTCGTACACTTGCCGATCTCAAGATCGTGATGAAGTCCAGCAGGTCCGGCTCCAGCACGTCCATCAGATCCAGCTCCAGCAAGTCCAGCACCACCAAGTCCAGCACCGCAAAGCAGCGGTACATCCGTGATCGCACACACGTCCGGTACCCCGACAACCTCCATCCCTCGCTCCAGCAAAGCAGCGGAAGCAACAACTCCTTTCCAGATAAAGCCACCGGGAACATGTATCTCGCTAATCTAAGACCATGGGGAATAACTAGAGGGGTAGAGAGATCCTTCACGAGGAGGTCTGTGTTGTGAGGAGAGGGGGCCTTTTATAGGGAAGACGGGGGCATCCAAGGGCCATGGCGTGGAAGCCATGGTGGTGCCCCCACCTCTTCCACATTCATGTGGGTGGAGCTCCCACTCCCATAAAAAGCCTCCACTCAAAATTCTACTCACACATGCATTAAATTTCCATCAAATTTAATGCAAGCTCTCATTAAATAAAACTATTTTATTTATTTTATTCAGAATTTTTTTAATTACATTAATTAAAAAACATTCACATAAAACCCCCTGCAACATTTCAATATCACATGCAGAACCAATTTTAGCAATTTCACCCGAAACAGTTTTGGTGTCTATTGAAATAATTCCAGCGCTTTCTTAAATCTTTATCTGAAACATATTTGCTCCAAATGGTGTCGGTATCCCTTAAGTGTGTCACCCTACGCTTCGTGAATAATGCAGACATGATCGAGACCCCTCTCCGATCAATAATCAGTAGCGGGACCTAGAGATACGAACTGACTCCCACATATTCGACGATGACTCTTGTGATTGTGTGAACCTTTAACGTCGTAACTAAATCCCTTTTTCTCGCGATATATTACATGTACGAGATTCGATCATTGGCATCCAAATACCTAGTTTGATCTTGTTACTGACATGCACTCTTTTCTCGTTCCCGTGATATAACATTCTAGTCATCACATCACTTGCTTGCAAGCTATTTCAATGTGATATCACCGAGAGGGCCCAGAGTATATATATCTGTCATCAGGATGGACAAATCCCACTCTTGATCCATGAGCCTCAACATAACACCTTTGTAGCACTGAACCCACCTTTATAGTCACCATGTTATGGTGTGACGTTTGATGTTATCAAGATACTCTTCCGATGTTAGCAATTAACATGATCTCATGGTCCAGACTAAGATTACTTCGTATGATGTTATAGCAATATAAACATAATGACTCTGATCGTAATGCTATACTTCGAATAAATGTTCATCACATCATTCCACCAATGTTGTGACCTTGTTATTAACAACATCCAATGTCCATGATCAGGAAACCTTGATCATCTTGTTAATCAACGAGCTAGTTTATATGAGAGGCATTACTAGGAACATTGTATTTTGTTTATTAAACACACATGTATTAACGTTTCCAATTAATACAATTATAGCATGCAAAATAAACATTTATCATAAACAAGGAATAAGATAATAACCACTTTATTATTGCCTCTCAGGCATATTCCCTTCAGGACCCTCGTGGCCCTACTCCGTCTCATCTTCTGGCTCCGTGAATCTTCTGGTGAAATAGGATTTTTGGCATATTTTCCGTGATTTTTCCTGATAGTTGATTTTCTACACAAAAACTAGACACCAAGGTAATTCTGCTGAAAACAGCGTCAGTCCATGTTAGTTGTATCCAAATCACACAATTTTAGAGGAAAAACAATAACAAAAGTGTTCGAGAAAGTAGATACGATTTGGACGTATCAGGCTCATGATAAGAATGTTTTATGTGATAGTTATATTGTTAATTTTATTCATGATGCTACTGAAAGTTATTATGAGAGAGGGAAACATGGTTTTATGCATCTCAACAATATTAAGTTTCCCCTCTTTATGTTGAAAATTTTGAAGTTTCACTTGTTTTGCTTTCCTATGCTTGTTGCTTTGTGCTTTCATGACTTGTTTCTTTACAACATTATTTTTCATAGGAAGTGGGTTAGAGTTAAAGTTGTTCTATATTTGCTTCTTGATGCTCTCTTTTACTTCAATTCATATTTCTTATGTGAGCATCATCGAAATTATCATGCCTAGCTCAAAGGCGTTAAAGAAAAGCACTTATTGGGAGATAACCCAAAATCTTTATTCACTAAGTTTTCCTTTTGAGTCTTGGAAGTTATTGCTTCAGTAATAACCTCTCCTTATCCTTTTTGTGTGGTTTTTGTGCCAAGAGTAACCTATAATGAGAGAAAATTAAGACTTGGGAAAGTTGTTGTCCCGGAACAAATTTTTTGTCCTTCACTGTAAAAATTCGTGAAAAACCTCGATGTCGGATTGAGCTGTAATTTTTTGTGCTTCTGCCCTATGTTGTTATCCAACTTTTGTTAGTTTAACACTTTTCGATTTTACCAACAGAAGGTGTTCGAAAAAATCGGTTTTTACCTGCTGGTCTGTTTTGACAGATTTCTGCCATTATTTGCATTTGCCTCTTAATATCTTTCTCTTTGAGTTCTTGCCAAATTCTTGAACTTTTAAAAGGAATTGCTACAGTACTTGTGTTTTACTTGAAGATTTACTTGTGTTGAAACTGAACCCAAAGACTTATTATCTTGAGTACACTAATGTTGCTAATGAAGATTGTGTGAAGTTTTGTATGAAGAAAAAATTTCAAGTGTAGGGAAGGATAATGTGATAAGATGAATTATGGACAAAAGTTCAAGCTTGGGGATGCCACCCGTGTCACCCCAAGAAATCTTCAAGAAGTACAAGCGTCAAAGCTTGGGGATGCCCAAGGCATCCCCTTCTTCATCAATAAAAATCTCAGGTTTTCTTCCAAACACTTCATTTTTATTGTTTCATGCACAATTCTGTTGTTCTTGGAGTGTCTTCGTTTTCTTTTAGTTTTTTTTCTTTGGTTTGCTTAAATAAGTTGGTTGGATCCCAACACACTTATTTTGGAGAGAGACACACCCCGTTATTCATTGCCTAGAACACTCTAGTTTTCACTCTTATTGTTCTGTGAGTATTCTCCTTTGCTAGCACTACGTTTAGCTTCAGTTTTCGATTGGTGTTGGAAAAGAGTAGGAAGAATCATGCCTAGACTTATTTTTGAAAGTGGTATAAAAGGAGCTTATTTTTGACTATTGCCTAGACTTTATCATGTCATGCTTGATGTTGTTTTGACTTTATGCTTAGTGATTATTTTTGTAGCATGACTTGTTACAAACAATTGAGATTGCTTAATGTGCCTTGAAGAATCATGCATTGTTTTAGCATATTAAAGCATATTATTGTGGTATTCTCCTTTGATGCTTTATTTGGGTTGACTTGGCGCATGCTCACACCATGTTAAGACTATACCAAGTCACCATAGCCTCTATGATCATTTAGTTTTTGACTTGTAGTATCACTTTATGCTTTAATTAATAATATTTTGTCGCTTTGCATGATTATGGCCACTATTGCTCTCTTAGTTGGTCGATCCCAGTCTTTTGCTAGCCTCCACATGTACCAAGTATGAGTTCCACTCATGCATCCAACTCCAAATGAAACCAAGTTATTCCAAAGAGTCCACCATACCTACCTATTAGCATTATTGCTATTCCAAGTATATTCATGTTTTTATCTACCTTCCAAATTAAACTTGTTATGTGAAAATTAGTGATTAAAGCTCTCACAAACTTGATGGCATACTTTACTTTCTTGCACTTAATAAACTTGAACCATTGTGCCCATCTATGTTGCGTATATGCTTGCGCTTTATAAGTTGTGAATTAGCAGAACCATGTTACCATTGGGAACACTTTCAACGTTGCACATTATTTAGTTGATATCATGTTCTTTTGCTTATGGATCTCGACGGTGTGAAATAAAAGGGGAGCTTGTTAGCTCATGGAGTTTGTATATGTGTTAGAGAAATGCCTAGGCGGCTAGCCTAAGCCATGCCTAATCATGGTGGAAACTTGTAGCATAACCATAGTGAGAAATCTGTGAAGCATCCTCAATAAAAACCTATGCAAATAGCAAATAAAAAGATCGCTGAGATGCTCATTGTCTGTTTCCTTGTCATTTTGATATGGGATAGCACATGTATCATGGGGCAAGGGGTACCCCGTTGGCGGTTCTCTATGATACACATGTACTTACAATTACAAGAACTTACTCGTGACTAAAGTTGAGTAGCATGAGGTTCGGGCTTCGTAGGCAAGGGGCATGAGATTCTCGGTTTATAACTTGCAAGCATATCCTCATATTTGTTCACTTTAACCTTAATCACCTCAAGATGCTTATGATAGGGGTAATGAGAGCTGAAAGCTAATAAGTACCATAATTTTTGGAAGCTCTTTATGAAACTTGAATCCCTGCTTCCTTTTATGAAGGGCCTTTCTTTTTACTTTTATGTTGAGTCTCCATCTTCCATCTTTATGCACCAATTGAGAGGGCATAGTGGTCATTCTTAGTTTAATGTGCATTGTCCCAAAACTTGTTGATTGATTCATGACTTTGATATTGCTTGTTCTTAAACTATTTGTATCTAGTCACCCTTATGAACTTTGAAGGTGTCCTATACATTTATGTTTTGCTATACCATGAGGGACAAGCTGAATACCACTTTTATTATGTTTTCTATATGTGAAACAAACAAACGTCTTTCAAAGCATTGTTATTCATGAATCTTTTGTTTGTACCTTTTCATGTTACAACATAGTTGCTATGTCTTATTGTTAGAATTATATCTTTCATGTCTATGTTAAAGTACTATGATCCCAGCTATCAATGTTGTACAAATACCTTGATCAAGATTATGATGGTGCATGTCACCTCAAAAATTATTCTTTTATCACTTACTCAAGGACGAGCATGAGTTAAGCTTGGGGATGTTGATACGTCGTAAAAGTATCTATAATTTTTGATGTTCCATGCTTGTTTTATACCTACTTTCTTATGTTTTGTCCACACTTTGGGGTATTTTTACACATTTTCTGGAACTAACCTATTAAAAACATGCCGCAGTGCCAGTTGCCTGTTTTATGCTGTTTTTGGTTTCAGAAAAGCTAAAAAATACATATTCTCGGCATTAGACGAAACAAAGCCTAAAGTTCCTATTTTTCCTCACACAAAGACGGAGTCCAAAGCAGAGATGGAGGAGGGCCAGGGGCTAGCCACACCACCTGGTGGCGGGGGCTAGGCTAGGCCACGCCAAGGGGGTGGTGTGGGCCCCTCAGGCTTCCACCGACCTTGCCCCTTCGCCTATATATTCCTCCCGGGACAAAAACCCTAAGTACCAGATCCGAATTCCACGAAAAGTTCCGTAGCGCCGCCGCCACCAAAGAGGAGATTCTGGGGACAGAAGCCTCTGTTCTGGCACCCTGCCGAGATGGGGAAGTGCCCCCGGAGCCATCTCCATCGACTCCACCGCCATCTCCATCGATGTTGTTGACTCCCATGATGAGGAGGGAGTAGTTCTCTCTGGAGGCTAAGGGCTCTACCGGTAGCTATGTGTTCATCTCTCTCTCTATGCATGATCTTATGAGATCATGAGCTTTGTAATCTATAGATCTATTCTGATACTCAAGTGCTTTAATTAATCTCTGCTTCTCCCCACGTGTGTGAAGTTGACAGTGTGCACACTGTGTGGCACTTTGGCTAAAGTTACATAAATACTTATCATGAGTATAATTTGAGTTGGATGTTTCTATGAGATTGTGGCGTTTGTTGGAACCATCTAGCACTCAAGGTGACAATGAGGGGTTATCAAGATGGGGAATGTGAACTTTAAGGTGTGTTGTTATATCCCTACATCGTCCAACCGGAGAGTGGTTCAGGGTAGCATCATGAAGAGAAAATATTTATATGAGAGTGTCCACTAGGGAAAATATGATCCCTAGGCCTTGTTTCTAAGCATTGAAACACCGTTTACAATCAGTCCTATTACATGTTTGCTTGCTGCAACTCTTATTTCAGATTGCAATTACCACTTATAACCATCTATATTACTTGTATTTCACTATCTCTTCGCCGAACTAGTGCACCTATACACCTGACAAGTGTATTGGGTGTGTTGGGGACACAAGAGACTTCTTGTATCTTGATTGCAGGGTTGCTTGAGAGGGATACCTTTGACCACTTCCTCCCTGAGTTCGATAAACCTTAGGTGATCCACTTAAGGGAAACTTGTTGCTGTTCTACAAACCTCTGCACTTGGAGGCCCAACACTGTCTACAAGAATAGAAGCGTGCGTAGACATCAATGGTCAATAAGACCACCAACTTTAAAAGGTCGGGGGAAAGGGGCAAGGGCAATAAGCCAAAGAAGGATGGTAAACCAGTTGCCAACACCTCTAAGACTGCTAGGCCCGGCCCTAGTCCCAGCACCACGTGCTACTACTGCAAAGGGGATGGGCACTAGAACGCAATTGCCCCAAGTACCTTGAGGACAAGAAAGCCGACAAGATAGCTGCCAAAGACAAAGGTATATATGATATACATGTTATAGATGTGTTCCTTAACAACGCCAAGAGTAACACCTAGGTATTTGATACCTATTCTGTTACTCACATATGTAACTCTCAGCAGGAGCTGCAGAGTAAGAGGCGACTGGGGAAGTATGAGGTGATGATGCGTGTCGACAATGGCACGAAAGTCGATGTAGTGGCTGTCGGCACTTTACCTCTACATCTGCTGTCAGGATTGATTTTAGTCTTGAATAAATGCTACTATGTACCCGCATTGAGTATGAATATTGTAAGTGGATCTTGATTTTTGCAAGAACATTATTCGTTTAAATCTGGAAGAAATGGTTGTTCTATTTATATGAATGATGTTTTCTTGGTTCATGCGCATGTGAGTAATGGTTTACTCTTACTATATCTTGATTGTAGTACTCACATCCATAATATTGATGCTAAACATTGTAAGCATAATGATGATAACTCCATGTTTATGTGGCATTGCCATCTTGGTCACATTGGCGTAAAGCGCATGAAGAAGCTTCATTCAGATGGACTTCTTGGATCATTAGATTTTGAATCTCTTGATACATGTGAGCCATGCCTTATGGGAAAGATAACTAGAACACCCTTCTCCGGCATAATGGAGAGGGCTATAGACCTACTAGGAATCATACATACAGATGTATGCTAACCAATGAGCGCCTCAATACGCAATGGTTATCGTTATTTTGTTACCTTTACTGATGACTTGAGTAGATATGGATATATCTACTTAATGAAGCAAAAATCTAAAACCTTTGAAAAGTTCAAGGAATTTCAGAAAGAAGTAGAGAATCAACTTAATAAGAAAATCAAGCATCTTTAGATCGGGGAGGCGAGTATTTGAGTTATGAGTATAATTAACATGCACTTGAAGGACAGTGGGATCATACCACAGCTTACGCCAGCCAGAACACCAAAGCGTAATCGTGTGTCGGAACGACGTAACCGTACTCTATTGGATAATGTGCGGTCCATGATGTCTTTGACTGATTTGTCCGTGTCGTTTTGGGGATATGCATTAGAAATCGCTGCTTTTATTTTAAACCGAGCACCATCCAAATCTGTGGAGACAACCACATATGAGATATGGTATGGCAAGAATCCAAAGTTGTCATTTCTGAAAGTTTGGGGATGTGAGGCTTTCGTCATGAAACTACAGCCTGACAAACTTGAACCCAAGGCAGAAAAATGTATCTTCGTAGGATATCCAAGGGAAACAGTTGGGTATACCTTCTACAACCAAGCCAAATGCAAAATGTTTGTCGCAAAAAACGGCACCTTTTTTGAGAAAAAGTTTCTCGCTAAAGGAGTTAGTGGAAGGAAAATTGAGTTAGATGAAGTTGTTGACCCTTCTCTCCAAATTTCGAGTAGTGCAACGGAAGCTGTTCTGAAACCGCTCTCCAACATGGAAGAAGAGCCTAATGATAATGATGAAGATAACAACATCGAAACTCCTGCGGTTTGCAAGTCTACAAGAGTTCGTGCCACTCCTGATTGGTACAGTAGCCTTGTGATGTCTGTCATACTAGATGAACAGGAAGAACCTGCAAACTACAAAGGAGCTATGGATAGTGCTGACTCCGAGAAATGGCTAGAAGCCATGAAATCTGAAATAGGATCCATGTATGAAATCCAAGTTTGGACCTTGGTAGATCTTACAGAAGGCCACAAGGCCATGGAAAATAAATGGATCTTTAAGAAAAAGATAGATGTGAATGGTAATGTGGCCATTCACAAAGCTCGACTTGTTGCAAAGGGGTTTTGACAAATCCAAGGAGTTGACTACGGTGAGACTTATTCTTCCGTAGTGATGCTTAAAGATGTCTGGATTCTACTAGCAATTGTTGCTCATTTTGACTATGAAATACGGTAGATGGATGTCAAAACTGCGTTCCTGAATGGACACATTGATGAAGAGTTGTATATGATGTAACTAGAAGGTTTTGTTGATCCTCGGGACGTTGGTAAGGTATGCAACTTCAGCGATCCATTTATGGACTGAAGCAAGCATCTCGGAGTTGGAACCAACGTTTTGATCAAGTGATCAAGAGTTTTGGACTTGTCCAAAATTAGCAAGAGTTCTGTGTTTACAAGAAAGCGAGTGGGAGTTCAGTGCTTTTTCTAGTAGTATATGTGGACGACAATTAGTCATGGGAAACGATGTGGAACTTATGAAAAGCGTGAAATCATATTTGAGTAGTCAATTTTCCATGAAGGACTTAGGTGAAGTTGCATACATATTAGGAATCGAGATCTATAGAGATAGATCAAGACGTCTAATTGCAATAAGTCAAAGTACTTACCTTGAGAAGATTTTGAAGAGGTTCAAAATGGGGGATGCCAAAAGTGGTTTGGTGCCAGTGACAAAAGGTAGCATACTGAGTTTGACTCAATGTCCGGTAATAGATGCTGATAGAGAAAGGATATCTTACATCCCCTATGCCTCAGCCATAGGATTTATCATGTACGCAATGCTAAGTACTCAGCCTGATGTGGCACTAGCTCTTAGTTTGGCGAGCCAATACCAAAGTAATCCAGGAATGGATCACTAGACAGCTATGAATATTCTAAGGTATCTCAAGAGAACAAAGGATATGGTCCTAGTCTATGGAGGTGATGATGATTCTCTAAACGTAACTGGTTACGTGGATGCGAGCTGGCACTTAGATCCTGATGACTTGAAGTATCATACAGGATTTGTGTTTTTGGTGAATGGTGGAGCGGTAAGCTGGAAGACCAAGAAGCAACCAGTAGTTGCACACTCTACAATGGAGTTGGAATACATCGTTGTTGCTGATGCAGCAAATGAAGTTGTTTGTCTAAGGAATTTTGTCATTGAACTAGGAGTTGTTCTAAGTGCACAAGACCCCGTGATGATCTATTGTGACAACACGGGCGCTATTGCAAACGCAAAGGAACCAAGGACTCATTCCACGGCCAAACGCATCAAGCTACAGTTTCACGTCATCCGACAAAATGTTGACGAGGGTGAAATCAAGATTTGCAAAGTACACACTAATCTGAATGTGGCAGATCGTATGACTAAAGCTCTCCTACAAGCCAAGCATGAACAAAACCAAGATGCCATCGGTGTTAGGTTCCTGCCTATTGTAAACTAGATTATTTGTACTCTAGTGCAAGTGGGAGACTGAAGGAGATATGCCCTAGAGGCAAATAATAAGGCGTATTGTTTGATATATCTCTTATGTTCATAATATGTTTCATACTGTGCTATAAATATATTAATACGAAATGTCAATACACGTGTGATATATAAACAAACCGTGTCTCTAGTTACGTCTAGCGAACTAGCTCATTGGTCATGAGGATGATCTAGGGTTTCGATATCATGAGCATTTATGCCAATTGACAATGAGGTCATTAGTTGAATGACATGATAGGAAAATATCCGATAGTTATATCTCAATAAGATCTAGTTACAAAGCTCATCATTGATGATAAACACAGAAAACCTCGCAACCTGATCCTTAGACTGTGAGATAATGCAAATCACCGTTCTGGAGGGAGCTTAGATGGTATCAATTATCATTTCGTGACTAGATGATCAAAATGGTGCCACTCTGGTTTTCCAAAGGGAACTAGTAGAGAATTTCTTATCGGTGGAGCATTTTTTTGCTACCAATGGCGCATATGAGATGCGCCACTGGTGTTGCGCCATTGGTAATTATTTATCTATGGCGCATATTCAATATGCGCCATTGATAGTGGGCCCACTAGTGGTGCATCTTCAATATGCGCCATTGATGTTTTACCAGTGGAGCATATATCCAAATGCGCCACTGATGTTAGATGCACCACTGGTTGAATAAAAGATGTGCCACTGATGTTTCGTACAGGTATACAGAATACAGGGCTCTCAGGTATTTATACAGGTACATATACAGGTATTTATACAGGTACACAATAGTATAGAAACAAAGATAATAGTATAAATATAATTATACATCATCACATCAATTAGAACCCGACATAGTGACAAGTGCCCGATTATTGTACAAGTCTTGCATACAACAAGTTTATCATCATCTCAACATTACACATTACAACAAGTTGATCGTCATCATTAGCCACCTGGACCGGATAGTCTAGCCCGTGGAAATGCTCGTTGAGCTTGAACACTATGTAAGCGGCATAAACAGTGTCTGCTGACAGCATCTTGTTATGTATCTTCCCATGGATTGTGAACCAGCAAACACTCACGAGTTGAGCACCTTCCGAGAACATGTCACAAAATAGTGTTAGAATTTGCAATGAACACAAAACCAATCAATAGCACCGAGTTGATGAAAACCATGTATCACTGCAGCAAAACTCTGTAACTTAGTATTAACCCTATTTTTCAATGAGTGTGTTTACCTTAGTCGGCTACAAAAGAGGCACAAAATACAAACAAAACTACTGTGAAGGAGGTACATCATAGCCACATTCTTTACGCAAAGTGTCACTGATACGTCCAAAATGTATCTACTTTCCCGAACACTTTTGCTATTGTTTCTCCTCTAAACTTGTGTGATTGGGATACAACTAACACGGACTAGCGTTGTTTTCAGTAGAATTACCTTGGTTTCTAGTTTTTGTGCAGAAAATCAACTATCACGAAAAATACCGGAAAATATGCCAAAAATCCTATTTCACCAGAAGACTCACGGAGCCAGAAGACGAGACGGAGGAAGGCCACGAGGGGCCCACACCACCTGGCTGCACAGGCCAGGCCTGGCCATGCCAGGGGGTGGTGTGGCTGCCTCGGTCACCCCCTCGGCCTCCCTCTTCGCCTATAAGATGCCTCTTGACCTAAAAACCAAGGGGGGTTTGACGTTTTTTCCAAAGAGGGTTCTGCTACGCCGCCACCACCAGATTCTGCGAATCAGAACCAGAAACTCCGTTCTGGCACCCTGCCGGGATGGAGAATCGGAGGAGATCATCACCATCGCTTCTCCATCAACCATCCATGATTCCCCATCTATGAGTAAGTAATCCCCCGTTGTAGGCCGTGGGGATGGTAGGGATTGGATGAGATCGTTCATGTAATGGCATCAGATTGTTAGGGCATGGTGCCTAGTATCTATTATTAGTGCTTTTTTGACTTTGTTGCAACTTGTTGTGCTTAATGCTTGTCACTAGGGCCCGAGTGCCATGATTTCAGATCTGAACATGTTATTGATTCATGATGATACTATTGTTTATGGTCTTACCTACAAGTTGTATACACACATTGTTGTCCGGAACCAAAGGCCCCGAAGTGACAGTAATCGGGATAACCGGAGGGAATGGATTTGATGTGAGGATCACATGTGTTCATGGAGTTTTAATGCTTTGCTCCAGTGCTCTATTCAAAGGAGCACCTTAATTGCCAGTAGTTCCCTTGAGGCCCCGCTGCAAACGGGCTGGTAGGACAAAAGATGGTGTGCAAGTTCTCATTGCGAGCACGTATGTCTATATATGGAACACATGACTATGATTATTTATTACTTGGATGCTTTATCTTATTTATCTACAAATTCCCTATGTCTTGATTGCTATATGAATTGTCTTGTCCATGCAATGCCAATCCATCCATCCCTATGCCTACCACTCTTTAATCCTACTATTTACTGCTATTGTTACTAATGTGTTTACTTTTACTACTGCTATCACTTTGCTATTGCTACTACAAAATTGTTGCTACTGATAAACTGTTGTGAGCAAGATTGTTTCTAGGTGCAGCTGAATTGACAACTCATTTGTTAAGGCTTATAAATATTCTTTGGCTCCCCTTGTGTCGAATCAATAAATTGGGTTTCACTTCCCTTGAAAATACTGCAATACACCCCCTATATGTGTGGGTCATCAAGACTATTTTTTGGCGTCGTTGCTGGGGAGCATAGCTTTATTTATTAAGTTCACTTGGAATCACTATTGTTCGCTGCCATCCATCCATCATGGGTAAGTCTCGTGATGGCAAGGTTCCTATTTTATGATCCACTATAAGGAGAGGTACGGTTCTAAACACCTCTGTTGCTCTTGATTCACCATCTGTGATGAGTAAGCTCCTTACACCACCCCATACAGATGCTACACATACTTCTACTACTGCTGAATATGAAAGTTCTGATACTTATGATGCTACTTCTACTGTGCTTGATAAGAGTGGTTCATTAGGTCCTTTCCAAGATGCTACGATTGCTAGAACTATAGCTGAAAATACTGAAACTCCTAATGAAGACACTACTACACCTGTCAGTTCACCTAAGTCTATAGAGAGTTATGATATTGAAGATGGATATATAGAAATGAATGATGATTTATTAAAGAATGTCAATATACTCATGGTAAAAGTGCTATTAAGAGTCTCCTTGAGAAGCGTACTATAAAACCCAAATTATCCCCTAATGATAAGTTTGCTACATCTCCCATAAACATTAAAGATAAGGATTATGAATTCTCCCTTGCTTTATCTTACATAACTATTATTGATAAAGAACCTTTTGTGGAACTAAGAATGAAAGTGATGTAGCGCATATGACTGAGCTTTCTACCATGAGTGGCCTATTTTCTGATGATATTAAAATGCGCACCTACTTTGTTGCTAAAATTTTCCCTTTTTCATTGAAAGGAGAAGCTAAAACTCGGTTTAATAATTTACCTCCCGGATCTATTGATAGCCCTGATTACTTGATTAGTACCTTCCTTCAGAAATATTTCCCTCCTAGTGCTAGACATGCCATTTTGCAGGTACTTTTTGATTTTAAACAGGGAGAAAAATAGGTATTGCCTAAATCATGGGGCAAGGTTTTTTGCTTTGATTTATGCACAGGATGGATGTCCATTACCTAAGAATGAGCTTCTTGATATATATTATAATGGACTAACTGAATAATCTAGGACATACCTAGATAGTTGTGCTGATTGTGTTTTCAGGAATAGAACTCCCAAAAAAGCTGAGGAATTAATGGTTAAAATAAGCAAGAATTATGATAACTAGACTCCACCTAAGCCAACTACACCTGCGTTAACTGTGCCTGAGCCAATACCAACATCAAAGAAGAGGGGAGTTATTGAACTAAATGATGAAGTGATGAAGGAAGCTAAGAGATATCTTAAGGAGAAGGGTATTAAAGCTGAATATGTGAAGAATTTCCCTCCTATAGAAGAATTATGTAAGCCAACCTCTCACCCTTCCACTATTGAGGTACACTCTCTCCAACATTTTGATGAAGGTGATATTCCTTACTCTAAACCTCCTGATCAATGCTTAGAAGAATTTGATATTTTTATTGTTAAGCAAGATAATTTTAATAAAAGAGTGTATCTAATGGAAAACTCTAGAGTTATTATTGAGTTAAAAGATATTGTGGAAAGAGCCTCTAATGATGTTAAAATGCTTGTTAAACATTTCCAAATGGTTCAAACTCAAATTGGTCAGCTTATTAAAGTATAAAAAGATTTGTTAGTTAATGTTGCTAAAGAAAAACATGCTTATGAAATTAGAACTAGAAGTGGTGTTGCCACCCAGGAACCTCTATATCCTGAGGGGCATCCTAAAAGAATTGAGCGGGATTCTCAACAAATTGAAAATAGAGGTACTTCTTCTAAGTAAAGTAAAAGGAAACATAGAACTATTGTAGAATCTTCTGAACCTGCTAAAGATCCTAATAGTATATTTATCTCTAATGCTGAAACTGAAAGTGGTAATGAGGAAAATGATGCTCCTGATAAAGAAAAATTTGAAGAACCTGAAAAGCACACTACGAATACTAAATACACTAAAGAAGATTTTGTTGCTAAGAAACATGGTAGTGAAAGAGAGCCTTGGGTCCAAAAACCTATGCATTTCCCTGATAAGAAACACAAGTCAAAGGAAGACGAACATTATAACAAGTTTTGTGAGTGGATGAAACCTTTATTCTTGCAAATTCCTTTGACTGATGCTATTACATTGCCTCCTTATTCAAAATATATGAAGAATATTGTCTCTAATAAAAGGAAGATCCCTAATGAAGAAATATCTACTTTGCTTGCTAATTATTCCTTTAATGGTAAGGTTCCAAAGAAACTTGGAGATCCAGGGATTCCAACTATTCCATGTTCTATTAAAAATAGCTATGTTAGAAATGCTCTGTGTGATTTGGGAGCGGGAGTTAGCGTTATGCCTTTTTCTCTCTATAAGAGACTTCAATTGGAAAAATTAATACCAACTGATATATCTTTGCAAATAGCTGATAAATCTACTACTATTCCTGTTGGTATATGTGAGGATGTATATGTTCAAGTGGCTCATAATTGCTTGATATTAACTGACTTTGGTGTGCTTGAACTGCCTGAAGATGACAATATGTCTATTATTCTTGGGAGACCTTTTCTAAATACTGCAGGAGCTGTTATTAATTGCACTCAAGGAAAGGTAAATTTTAATGTTAATGACAAGGAGCATACTATCTATTTCCCCAAGAAGATTGATAGGAATTATGGCTTAAATTCAATTGAAAATGTTGAGGGCATTCAAGTTGGAGAAATATATTGTCCCATACCAAGAGAAAAATATGAAATTATTATTATTGGGACCATTGCTATCAAGGTTGAGGTAACATAATCATTTAATGGAATGCAAAGTTTTGTTTCATATAAAATTTTTTTGGTAACAAGACCTGATCAACCTTGTTAACAAAGGGATTTTAATGAACAAAACAATGTTTTCACCATGATTATCTTTGCTTACTTTTACTTTTTCCATTTTAATTTTTGCTTTCACTTAGTTTACTTTTCTTTTGCTAGTTGCTTGCATATTAGAGTGTCTTAGAACTTCTGAGTTTAGGTTTCGTTTTGTTATTGCATCATTTCAAAATCATCTTCTGCAGAAAAATCATTCATCAATACCTGAAAATTACTCAAAAATAAATTGTCTCCAAAAATTCCAGAAAATTCATATTAATTTTTTACATGAAAAAAGGGGCAGAGAAGTGCTAGGGGGCCCACCAGGTAGGCACACCACCTAGTCGCGCGGCCACACCAGGGGCGCGCCTGGCCATGGTGTGGGCCACCCCTGGCCCTCCACGTACTCTCTCACTTGCCACTTCTTTCTCTCTCCCGAGAAAACACTAGTTCATTGCTCAAACTCGCGTTCTTGCTGTTCTTGCTTGTGATTTTTCGATATCCTTGCTCAACCCATCTTTGCTGCTGAAATTTGGAGCATTTGTTCTCCGGTATGTGACTCCTCCGCTTGTCCAAGTAGATTTGTGTTTAGTGGATTATATCTTGAGTATTTTTCTACTGTAGGTGACAGATTATGTGAGCTTGTAAACTTGTTCAATGCTTAGATAAATTGTTTTGATGCATGTTTAGGCCTCTTACAAGTCCCTTTAAGTAGTTCCTTTCATTATGTAATCACTTTGCAATCACTTGTATGATGGTTTTCTAAAATTTCAGAAAAGAGATGGACAACCAAACTTTTGGCGAGATAGTTGAGAGGGACACACCCAGGAATGCAAGGCCTTCAAGATCATCTTCTCAATTTAGGCCATCATATAATGTGGATCTTATTGCGCCACGCTTTGGCAATGAAGGAGATGAGGGAGATGCTCCCCCATCTACTTTCCCTTGTTTCACCTTTTTGCGAGCTGCAGGGATCCTCGATGAGTTCTTACTCCTTGTTTAGAGGGTTGGGATGACCACCTACATGGAAGACGAGAGTGAGCAATATGCCACGCTCACCAAAACTTTCGTTGAGAGTTTCGTTTTCACTAACACCACTTATCAATCAACTGTTTTGTTCAAAATTTATAATCTGCCTATTACCATGTCATTGGAAAGATTTTGCAGCATTATAGGCATAGGCATGCCTGGGACAGTGAAGAAGATCCAAGGTCGACCCGCTGATTTGCTGGAGCTCTACCGAAGCGTGACAAATGATGATGACCACGTAGCTCAGCGTGGGAAGATAAGGAACATTCAACTCCCAGTTCTTAGATATTTTTCTTACCATATTGCCACTAGCATTCTTGGTAGGGAGAACACTAGTAATATTTCTAATTATCATTTAGCCTTCCTCGCTGCTGCACTTAATAAAGATACCAAATATAATCTTGGTTCTCTCATTGCTCGCCCCCTAGCCGCTAGAGGACCTATTTATGGGGGCATTATTGCCTCACGCATGGTGGTTGCTTTAGAAATTTTTGTGGATCCTAATGACACTGTGTTGACTCCACAAAGGCTTGATCTTGCTGCTATGAAAATGCATCACTTTGTTACTACTGACTCTAGTACCGAGAGTTTAGCTTACAGGATGTTGTTCACTGACGGAGATGAGAGCGAAATTCCCTTGCCACAGCCTTCTTTGTTCAGTATTTGTAGGATGCCATGGTCGCGCTCCAAGGAGGAGGTGGACGAACAACTCCGCTTGCTGGATTTCCACAGGCAGCACCAAGAGGATGTGCCCTCTTACGACTACTCTACGCACTACGTTGGGGCGTCCTCGAGTTCGTATCAAGGCGAAGGTACCACTTCGACATATTACGGAGGCGCTCCATCTTGGCCAGCTTGGGATTGATACCCACTTAGGCCAAAAGCCTAAGCCTGGGGGAGGTACACCGACATCACACTCATTTAAATATCATGTTCAGTCGGCACTTTGTATATCCATGTTTCGCTTTCTTTTTTACTTTTGGTTCTTGCTTCATTTCTGCTTTCCAAAACACAAAGAGACCAAAAATATTTTTTTTGTTTCTCTTTGTTTGCTTCTTTTTCTTTTTTGCCTTGGTTTGCCTTTTTCCTTTTAGCTTTGTTTTGATTATTCCAAAAACCCAAAAATATTTCGCTTTGCTTGTTCTTTCTTTTGGTTCTTGCCTTTAAAAATCGAAAACCCAAAATATTTGTTGTTCTTCTTTGGTTTTGTGAAGTTCGTTGCAGGGTTCAGCAGTCCTCATTGGAGTTTGGTTTCATGTTATTATTCAAGCCACACAAGTGAAGGGAAATAAGATTAATGACAAGTTGAGGTGTGGTAAGAGGCTGGTAACGAACTCTATTTGTTTTCATTTTTGTACATGTACTCATCATTGTGGGCATGCTTAGTCTCTTCGTGTAAGGTGTATGTTATTTATGGATGCTTAGTAGTTCTTGCTTTCTTATGATTAGCTCCAGCCTGCTAATAGTCTGTAGCATGTCATATGAATGTTTGCTTGCATTGTTCTATTCATAACTTGGTATGACATTGTGGTATCCTCCTCTGAATGTTTCACTTGAATTGACTTGGCACATGCTCACGCATGCATATGACTGAAACAACCAGTTAAGCCTCGATAAATTATTTTTCTTCAGGGTTCTTGAATCACTTTCATGCCATAATTAGTCTTGTTTTATTGCAAGCATGATTATGACAGTTATTGCTCTTTTGTTTGTCGCTCCCTTAATATTGCTAGCCTTCACTTGTGTTGAGTATAAGCTTTACTCGTGCATCCAACTCCCCAAAACCAATATTTCCAAAAGTGTCCACCATACCTACCTATTAGCATAATTTTCTATTCCGTGCTTATTCAGTATGCCTTGTTTTCTTCCGAATAAAATGATTGCTTGTTACGAGAAAGTTAGTTAGTAAAGCTCTCACGAACTTGATGGCGCACTTCACTTTTCCTACACATAATAATCTTGAACTATTGTGTCCATCTTTGTTGTGTATATATGCTTGCGTTTTATAAGTTGAAGTTAGCATAACCATGTATCATGGGGAACGCTTTCAACATTGCACTTATTAGTCCGTTGATATCATGATTCTTTTGCTTATGGATCCTGGCGGTGTGAAATAAAAGGGTAACTTGTAAGATCATGGAGTTTGTATGTGTGTTAGAGAAACGTCTAGGCCGCTAGCCTAAGCCATGCCTAATCATGGTGGAAACTTGCAGCATAACCATAATGAGCATTCTATGAAGCATCCTCAATAAAAACCTATGCAAATAGCAAATAAAAAGATCGTTGGGATGCTCATTGTCTGCTTGCCTTGTAATTTTGATATGGGATAGTGATGGGTTCGTAGCATGGAAAACAAAAAAATTCTACCGCAAGAACGAACAAAACCCAGATCTAATCTAGATAAAAGCCAAGATCTAATCTATTAGACATGTGCAACGAGATAGATCTGTACTAACCCTTGTAGATCCGAAAGCCTTGTGCGAGATCGGATCTCGTGGTTGATGTAGATGATCACTTGCCGATCTCAAGATCGAGTAGACGATCCTTCCGGCGCCGCGTTCCGGCAGCGCTTCCGCAGTCGGTCACACGTGCGGAATCGATGCAGACCTTCCTCTCCCTGTTCCAGCGAGCAACGGAGGTAGTAGATCTCTCCAAGGAATCCCAGCAGCACGACGGCGTGGTGGTGGTGGTGGAGTAGAGAATTCTGCAAGGCTTCGCCTAAGCCTGAGCAGAAGGAAGGAGGAGGAGAGAGGCGGCTAGGGAAAGAGTGGAGGAGCAAGGGGGTGGCGCCTCCACCCCTCTATATATAGAGGGAGGGGTGCGGCCTAGGGTTCCCACCCCTAGGCCCACCTCCTAGGGCCGGCGCACAAGGGGGCTTGGGGGGAGTTTCCTTCCCCCCAAGTTTCCCCTTTTTCTTTCTTGGTTTTCGAGTACACTCCATAGAAATTTCTAGAACCTTCCGGAACATTCCGAAACCTTCTAGAACCCCCATATAAACACTCCGGGACATTTCCAAACCTAGAAAATGATCTCCATTATATGAATCTTATTCTCCGGACAATTCTGGATCTCCTCGTGATGTCTCAGATCCAATCCGAGACTCCGAACAACATTCGGACTCCAACGCATATTCCATATCTACCTAAACAGCATCGAACCTTAAGTGTGTCACCCTACGGTTCGTGAATATGCAGACATGATGGAGCCACCTCAATGATGACTTCGTGATCGTTAGAACCATTAACATACGAAACCAATTCCCTTTGTCACGCGATACTCTACTTATCCGAGGTTTGATCGTCGGTATCTCCATACCTAGTTCTACCTCGTTACTGACAAGTACTCTTTACTCGTTCCATGATATGTCATCCCTTGTGACCTAGTCACATGCTTGCAAGCTAACTAGATGACATTCCACCGAGAGGGCCCAGAGCATATCTATCCGTCATATGGATGGACAAATCCCAATCTTGGTCCATGCGCTTCAACACATACTTTCAGAATACCCAATGACACCTTTATGACCACCCAGTTACAAAGCGGTGTTTGATGTCATCAAAGTACCCTTCCGGTGATGGTGATTAACATAACCTCATGGTCGAAGGATTAGGTTACTATGCATTTGAAAGCTTGTAGCAATACGAACTTAATGACTTGATCTTATGCTACATTTACTACGGGTGTGTGTCCATCACATCATTCTCCTAATGATATAACCTTGTTATTAATGACATCCAATGTCCATGATCAGGAAACCATGATCATCTATTAATCAACAAGCTAGTTCAACAAGAGGCTTACTAGGGACTCTTTTACGTTTACAAAACACACATGTATTAGTGTTTCCTTATAATACAATTATAGCATGGGATGTAAACATTCATCATAAACACAAAGATATAATAATAACCACTTTTATTATTGCCTCTTGGGCATATCTCCAATAGTCTCCCACTTGCACTAGAGTCAATAATCTAGATTACATGGTAATATACCTAACACCCATTGCGTTCTGGTGTTGGTCATGCTTTGCCCTAGGGAGAGGTTTAGTCAACAGATCTGCCACATTCAGATCAGTGTGTACTTTGCAAATCTTTATGTCACCATCTTGGACATACTCGCGAATAGCATGGAAACGTAGCTTGATGTGCTTCAGCTTGCTATGTGACCTTGGCTCCTGTGCATTAGCTATGGCACATGTGTTGTCACAGTAGATGGCCATCGGGTCCAACGCACTAGGAACCACGCCAGGTCCAGTAATGAACTCCTTCATCCATATGGCTTCTTGTGCAGCCTCCGAAGCAGCTATGTATTCCGATTCAGTTGAAGATTTCGCCACAACGCTTTGCTTGGCACTCCTCCAGCTCACTGCAGCACCATTCAAAATAAATACGTATCCAGAATGTGACTTCGAGTCATCTAGATCGGTGTTCCAACTAGCATCAGTGTAACCGTTTACAACAAGCTGTTCATCACCTCCATAAGAAAGAACCATATCCTTAGTCCTATTCAGGTACTTTAGGATATTCTTGACCACTGTCCAGTGCTCCATTCCAGGATCACTTTGATATCTGCTAGTCAAACTAACAACATGTGCTATATCCGGTCTTGTACACAACATGGCATACATAATAGAACCTATGGCCGAGGCATAGGGAATATTATTCATTTTCTCTCTATCTTCTGCCGTAGCTGGACTTTGAGTCTTACTCAAGGTCTTACCTGACAACATGGGCACGAACCCTTTCTTGCTCTCTTCCATTCTAAACTTCTTTAGAACTTTGTCCAAGTATGTACTTTGTGAAAGCGTTATTAGGCGTCTTGATCTATCTCTATAAATCTTGGTACCTAGAATGTATGCCGCTTCGCCAAGATCCTTCATTGAAAAACTATTATTCAAATAGGCTTTGACACTATTAAGAAGTTCTATATCATTCCCAATCAACAATATGTCATCCACATATAGTACTAGGAATGCTACAGAGCTCCCACTCACTTTCTTGTAAATACAAGCTTCTCCATAAGTTTGTATAAATCCAAAGTTTTTGATTACTTTATCAAAACGTTGATTCCAACTCCGGGATGCTTGCTTTAGTCCATAAATGGAGCGCTGAAGTTTGCATACCTTGTCAGCATCTTTAGGATCGACAAAACCCTTGGGTTGTACCATATACAACTCTTCCTCAATGTCTCCATTAAGGAACGCCGTTTTGACATCCATCTGCCAAATCTCATAATCGAAATATGCAGCAATTGCTAACAAAATCCTCACAGACTTTAGCTTCACTACTGGTGAGAATGTCTCATCGTAGTCAACTCCTTGAATTTGTCGGAACCCTTTCGCAAAAAGTCGAGCTTTATAGACGGTAACATTACCATCAGCATCTGTTTTTCTCTTGAAAATCCATTTGTTCTCGACAGCCTTACGGCCATCCGGTAAGTCCACCAAAGTCCACACTTGGTTTTCGTACATGGATCCCATTTCGGATTTCATGGCTTCTAGCCATTTGTTGGAATCTGGGCTCACCATAGCTTCTTCATACGTCGCAGGGTCATCAGTGTTGTCCACCAACATGACGTTCAAGGCAGGGTCATACCAATCAGGAGTGGTACGAACCCTCGTTGACCTGCGAGGTTCAGAAGCAACTTCGTTCGAAGTTTCATGATCACCATCATTAGCTTCCTCTCCAATTGGTGCAGGCGGCACAAAAACATCTTCCGGTGCTACGCTACTCCCAAATCCGAGAGAAGGTTCAATAACCTCGTTGAGTTCTACTTTCCTTCTAGTCACTTCCTTCGAGAGAAACTCCTTCTCAAGAAAGGATCCATTCTTGGCAATGAAAACTTTGCCTTCGGATCTATGATAGAAGGTATACCCAATTGTTTCTTTAGGGTATCCTATGAAGACGCATTTCTCCGCTTTGGGTTCAAGCTTATCAGGTTGTAACTTCTTTACATATGCTTCGCAACCCCAAACTTTAAGGAACGGCAACTTAGGTTTCTTACCAAACCACAATTCGTACGGTGTCGTTTCAACGGATTTAGATGGTGCCATATTTAAAGTGAATGCGGCTGTCTCTAATGCATAGCCCCAAAACGATAGCGGTAAATCTGTAAGAGACATCATAGACCGAACCATATCTAAGAGAGTTCGATTATGATGTTCGGACACACCATTACGCTTTGGTGTTCCCGGTGGTGTCAACTGCGAAAGTATTCCACATTTCTTTAAATGCATGCCAAACTCATAACTTAGATATTCACCTTCGCGGTCAGAACGCAGAAACTTAATCTTCTTGTTACGATGATTTTCCACTTCACTTTGAAATTCCTTAAACTTCTCGAAAGTTTCGAACTTATGTTTCATAAAGTAGACATACCCATATCTACTTAAGTCATGTGAGAACATAACGATATCCACCACGCGATGCTACACTCATTGGACCGCACACATCGGTATGTATTATTTCCAATAAGTCTGTAGCTCGCTCAATTATTCCAGAGAATGGAGTCTTAGTCATTTTTCCCATTAGACATGCTTCGCATCTTTCAAGTGATTCAAGAAGTCCATCAGAATGGAGTTTCTTCATACGCTTCACTCCAATGTGACCAAGACGACAGTGCCACATGTATGTAGAATTATCATTTAATTTTGTTCATTTAGCATCTATGTTGTGAACATGTGTATCACTACTATCGAGATTCAGTAAGAATAAACCATTCATCTCAGGTGCATTACCATAAAAGATATTACTCATATACCTTTATTCTCGGACTTAAAAGAGTAACCGTCTCGCAATAAACAAGATCCAGATATAATGTTCATGCTTAACGTAGGCACCAAATAACAATTATTCAAATTTAAAACTAATCCCGAAGGTAGATGTAGAGGGAGCGTGCCGACGGCGATCACATCAACCTTGGAGCCATTTCCAACGCGCATCGTCACCTCGTCTCTTGCCAATCTTCGCTAATTCCGCAGCTCCTGTTCCGAGTTACAAATATGAGCAACCGAACCAGTATCAAATACCCAGGCACTACTACGATTACTAGTAAGATACACATCAATAACATGTATATCGAATATACCTTTCTTCTTGATGTTGCCGTTCTTCAGATCCTCCAGGTACTTGGGGCAGTTACGCTTTCAGTGACCAGCACCCTTGCAGTAGAAGCATTCAGTTTCAGGCTTAGGACCAGCCTTGGGCTTCTTAGTAGGTGCGGCAGCTTTCTTGCCGTCCTTCTTGAAGTTGCCCTTGTTCTTAGGCTTTCCTTGTTTCTTGAAATTGGTGGTCTTATTGACCATCAACACTTGGTGCCCCTTCTTGATCTCCACTTCAGCAGTTTTCAGCATGGACGATAGTTCAGGCAACGTCTTGTTCATGCAGTGCATATTGTAGTTCATCACAAAGTTCTTGTAACTTGGTGGCAGTGATTGGAGGACACGGTGAATCCCTAACTCATTAGGAATCGTTATCCCCAACTCTTGGAGCTTGTTTGCGTGCCCAGACATGGTGAGCACGTGCTCGCTAACGGAGCTACCCTCTTCCATCTTACAGTTAAAGAACTTTTCAGAGGCCTCATAGCTCTCCACGGCCGCGAAAGTCTCAAAAATCAGCCTGAGCTCCTTAATGATCTCGAACGGGTCGTGGTGCTCAAAGCGCTTCTGAAGCTCCGTTTCTAAACCGTACAGGATGGCACACTTAACTTTGGAGTAGTGATTTTTTCCGAGTGGCGTAAACATTCTTTACGTCATCGGTGGAATCTTCTGCAGGTGGGTCACCTAGCGGTGCTTCGAGCACATAGGTCAACTGACCAGCCCTGAGGACAATCTTCAGTCCACGGAACCAGTCCGTGAAGTTGCTTCCATTGTTCTTAAGCTTTTCTTTCTCTAGGAATGCATTGAAATTGATGGAGAGGTTCGCCATAATCTACAACAAATTTGCAAGTAGTTTAGACTAAGTTTATGATGAATTGAGTTCAATCCAAATTCTTTAAATTAACTAGGTGAACTCCCACTCAAAACAACATCCCTCACGTTGTCTTAGTGATTACACGAACCAAGTCCACTACACCAAGTCTGATCTTCACGAGAGAAGATGTAGTTTCGTCGGCGAACAATCTTCATGTTCATCATATCATTTATATGACTCATGCTCTACCTTTCGGTATTCTGTGTTCCAAGACCATGTCTGTACATGCTAGGCTCATCAAGATTAACCTTAGTTTCCGCATGTGCAAATCTGGCTTGCACCCGTTGTATGCACACGTAGAATCTATCACATCCGATCATCACGAGATGCTTCGAAAACGACGAGTCTTAGCAACGGTGCCAACTAAGGACGAACACTTTATTACTTGATATTTAGTGAGAGGGATCATCTTATAATGCTACTGTCACGATCTAAGCAATACAAGATGCATAAAGGATTAACATCACAGGCAATTCATAATTAGTGTGATATGATATGGCCCTTTCTTCTTATGCCTTTGATCTCCATCTCCAAAGCATGGACATGATCTCCATCATCACCAGCATTGCGTCAAGGTCAGTGGCGCCGCTTCATGGTTGTCCATCATCACTAGCAACTATTACAACTACTTGGAATAAAGCTATTACAAGATGAATAGACACGCAGGTCTTAACAGAATTAAAGACAACCATTACGCTCCTGTCGGTTGCCATATTACAACAAGGATCATCGCATACATCAAATATAATCACAATCACATGATGGCCATATCACATCACAAAACCCCTGCAAAAACAAGTTAGACGCCTCTAATTTTCTTTGCATGTTTTACGTGGTTTGGGGCTTTCCAATAAGAACGGATCTTACCTACGAAACTGAACCACAACATTGATACAAGTGCTATCAAGTTGCAAAGTGTAAATTGGATCTATACTATGGTGAGAGAGAAAGACACCCGCAAAGCCACTTGTGCAAAGCAAGTTACACGTCAAGCGTGGAGCAAGTCTCATGTGCGATGACATGTAAGGTTAGCCCGAGCCCTTCATCCCACCATACCGCAAGATGCAAAGTACACAAAGCAAAAGACGGCACGAGCACCAATGCCCACTAAAACCATTGTGTTCTACTCGTGCAACAGATCTACGCATAGATACGGCTCTGATACCACTGATGGGTTCGTAGCATGGAAAACAAAAAAATTCTACCGCAAGAACGAACAAAACCCAGATCTAATCTAGATAAAAGCCAAGATCTAATCTATTAGACATGTGCAACGAGATAGATCTGTACTAACCCTTGTAGATCCGAAAGCCTTGTGCGAGATCAGATCTTGTGGTTGATGTAGACGATCACTTGCCGATCTCAAGATCGATTAGACGATCCTTCCAGCGTCGCGTTCCGGCAGCGCTTCCGCAGTCGGTCACACGTGCGGAGTCGCTGCAGACCTTCCTCTCCCTGTTCCAGCGAGCAGCAGAGGTAGTAGATCTCTCCACAGAATCCCAGCAGCACGACGGCGTGGTGGTGGTGGTGGAGTAGAGAATTCTGCAGGGCTTCGCCTAAGCCTGAGCAGAAGGAAGGAGGAGGAGAGAGGCGGCTAGGGCAAGAGTGGAGGAGCAAGGGGGGGTGGCGCCTCCACCCCTCTATATATAGAGGGAGGGGTGCGGCCTAGGGTTCCCACCCCTAGGCCCACCTCCTAGGGCCGGCGCACAAGGGGGGCTTGGGGGGAGTTTCCTTCCCCCCCAAGTTTCCCCTTTTTCTTTCTTGGTTTTCAAGTAAACTCCATAGAAATTTCTAGAACCTTCCAGAACATTCCGAAACACTCCGGGACATTTCCGAACCTAGAAAATGATCTCCATTATATGAATCTTATTCTTCGGGCAATTCCGGATCTCCTCGTGATGTCTCAGATCCAATCCGAGACTCCGAACAACATTCGGTCTCTAACGCATATTCCATATCAACCTAAACAGCATCGAACCTTAAGTGTTTCACCCTACGGTTCGTGAATATGCAGACATGATGGAGACACCTCTCCGATCAATAACCATCAGCGGGATCTGGAGATCCATAACGGCTCCCACATACTCAACGATGACTTCGTGATCGTTAGTACCATTAACATACGAAACCAATTCCCTTTGTCACGCGATACTCTACTTATCCGAGGTTTGATCGTCGGTATCTCCATACCTAGTTCTACCTCGTTACTGACAAGTACTCTTTACTCGTTCCATGATATGTCATCCCTTGTGACCTAGTCACATGCTTGCAAGCTAACTAGATGACATTCCACCGAGAGGGCCCAGAGCATATCTATCCGTCATATGGATGGACAAATCCCAATCTTGGTCCATGCGCTTCAACACATACTTTCAGAATACCCAATGACACCTTTATGACCACCCAGTTACAAAGAGGTGTTTGATGTCATCAAAGTACCCTTCCGGTGATGGTGATTAACATAACCTCATGGTCGAAGGATTAGGTTACTATGCATTTGAAAGCTTGTAGCAATACGAACTTAATGACTTGATCTTATGCTACATTTACTACGGGTGTGTGTCCATCACATCATTCTCCTAATGATATAACCTTGTTATTAATGACATCCAATGTCCATGATCAGGAAACCATGATCATCTATTAATCAACAAGCTAGTTCAACAAGAGGCTTACTAGGGACTCTTTTACGTTTACAAAACACACATGTATTAGTGTTTCCTTATAATACAATTATAGCATGGGATGTAAACATTCATCATAAACACAAAGATATAATAATAACTACTTTTATTATTGCCTCTTGGGCATATCTCCAACAGATAGCTCTTGTGTCATGGGGCAAGGGGTACCCCGTTGGCAGTTTCTATGATACATACGTACTTACAATGACAAGAGCTTACTTGTGACTGAAGTTGAGTAACATGAGGTTCGGTCTTCGTAAGTAAGAGCATGAGATTTCGAATTATAACTTGTCAAGCATATCCTCTTAGTTGTCTCACTTTAACCTTAATTACCTAAAAGATGCTTATGATAAGGGCAATGAGAGCTCAAAGCTAATGAGTACCATACTTTCAGCATTTGGAAGCATTTCAAACTTTTCAAAACCTTTTCACTTCCTTGTTGAGTCTCCACACATTCTATGAGCACTTTCTTGAGAGCATAGTTTTCGTTCTTAGTGTAATATGCTTATTTCAAAACTTGTTTAATTATGTCATGACTTTGATGCTTGTATCCCTGATATCTTTACTTCTAGTCTTTACTTGTACTTCATAGGTGCCTTGGCACTTATGTTTGCCCTACAATCAAAGGCAAGCGAGATACCACCCTATCATACCTTTTTATGAGCATTGCAATGTTGCTTATGTTTATGTTCCATGCTACTTATTATTTTAGAGTTGGAATCTCTATATAGCTTGCAATGACTATTGAGTGACCTTATTTGCATACTCCTTATTATGAATTGTCTAAGTACTTGATCATATGCTGAGAATATATACATCTTATGAAGCAAATGTGTTCGTGAAAGTTTCTTTTATCGCACTCAGTTTTCAACTGAATTGCTTGAGGACAAGCAATAAGCTAAGCTTGGGGGAGTTGATATGTCCAAAACGTATCTACTATCCCGAACACTTTTGCTATTGTTTCTCCTCTAAACTTGTGTGATTTGGATACAACTAACACAGACTGACGCTGTTTTCAGCAGAATTACCTTGGTGTCTAGTTTTTCTGCAGAAAATCAACTATCAGGAAAAATACCGGAAAATATGCCAAAAATCCTATTTCACCAGAAGACTCACGGAGCCAGAAGACGAGACGGAGGAGGTCCACAAGCGGCCCACACCACCTGGCCGTGCGGGGTAGGCCTGGCCGCGCCAGGGGGTGGTGTGGCTGCCTCGGTCACCCCCTTGGCCTCCCTCTTCGCCTATAAGATGCCTCTTGACCTAAAAACCAAGGGGGGTTCGACGTTTTTCCAGAGAGAGTTCCGCTACGCCGCCACCACCAAATTTCATGAATCAGAACCAGAAACTCTGTTCTGGCACCCTGTCAGGACGGGGAATTGGAGGAGATCATTGCAATCATCATCACCATCGCTTCTCCATCAACCATCCATGATTCCCCCATCTATGAGTTAGTAATCCCCCGCTGCAGGCCATGGGGATGGTAGGGATTGGATGAGATCGTTCATGTAACAGCATCAGATTGTTAAGGCATGGTGCCTAGTATCTATTATTAATGCTTTTTGACTTTTTTGCAACTTGTTATGCTTAATGCTTGTCACTAGGGCCTGAGTGCCATGATTTCAAATTTGAACATGTTATTGATCCATGATGATAGTATTGTTTATGGTCTTACCTGCAAGTTGTATACACACATTGTTGTCCGGAACCAAAGGCCCCAAAGTGACAGCAATCGGGATAACCGGAGGGAATGGCTTTGATGTGAGGATCACATGTGTTGACGGAGTGTTAATGCATTGCTCCGGTGCTCTATTAAAAGGAGCACCTTAATTACCAGTAGTTCCCTTGAGGCCCCGCTGCAAACGGGCTGGCAGGACAAAAGATGTTGTGCAAGTTCTCATTGCGAGCACGTATGACTATATATGGAACACATGCCTATGATTATTTAGTACTTGGATGATTTATCTTATTTATCTGCAAATGCCCTATGGCTTGATTGCTATATGAATTGTCTTGTCCATGCAACGCTCGTCCATCCATCCCTATGCCTACCACGCTTTAATCCTACTGTTTACTTCTATTGTTACTACAATCTTTACTTTTACTACTGCTATCACTTTGCTATTGCCATTACAAAACTGTTGCTACTAATAAACTGTTGTGGGCAAGATTGTTTCCAGGTGCAGCTGAATTGATAATTCAGTTGTTAAGGATTATAGATATTCTTTCGCTCCCCTTGTGTCGAATCAATAAATTGTGTTTCACTTCCCTCGAAAATACTGCGATACACCCCCTATACTTGTGGGTCATCAGTCACCGATGTGCTGCCTATGGTTTATGGTAGTATAAACAACATGTAATGGACATGCACTTTGCTATTGGATGCAAGAAAGTAAAAAATACTTGTAGCATTTAGTTGTGTGAAGGCACAATAGGTATTTTGAATTCCCAACTAAATTCGCTTCAACTTGGCCACTTTGGTTCATAGGAAAGTTGCAACTACTACCTACAATTCAATCACGACTAGACGAGTGAGACCGCAACACAATCAAACCAATTGCGATTGGAGGAGTATAATGATTTGTACAATCTGTATCAACACATGCTAGTAGATAACAATTCAGACGATCTGCATCAAGAGGACAGGAGAGAGCGAACGAACCTAGAGTCGGCGAGAGGGATCTAGCTCCAGTATTGGGGCATGTTGACCCAGCCCCACACGATGAGAAGGTCCCTCGCGCTGTAGGGTACACGGAAGAGAGAGGCAACGAGGGCGAGCAACGGCGACCCGAACAACAGGAGGCGCAGGTCTTGGCGGAGGGGCCCCTGGACGACGATGCTAGGTGAGGTGGTTGTAGAAGGGAGTCAGCGGTGCTCGCAGGGGACCAGAGGACGCACATCATTCGCTGGCGAGCTTGGGAAACCGGGTGCATGGTGGTGGGAGCTCGAGGCGACGGGGCGGGAGGTTGAGGCCGGCGCGGGCCTTTGGCGGCGGAGGAAGGGGCCACACACGGAGAGGAGACCCGATAGGAGGCGGGGGAGGCACGGGCGAGGGGAGGTCCCGGTCGGACGGTGATGCGGGAGCCGGGCGACGAGGCGTGGCCGATGGTCGGCGGCAGGGTACCGCACGCAGGAGGCAGGGCAAAACTAGCGACGGGGATGCGGGAGAGGTTGGAGACGCGAGCGGGGTAAGAGGAGAGAGGTGGGGATAGAGGGCTGACGGGGTGGGACTGGTAGCATGAGTGTTGGTGACTTTTTTCATGGTGTAGGAGCGGCAGGGTGGGGTGGTGCGGTCGCGATTGGGAGTGGGGCCCACAAATTATTAATGGCGCATATTGAGGAAGATGCGCCATTGGTGAGGAGAATATCAATGGCGCATATTGGATATACGCCATTGATGAGCATATATCAATGGCGCATATGGACATATGCGCCATTGTCATTTGGTCCACAGGCCTCCGGGGTGCCGGGCCCATATTATTAGTGGTGCATTTTTTAGATGTGCGCCATTGGTTAAACAAAATATCAGTGGAGCATATTTTTAAATGCGTCACTGATAATTATTAGTGGAGCATATTCAAAAAAATGCTCCACTGATAATAAATCTATCCATAAGCCTTTCTCTACTAGTGCATGTAGAGGAGTACATATCAAGACCAGGATTTGCCAGTCCATGTAACGGATAGATACATATGTGGCCATCTCGGTGACATTACATTAATGAAGCTTACAAGCGTGTGACTTGGTCATGAAATGCAACGACATGAGAACGAGTAAACAATTTCATCGGTAACGATATCGAACTAAGGTTTAGAGATACCGAATATCAAGTCTCGGATGAACTAGGTATTAAGTGGCAAAGGGAACGGGAAACGACGTTTACGGTTCAAGTGATTTTGTGGAATGCACGGGGTTCGTCATGGGCATCCAGGTCCCGCTGATGATCATTGATATGAGAGGATTCTCAATTATGCCTGGAGTGTTCCTGAAACGAAGGATGTCACACTTAAGGGTGGGGACGCTTAGGGATATATGCGGTCCCATAGGAGAAATAGAGAGAGAAACCGGAATAGTTCTGGGTAACATCCAATGTTGATCGGAGGGGGTCCAGAAGGAGTTCCGGAGTGAAGGAATATAATAATATGTGTGTTTTATATTAATTGGTGAATTAATATTAAAATATACATTTTAATTTTATTTTTAAAGGCAGGCCATTGCTATTGGGCCTAACCCGGAGGGGAGGCCCAAAGGGGCAAGGCGCCTTGGGAGGAGGACCAGCCGGCCAAGGCTTGGTGGGCTGCCCAAGTGGGGCCCACCTAGGGCCGGCGGCTCCCCCCCTTGGTGGCCGACGGGTGTGGGGTTTAGTCCCACACCGCCTGCCCCTTGGGTGGTGCCCCTCCCCTCCCACTATATAAAGGGGGTCACCCCCTCCCCTTTGGAAGCATCCAATTCTCTCATTCTCTATCTCTCTCATTTCCATTGAGGACTTCTCCGTAATATTGGGGAGGACCTCTAGGGATTTGAGTTCTCCAGCTTCACACTACCGTCGTCTGATCTTCGATCAGCCATCTTCCTCTTCCGCTGCTCGGCTGGATCGGAGCCCAGGAGACGCCGTCTACACCGGACGTGTGTAGTACTTTGGAGGCACCACACTTGGGGTGCTTGGAGCTGCTCATCTTCATCAACATACGCCTTCCTGCGTAAGGCGTTCATCGGTATTCAAGGGTATGAATACCGTCTCTTCCTTATCCGTTACTTATGTCTACATAGTATAGATCTTGATATTAGTGTTTGCGTCGATAATTTTTTTTTTCTGCTATGGAACTCTTCAAAAGTTCCTATGCGATAAGGAAGATATGTCTGAGTAACTTTGTACTAGGATCTGGTTGAGTTTTTATGATGTTACTTTGGTTACTTATGTACGTGTTTCTTTCTTTTCGTGTTTATGATATAAGTGATAAGTTGTGTACAATGGACAATAATATACTCCAGTTATCTCTCAATCCACTTCCCCTTTTACAATATGCATTAGAAAATCTACATTCACCGACTACCTCGTAAACATTCTCGAAAATGAACCAGGTTGATTCCTGGCTGGCATTTTTTTGAAATGTTACAGCAACCATCTATTTTACTCGTCGTTGGAAAATTTATGTTTTCTTCTGTATTGTACAGGAGGTTGTCATAGTAGCTACCAGCATTAACTGCCATTGAAGTGCATAAGTGGTTTTGATGTGCTCCATACAGGAGGTTGTCATAGTGCTGCTTCTCAGATACTTCGGATTCTCATAGCAGTTGAAGTGTCCTGTTTTAATTTATGCATGATAAGCCATGAAGTTTGATACCTGCTTCTGTAGTTCAGTGTTTATTTTTTTATTTAAGCTAGAAAATCGTTATGCATGGAGAAAGTTAGTCTATGAAAATCGTTATGCACGATAACATTTATTATTTGTTTAATAAAATTTAGAATTCTCTTAAATGTACTTGAGAAGTAAACACAAGAATGTTGTATGATAATCTTGTAGTTGCTTCCAACTTTGGAATTCCAGGAAAAATGGTCAGAAGCAAGACCGGAAGAACTCGAACCATGGAAAGAAGTGTGGATAACTAAATGCTATCAAGTTCCTGTCGGATTCTTGTAGACATGAGCTTTACTGCTGTAGTATTTCTGCTTATTTTATTGTCGATGCCAAGTATTGGTATGCTTTGGTGAAGTGTTGTACTCCTATTTCATTTTTGTATATGTGAAATATAGTCTCAAGCTATAATTCTTTTTGTATGTGAATATCTGGTATGATTATTTGGAACAGATCATTTCTAAAATTAAATTTATAAAATTGGCCATGTGGTGTCCCCTCATTGGTCGACATGTCATCTGCATAGAACAGGATTGCTCAAAACGGAAAAATGTTATCATGAAAATTGATGATGTCAGAACAAGTGGCAGTGACATTAGCAAAAGGACACAACGGCTCCTCGTCGTGACGAACAAATAACGTCAAGAATATGATGACATCGGGAAAGACCGTAATGATGTCAGCAAGTGCCTCTAACGGGATGCTAACGACCGGCAGGCCGCCGTTTTCCACGTGGCATCTTTCATGACAAAAAGAAACGTCAGGGATGTTTGGGCCTGGGCTGAACCGGCCCAGATGGCCATGACGAAAGTTGTGAAAAGTCATGGACAGTCTTGATGTTTTCAGACAAAAAATATGAGAGATCCAGATACATGACAAAAAAAATTCTTCGAAGGATTTATCACAGATGGCCATCTGTGACATTCTATGTCTCATCAGTGAGTTTGCATAATATTCTCTAACAAAGAGAGATGACAGTGAATAGGTGATGGATACTAAAAAGAAGTGCACAATATTTAAGTAGCATCAGTAGTGGCCCTGCCAAAGAAGAAAAATCTAGTCTCTCCTTTTTCTTTTCTTTTTTGAAAACAAAATCTAGTCTCTCCTTGGTTTGGCTGATCCATCATAGAATGCGAGCTTTGAGTAGTATTATCCATCAGCAGTAGTATCAAAGAAAAAAAATCATAGTCCCGTGCTTAGCCTTGGTTGGGCTGATCCATCATCTGCTGCGAGCTTTGAGCCGTGTCAGCGTCACCCGACTGCGCCACAGCATGAGCATGCTGGCTGCTGTTCCCATCTCCCGCTGGTGCATCATTCAAATCGCCCTGCGTCACGCTCCCATCAGCAGCAGCAGGCGCCACGCCCGCCACGGAAGGAGAGGGGGCACGCGCGCCGGAATGAAACGGTGGGCGTCCTGCTTGGAACCGTCCGGCCGGATGCGGCGTGGGCCGGTGCCATTGAAACGACTGGCGTGGACACTTGGCGATCGGCCGGCCTTGCCCTTGGAACGGACGGGGAGCGAACGACGGGCGTTGCTGGAACTGGCGCGGCGCCGGCGGCCTGGACTGGAAGTGCGGGCGTTCTTGCTGGAACGAGCGCGGGAATGTCTGGTCATGATGCTGCTGCGGACGGGGCACTGGCGGTGGTTCTTGGAACGGGAGCGGCGCCGGCGGCCGGTTGTGTAGCACGTGCGCGGGCAGCTCGCCTTTGCTCACCAGGTACTCAGCCGCGAGGCGGCCGGCCGCCATCAGTATCTCTTCTTTCTTCTCCGGCCTCATCTGCTGCTGCTGCGGCGGCGGCTGGCGGTACGGCGGAGCATTGCTGCTGCGGCTCCCGTCGCGGAAGCCGCCGGCGCCGCTGCTGCTGCCGTAGGGGCCCGTGCTGGGACGAAGGTTGGAGCCCCCTGCTGGATGCATCGATCTTGGCTCGACGAGCGAAGAGCTCTGTTTGAGGCGGCAACGCCAGATTACAGTCAGTAACTCGATACGATCGAACTCGACGTGATTACAGCAACTATAGGCGGAGGTCGATGATGATTAAAAGGGCACGCACCTGTAAGGATGAATCCTGGTGGGATTCGAATTCGTGTCCAGATGCGGATAGTCGACTACGAGGAGGTGACGGGTTCGGAAACTTGAATCCTACGCAATCGTCGGCAACACGGACTCGTGTGTCGCAGTAATTTCATCTCGTCAAGGTTTGCAAAAGGTAGGTCAACATATCTGCAGATTGCCGAGGCTGGCCCATCTACGTTGCAGCCGTCAAGGTTTGCAGTTTTGGGGTGTTTATGGAGCAGAGCTAGAGGGTGTATAACTAGTACTATTAACTAATGAAATGCAAATTTAGATCAAACTCCCTACATTCACTGAATATATGCAAACACCAGATCAGTTTTGCAGGCTGAAGAGGACACACACATTCCCTTTTTCCATATATACTACCCCTCGTCCGGAAATACTAAGTGACTTTAATTTTTCTAGATTCGTACGTATCTATATTCCTAAAACGGGTATATATACATGTAAATCTAGACAAACCCAAATCAATTATTTTTAGAGGTACGGAGTAGATCATGATGGCACTGTCTATTTGACAACGGTTTTTTTGTGTGATGGAAAACATATCTATAAATCCATTTTTACCAGAATGGAAGACATTTTCATACGCATACTTGGTTTGCAATAGTAGGACTAGGCTCCATCTGATTTGAAACACCGAAAATCAAGTGAACGACTTCAAATACAATCGAAAAAACCATAAGCTCTACAGGACCATGGTACGGAAAATCACTGTTAGATAGATTTGTAACATATTTGTAGGTACGTGTGTAGCTTATGGAGTAGTACTTCATGGCTGTTACGATAGAGATAGAAGTTTAAGAGATAAAGAGATAGATCCTATCCACTCTAATTTGTAGCATCAATCTCTTCCTTTGTACCGGCCACGGCAAGGGCTTTTCTTGCCTTATATAACACGTACACGGCGACTCGAGTACGACCGCTTCTGCCAAACCAACGTAGATCGATATGGTATCAGAGCCTACTCTTCCATAGTCTAGCCGCCACAAATCGATCTCCACGAAAACTTACGATCAAAGCCTGCCGTCGCCGCCTCCACACAAACCCAAAAACCACGCCAAACTCAAGAAACCCAAGACACAATCCCTCCTGGTGGCCATGGCCACTTGTGGATCATCATCCTCGTCCGTGCTTTCCACCACGCTGGGATCTCCACCCTCCCAAAAATTGACTCGGGCCAATTTCCTCTTTTGGAAGACCCTTGTATTACCCCCCCCCCTCCCCCCCCCCCCTCTCGTGGTGCTCAGGTCCTCGGCTTGCTCGATGGTACCTACGCCACGCCGGTGAAGACCCTGGAGGTTGAAGACGCCAACAACAAGAAGACCATAATCCCCAATCATGCCTACACGGCATGGTTGTCTCTGGATCAAACGGTGCTCGGGTTCCTCGTGAATTCCATGTCCCCGGAAATCATACCCCATGTCGTCGGACTTGACACCGCCACTGAGGTGTGGTCCACCATCACGAGCATGTTCTCCACCCACTCCCGCACGAAGATCAATCACTTGCGGGGGTCGCTGAACAGCACCAAGAAGCATGATCTGTCTGCCGCACAGTTCTTTGCAAAGATGAAAAGCTTCGGGTCTGAGCTTGTCGCTGCAGGCAAACCTGTTGAATAAGACGAGATGGTGGGATACATCCTCAACGGCCTCAATGCCAGCTACAACGACCTCGTGTCCTCCATCAACGCCAAGCCCAGTACTACCCTTGATGATCTTTTTAGCCGAATTTGTGCTCACGGTCTTTGGCAAGACATGCTTGCGGAATCTGGATAGGACACCGAGTTCACCTCCTCGGAAAACCTTGATGCACGGCCGATGCGCGACAACAACCGCGACATCTACCCCGTGGAGATCGTGGTCGGTCGCCCGACCGTGGTGACCGCGGCTACCGCAGCGACCATGGTGGAGGCGAGCGTCGTGATGGCGGTGGACACCGTCACAATGATGGCGCACGTGATGGAGGCCGTCAATATGGGCGACGAGATGACGGACGTGATGGACGCCGCGATGACGGTGGATGTCTTCGTAATGACGGTGGTCGACGTCGTGATGATGGAGGGCACCAACATGGTCGTGCCCCTACCCCATTTGTCGACGTCACGTGCCAAATTTGCAAGATCGATGGTCACCCCGCCAATGAGTGTTGGTGGCGCTATCAAGATCGAAATGAATCCGATGATGATGGCAAGGAGAAGGGTGCACATGTGGCATCCTATGGCATCGACACCAATTGTACCATGATTCAGGTTCCACCCATCATGTCACATCGGAGTTGAACAAACTCACAACTCATGGAAAGTACAACGGTCGTGATCACATCCACACGGCCAACGGGAACAGTATGCAAATAAGTCATATTGGTCATTCAAGTTTATGCACCCCACATAGTACCTTACATCTCAAAAATATTCTTCATGTTCCAAGTGCATCTAAGAATCTTCTATCTGTTCATAAGCTTAAAACGGGCCTTTAGTCCCAGTTCGGGAGGACCTTTAGTCCCAGTTTCCCAACCGGGACTGCCGAATCGGGACTAAAATCCCCACCCTTTAGTCCCGGTTGGCTTACAAACCGGGACAAAAGACCATCCACGTGGCTCAAATGGTGCGCTGGGCTGGAGGACCATTAGTCCGTAGAGACTATTAGAAATATGCCCTAGAGACAAATAATAATATGGATTATTATCATATTTCATAAAGTTTATGATTAAGTTTTGTATCATGCTATAACTTTATTGAAAGTAAACGCCAATACACATGTGATATACAAACAACCAGGAGTTCCCGATGAATCTCTAGTCACTGGTTCATTGGTCAACAGATGATCAAGGTTTCCTGATCATATGGCATTTATGCCAGTTGACAATGGAGTCACCTCATTACGAGAATGAGATGATGAGATATACCCAACCTAAGCATCATGACCCGATCATGTCACGAAGTTCAAGCTACGATAATTAGGAAAGACCTAGTGTCCTATTTCTTAGACCATGAGACCATATCAATCACTATCACTCGAGGATACTTAGATAGCATCAAACATCACAAGGTGACACGATGATCATAAAGGTGTGTTCAGGTATTCAGAGGGACATGTAGAGGCATTATGCGTTAAGAGCGGGATTTGTCCATCCACGTGACGGAAAAGATACTAGAGGGCCCACTCAGAGAAGTTATATTCAATAGTTGCGCAGTGTTGATTTGATCATGGGGATATCACTTGTCGGAATGAGTTAAACAACATTTGTTGGTAACAAGATTGAACACAACACGGTGATGTCATTTATCATATCTCAGACAATGCAAGTATCGAGAGACAAAAGTAATATGACACGCCGTTCATGGTTCAGCGACGAAAGATTCGTGGAATGCACATGGATTATCATGGGAATCCAGGTCACGATGATGATCATTGGTACAGGAAGGCCTCGGCCATGTCTGGAGTGTTCCCGAACAGTGGGGTATCATGCTTAAGAGCTTGATGATGCTCAGAGAGTGTTTTGGAATCGACAGAATCACCGAAGAAAAGAAAGAGAGAGAACCGGAAGAGTATTGGTAAGTCTAGAGGATGTACGGAGTGGAGGTGGAAGAAGTTCCATAACCACGGAGATTGAGTAATATGTGAGTAAATGTTAAATATTTATTTAATCATTTATTCATAATATTTAATAAAATAAAATTGAATTAAAAGGTCATATACCTAATTGGGCCAAAATCCAGAGGGAAAAGGGCCCATGAGGGAAAGACCAAAGGGGAGAAGAGAGGGGGTGGCCGGCTAGGCCAAGGGACCCCTCATGGGGCCTGCTTACTCAATATGTAGAGCTCGTTGGGGAACCCCAAGAGGAAGGTATGATGAGTACAAGAACAAGTTTTCCCTCAGTTATGAAACAAAGGTTATCGAACCAGTAGGAGCAAGGAAACACCTCCAAGGTGTTGTTTCCAACTTGGAATCCTGCACAACACAACCAAAGAACTTTGCCACCAACTTACAGTGAGGTTGTCAATCTCACCGGTTTTGCTGAAAACAAAGGATTAAACGTATTGTGTGAAGATAGTAATTGCTTTGCAGAAAGTAAACAGAAAACGGTAAATAGATTGTACATTGATGGTAAAAGAATGGACCGGGGTCCTTAGTTCACTAGTGGTGATTCTCCTTAAGATAGATGACATGTTGGGTGAACAAATTACAGTGGGGCAATTGACAAACATCGAGAAAGCATACTTGCATATACTAATCATCTTGACTTCTATGAGATTTGATTGGGCATTACAACATTATACATAGACTATAATCCAACTGCATCTATGACTAATAATCCACCTTCAGGTTATCCTCTGAACCCCCTCCAATATTAAGTTGCAAGCAACAGATAGTTGCATTAAGAAAAGTGGGTAAAGTAAACAATACGGTTATTCTATGAACAAAGGATTGATGTTTTCTCCCAAGTAGCAACAGCACATCTAATACCTTAGAGATTTCTATCACTTCCCCAGATTCCTAGAGGCATGAACCCACTATCGAGCATAAATACTCCCTCTTGGAGTTGCTAGCATCTACTCGGCCAAGATAGCTACTAACAATGGAGAGCATGCAAGATCACAAATAACAAAGACATGATAGAATCAATAATGAATCTAAAATAGCATCTCAATATCCATCGGATCCTCGCAAACACAACATGTAGGATTACAAATAGATGATCTTGATCATGAACGGAGCTCACAAGATCTAGACATGGTAGCACAAAGGAGAAGAACCAACCATCTAGCTACTACATGGACCCGTAGTCCAGGGATGAACTACTCACGCATCACACCGGAGGCAGGCATGGTGATGAAGAAGGCCTCCAGGATGATCTCTCCCCTCTGGGAGGGTACCGGGAAGAGATTCAGACCCCTCACGATCTAGGGATGGAGATGACGGCGGCTACAGACTCTTTCGTGGAATTTTGATCAGGTACTTAGGATTTCTATATCGGAGGCTTCTTATAGGTGAAGGGACGAGGTCGGTGGAGTACCAGGGGGCCCACACCACCCCATGGCGTGGCCTGGCCTGGCCCGCGCCACCAGGTGGTGTGGCCGGCCCCTGGCCCCTCTCCGTCTCGTCTTATGGCTCTGTGACTCTTCTGGTAAAATATTGACTTCGGCTTTTGTCCCGTACAATTATGAAAATATTCATTTTCTGGCTTTGCTGGAACCAAAAACAGCAGAAACGGGCAACTGGCACTATGGCATCTTGTTAATAGGTTAGTCCTAGAAAGTGTATAAAAATACTCCAAAGTGTGGATAAAACATAAGAATTAGATATAAAACAAGCATGGAACATCAAAAATTATAGATACGTTTGCAACGTGTCAACATCCCCAAGCTTAACTCCTGCTCATCCTCGAGTAGGTAAGTGATAGAAAAGAAAGAATATTTTTTAGGTGACATGCACCATCATAATCTTGATCAAAGTATTTGTAGAACATTGATAGCTGGGATCATAGTACTTTAACATAGCATGAAAGATATAGTTCTAACAATAAGACATATCAACTATGTTGTAACATGAAAAGGTGCAAACAAAAGGTTCATGAATAACGATGATTTGAAAGACGTTTGTTTGTTTCACATATAGAAAACATAATGAGAATGATATTTAGCTTGTCCCTCATAGTGTAGCAAAACATAAATGCATATGACACCTTCAAATTTCATAAGGGTGACTAGATACAAATAGTTCAAGAACAAGCAATATCAACATTATGAATCAATCATAAGTCTTGGGACAATGCACATTAAACTAAAAATGGCCACTGTGCTCTCTTAATAGGTGCATAAAGATAGAAGATAGAGACTCAACAATAAAGTAAAAGAAAGGCCTTCACAGAAGGAAGCAGGGATTCAAGTCTCATAATGAGCTTCCAAAAATTATGGTACTTATTAGCTTTCAGCTCTCATTTCCCCTATCATAAGCATCTTGAAGTGATTAAGGTTAAAGTGAACAAACTATGGAGTATATGCTTGACAAAGTATAAGTTGGCAATCTCATGTCCCTTGAATATGAGGGCCGCTCCTCATGCTACTCAAATTTAGTTACCGGTAAGTTCTTGTCATAGTAAGTACATGTGTATCATAAAGAACCGCCAACGGCGTACCCCTTGCCCGATGATACGGAAGAATACCCATATCAAAATGACAAAGCAAGCAGACAATAAGCATCTCATCATATTCTTATTTACCATGGGAAATGGTGCTTTTTTCTCTCTTTCCTCTTTTCTCATCTCCTTTTTTTTCTTTTTTCTCAATCTTTATCTCTTTTTTATATAAGAAGAATGCTAGATAGATTGCTCATAATGGTTACGTGATGGCTCAGTGTTGGCGCCAGAAAAATGATGGTGCGGTGTTGATGTAGAGCTCGTTGGGAACCCCAAGAGGAAGGTATGATGAGCACAGCAGCAAGTTTCCCTCAGTTATGAAACCAAGGTTTAATCGAACCAGTAGGAGCAAGGAAACACCCCCAAAGGTGTTACTAGCTGAGCCTTGGCAGGGCGCACTACCGGTGCTAGTAGAAACGTGGAGAACTGCACAACGCAACCACAAAACTTTGTCCCCAACTTGCGATGAGGTTTTCAATCTCACCATGTTTTGTGGAAAACAAAGGATTAAACGTATCGAATGGAAAGAAGTAATAGTTTGCAGAAAGTAAACACATAGCAGTAACAGTTTGTAGAGTGTATGTAAAGAAAGAGGACCGGGATCCATAGTTCACTAGAGGTGGCTCTCCTTAAGATAACATGCTGGGTGAACAAATTACAGTGGGGTAATTGACAAACATCGAGAAAGCAATACATGCATATACTAATCATCTTGACTCCTTTGAGACTTGATTGGGAATTACAACATTATACATAGACCGCCATCCAACTGCATCTATGACTAATAATCCACCTTTAGGTTATCATCTGAACCCCCTCCAGTATTAAGTTGCAAGCAACAGATTATTGCTTTACGAACTGCGTGTAAAGTAAACAATACGATTGTTCTATGAACAAAGGATTGTTGTTTTCTCCCTAGTAGCAACAACACATCTAGTACCTTAGAGATTTCCGTCACTTCCCCGGATTACCAGAGGCATGAACCCACTATCGAGCATAAATACTAACTCTTGGAGTTGCTAGCATCTACTTGGCCAAGATAGCTACTAACAACGGAAAGCATGCAAGATCACAAATAACAAAGACATGATAGAATCAATAATCAATCTGAAATAGCATCTCAATATCCATCGGATCCCCGCAAACACAACATGCAGAATTACAAATAGATGATCTTGATCATGAATGGAGCTCACAAGATCTAAACATGAAAGCACAAAGGAGGAGAACCAGCCATCTAGCTACTACATGGATCCGTAGTCCAAGGATGAACTACTCACGTATCACACCGGAGGCTTGCATGGTGATGAAGAATGCCTCCAGGGTGAATTCCCCTCTCCGGCAGGGTGCCGGGAAGAGCTTCAGATCCCTCCCGATCTAGGGATGGAGATGACGGCGGCTACAGACTCTTTCGTGGATTTTTGATCGGGTACTTAGGGTTTTCGTCCCGAGGGCATCTTATAAGCGGAAGGAGAGGCCGAGGGGGTGCTGGGGTCGGCTAGACCACCCCCTGGCGCGGGCCAGGCCTAGCCGCGCCGCCAGGTGGTGTGGCCGGCCCTAGCCCTTCTGTAGTGGTTCCGCGCACAAAAACAATAAATTTTACTCTACGCCCCTGAACCCCTGAAGCTTCCAGGACCTATCTATTAGTAATATAGTAACAGGAGGGGCTTTTCGCGAACTTACCCTTGAAGACCGAAAAGCGTTGTCAACACTCAGGAGAGCGTGGTTGATGTAGACGAGCTGAAGCCGACCTCAAGGTTGTGATGAAGTCCTTGCGCTCCTTCTGGCTCCAACAACTTGAGTGCCTCAAGTACGACACCTCGCGGGGAGTTACACACGTCCGGTGCCTGACGATGACTCCCGCTTCCCCGATCCAGTAGCAGTTGCGAAAGTAGAGCTCCCGGATCCGAATCTCGCAGCACAACGGCGCTCCGTAGTGAAGATGTCTCTCGCTCGCGCAGTCCAAACTTGGGACCACGGTCACGAGAGAGAGAGGGGGAGAGAGAAAATATCAATTGGAGGTCCTCCCAAAAGTGAGGAGACCTTTATTGATTATTGGTGTATTTTTCTAGGCTAAATACCCCCACTATATATAGGGGGAGGGGAGGTACTACCTCCCTCAAAGTCCCGGGGTGGGACTAAAGGAGAGGAGGGGGTGGGGAGGCCGCCGGCCAGCCCCTAGTGGGCCCCCGCGCGGGGGGCTAGGCCCAGCCGGCTAGCCCCCTTGCCCCTTCTCTCTCTCTCCTTTCCCCTAATGGGCCCTCTCCCTCCGGAATTGGCCCATTAAGCCTTTTAGACCTTTAATTGATTTTCCCTTTATTAAATAATTATGAATAAATGATTAAATCAATATTTAACATTCATTCACACATTATCTAATCTCCGTGGCTATGGAACACCTTCCACCTCCACTCCGGACATCCTCCGGACTTACTGAAACCCTTCTGGTTTTCTCCCTTCTTTTCTTCGGTGATTCTACCGATCCTATAAACACTCTCTAAGCATCATCAAGCCCTTAAGCGTGATACCCCATGGTTCGGGAACACTCCAGAATTGGTCGGGACACTCACGCACCAATGATCAACAGAGGGACCTGGATGGCCATGTGACCCCTGTGCGTTCCACGAAGATCTTTCGTCGTTTGAACCGGGACAATCATGTCTTATTCCCTTTGTCATTCGATACTTGCATTGCCCGAGATCTGATCGTTGACATCACCATGTCATGTTCAATCTCGTTACTGAACAATGCTACTTAACTCGTTCTGACAAGTGATATCCCCTGTGATCAAATCACACGCTGCGCAGCTATTGGATATAATTCTCCGAGTGGGCCCTTGAGTATCTTCCCGTCACATGGACGGACAAATCCCGCTCTTGACATATATTGCCTCTACGGTTTCCTCCGAATACCTGAACACACCTTTATAACCACCGTTTTACCAGATGGCGTTTGATGCTATCTAAGCACTCTCGGGAGACAGTGATTGTATAGCCTCACGGTCTAAGGAATAGTCTACGAGGATCCATTTCTAATCATCGTAACTTGAACTTCTAGATATGATCGGGTCATGATGTTTAGGTTGGGTATTGGTTCATCATCTCATTCTTAGAATGAGATGACCTCATTTCCAACTGGCATAAATGCCACATGATCAGGAAACATGATCATCTGTTGACCAATGAACCAGTGACTAGAGTTTCACTAGGAACCCCTGGTTGTTTGTATATCACACGTGTATTGATGTTTCCTCTCAATATAGTTATAGCATGATATAAAACTTAATCATAAACTATATGAAATATGATAATAGTCCTTACTACTATTTGTCTCTAGGGCATATTTCCAACAGTCTCCCACTTGCACTAGAGTACAAATACACTAGCTGCATTTTGTTCTCAATCATTGGCACCATATACCCGGTACCCTGAACATGCTTGCTCATGGAAGAGGTTGAGTCTTGGGTCTATACTTTACAGTCCCAAATCCTTTGCAACTTACTAATGTCACCTTGTTTGACATTAATACTTTATCATCACATGATAGCATCTGTGTGTATGCATCATCGCTATGGCAGCAGAACGAGGCCTGATTCCAGGAGCCTACAGTGACGTTAGATCAACCTCGAGGGCTTTCTCATGGGCACTGTGCCCTGGGACACATCATTCTACGTTAAAAGCGAACTAGCTCCGCCATAACATTATACAACACTTTAGATGGTACCCTTATCTATTATTATAAATGTATTCATCGAAACACTAGTGCACTCTGTGAAACTTTCGATGTTTTGTTCACCTCGCTTCCTATTTGACTTTGATTGGTATCTACAAGAGTTTCCAACATATTCCCTTATAACATAACTCTTTATGCTTTAAGATATGTTATCATTTATGGATTTGGAAAATATGTCTACAGTTCTCTATTAGACACTGCGGACAAACTTAGCTCAACGTTCTGTGATTCGAACTTAATCACTTTCAAACGTTCCTTCTTTGATCACATATTATGCTAAGTTATCATCATGGTTTACTAAGATAGAACCTATGTCTCAACATAGTGGATGACGATCATCCTTTTCTTTCTTTCAACCATTGATGTAAAACTTAAGTCTATTCCCAATTTGAGCTGTGAAGGACCAGTTCCTTAATTAACTTCTATTCTGAAACCCTTTTCATAATCACTTAAGGAATACTACATAATATCATAATACCCCTATTATCAACTTCTACATCTTATAAATCATTATTTATAAGTATTTGCGTTTTCATTCTTAACATACTTAAGAATTACTCCTATAAGCTCCCACTCAAAAATATGTCAATCACATATTGTTTTAGGAAGACTTTCATAGCTCCCACTCAATTTTATGCAAATTGCATATCCACTCACTATTTTGAATAACTTCAAAATCTTTTGATCAAATATCAAACTTGGAGATTTACTATGAGATACTAGTACTTTACTAGTTTTAAATCCACTAGACATTTAGCACACTTGAATCAAATTTATTTGAATTTGTCCAATACTTGACAAATTGTGATTTTGTCATTCACCCCCTTTTTCCTACTATGGCTTTGTAGTCATTTGGGAAAATTCAAGTAATCCCTTTTACTTGTGAGATTTAGCAATGAATTGCTTTCTAATCTCAAGGGAAGTTTTCTTCTAGGATTTCTCATAATTTAGTGTACCATTATTTCCTTGGTAGTTCGTAGGTACGTCACATTTCAAAAATCATGACAAGTGGTTCACAAATGTCTCCATACAAGATATGGATTTACATTTTGAATCCTACTTCATGTAGTGAAAAATAATAGTGGAGGGAAAAACACAATGATCAAAATCATTGATTCTTTCCTTCTGTGAAGAGAATCGTTCAGGAACGCTGTCCGTTGCGCTTCTCAACACTCTGATGCAGGGTTTTGAATCCTCATCATGTTTTACACTATTTTCCATTTGCTTCATAATTGAGAGACATCACCACAAGTGAGCTTTCTCAAGAATGCACCAAAATCCAAGCAATACGAATCTTGCTTTCCTTTTGGTCTCAGCTCTGGATTTCGTATTCAAAGTTTCCAATGAATAGACTACAAGGTCTTATTTGTTATTGTTTTGGTTATACCGAATAACCCCAAAACTTTCACGAAGTCAAATGGTTTACCAATTCTAATTGACTGCTAACTATTTCTAAGCTAATGGTCTCTACATCTACACTACAACGATTTATTTCGTGCCTTCTATTCAACCCCTTTAATATCTAATATCACATTGTGATGCTTTGTATTTTGACGTTTCAAAACACTTTGCATTCCACAATTTCTTTTATGCCATTCTTATAAAGTTGAATTTCATTACTATTGATCAAATCATTGCAATTTGATTCTCTTTTATATTTATACCCCTTTTGTTGATGAAACATTTTGATCAAATCAAATAGTTTCATATTCATGTTTCCTTTGGTAAATTTCTTTACACATTTAAACAATCATATAATGATAATTACCATTTTCGCTAAAACATAATACATCGAATATGCATTTACTTTTAACAATTCTTTAAACACTTTGTATTCAAGGAATACACGGTGTTCAAGTTATTTTGCCGAACTTAGGCATGATTTATATGTGACAAGAAATCGAATGACTTTCACATATTATCACATAACTTTGAATTCAAACAATGGTTTCATTCATTTAATGAAATATCATTAAGTTGGGTATTTTAAACAAGACATTTTAATGTTTTACAAATGTTTATACATTATCAATTAGTTTCAAACAACAAGGACAATTCACACATAATCAAACAAGATATGAACACGAATTGAAATCATTCATAAAAGCAGAACAACTGTTTGTTACAAACTGATATGAATAACCGTCTCACGAAGTGTGAGACACACCAAAGAAGTTCACAATCTCTTGATTACAAAAAATCATCCTAAACATAAACTAAATGATAAATGTCGAGGGAGAGTGTCATTGGCCGTCATCATCATGCTCGCCATCAACACGCAACATCACCTCCTCTCCAGCAAGCACCTCTCATGCAGAAGGACCTGTTTTCAGTAAAACAGAACAAGTATCAGATATACTTAACACTGCAAATGTGTTTGCAAGATTATAACATTTATAAAACTGTATATCAAATATATACCTTCGTCATCGATGACCTCTCCGGTGATAGGTTCAACCTTTACGTTCCGGAAACGTAATATGAACTCATGGAAGTCCAATGCTTCTGTATCACCACTCATGATGCTACTCCGGACATGTCCTTCGTAGCTGGGAGGTAACGACCGAAGCAGTACGTCTATCGCAAATGGATCAGCCATCCAGTAATCCACGAAGTGAACCAGTCATGTGTGTGCATCAAGCATGCGCTCCAAGTGACCCTTCAGACATGTATGCTCCTCCATCTGAATGGAAAGGAACTCTCCAAGCAGCTCGTGCTTCCACATGCGCACATGGCCTATGAACTCTGCTCTCAGCTGATCCACCATCGAATATGGATCAAGATCACCCATGAGCGGATGTAGTTCATCCACCATCCCGTAACACACTATTATCTGAATGCAGGTGGACATCTCTTGACGATAGTAGCGGTCTGCCAGCTCTTGTGGGGTCTCATAGTAGTCTGGCTCAGTCAAATCCATCGTGTGGCGTATGTAGTCTACCACATGATTCCTAGTAAGGAGATCATCTAGGCGCACAAGCCAACTAGGGAAGTTGGATCCATCAAGTTTAAGTTTTTCACCCTTTACCCAATCCTCAATCTCAAAGTAAGCTTCACGGTGAGCCATCTACATTTATAGTTGCAAAAGGAATTTAGACTAAGTTTATAATTAAATGAGTTAATAATAACCCCACCCAGAAACACCTATCCCCAAAAGGGTTCCAGGTGATAACACGACCCCTATCAGCCACATCTCCCCCGATCATCACGGCCATCAATGTGGGTTCAAGGGTGGACGCTAAACGTAGGTCACATCATTCATGCGACTCGTGCTTGATCTTTCAACCATCCGCGTTCTGAGGCCATGTATGTACATGCTAGGCTAGCCAACTCAACCTTAGTGTATTCGATGTGCAACATGGCTTACACCCACTGTATGCGAATGTAGATATGTCTGAAATCATTCATGCGACTCGTGCTTGATCTTTCGACCATCCGCGTTCCGAGGCCATGTATGTACATGCTAGGCTATCGTGATGATCATCTCCCCCGATCATCACGGCCATCAATGTGGGTTCAAGGGTGGACGCTAAACATCGGTCACATCATTCATGCGACTCGTGATGATCATCTCCCCCGATCATCACGGCCATCAATGTGGGTTCAAGGGTGGACGCTAAACGTCGGTCACATCATTCATGCGACTCGTGCTTGATCTTTCGACCATCCGCGTTCCCAGGCCATGTATGTACATGCTAGGCTAGCCAACTCAACCTTAGTGTATTCGCTGTGCAACATGGCTTACACCCACTGTATGCGAACGTAGATATGTCTGAAATCCAGGCCTGTAACCCTGGATCGCCTCATACTGAAGAACTTTCTTGGTGGTGCACACTAAGGGGGAACACAATCGTTGGTAATTTTAACAGGGATCATCTTACTAGGCTACCGTCGAGTATCTAATACTAGCACACAATAAGACATACAAACAATAACATTGAATGTAAATGCTATGTGATATGGTCCTTCACGTCGTGATCTCCATCCGCCGTTACCGGGTTCCCGCGCCAGGGTTTCGGCGCCGTAGACACCAGGGTACTGGTGTCATTCCGACGTGGTAGTTTGTCACCTTCGTGACTATCTACTACTATGCAACAAAAGGTAATTACTTTACCTTTGCCACAACCATATCACAAAGCAATGCCCCCTTGCAAAACAAAGTTAGACGCCTCTACTTTATCTTTGCATGTTTTACGTGGTTGAATGGGCTTTCACACAAGACCGTTCTTACCTACGAACTTTCAGCACAACGCTGATCAAGTGGTTGTCTCTACTACACTCCTTTCGGGGCCCTCCATTGTAAATGGCATACCAACTAATGCGAGACAGACAGACACCCCCCTAAGCCACTTTATACGGTACAAGCCGTATGTCAAGCGTGGACCAGTCTCGCGAATGAACGCGTAAAGTCGGTTGGAGGCCGCTTCATCAAGCATTACTGCGGTATGCACAAGTACACGTGGGAGGGTAACAACTAAAAGATCAACGCCCACACGCTACATCTCGTGTGTTCTACCCATACTAGCATTACTACGCATAGATCTAGCTCTGATACCACTGTAGGGGTTCCACGCATAAAAACAATAAATTTTACTCTATGCCCCTGAACCCCTGAAGCTGCCAGGACCTATCTATTAGTAATACGGTAACGGGAGGGGCTTTTCCTGAACTTACCCTTGAAGACCGAAAAGCGTTGTCAACGCTCAGGAGAGCGTGGTTGATGTAGACGAGCCGAAGCCGACCTCAAGGTCGTGATGAAGTCCTTGCGCTCCTTCTGGCTCCAACGACTTGGGTGCCTCAAGTGCGACACCTCGCGGGGAGTTACACACGTCCGGTGCCTGACGATAACTCCCGCTTCCCCGATCCAGCAGCAGTTGCGGAAGTAGAGCTCCCGGATCCGAATCCCGCAGCGTGACGGCGCTACGCGGCAAAGATGTCTCTCGCTCGCGCAGTCGAGACTTGGGACCATGGTCACGAGAGAGAGAGGGGGAGAGAGAAAATATCAATTGGAGGTCCTCCCAAAAGTGGGGAGACCTTTATTGATTATTGGTGTATTTTTCTAGGCCAAATACCCCACTATATATAGGGGGAGGGGATGTACTACCTCCCTCAAAGTCCCGGGGTGGGACTAAAGGAGAGGAGGGGGTGGGGACGCCGCCGGCCAGCCCCTAGTGGACCCCGCGTGGGGGGCTAGGCCCAGCCGGCCAGCCCCCTTGCCCCTTCTCCCTCTCTCCTTTCCCCTAATGGGCCCTCTCCCTCCGGAATTGGCCCATTAAGCCTTTTTGACCTTTAATTGATTTTCTCTTTATTAAATAATTATGAATAAATGATTAAATCAATATTTAACATTCATTCACACATTATCTAATCTCCATGGCTATGGAACACCTTCCACCTCCACTCCGGACATCCTCCGGACTTACCGAAACCCTTCTGGTTTTCTCCCTTCTTTTCTTTGGTGATTCTACCGATCCTATAAACACTCTCTAAGCATCATCAAGCCCTTAAGCGTGATACCCCATGATTCAGGAACACTCCAGACATGGTCGGGACACTCCCGCACCAATGATCGATAGAGGGACCTGGATGGCCATGTGACCCATGTGCGTTCCACGAAGATCTTTCGTCGACTGAACCGGGACAATCATGTCTTATTCCCTTTGTCATTCGATACTTGCATTCCCCAAGGTCTGATCATTGACATCACCATGTCGTGTTCAATCTCATTACTGAATAATGCTACTTAACTCGTTCCGACAAGTGATATCCCCTGTGATCAAATCACACGTTGCGCAGCTATTGGATATAACTTCTCCGAGTGGGCCCTTGAGTATCTTCCCATCACATGGATGGAAAAATCCCGCTCTTGACATATATTGCCTCTACGGTTTCCTCCGAATACCTGAACACACCTTTATAACCACCATTTTACCAGATGGCGTTTGATGCTATCTAAGAACTCTCGGGAGACAGTGATTGATATAGCCTCACGGTCCAAGGAATAGTCTACGAGGATCTATTTCTAATCATCGTAACTTGAACTTCGTGATATGATTGGGTCACGATGTTTAGGTTGGGTATTGGTTCATCATCTCATTCTTAGAATGAGACGACCTCATTTCCAACTGGCATAAATGCCACATGATCAGGAAACATGATTATCCGTTGACCAATGAACCAGTGACTAGAGTTTCACTGGGAACCCCTGGTTGTTTGTATATCACACGTGTATTGATGTTTCCTCTCAATATAGTTATAGCATGATATAAAACTTAATCATAAACTATATGAAATATGATAATAGTCCTTACTACTATTTGTCTGTAGGGCATATTTCCAACACCTTCTCCGTCTCGTATTCTGGCATCTGATGACTTCCGGAAAAATAGGCACTTCGGCTTTTGTCCCGTCCAATTCCGAGAATATTCATTTTCTGACTTTCCTATAACCAAAAACAGCAGAAAACAGGCAGCTGGCACTGTGGCTCTTGTTAATAGGTTAGTCCAAGAAATCATATGAAAAGTACTCCAAAGTGTGGACAAAACACAAGAAAGTGGATAAAACCAAGCATGTAACATCAAAAATTAATGATACATTTGCAATGTATCAACATCCCCAAGCTTAACTCCTGCTCGTCCTCGAGTAGGTAAGTGATAAAAAGAAAGAATAATTTTTGAGGTGACATGCACCATCAAAGACTTGATCAAATTATTTGTAAAACATTCAAAGCTGGGATCTTAGTACTTCAATCATAACATGAAAGACAAAGTTCTAGCAATAAGACAAAGAAACTATGATGCAACATGAAAAGGCACAAACAAAAGATTCATGAATAACAATGCTTTCCAAGACCTTTGTTTGTTTCACATAAAGAAAACATAGCATAATAGTATTCAGCTTGTCCCTCATAGAGTAGAAAAATATAAATGCATAGGACACCTTCAAAGTCATAAGAGTGACTAGATACAAATAGTTTAAAACAAGCAATATCAAGTTATGCATCAATCAACTAGTCTTGGGACAATGCACATAGAACTAAGAATGGCCACTATGCTCTCAAAGTAGGTGCATAAAGGTAGAAGGTGGAGACTCATAAAATGGTGGAAGAAAGGCCTTCATAAAAGGAAGTAGGGATTCAAGTCTCATAAAGAGATTCCAAAAATTATGGTACTTATAGCTTTCAGTTCTCATTGCCCCTGTCATAAGCGTCTTTAAGGTGATTAAGGTTAAAGTGACACAACTAAGAGGATATGCTTGACAAGTTATAAACTGAAATCTCATGCCCCTTACTTACGAATACCGATCCTCATGCTACTCAACTTTAGTCACAAGTAAGCTCTTGTCATTGTAAGTACATATGTATCATAAAGAACCGCCAACAGGGTACCCCTTGCACATGATACAGGAGCTATCCCATAATCAAAATGACAAGGCAAGCAGACAATGAGCATCTCGGCGATCTTTTTATTTGCTATTTGCATAGGTTTTTATTGAGGATGCTTCATAGAGTGCTCCTTACGGTGATGTTGCAAGTTTCCACCATGATTAGGCATGGCTTAGGCTAGCGGCCAGGCGTTTCTCTAACACACATACAAACTCCATGATCTTACAAGTTCCACTTTTATTTCACACGGCCGGGATCCGTAAGCAAAAGAACATGATATCAATGGGGTACAAAGTACAAGTGCAATGTTGAAAGCATTCCCCATGATACATGGTTCTGCTAATTTCAACTTATAAAGCGCAAGAATATACGCAACAAAGAAGGACCCAATGGTTCAAGTTTATTAGATGCAAAAAAAGTAAAGTGTGCCATCAAGTTCGTGAGAGCTTTAATCACTAGTTTTTTCATAACAAGTTTAATTTGGAAGATAAACAAAAGCATGAATATACTTGGAATAGCATAAGCTAGTAGGTAGGTATGGTGGACTCTTTCGAATAACTTGGTTTAGGGAGTTGGATGCATGAGTGGAACTAGTACTTGGTTGTGGAGGCTAGCAAAAGACTGGGAGCGACAAACTAAGAGAGCAATAATGGCCATAATCATGCACAGCGACAAAACATCATTGATAAAAGCATAAAGTGATACTGAAAGTTGAAAACTAAAGGATCATAAAGTTTTAGGTGACTTGAGATAGTCATAACATGGTGTGAGCATGTGCCAAGTCAACCCAAATAAAGCATCAAAGGAGAATACTACTATACTATGCATTAATATGCTAAAACAACGCATGATTCATCCAAGGCACATTAAGCAATCTCAATTGTTTATAACAAGTTATGCTACATAAAATAATACTAAGCATAAAGCCAAAACAATATCAAGCATGGCATGACAGAGCATAGGCCACAGTCAAAAACAAGCTCTTTTTACCACATAAGCATGAACTTTCCTACTCTTTTCCAATCCAAACCAAACTATTTGCAAACCAATGTATGAAATAGGGGGTCCAACCAATTTATTCAGAAAACTAAGAAAACCAAGGAAACAAAAAACCAAAACAAAAACGAAAAATAAGACGCTCCAAGAACAACAAAACTATGCATGAAACAATAAAAATGAAGCGTTTAGAAGAAACCTGGGATTTTTATTGATGAAGAAGGGGATGCCTTGGGCATCCCCAAGCTTTGACGCTTGTACTTCTTGGATATTTCTTGGGGTGACACGCGTGGCATCCCCAAGCATGAGCTTTAGTCCATCCTTCATCTCATTACTCATTCCTTCCATACACCTGAAATTTTTCCTTCATACAAAACTTCACACAATCTTTATTAGCAACATTAGTGCACTCAAGATAAATAAGTCTTAAGGTTCAGTTTTAACACCAAATAAACTTCCATTAGAACACTAGTTACTGTAGCACTTCCCTCAAAAAGCTCAAATCCCCAAAAGAACTCAAAAAGGAACCAACAAGAAGCAAATGCAGAAAATGGCAGAAATATGTCAAAACAGACCAGCAGGTAAAGACAAATTTTTCTAAGATCTTATGTTGCTCAAATCAAAAAGTGTTGAACTAACGAAGTTAGATAACAACCTGGGGTAGAAGCACAAAAATTCACGCCTCAAAAATACATTCAGAGATTTTACACGAATTTTTACGGTGAAGCACAGAAATCTGTTTCGGGATAGCAACTTTCCCAATCATTACTTCTCTCTCATTAGAGGTTACTCTTGGCACAAAAACCAAATAAAAAGGATAAGGAGCGGTTATTACTGAAGTAATAACTTCCAAGACTCATCTAAAACTTTTGGATTATCTCCCAATAAGTACTTTTCTTTAACGCCTTTAAGTTAGGCATAAGAAGCAAGAAAAAGAATCAAGTGTTCTCAAATGAAGAAGCATTAAGACCAAATTTTGTTTTCATAGGAGAAGCAAAAGAAATCTTCTCTCTCTTCTTAGGAAAGTGTTCTATACCTTTCTTGAGTGGGAGTTGATATTTAATGGTGCCTTCTTTCATATCAATAATGGCACCAACAGTTCTAAGAAAAGGTCTTCCCAAAGTAATAGGACAAGAAGCATTGTATTCAACATCCAAAACATAGAAATCAACGGGGACATAAGCATTGTTAACCATAATAAGAACATCATTAAGTCTCCCCATGAGTTTCTTTTTAGCATTATCATCAAGTGGCACATTCAAATAACAATCTTAAAGTGGAGGCAAATCAAGCATATCATAAATCCTTCTAGGCATAATAGAAACACTACTATCAAGATCACATAAAGCTTTGAAATCAAAGTCATTCACTTTCATATTAATGATGGGTTCCCAACCATCTTCTTGTTTAATAGGAATAGAAGCTTTATGTTTCATCTTTTCTTCTTTAATCTTTATGAGAGCATCAGTAATGTGTTTTGTAAAGGCCATGTTCATTGCACTAGCATTAGGACTTTTAGCAAGCTTTTGTAGGAACTTAATAACTTCAAAGATATTGCAACCATCAAGATCAAAATCAAATTTATCATCTAAAGTAGTAGAACTATTACTAGCCTCAACACTAGTGGTGGTAATAGTAGAAACACTAATGTTTCTAGCAATTTCATCTTCTATTTCCCACTTAGCATGTAATTCAGCTAATAGTCTAACATTTTCATCAATTCTTACTTGTATAGCATTAGTAGCTGCAAAGGGATTATCATTAGTTTCAGGTTTAGCAGCCATTTTATTAATCAATGAAGATTGAGCTTCAGACAAAGATGATAATTTCTTTCAGCATTAGAGAGTTTCAATTCTAAACTAGGAATTTCCCTATTTAGACTCTCAAGTTGATGGCTAATGTTATTCAAAATGGTAGATTGTTCCTCCATAGTTTTAGTGAATAGTTTATTTTGCTCATATTGCATTTGCATGAAGTTTTTAGTGGCTCTTTCAACTTCTATTCTTCCTTCACTAGGTAATCCAGGTTTACCATTATAGCCATATGTATTATTAGGAGGGTAGGGCCTATAATTATTATTACCATAAGCATTGTTGCCAAAATTGTTATTTCTTATGAAGTTCACATCAACTTGCTCTTCTTGAGCAACCAAAGAGGCTAAAGGAACATTATTTGGATCAATATGGGCTTTCCCATTCACAAGCATAGACATAATAATATCAATATTATCACTCAAGGAGGAGGTTTCCTCAATAGAATTTACCTTCTTACCTTGTGGAGATCTCTCAGTATGCCATTCAGAATAGTTAACCATCATATTATCCAGAAGTTTTGTTGCAGCACCCAAAGTGATGGTCATAAAGGTACCTCCAGCAGCAGAATCCAATAGGTTCCTTGAAGAGTATTTTAATCCTGCATAAAAAGTTTGGATGATCATCCAAGCAGTCAGTCCATGAGTGGGACAATTCTTAACCAAAGGTTTCATTCTTTCCCAAGCTTGAGAAACATGCTCATTATCAGATTCTTTAAACTTCATTATTTCACTTCTCATAGATATAATCTTAGCAGGAGGATAGTACTTTCCAATGAAAGCATCTTTGCACTTAGTCCAAGAATCAATACTATTCCTAGTTAAGGAATTCAACCATTCTTTAGCTTTTCCTCTCAAAGAGAAAGGAAACAATTTCAGCTTAATAATATCACCATTTATATCCCTATGCTTTTGCATCTCACAAAGTTCAACAAAGTTATTTAGATGGGCAGCAGCATCTTCATTACCAATACCAGAAAATTGTTCTCTCATAACAAGATTGAGCAAAGCAGGTTTTATCTCAAAGAAAGTATCTTCAGGCACAGGTGGAGCAATAGGTGTGCTCATAAAATCATTGTTGTTGGTGCTAGGGTGAAGTCACACAACTTAGTGTTTTCAAGAGTAGTCATTTTTGTGTGTTTTCAAATAAGAAAGCAAACTAGTAAAACTAAATTTTTTGTGTTTTTGATAAAGAAACAAGCAAACAAAGAAAAAAGAAACTAAGCAAAACAGAAATAACAAAGTAAAGAGATTGGTTATGAGGGACTCCCCTTGTGAAGATGTCCATGACTCCCCGACAACGGCGCCAGAAAAATGCTTGATGGCTCAGTGTCGGCGCTAGAAAAATGCTGGTGCGGTGTTGATGTAGAGCTCGTTGGGAACCCCAAGAGGAAGGTATGATGAGCACATCAGCAAGTTTCCCTCAGTTATGAAACCAAGGTTTAATCGAACCAGTAGGAGCAAGGAAACACCCCAAAGGTGTTACTAGCTGAGCCTTGGCAGGGCGCACTACCGGTGCTAGTAGCAACGTGGAGACCTGCACAACACAACCACAGAACTTTGTCCCCAACTTGCGATGAGGTTGTTAATCTCACCATGTTTTGCGGAAAACAAAGGATTAAACGTATCGAATGGAAAGAAGTAATAGTTTGCAGAAAGTAAAAACAAAGCAGTAACAGTTTCTAGATTGTATGTAAAGAAAGAGGACTGGGATCCATAGTTCACTAGAGGTGGCTCTCCTTAAGATAACATGTTGGGTGAACAAATTACAGCGGGGCAATTGACAAACATCGAGAAAGCAATACATGCATATACTAATCATCTTGACTCCTTTGAGACTTGATTGGGCATTACAACATTATACATAGACCGCCATCCAACTACATCTATGACTAATAATCCACCTTCAGGTTATCATCCGAACCCCCTCCAGTATTAAGTTGTAAGCAACAGATTATTGCTTTACGAGCTGCGTGTAAAGTAAACAATACGATTGTTCTATGAACAAAGGATTGTTGTTTTCTCCCTAGTAGCAACAGCACATCTACTACCTTAGAGATTTCTGTCACTTCCCCAGATTACCAGAGGCATGAACCCACTATCGAGCATAAATACTAACTCTTCGAGTTGCTAGCATCTACTTGGCCAAGATAGCTACTAACAACAGAAAGCATGCAAGATCACAAATAACAAAGACATGATAGAATCAATAATTAATCTGAAATAGCATCTCAATATCCATCGGATCCCCGAACACAGAACATGCAGAATTACAAATAAATGATCTTGATCATGAACGGAGCTCACAATATCTAAACATGAAAGCACAAAGGAGGAGAACCAGCCATCTAGCTACTACATGGATCCGTAGTCCAAGGATGAACTACTCACGCATCACACCGGAGGCTTGCATGGTGATGAAGAAGGCCTCCAGGGTGAATTCCCCTCTCCGGCAGGGTGCCGGGAAGAGCTTCAGATCCCTCTCGATCTAGGGATGGAGATGACGGCGGCTACAGACTCTTTCATGGATTTTTGATCGGGTACTTAGGATTTTCGTCCCGAGGGCATCTTATAGGCGGAAGGAGAGGCCGAGGGGGTGCTGGGGTCGGCCAGACCACCTCCTAGCGCGGGCCAGGCCTAGCCGCTCGGCCAGGTGGTCTTGTCGGCCCCCAGCCCTTCTCCGTCTCGTATTTTGGCATCTGATGACTTCCGGAAAAATAGGCACTTTGGCTCTTGTCCTGTCCAATTCCGAGAATATTCATTTTCTGACTTTCCTCGAACCAAGAACAACAGAAAACAGGCAGCTGTCATTGTGGCTCTTGTTAATAGGTTAGTCCAAGAAATCATATGAAAAGTACTCCAAAGTATTGACAAAACACAAGAAAGTGGATAAAACCAAGCATGGAACATCAAAAATTACAGATACATTTGCAATGTATCATTACGTTACAGGTTTCCACCATGATTAGGCATGGATTAGACCAGCCGCCCAGGCGTTTCTCTAACACATATACATAACTCCATGGACTTACAAGCTCCCCTTTCATTTCACACCGACGACATCCATAAACAAAAGAGCATGATATCAACTGGGTACAATGTACCAGTGCAATGTTGAAAGCGTTCCCCATGACAGCATGGTTCTGCTAATCCCTAACGTATAAGTGCAAGCATATACAACATAGTGAAGGAGTTATGCCCTAGAGGCAAATAATAAAGTGTATTATTTGATATATCTCCTATATGTTCATAATACGTTTCATATTGTGTTATAACTGTGTTAATATGAAACGTTAATACACGTGTGGTATGTAAACAAATCGTGTCTCTAGTTACCTCTAGCGAACTAGTTCATTGGTCATGAGGATGGTCTGGGTTTCAAGATCATGGGCATTTATGCCAATTGACAATGAGGTCATGTTATTAGTTGAATAACATGATAGACAAACATCCGACCGTTATATCTTAATAAGATCTAGTTACAAAGTTCACCATTGATGATAAAACACAGAGAACCTCGCAATCTGATCCTTTGACTGTGAGGTAATGCAAATCACCATTCTGGAAGAAGCTTAGATGGTTATCAAAAATCATCTCGTAACAGGATGATCAAAAAGGTGCCACTCAGGTTTTTCGAAGGGATGCCTAGAGGAGTACATATCAAGACCAGGATTTGTCTAGTCCATGTAACGGATAGATACATGTGGCCATCTCGGTGACGTTGCATTAATGAAGCTTGCAAGCATGTGACTAGGTCACGGAATGCAACGACATGAGAACGAGAAAACAAGTTCATCGGTAACGAGATCGAACTAAGGTATGGAGATACCGAATATCAAGTATCGGATGAACTAGGTATCGAATGACAAAGGGAATGGGAAAGGACTATCTCACGGTTTGAGCGATTATATTCGTGAAACGCATGGGGGTCACATGGCCATCTAGGTCCCTCTGTTGATCATTGATGTGAGAATAGTCTCAATCATGTCCGGGGTGTTTCTGAACCGAAGGATGTCACGCTTAAGGGTAGGGACGCTTAGGGTGGATGAGGTATCGTAAGAGAAATAGAGAAAGAGAAACTGGAATAGTTCCGGGTAACATCCGATGGAGATCAGAAGAGGTTCGGAAGGTGTTCCGGAGTAAAGGAATAATATAATATATATATATATTTGAATGTTAATTGGAGAATTAATATTAAATATATATTTTATTTTATTATTAAAGGCATCCTAATGCTAATGGGCCTCACTCGAAGGGAGGCCCAATAGGGCATGGCGCCTAGGGAGTGGGGGCCAGCCGACCTAGGCTTGGTGGGTTGCCCCAATGGGGCCCACCTAGGGCCGGCGGCTGCCCCTAGGTGGCCGGCGGGTGTGGGATTTAGTCACACACCGCCTGGCCCCTGGGTGGTGTGCCCCCCTCCCACTATATATAGGGGTCTCCCCTCCCCTTTTGGAATTATCCCATTCCCTCTTATTCTCTCTCTCTCATCCATTAAGGACTTCTCCGTAATATTGGGGACGACCTCGTGGGTGAGTTCTCCACCTTCACACCGCCGTCGTGTGATCTGCAATCCGGCATCTACTTCTTCCGCTTCTCGGCTAGATCGGAGTCCGGTTGACGTCTCCTACATCGGACGTGTGACGAACTTCGGAGGCACCACACTTCGGGTGCTGCTCGTCTTCATCAATATACGCCTTCCTGCGTAAGGCATGCCTCGGTCTTCAAAGGTATGAATATCGAATCCCTTCTCCGTTACTTATGTCTACATAGTATAGATCCTGGTATTAGTGTTCGAGTAGATAGAATTTTTTTGTTTTCTGCTACGGAGCCCTACACATAGATGACACAATGGTTCAAGTTTATTAGGGGCAAGAAAAGTAAAGTGTGCCATGAAGTTCGTGAGACCTTTAATCACTAATTTTCACATAACAAGTTTAATTCGGAAGGTAGATAAAAACATGAATATACTTGGAATAGCAAATGCTAATAGGTAGGTATGGTGGACTCTTTGGAATAACTTGGTTTTATTTGTAGTTGGATGCATGAGTGGAACTCATACTTGGTATGGAGGCTAGCAAAAGACTAGGGGCGACCAACTAAGAGAGCAATAATGGCCATAATCATGAACAGCGACAAAACATCATTAATTAAAGCATAAAGTGATACTACAAGTCGAAAACTAAAGGATAATCGAGGCTATGGTGACTTGGTATAGTCTTAACATGGTGTGAGCATGTGCCAAGTCAACCCAAATAAAGCATCAAAGGAGAATACCACAATACTATGCTTTAATATGCTAAAACAACACATGATTCTTTCAAGACACATTAAGCAATCTCAATTATTTGTAACACGTCATGCTACAACAAAAATCACTAAGCATAAAGCCAAAACAATATCAAGCATGACATGACAAAGCATATGCCACAGTCAAAAACAAGCTCCTTTTTACCACTTAAGCATGAACTTTTCCTACTCTCTTCCAATCCAAACCAATCTTATTTGAAAACTAATGTATGAATGAGGGGGTTCAACCGATTTATTCAAGCAAACTAAGAAAACCAAGCAAACGAAAACCAAAAACAAAAACGAATACGCTCCAAGAACAACACAACTATGCATGAAACAATAAAAATGAAGTGTTTGGAAGAAACCTGAAATTTTTATTGATGAAGAAGGGGATGCCTTGGACATTTCCAAGCTTTGACGCTTCTACTTCTTGAATATTTTTTGGGGTGACACGGGTGGCATCCCTAAGATTGAGCTTTTGTCCATTCTTCATCTTATCACATTATTCTTCCCTACACTTTAAAATTTCCTTCATACAAAACTTCACACAATCTTCATTAGCAACATTAGTGTACTCAAGATAATAAGTCTTTTGGTTCAGTTCCAAACCAAGTAAAACTTCCATTAAAACAAAAGCTATCGTAGCACTTCTTTTAAAAAGTTCAAATGATCAAAGAGAACTCAAAAAGAAAAAGATTAAGAAGCAAACGCAAATAATGGCAGAAATCTGTCAAAACAGACCAGCAGGTAAAAACCAATTTTTTCGAAGACCTTCTGTTTCTCAAATCGAAAAGTGTTGAACTAATGAAAGTTGTATAACAAGCTGGGGAAAAATCACAAACAATTACAGCTCAAAACGACGTACATAGATTTTTCATGAATTTTTACAGTGAAGCACGGAAATCTGTTTTGGGATAGCAACTTTGCCAAACATTACTTCTCTCTCATTAGAGGTTACTCTTGGCACAAAAGCCACACAAAAATGATAAGGAGAGGTTATTACTGAAGCAATAACTTCCAAGACTCAACTAAAACTTTTGGGTTATCTCTCAGTAAGAACTTTTTTAACGCCTTTAAGTTAGGCATAAGAAGCAAGAAAAGAATCAAGTATTCTCAAATGAAGAAGCATTAAGAGCAAATTTTGTTTTAATATGAGAGGAAAAAGGAATCCTCTCTCTCTTCTCAGGGAAGTGTTCTATACCTTCTTGAGTGGGAGTTGATATTTAATGGTGCCTTCTTTCATATCAATAATGGCACCAACAGTTCTAAGAAAAGGTCTTCCCACAGAAATAGGACAAGAAGCATTGCATTCAACATCCAAAACATAGAAATCAACGGGTATATAGGCATTGTTAACAATAATAATAACATTATTAATACTCCCCATGAGTTTCTTTTTAGCATTATCATCAAGTGGGACATTTAAATAATAATCTTCCAATGGTGGCAAATCAAGCATTTCATAAATCTTTCTAGGCATAATAGAAACACTACTATCAAGATCACATAAAGCTTTGAGATAAAAATCATTCACTTTCATATTAATGATGGGTTCCCAACCATCTTCTAATTTTATAGGAATTGAAGCTTTATGTTTCATCTTTTCTTCTTAAATTTTTTGAGAGCATCAGTAATGTGTTTTGTAAAGGCCATATTCATAGCACTAGCATTAGGACTTTTAGCAAGATTTTGTAGGAACATAATTACTTCAGAGATATCGCAACCATCAAGATCAAAATCATAATTATCAACTAAAGTAGTAGAGCTATTGTTTCCCATATTCCGAAGAATTTCAGCATTTTTATTAGAAAAGGTTCCATTGGGTTTACTAGCTTCAACATTAGTGGTAGTGATAGAAAATATACTAATATTTCTAGCAATTTCATCTCCTCTTTCCCACTTAGCATGCAATTCAGCTAATAGTCTAACATTTTCATCAATGCTAACTTGTATGGCATTAGTAGCAACAAAGGGATTTTCAATAGTTTCAGGTTTAGCAGCCATTTTGCTAAAAGAGGATTGTGCTTCAGACAATGATGCTATATTTCTTTCAGCATTAGAGAGTTTTTCCTCAATAGTTTTATTGAAAGCAGTTTGTTTACTAATAAAATCTTTAAGAATGACTTCAAGTTCAGAGGGTGCACTCCTATTATTGTTGTAGGAATTTCCATAAGCATTACCATTGTTGGGAGGATATAGCCTATAATTATTATTACCAAAATTATTCCTGTAGGCATTGTTGCTAAAATTATTATTTCTTATAAAGTTCACATCAACTTGCTATTCTTGAGAAACCAAAGAGGCTAAGGGAACATGATTTGGATCAATATGAGCTTTCCCATTAACATGCATAGACATAATAACATCAATTTTATCACTCAAGCAAGAGGTCTCTTCAACAGAATTTACCTTCTTACCTTGTGAGCTCTCTTAGTGTGTCATTCAGAATAGTTAACCATCATATTATCCAGAAGATTTGTTGCAGCACCCAAAGTAATGGTCATAAAGATACCTCCAGCAGCAGAATCTAGTAGATTTCTTGAAGAATACTTCAGTCCTGCATAAAAGGTTTGGATAATCATCCAAGCAGTTAGTCCATGAGTGGGACAATTCTTTACCAAAGATTTCATTCTTTCCCAAGCTTGAGCAACATGTTCATTATCAGATTGTTTAAATTTCATTATTTCACTTCTCATAGATATAATCTTAGCAGGAGGATAGTATTTTCCAATGAAAGCATCTTTGCATTTAGTCCAAGAATCAATACTATTTCTAGTTAGGGATTGCAACCATTCTTTAGCTCTTCCTCTCAAAGAGAAAGGAAACAATTTAAGCTTAATAATATCTCTATCTATATCCCTATGTTTTTGCATCTCACAAAGTTTAACAAAGTTATTAAGATGAGCAACAGCATCTTCAGTACCAATACCGGAAAATTGTTCTCTCATAATAAGATCGAGTAAAGCAGGTTTAATTTCAAAGAAAGTAGCTTCAGGAACAGGTGGAGCAATAGTTGTGCACATGAAATCATTGTTGTTGGTGCTAGTGAAGTCACACAACTTAGTGTTTTCAAGAGTAGTCATTTTTGTGTGTTTTTAATATAAACAAGCAAACTAGTACAACTAATTTTTTTGTGTGTTTTTGATAAAGAAACAAGCAAACAAAGAAGAAATAAACTAAGCAAAACAAATAAAACAAAGTAAAGAGATTGGTTATGAGGGACTCCCCTTGTGAAGATGTCCTTGACTCCCCAGCAACGGCGCCAGAAAAAGTCTTGCTTACTCAATATGTAGAGCTTGTTGGGGAACCCCAAGAGGAAGGTATGATGAGTACAACAACAAGTTTTCCCTCAGTTATGAAACCAAGGTTATCGAACCAGTTGGAGCAAGGAAACACCTCCAAGGTGTTGTTTCCAACTTGGAATCCTGCACAACACAACCACGGAACTTTGCCCCCAACTTACAGTGAGGTTGTCAATCTCACCGGTTTTGCTGAAAACAAAGGATTAAACGTATTGTGTGGAAGATAGTAATTTCTTTGCAGAAAGTAAAAACAAAACAGTAAATAGATTGTAGATTGATGGTAAAAGAATGGACCGGGGTCCATAGTTCACTAGTGGTGATTCTCCTTAATATAGATGACATGTTGGGTGAACAAATTACAGCGGGGCAATTGACAAACATCGAGAAAGCATACATGCATATACTAATCATCTTGACTTCTGTGAGATTTGATTGGGCATTACAACATTATACATATATCGTAATCCAACTGCATCTATGACTAATAATCCACCTTCAGGTTATCATCCGAACCCCCTCCAATATTAAGTTGCAAGCAATAGATAATTGCATTAAGCAAAGTGTATAAAGTAAACAATACGATTGTTCTATGAACAAATGACTGATGTTTTCTCCCTAGTAGCAACAGCACATCTAGTACCTTAGAGATTTCTGTCACTTCCCCAGATTCCTAGAGGCATGAACCCACTATCGAGCACAAATACTCCCTCTTGGAGTTGCTAGCATCTACTCGACCAAGATAGCTACTAATAACGGAGAGCATGCAAGATCACAAATAACGAAGACATGATAAAATCAATAATTAATATGAAATAGCATCTCAATATCCATCGGATCCTCGCAAACACAACATTTAGGATTACAAATAGATGATCTTGATCATCAACAGAGCTCACAAGATCTAGACATGGTAGCACAAAGGAGAAGAACCAACCATCTAGCTACTACATGGACCCATAGTCCAGGGATGAACTACTCACGCATCACACCAGAGGCAGGCATGGTGATGAAGAAGGCCTTCAGGGTGATCTCTCCTCTCCGGCAGGGTGCCGAGAAGAGCTTCAGATCCCTCCCGATCTAGGGATAGAGATGACGGCGGCTACAGACTCTTTCGTGGAATTTTGATCAGGTACTTAGGGTTTATGTATCGGAGACTTCTTATATGTGAAGAGGCGAGGTCGGTGGAGTACTAGGGGGGCCACACCACCCCCTGGTACGGCCTGGCCTGGACCGCGCCACCAGGTGGTGTGGCCGTCCCCTGGCCCCTCTCCGTCTTGTCTTCTGGCTCCGTGACTCTTCCGATAAAATATTGACTTCGGCTTTTGTCTCGTCCAATTCTGAGAATATTCATTTTCTGGCTTTTCTGGAACCATAAATAGCAGAAAACAGGCAACTAGCACTGTGGCATCTTGTTAATAGGTTAGTCCCAGAAAGTGTATAAAAATACTCTAAAGTGTGGACAAAACATAAGAAAGTAGATATAAAACAAGCAGGGAACATCAAAAATTATAGATACGTTTGCAACGTATCAGGGCCCACTTGGGTCCTGGTCGGTGGCGGCCAGTCCCCTCATCCCCTCTCCTTTGTTTAATCCCATATGGCCAAGGCAATTAACTATGTGTGTGTGGCGGGGGGAGGGGGTCCCCTATATCTTGAGGTATTTGACAGATTAAATACACAATAATCAATAAAAGGTTTCCTCTCTTTTAGAGAGACCTCTAGTTAATTCTCTCTCTCCCGTGATCGTGGTCCCATGTCTGGATCATGCGAGTAGGAGTCTTCTTCACCCCGGAGCACCGTCGCGCTGCGGGATTTGGATCCGACTAGGCAGATATGAGCTTGGTCGGTGGCGCCAAACCCTAGTTCTGGGCCCATTGGGTCCGACTAGGGTTTGGGCGAGCTAGCTCGCCCTCAGGCCGCTACCAGGGTTGGTGAGGGGAACGCTTCGGGACAGGGGGAGCGATGATGCCAATGCGTCTGCTGTAGCGCGGCGGTGGGGCCTTCACGGGCCTGATCTAGGCTCGGCTGGGCCTAGTTGGCCTCGTATGCTCCTGCTGTTGTGTCCGGTCTGCTACCGCTTTGGCGATGGAGGTCGATCCGTCCCACGCGGTAGCGGCGCCGTTGTCCCTTGTCTTCGGTGGGTCCCTCGCGCCGGCCAACCTCGTGGTGTTTGCCATGGTGAGACGCCGACGAAGATGGAAAGACCATTTTGGCGCGTGTTGGCGGACGACAAGTTGGTGGAGTGTTAGGATTGGCTGGGGTTTGGGCCGTTGGGGGGTCGGGAGAAATCCTTGCCGGCTAGGCTGACTCTGGCGCAGTGACATCTGCGGGTGCCGTCTTACTTCTTGGAAGGCGCCGGATGTACCCTCTTCTCACTCCCATGCGTGTACTGGGAGAAATCCTAGGAGAAATCCGGGCAGCAGCGTCGTCATCGTCGTCTCCCTTCTCGAAGGTGTTAGCTTGGTACATGGCAATCCGGAGGCATAGGATCGGGGTGGCACTGTTTCGGAGGACGTAGCGGTTGCGAGTCTTAGTCGGTGGTCGATCCGGTGCTGCTGTGCATTTCTTTCTTTTTATTGGGCTTTTGCTTGTGCTGTTTGGTCCCAACAGTGTTGGCATCTTCCTTTGGACGTTGTGATGTCTAGCCCAGCAGCGATTTTACCTGTGTGTTTTATTTATAAAGCAGGAAGAAAGGCTGATTCGAGAGAGAAACCGAACTTAGTGAAGATCTCCCTTTTTCTAGCGATGTCCCAAAATTGTGTAGTAGGGAGTACTAAATAAACAATACTTTTGTTGGCGACAGAAAAAATATACTACGTAGTCCAGGCCAGCCCATTCAAAAAATATAGCATCCCGGCAGCACACAAAAGCCCATGTCCGGCCCTCGATCCCACGAATAAACGCTAATCCCCACGCCCTTGTTTGGCGACAGAGTCCCAGAGTGGCATTCGTGCAGTTCCAGAAGCCTGCGGCGACAGAGCCGAACAAGTCGCCGTCTCCGGCATCCGCACCCCGCCGTACTCACTAAAGCCTCCATCATCCTCAAGGCCTGTGCTCTCCCCTTCCGCTCCTCCTTGCCTGAACCCCAGTTTCCCCTCTTTTCCCCCCCTCCATCTCTCTTGTCTGCGTCCTGCAATCAGTAGATCTCGTTGGAAGAACGACTCGAATGGCGTTCGCTAGTTCGCTAGATTTTTTACTCGATTTTAATGTGGCAGACTTGGATATACAAGTATGCCTTAGAACCCTAGGTGAATTTTGCAAATGCGGCTTAGCTGTGTGGCACATTGGGCTCGCGGTTTTGAGCAGTAATTGGTTCGGGTATTCATCGTACTACCCCATGATATGATTTGTAGAGGACTATCAAACCTTACCCAAGCCGAAGAATGCTTGGATTTCAATGTAGTCGGTTGGGCATTGTTACGTTATACTAACCGAACTAGAACTGCAGATATTTTAGTTACTGTGTACTACCAGACAAAATGTCATCGGTTACCATTTCCATACCACCAATGAATATTTTTTTTCTACTTGGGAGGCATTTGCCAGAGCAAGTTACTAACAGAACTAGATAAGTTTAACTATCGCGATCAAATAAATGCAGTAGCATCCGTCACCGTCTCTGTACCATGCTCTGGAGACACAGATGGGTTTAACTATCACGGATTTTTCTACCTGGGAGGCATTTGGCAATAGAGGCATCTTTTCTGTGCGTGTTATTATCTTGTCCCGATATAACTATCTGCTGATATCAATCTGAGACTAGTTCCTTATTCGTACTAGTGTAAGCATGTAACACAAATTTCCTGAAATTTATTGCATATACAAGGTTTGGAGTATAACATGAATTTATCTATCCATGGTTTTAGGATGCTATATCTTCATTTTTCATCCCTTATTCGACTCATCTTTCTAATGCTTACTTCCTTTGATTTATTGTGTTCTGCAGATATTCGCCATCATGCAAAGCCCGAGCAAATTGTCTGACCCCTCTGTGTCTACTCCCCCTGGTGTGGCGGGGCTCGAGGGGTGGGCCGACCTCCCAGATCACCTGCTCCACTCCATTGTTCCTCTGTTGGGGTCCTTTATCGACCTTACTGCGTTTGCTAGCACCTGTCGTTCTTGGCGTGCTTCCTTCGCTTCGTATCCATCCAAATCAACCTTCTGCACCATACTCCCGCCTCTCCTCATCCGACCTAATGTCCGTGTCCAAGCTTCCCATCTCCCTTCTAGCAATGGTCGTCACAAGCTACGCACATGCAAGGTCATTGATATGGCCAACCAGAACAGAGCCCTTCGCTGCCAAATTCCTCAGGAAACTTTTCAGAAGATGCATTTTGCTGGCTCTTCCTATGGGCATCTCATCTGCTGTCGCCGAGGAAAATGTCTTATCGTTGATGTGTTCACCGGTGTTGAGGTTTCACCTCCAAATCTCCCGTTCAGTGGTGACCCTGAGGAGGAGTTCTACTTTGGTGGCACCCTGACAGCTCCCCTTGCATCACCCAACTGCCATCTCCTTGTCAGCACCCAAACCTCCCTGTTTGATTGGCCAGTCGGAAGTGACTCTTGGTCTGAACTCAAGCTTTCTGATGCACGCATAGATCAGATTGTGGAATTCAATGGTCAGTTCATCGCCATGGATTATTCTTATAAGATCTACACTCTACAGTTAGGCCCCCAGCTTTGCCTGAAGGAGATAACAACCAAGTGGTGGGATGACATGACGGAGTGCCCATATTTAAGGCCATGGCTGGCAGTCTGTGGTGACATGCTTCTCATCGTTGACCATTACATAAGCTTTTCATTTGGAGCGCCAGTCCTCTATAAACCATACCGCCTTGACATGTCAGCCAAACCTGCAAAATGGGTGGAGGTGAAGAAGCTGGACAACTGGGCACTCTTTGTAGGTGGTGATGTGAGGAGCCCGCCGTTTTCTTGCTTGAGCCCAGAACAGTGGGGAGGGAGCAGCAACCGCTTGTACCACGCCCATTACTCTCAGCCTTGGAGCGTACATGGCTTGGGCGACGACGCGGATGCTGCGTGGGACCCTTCCACGGACCCTGATCTTGTCTACAAGAGAAACTGGTACCGTCAGCTGCAGGCCTTCTGGGTGTACCCAAGCATGTTCTACTCGGATGGTCAGTGACAGTCAATGACCAACTACAGCTTGCTGCTCTACTGGCTTCTTTGGCAAAGATAGTTCTTACAGCAGTGAATTTGTAGCTTGCTGCTCTACCGGCTCCTCTACTGAAGCTTTCCCAGTTAGTTTGTTATTCAGTTTGCTGTTTAATCTCTGCACTGGATGGATATGTACGAACTACTTGTTTCTTTTGTATGCAACCTATGTGGTTGGTGTCCATCATCTTCCCTTAGTGTCTATGGTTTTCGATGGTGTTGATGCATGGTTATTATTGTAAAATATTTTAACCTTCTGTAGGTGTGAACGAGGAAGTTTTGAACCTTTGGTATGTGAGATCATGTTGGCACTATTATTTTGTTTTTGCTTCTTGGTTTATCATCCATGAAGCTCTCCTGTTTCTTACAAAAGGTTTCCTGCTTGGATAGAAAACTGGTCAGCTGGAATTGACAAGTTTCAGCGTGCCGGAGAGGTTGTTTCCGGCGCATGTGCCTGTGGTATTGTTTGAACTCTAGGTTAATTAATTTTACCTCTAGGAAACCTGATATATTCTTTTGAATTTACCAGGTGTATGTGAAAAAGAAAGCATTCTTCTTCAGCTCTTGTAACAAGAGTTGCACCGAAGGTTTGATCCAAATCCAGTAGTCATCCAAAGCGGCACAAAAACTGGAAGACTTTGCTTTTCTGAAAAGTACCTGGTCTCTTCCCATCCTTGCACTGGTATGGCACTGAAATGTATCATTTCGTTGATTGGTTTCTGTGCTTGCTCTTGAGCTGGGGGATATTTGCGTGCTAGTAGACTTTGATCTCAAAAAAGAGAGTATTTTCTAGCACAAATGTGGATGTACCTCGATTGATTATATGGGCTCTCTTACTTTTTATTGGCGGTGCTGCCTTGATCAGTCTAAATGGATGGGACTTATCTCTTGTTTTTTTTTCTGCGGAAGTGCCAATTTGTAACTTCTGAGTATGTTGTTTATCAATCCTAGGGGAAAATTTATTCTTCATTCAATCCTAGGCGTGTTTGTGCTCCAAAGGCTGTTGGTGGGCTTGGGATAAAGGATATTGCTTCATTCAGTCGAGCCCTTGGGATGAGATGTCTATTGTTCTGAGTGGGATCAGCCATGGAAAGGCACCAAGGTGCCTTTTGACTCAATTGACAGAGAGCTGTTCACCTCTTGACACTTCCAGACAGCTTCTTTCCGGTGTTCCAACTGGTTTGGAGGGATCCTAGCCAAACCCCTTGGCGCCAGATTTCCTGCTTGCGAGAAGAAAAGGGCTGTCACTTATTTTAGGAAGGAGGGAGTAGTATGGATTAGGTATAGCAGAGTGCAATCAGTGTCTGTGTCTAGTTTTTCCATCTTATATCGGCTTCCCGATGTTTAAGCAAAGTCGTATCAAGTTTGATCCATTCAAAACATGTCATCACCACTTATTTAATTGATGTAGCATCCAATTTGCACCGTGTGACCGCAACTTTGGAAAAACAAATCAGCTTAGGGAAGGTACACAATCATTTGTCCAACGGAATACAACCTGCAATTGCTTGCGTGCTGGGTGTAGCTAATCCTCTCCTCCAAAACATCTCGTTGACTTTATCTCTTGATCGAGCGTTTGTCTGTTTTTTTTTTTGGGTGCCATGGCGGGCGATGGCGAGAACCACCGACGGGGAGCATCGGGCGCGGCGCTGGAGGAGAGCCTTCTTCTGTCTGAGGAAACGGCGGCGACCAGGAGCAACGGCGGCGAGACTAGGAAAAAGTGGGAAAAGACGTACCTGGACGTGTTGGGCGTGTGCTGCTCGGCGGAGGTGGCGCTCGTGGAGAGTCTGTTGGCGCGGCTCGACGGCGTCAGGGCGGTGTCCGTGGTAGTCCCTTCCAGGACCGTCATCGTTGAGCACGATCCCGCCGCCGTCTCACAGTCCCGCATCGGTAACCAACTCCTGATAATCTCCCGCACTCGACAATCCTCTCACGAACGAATCCACGGTAGATGTTGACAAATTCTTGTCCGGAATTCCAGTGAAGGTTCTGAATGGAGCAGGCCTGGAGGCGTCGGTCCGAGCCTACGGCAGCAGCGGGATCATCAGCCGGTGGCCCAGCCCTTACATCGTCGCCTGCGGCGCCCTCCTCCTAGCTTCTTCCTTGAGGTGGCTCTTCCCTCCCCTGCAGTGGCTGGCACTGGTCGCGGCCTGCGCTGGCGCTCCCCCGATGCTGCTCCGGGGGTTTGCCGCCGCCAGCAGGTTGGCCCTGGACATCAACATTCTCATGCTCATTGCCGTGGTCGGTGCGGTCGCTCTCAAGGACTACACGGAGGCTGGCCTCATCGTCTTCCTCTTCACCAGTGCGGAATGGCTGGAGACCCTGGCTTGTACCAAGGTATGAATGAATATGATTCGCAAACCATGGTTTAGCAGAGTCTTATTATTAAGTCGGTCCCTCGTCGTCATATTGTGAGGCCAGGCCAGTGCCGGGATGTCGTCGTTGCTGAGCATGATCCCGCCCAAGGCAGTCCTCGCCGAAACCGGTGAGATCGTGAATGTCCGCGATCTGGCTGTGGGCGCCGTCATCATGGTGAGGGCCGGCGAGGTGGTCCCGGTGGATGGTGTGGTGGTGGAGGGACAGAGCGAGGTGGACGAGAGGAGCCTCACCGGCGAGTCCTACCCTGTGCCGAAGCAACCCATGTCCAAGGTCTGGGCCGGCACCCTGAATTTGGATGGTAATTAAAATCCCCGACTCGTTGATCGATCCATTGCATTCGGCGGAGACTGACACAACAGGCAGGTTATATTGCGGTGAGGACGAGCGCTCTTGCCGAGAACTCCACGGTGGCTAAGATGGAGAAGCTGGTGGAGGAGGCTCAGAACAGCAGGTCCAAGACGCAGCGGCTCATCGATTCCTGCGCAAAGTACTACACGCCAGGTGAGGCTGGCTGACTCACTCGATGCACTTGAATAATTCATCATTGTGCGTTGATCGATCGTGTGCATTGCATTGTAGGTGTGGTGGTTCTTGGAGCAGGGGCCGCTGTGCTGCCGCTGTTGCTGGGAGCACATGACCCAGAGCGATGGCTCAGGCTAGGCCTGGTGTTGCTGGTGAGCGCGTGCCCGTGCGCGCTGGTGCTGTCGACTCCGGTCGCCACCTTCTGCGCGCTCCTGACGGCGGCCAGGATTGGGATCCTCATCAAGGGTGGGGACATCCTTGAGTCGCTCGGCGAGATCATGGTCGTGGCATTCGACAAGACCGGGACCATCACAAGAGGGGAGTTCAGCATCCATGAGTTCCGTGTGGTTGGAGATAAAGTTCAGATGAGCCATCTACTCTACTGGTACATACTACTATATAGTACTCCAGTCTATTTTTTTGGATGCACTGCTTCCTTGCTTCTAACGAACTAAATAACTGACAGGATTTCAAGCATTGAGAGCAAGTCGAGCCACCCAATGGCAGCTGCGCTTGTGGACTATGGGCACTCTAAATCTATCCAGCCAAAGCCGGAAAATGTCACCGAGTTCCGCATCCTTCCAGGGGAGGGCATCTATGGGGTGATCCATGGAAGACACATCTACATTGGAAACAAGAGAGCCTTGGCAAGGGCATCATGCCACACAGGTGAGCAATAAATTAAGTTTCGGAAGAAAGTACATTAACTTTTTTGCCACCTGAACTAGTAATTAACTTCCAGCAGCTACAGAGGAAACGATAACCATGCTGGGATCTCATCTGAAAGGAGGCGTGTCGGTGGGCTACGTGATCTGCGACGGGGAGCTCGTGGGAGTGTTCTCCCTCTCCGACGACTGTCGGACCGGCACAGCAGAAGCGATTCAGGAGCTGAGAGCCATGGGAATCAATTCGGTAATGCTCACGGGAGATAGCGCGGAAGCAGCCTTGCATGCACAGGAGCAGCTCCATGGCGCTCTACACGAGATCCACTCGGAGCTCCTCCCGGCAGACAAGGTCCGGCTGGTCGGTGCCCTGAAGGCCAAGGCCGGGCCGACCATGATGGTCGGGGACGGCATAAACGATGCCCCGGCGCTGGCCATGGCTGACGTGGGCGTCTCCATGGGCATCTCGGGCTCCGCGGCCGCAATGGAGACTAGCCACGCGACGCTCATGTCCAGCGACATCCTCAGGATCCCTGAGGCTGTGAGGCTCGGGAGGCGCGTCCGCCGGACCATCGCCGTCAACGTGGTCGTCTCGGTTGTCGTTAAGGCCGCCGTCCTCGTGCTGGCGCTCGTGTGGCGCCCGTTGCTCTGGGCAGCGGTCCTCGCCGACGTTGGCACGTGTCTCCTAGTCGTGCTCAATAGCATGTTGCTGCTGCGGGAGGGAAGCAAAGACGGGAAGGAGGAGGCCTGCCGCGCTACGGCGAGGTCGCTCGAGATGAGAAGGTCGTTGTCTCAGGCTCAGCTCGCCGCCGGTGGTGCATCGAGTGCTGCCAGCGCCACCGCAAATATTGAGAGCCCAGGAGGCGGAGACTGCCATTGCTGTCAGAATCAAACCAAGCCAACCGAGCGCTCGGTTGCCATCGACATACCAGCCGCCGCTGATGAGCAGGTGCTCAAGGCCGCGTCGTGTGCGCCGACGAAAAGTGGATTCACCCAATGTACCGGCAGCAACGAAGCTACCGGCCGGATGTGACACTTGAATGATGGCTACTTCATTGACCTGCCCCTCGCAAGGATGATGTTCATCCGGCCAAGTACATAGCAAGGGAAGTGTACAAGAAAATGTCACCGGTTGATCTTCGTGGTGGCGGCAGCATAAATAGGATGTTTTTTTTTTTTGAACAGGACATAAAGAGGATGTTGTTCGCATCTTTCTACCATGGTGGCGGCGGAGGATGATGGACGATGGTTCGGCGAGGCACAAGTTTCTCCAAGAGTAAAATTACTTGCGGAGTTTTTTGTGCAAAGTTACTTGACAAGCATGTTTGTTTTAGATGTTGACCATATATGTAATCTCTCAATTGTCTGTTTTGTTACTTTGGGTGGTGTTGCCAGAGCTTTCTAATTCAGTGGTTCATCGTGTCTTGTTTTCGTGTCGAAATATTTGCGGTTGTGCTACTTGGCCTATTTAAATAGGGAGTGGCTATTAAGTAGCTAGTTTTTTTGTAATCGAGGAACAGCCAGATTTTTGAAACCAAAAGGAAGATGGCAGTTGTTAAACTGAAAAGTAAATAAAAAAGAAAGAGGAGAGAGATCTAAAAAGACGAACACCCCGACCTTATCCTCTCCCTCTCTCCTCCCCCCTCCCCGCGCCTATTCTTCCGCCACCAAATCCCGGGCCAATCCCGAGCTATCCCCGGTGGCTTTGCCGGGCGGAGGGGCGCGCCGGTGTAGATCCTAGGATTAGCTGTAGGTTGTTCGGCTTTATGCCGTGTCTTGGGAGTGGGGCGCCGGATCTGGGCCGGTCTTGGAGCCTCTGGTGGTGGTGAGGTGGCGGCGGCGAGCTCCGGTGGTCAGAGGTGGCGGCCGGGCAGTTCAGCTCTGCGATCTCCCCTAATAAGGTCTGGGCTTTCCTCCTTCTTCACGTGCCTCCTCTGTCTCCTCTTCCTTTGCCGACCGGCCGTGGCAGCGAGGGGCTGGGTGTTGGGAGCAGGGTGGGGCACTGGCAGGGAGGGGGCTGGGTTGGCTATCCTGCGGTGGTGCTCTGGTGCGGCGCCGGCGGGGTGCTGCGGAGCCTCTGTGCTGTGTCTCCAAGGTGGAGGGCGGCAAGTGGCTTCTTGGCAGCAAGCTTTCAGAATAAGCACCTCCATCGCCTTCACTGCTGCATGTTTGTCGATTTACCCCTCTTGGCCGGCCGAGGTGGTGAGGGAGATGGTGGAATCGAGTTTGATGCGACAGGTTTTCGGCGACGGTTCTCGGAGTGGTTGGAAACTATGCTCCTTGCAGCAAGCTCCAAGCGACGGGGTGTTGCCGTCGCTTTTCCCGGCCATATGATTGGCCTTGCTGCGCTCAACAGGGTTGCATTGAGCAAGTTCATCCTCAGAGAGAGAGGATTCTCTTCGGCACAGGTGTGGTGGAGTCCGGTGTCTCCGGCGTCCCAAGTGGTCTCGTCCCCGGTGGCGTCTGGAGCGGCCACATCTGGAGGCACGACGGCAATGATCTAGGACTCGGTCGCGTCCAGCGGGCCGGCGCGATTTCTTGGGGTGCGATATGTAATCTCAAGGACTTGTGTGTACATAGAGGGTGCCGCTCGGGTCCTTTCTGTAAAATTGTGCCCACCATCTTAATGCAGTTTCCATATCCTTCAAGGCCTTTATCGTTCAAAAAAAAAGAAAAAGAAAGAGGAAATAGTCTGATTTCAGTTAAACAAATAGACACATTTTGTAGGCCACGGTTGAGTTGTGGGTATGTGTTTTCAGTCAAACTCCCCACCATGTAAACCTAAAAGCAAGGGTGGTTTGGGAACCAAGAACCTAGTCAAAATGAACACTTCATTACTATGCAAATGGTGGTGGAAATTCAAACTGAAAAAGGTTTGTGGCAACAGATTGTAAATGCTAAATATGTCAAAGCTTTTGTTACTCATAAAAACAGAACGATTCTTCTTCTTGGGTTGATGTTTTAAACATAAAGGAGTTATACTTCAGTAATAGGAAGATGAGAGTAGGGAGTGGTTGTCAAACTAGTTTTTGGGGTGATGCTGGGTGCTCAGACCATTGTTTGATGGATACTTTTCCTCAGTTATTTGAGTTGTGTAATAAACAACAAATTTCTGTTGCTGAGGCAGGCCAAAGAAGATGGGCTCTGACCCTTTAGGTGATGATTGGATGAAAATCAGCAACATCATTTAAGAAATATTAGAGATATTTTGATTAATTGTCCTCTGGGCGAGGGAAGAGACACTCCAATTTGGAGTTTGAAAAAATTAAATGTGTTTACAGTGAAATCTATGTATAAAAAAGTATGTGCTAATAACAGGAATATAAACATTTGTGGAAAGCTGGAATTCAACAAAAGGTTAACATTTTGTTGTGGCTAATTTGAAAAAACTCTATTGCAACAAAAGATAACATGAGCAGGAGAGATTGGGGTCGGTTGGGTTGGGTTGGGTTGGGGACCTGAAATGTTGATTTTGTGATGAATTAGAGACCATTCATCATTTATTCTTTTCCCTGCTGCAAAATATATGTGGAGTGTGGTTGGAGTTTCTTTTGGAGATAGAAATAGGCCGGAAAATTTTACGCAATACATTTACTGGATTGCAAATGTGTTGAAATGCTCTGCCAATCTACAAGTAGTTGGTTTGGCCGCTTTGTACTAGGCACTTTGGAAGCTCCGAGATAGAGCGTGCTTTGAGTTTAAGCTGAAAAAATCATTAGCTGAAATATTATGTTATGCTTCTTTCTTGAAATATTGGGCAGGATTACAAAAAGAGGGGGACAAAGAATACCTTTTGTTAGGTGCTCATCAGCTCCAGGAAACTGCTCTTCGCCTGCATGCATCTACTTCGTTGACATCGAAAACTCTGGCGATCCAGCCAGTGGAAGGTAATTCTGATGACAAAGCTCGACTACTCCAGGCGATGTTTCTCTCCAGTCTTGGAGTGAGGTACCTGAGGAAGCATTCTAGTATTTGAAGAGGGGGAGACGAACAAACTTGTTTATGTGGCGCTGGATGTTTCTCTGGTCTGTAATAAGTAGGTTTTATATGGTTATGCTGTTGATATATCTTGGTTTTCTCCTCCTACCAAGGGTTTGCAGGGATTTGTAGGGTGTGGGGTTTGTACCGTTGGACCTGTTGTAGCTGGTTGTAGTTCCCTTTTGCTTTTGGAATGATCTTTGTTTTAGCTTTCTTTTTCGTTTCTGTTTTAACCCAGGGGTTTTCCCCTTGTATGGAAAAAATGTAGTCGGCCTCCGGTGGTGCTCGGGAGCGGAGTGTCGGGGTTGAAGTAGTCGGCCTCCGGTGGCACGTAGAGTTCCTCGAGATGGCGACGGTACGCGGGCTTGTACGTTGCCTTGATGCTGTTGTAGTAGATCTTGAGCTATGTGGATGGGGTGTCCGGGGTGTACTCCTCCTCCGGTGCCCCGGAGGCTGCGCGGCCAAGGTTCGGTACCGGAGCCCCTGAGCTTCCATCCGGGGGGGGGGGGGGGGTCTCGGTTGGTCCTTCCGCTAGGGTGATAGATCCGATCTGCATGACGTGGGCTTCCTCTGCCTAGCGCGCCAACTGATCAAAGATAGTTTCCACGATCCCTCTGCATTCTCAATTTAGAGGGATGGAAGAGAGTTTATTTGTTCGGCGGACGGCTCCGGCCAACATGTTTGGATCTCAAAGACAAAGGTATATATAATATGAGGAATCCCTCAAACTTTATTCATAAGGCGATTGGAAGATCGTACAATGTGTCTATAAGATGATCTCGGTGGGCTTAATGACTCCTGAAGAGAGAGATGAATCTAGAGCTATGACCAATGCTAATGGCGAAGACTTGGGCGAATATGGTGTGTCCTTCTCAGGTGAATGTCTTCGGATACTTATAGGCGTCGATGGTAGCCGAGTCATTCGTAGTCACGTCAGGTCTTTATCTTGTCTTGCATGCAATCATGATGTCAGATCTTTCTTGTACGTCCGTCTGGTCTTCGGGGCTCTATAGAGTCATCTTGCTGCCCCACAGGTCAGGTCGGTTGAGGTTAGTTTGGTTCGAGATTCTAGATGTAGACCTTCATGTCCTTGAATGCCAAAGGTCATTGTGGACAGGAATCGTGGGTTCAGGCCCATGTCGAGTACAAACCTGAGTCCACCCATCACAGACAACTAGGGACTTGGTTTGTTTACATACCACATGTGTACCAATGTTTTCGATTGACACATTTATAACATGGCATATAACTATTGTGAACTAATTGAGATATGATAATAAACACCCTTTATTATTTGTCTCCAGGCTGTATCTCCTTCAGGTGCTAATAAGGTAGCCGAATGAGTCTTGTTACAAGTATATAGTTTTTTGACCTTAATGTGGTTGTTACTAGTAGTTTCTAAGGCAACTGGCTAAGTGTTGTTATAGTAATAGTACACCCAACTAATGTTATAGATGCATTCGTGGTTACAACTTAAATACGGTATTGATTTCATTTTTTTGGAAATGAGCGTTTTATTACTTAACAGTAAGTTTACACCCGGCCTCTGCATATCTAGGATGCACATAGCCGATCAACCACAGACCATAAGATAAAAGTAAGATTATGAAGATTACAAATAATTGTAAAAAACGGAGTCCTCCAAGCGCACTACGGTAGCTCTATCCGTAAGTCATGCTGTCACCCATGTCGGGAAAAATATCCCTCACCGTGTCCTCCAACCGCGTACAACCCTCCACAAACAAGTCGCGGAGCTCCATACGTTGTAGAGTAGTCCATGATCAGAGGATCTCCATGGCCCGGTATATAACCTGTAGAGGAGAAGAGAGTAGGTTATTAAAAATCTTGTCATTTCTACATAGCCAAAGCGACCATATAATGGCAAGCGCTCCCACCCTAAATAAAGTCCCATATTCATCCTCAATCCCATTCAACCAGTTGCCAAATACATTGACTACTGAACATGGAGGAGATAAACCAGAGGCTACTTGGATGATTGACCATGTAGCATGAGCAACTTTACAATGGAAGAATAAATGACGTATTGTCTCATTATGGTGACAAAACACACATTGTGTACTTCCATGCCAATTCCTCCTAACAAGATTGTCCTTTGTGAGAATAACCCCTTTTCGGAGATACCAAGCAAAGATCTTCGTTTTCAGGGGTATTTTCATTCTCCAAATTTTACTATTATCATCGACTGGGATATCAGGTTGGATCAAATCTCTATACATTGAATCAATGGAAAATTTACCACTTTGTAGTAAGTTTCATTTGAATTTGTCCATACCCTCGGACAATCGTATCCTGGATAGTCTTAATAAAAGATTGTTCCAGAACACCAGTCTAGGACCTATGAGACTTCTTCTGAAAGACACATTAGGGGGATTGGATTCCATTACCATGGAAAGTGTATCCCCTTTGTGTCAAACAATCGAGTATAGAGCTAGATATTGTTTAGGAAGAGAATTTTGGCCAAGCCATTTATCTTCCCAGAACCTTATCTATGAGCCATCCTTAATATTGAAAGCACCAAAATGGAAAAGTGCTTTTTGGACGCCATTAGTCTAGCCCAAAAGTGAGAATCACCCGATTTCCAAACCATTTGTGACACGGCTTTTGAGCCAACATACTTTCTCCATAGAATAGTTTGCCAGACCCCTTCTTCTGTAAGGAGTTTGAAAAGCCATTTACCTAGAAGCATAGTGTTTTTGACTTGCAAATCATGTATGCCAAGTCCACCGTATTCCTTGGGTCGGCAAACCACATTCCATCTGGCTAGTCGATATTTCGTTTTCTCACTATCCCCCTACCAAAAGAATCTTGAGCGGAAATAATCCACTTTTGTCAAGACACCTTTTGGTAATTGAAAAAACAAGATCATATACAGTACCATGTTGGCGAGTACTGAATTTATGAGTACAAGTCTTCCACCAAGGGATAGCAATTTGCCTTTCCAACTATTAAGACGCTTTTGAAGTCTTTCCTCAGCAAGTTTCCATTCAGCAATTGTGAGACGCCGATAGTGAATCGGTTTTCCCAGATAATTGATTGGAAACTGCCCCTGGCCACAGCCGAATAGATCAGCATATAGGTGGGCTTCGTTTTTAGCTTCGCCAAAACAGTACAAGTCACTCTTATGGAAGTTAATTTTCAATGCAGATAGTTGCTCAAATGCTGATAATATTAATTTTAGATTCTTGGCTTTCTCTAGATCGTGTTCCATAAAAAGGATTATATCGTTAGCGTATTGAAGAATAAAGAGACCACCATCAACCAGATGTGGTACTAATCCTTCAATTTGACCATCATCCTTAGCTCTCTCAATAAGGATAGCCAACATATCAGCCACTATATTAAATAGTATGAGCGATAATGGATCCCCTTGTCGCAAGCCTTTTTTCGTCTGGAAGTATTTGCCAGTGTCAGCATTGACATTTATGGCAACACTTCCTCCCGACACAAAAGAGTGTATAAGATCACACCACTCCTCCGAAAAACCTTTCACACTGAGTGTTTGCTGAAGAAAGACCAATTAACTTTATCATAGGCCTTCTCAAACACTAGTAGAAAAAGGGCCTTTTGTTCAGGCCATTAGTTCAGGCGTGGCTAGGGCCGGGACTAATGGGCCAAACCGGACAGACAAAATCCCTCGAAATACTTTGTCCCGGCCTGTAATCGACCTTTGGTCCCGTTTTGAGATACAAACCGGGACTACAGGTTTTGGTGCCTAGCTGCGCGGTGCTGGCACACCCATTAGTCTCGGTTTGTATCTCAAACCGGGACCAATGGGCTGGCCTATATATATTGCACACATCTCCTCTATTTTTTCATGGGGGAAGGTGTGGCAAAGTTTGAGCTAGGTTTTTTTCTCTTATGCACTAGAGGTGCTCGATGAAATGCCTATGAGAGCGATGCCACTTGAGTTCACACAAGACAAACATGATATGAGGTACCCGAGCCACACTTAAGGTTTCTCCTCTTTGTTTCGAAGTGTCCTAAAAGGTTAGCAACTATTTTCTCGTTTAGACCACGTGGTACTAATTTGAGCACCGTTTGATATATATATATATATATATATATATATATGGTTGTATGATGTATATGAGCCATCCATGGATGTACAGTGACTGACGCTCTGACGCTTACAGAGAAGGCGTGCGTTCTTTTCGCCTTGTGGCCGAGGTGAACAAGCGGCGGGATGGTTTTATGTGTTGTCCATGTGTTGAATGTCGGAATGAGCAGGCTCACACTTCCTCAAGAGTCATTCAGAGTCACCTGCTTCGGTCCGGTTTCATGTCCAGCTACAATGTTTGGACCAAGCACGGAGAAAGAGGAGTTATGATGGAAGATGGCGATGAAGAAGATAACGATGATGACAACTACCGATCTATGTTCCCTAAATACGCTGATACCACAATGGAAGACAATGAAGAATAAGGGGGTGAAGAACGGGAATCATATGAGCCCGCTAATGATCTTGGTCGGGTCATTTCTGATGCATAGCGAGACTATGACACGGAAAAGGAGAGGCTACAGTTCGAGCAGATGTTACAGGACCACAACAAATTGTTGTACCCAACTTGTGAAGATGGCTAGAAGAAGCTAGGTATCACACTGGAATTGCTGAAGTGGAAGACAGAGATCGGTGTGACTGACTCGGGATTTGAAAATTTGCTGATACTAATGAAGAAGCTGCTTCCAAGAAATAACAATTGCCCTCCAGTACGTACGAAGCAAAGAAGCTTGTCTGCCCTCTAGGATTAGACGTGCAGAAGATACATGCATGCCCCAATGACTGCATCCTCTATCGCGGTGAGAAGTATGAGAATATGGATAAATGCCCGGTATACACAGTATTGCGGTATAAGATCAGAAAATATGACCCTGGTAAAGTTGAGGCCGAGCCACCCAGGAAGAGGGTTCCTGCCAAGGTGATGTGGTATGCTCCTATAATACCACGGTTGAAATGTTTGTCTAGAAACAAAGAGCATGCCAAGTTGTTGCAATGGCACATGGAAGACCGTAAGAAAGACGGGATGTTGAGGCACCCTGATGATGGTCGTCCGTGGAGAAAAATCGAGAGAGACTTCCCAAACTTTGCTGGTGACGCAAGGAACTTATGGTTTGGTCTAAGTACCAATGGCATGAATCCTTTTGGGTAGCAGAACTGTAGTCACAGCGCCTGGCCTGTGACTCTATATATGTACAACCTTCCTCCTTGGTTATGCATGAAGCGGAAGCTCATTATGATCATCCAAGGCCCAAAGCAACCCGGCAACGACATTGATGTGTACCTAAGGCCATTAGTTGGTGAACTTTTACAGTTGTGGGACAAACCAGGTGTACGTGTATGGGATGAGCACAAACAGTAGGAATTTGACCTACAAGCGTTGCTGTTCGTAACCATCAATGATTGGCCTGCTCTTAGTAACATTTTAGGACAGACGAACAAAGGATACAATGCATGCACACACTGTTTAGATGAGACTGAAAGTATATATCTAGATAAATGTAGGAATAATGTGTACCCGTACAATCGTCATTTTCTTCCGCCCAGTCATCCCTTAAGGATGAAAGGCAAGCATTTCAATGCCAAGGCAGAAACTCAGACAAAACCTGTCCCCCGTACTGGTGTTGATGTATTTGGTACGGTCAAGGATTTAGATGTAATCTTTGGAAAGGGTCCTGGAGGACAACCTGTTCCGAAAGACGTTGGCGGACACGCACCCATGTGGAAGAAGAAACCTATATTTTGGGAGCTACCCTATTGGAAAGTGCATGAGGTCCGCTCTGCAATCAACGTGATGCACCTGACGAAGAATCTTTGCGTGAATATTCTAGGCTTCCTGGGCTTGTATGGGAAGTCAAAAGATACCTCGGCAGCACGGGAGGACCAACAACATCAAAAAGGATGAGACAACAAGCATCCAGGGCAGTTTCAAGGGCTTGCCAGCTACACTCTTACCAAAGAAGAGAAAGGAAATCTTTTTTAAAGTCCTTTTCAGTATCAAGGTCCCGTCTGCCTTCTCGTCGAATATAAAGGGAATAGTAAATATGAAAGAAGCATCTCCAAGGGCTATGGAAAAGAGGAGGTCATTGAGTTTTGTGTTGACTTTCTTCCTGACCTTAAGCCGATTGGTGTTCCTGAATCTCGGTATGAGGGGAGGCTGACTGGAAAGGCACACAAGGAAGGAACGGGCATTCTTTCACTCGAGCACACTACACGGTTCTACACAATTCCACCATGGTGGCTCCGTATATCAAGAAACACAAGAATATTTTATGCTCCGAAAACCCGGGGAAGCCTGACTCCTTGATTAAAGGGGAAAATGAGAAGTATTTCGGCAGTTGGTTGCAGACACATCTCATGAATAACACCACTATTGGAGATTAGTTGTACTCGTTGGCCAGGTTACCATCTTCGACTATATGTACTTTCCAAGGGTACGAGATAAATGGGAATACACTTTACACGATCGCCCAAGATAAAAAGAGCACCAACCAAAACAGTGGTGTCCGCTTTGATGCAATAGATGACAATGGGAAGAAGGACACATATTATGGGTACATAGAGGAGATATGGGAACTTGACTATCGACCTACTTTTAAGGTCCCTTTGTTTTGGTGCAAATGGGTCAAGCTGACAGGAGGCGGGGTACATGTAGACCAAAAGTACGGCATGACAACAGTAGATCTCAACAATCTTGTGTACATGGATGAACCATTCGTCCTAGCCAATGATGTGGCTTAGGTTTTCTATGTGAAGGACATGTCTACCAAACTGAGAAAAAGGAAAGATAAGCAAAAGAATACATCGTCCGGTGAGCCAAAATGCCACATAGTTCTTTCAGGAAAAAGAAACATCATGGGAGTGGATGACAAGACAGACATGTCAGAAGATTACAATAAGTTTCATGAAATTCCGTCCTTCAAAGTGAAAACTTATCCAAGCATCCATGATGAAGATTCTCCATAGCTACGATGCAGAAGAAAACCACACCACTAGATGTTGGTGATGTGTAATAATATACTAAACCTTTTTTTGAGACATAAATCTATGTAATATATTAAACCTTTTATTTGAGACATAAAGGCCCCCCTTTCATGTAATACATCTTGCTCAATCAAACTGGATGCTGATGACCGGGTTCTGAGCCGCGGGAGGTGGTCACCCAAAGAGAAGGAACCATCACAGGAGTATAGCTCGGGTGAGGTCCCTAAAGAAGCTGCCAAGTATTGGAAAACCTGACCTCCAACGCATACATATAGCGGCAGACATGGTCGTCCTCCTCCCTGACACGCCTCCGTACCACCTCCTCGGGGGTCGGCTCCCTCTGCACCGCTCCTGGACCATGCGGGCAGCCGGTAGCTTGGCGGGCATGGGTAGCTAGAGGCCCACAGCTCCTCGGTCTCCTCGAGGGTCAGAATGACCCAGTATGCGGTGTCCATTGTTGTGAGAGGGGAAGATGTGGATGGCCATGGCGACCGCCCTAGATATAGAGGGAAAATATGGCGGGAAGCGGAGGGAAATGGCAGAAAATATCTTTAGTCCCGGTTAGTGGCTCCAACCGGGACTAAATGCCCTGGGTTAGAGGGAAGGGACGGAAAAACATGGCGGGAAGCGGTGGGAAGTTTAGTGAGATTAAAAAATATGCAAAATATAATAGTTAATGCATTTTTAAATTGAAAATGGCAAAATGGTTAATAGTTTGAATAGTTAGTGTTCGACGTGATTTTGTATCAAATAACAGTTTAAACACTCTGCATGGTATTTAAAAAAGCGTGGATACGAGTACCACTTCCGTATGCATACATATATGTCTCTTTGATTTATTATACAGGTACACAGACCAGCTCCTCACGTATTGGTGCCGCAACCATGCACGTACTAGTGATGGACTCCAAAGATCGAGATAGGCACGTATGAGACTAGCTGGCTAGCGTCCGGGTCGTATACGCGTACGTGTCCATAACAACCTAGCTGGCTAAACATAGGAAGAGATAAGTATGTCTTAAACGGATCGGTACACCCGGGAACATCACGCCTCGGACGGGAGAGCAGGTCCACACGCAGCCGTACAACCATATTATATGTACATGTGAGATTGTCTTTCCTCGTTTATTTTTCCTTGTGCAGACTTGGGGATCAAGAAGAGCCAGGGAAGAGATAAGAGTCCGAAGGTTTTCATCGCTATCTACTCCAAGAAAATCGGAACGGCTGAGCGGCCGATGCCTCGCGCAGCGCTGGCCCCCAACTATATATACTCGACCAGCAGAGAGAGAGCAGCCACGGAAAAAGAAACGAGGAGAGCACAGCCGGGAGATTGCATCTGGCCGCAGCTAGCGCAGACGCAGAAACAACAAAGACCAGCTAGCTACACCGGTTGATCTAGGCGAGAAGAACTTGAAGCAATACGTGAGCAGATCAAGGATCAAGAGGAGAATGACGGACGACCATGGACGCGAGTACCATCTTCGCCACAGGTAGAGTACATGTTTGAATTGTTTCTTCTCTTCCTCTCACAGCTAGCATGCCCAAGGTCCAGCACGTGGACGCCGCGAGCTCGCCTTATCCGGCCCGCGTCGCATTCGCTGGGAGCCGGAGTTGACGAAGACAACGCTGTCGGAGCTCGCCGAGACGCCGTCCGCCATCGGAGATCGATGCCGCCTGCCGATGGAGCTTGCCACGTCAAGACGCCGCCTGCCGTCGAAGCTCGCCACGCCAACGCCGCCCGCCGATGGAGCTCGCGGCGCCAGGACGCCACATGCCGTCGGAGCCCGCCGTGCCTAGGAGCAGCCCGTCGGCCGGTGTGTTCGACACACCGACGAAGCTCGAGTCCGCCACCGAAGCTGTTGGAAGAGTGGAGCTCGATGGCGAGGAAGCCCGACGCTTCCGGAGCGCGCCAAGGAGCAGCCCGTTGGCTGGTGCGCCGTCCACGTCGTCAGCTCGCCACCGTCGGAAGTGATGATCGAGGAGATACTGTGGTCCAAGGTCGAGACCCGTTCACGAGAAGCCGGAGCCACCGATCGTGTGCGTCCCGACTACATCACGCCCGGCCGTTGCTCGGCGTCGGGTGTGCAGGTTCGGCGCGTCGAGCCGGCGTACAGGATTCATCTCAGGTCCAAGGCGAAGACCCTAAGGCGCTGCCGGAGTGAAGATTCTTCCCGGCGTTCATGTTCATGCGGTGCTCTGAAAGAGGCGGTGCCGATGCAGCTCGACCCGGCTCCAGTGCAGCTAAGCGGATGGCGTACAGAGCTAGCTCGGCGTGCAGGCGGAAAGAGCAGCAGTTGTAAATACGATCAGACTTACATGCATGGTGTAACTAGTGCTAGCTAGCTTTGCACGCACGTTCGTGTCTAGCAGACTAGCACGAGCTATCAAGCTGGTCTACAGATTTTGCACGCACGTTCCATGCAGGTGGTTCACTACGCGGCGTCGCGCTGGATGTCGAGCTATGCCACCCTTTGATGTTTCGGTGCCCCATGAGACGGCATGGCTGCCGTAAACTGCTATATGCTGGCTGCTGTAAACTCGGCGCCACAAACCGCCGGCCATGCCGACATAAGCGTGCGTTGGTTTTATACCAATGCCAGCCTTTTGATAAAATACTCCCATGAGGCATACCCCTTACACATCCAGACGAAGTCGCAAAGTCATCAAGAAGTCCAAGCCAAGCGGACTGCCTCATGCTATTTCAACAACATCATCATCACCGTTCAAGACCGACGAGGCGCGACGGCGAGGGCGGGCGAGGCTGAAGCAAAGGCCACGTTTTCAACGGCGCGTGTACCGACGAGGACACGGGCTCTGCCGCTGCCCACACACACTACCACAATCTCTATGCATGCATGATGTGAAGCGAAGACGACGAAGACGACCACACGGCTTAATCGGAGGTGTCTCGCGGCGTAACCCGCGGGGGTAATTAACTGAGAGCCTTCCGAGGCCCCGGGAACCAGAAGACTGCAATCGCCATTGTCAGGCTGGCCGCACTAGTAGGCCACGGAGCGCAACTATATGGAAATTGTATTTGTTGTCTATATGATTAATAAAATACTGTTCCCTCCTTCTTTTGTTTTCTTTTGTGTATCTTAATACACTGGCACGCCCGCATCCCTTTATTTCTTTTACCGTACCCCGGCGCGTTTGAGAGAACTACCCGCCACCGCATACCCTCGCGGAGGCGTCCCGTACGTTTTTCTCATGTCAAACAGTTAGAATAATTATTGTATAAAACCGAAAATGGATTTGTATTATTTTATTCAAATTCAACCTTTTTTATGTTGAAAGTTTAGTGAGATTAAAAATATGCAAAATATAATAGTTAATGCATTTTTAAATTGAAAATGGCAAAATGGTTAATAGTTTGACTAGTTAGAATAATTATTTTATAAAACAGAAAATGGATTTGGATTAATTATTCAAATTCAAGCATTTTTTATGTTGAAAGTTTAGTGATATTCAAAAATATGCAAAATATAATAGTTAATATATTTTTAAATTAAAAATGGCAAAATGGTCAATAGTTTGACTAGTTAGAATAATTATTTTATAAAATAGAAAATATATTTGAATTACTTATGCAAATTCAAGAAATTTTCATCTTGAAAATTTTCTCAAATTCATAAGTATGCAAACACTGTATAATTCAAATATTTAAAAAATATAATAGTATGAAAATTGAAATTTTTGAAAACAGGCGCGCCCCTTGTTTTGGTCAAAAATTTGAAAAAGGGACCTTTAGTCCTGGCTCGTGGCACGAACCGGGACTAAAGGGGTGTCGTTGGCACGCGCCTCTTGGGTGGTGCCGAAAACCCTATAGTCCCGATGCGTGCTACGAACCGGGACTAAAGGTCTGTCCCCTTAAATTCGTGCGCAGGCTTCTCCCCCAATCTCATTCCCAATTCTCTGTTTTCGCAGGAGGCGACCCTCGATGACGACGACACCGACAGGTTTCCCGATTCAGAGTCGCCGTCCGCAGCGTCCAAGCTCCGGTCGCCACGACCTCTAGCCGCTGCCACCTCCAGCCGTCACCGTCGCGTATCGCCTCGTCCTCCTCTCCGGCCGCCACCACCTCCAGCCGCCACCGCCGCGTGTCGCCCCGGCTAGGTACACTCCTCCCTATCCCCCTACGCGCATCTCATCTCATCTCCGGCAGCCGCGCGTCGCCGCCGCCACGCGTCTCGTCTCCGGTAGCCCATTAATTGAGTTGTATATATATAAATTGACGAATTAATGTTTCTTCTCTTAGGACTCCACATCGAGCCAAAAATATTCCAAACGAGGCCCAGCCAAAATGTTGGACACGTCTACACGTTATACAGCGGAGAAGCAGCATGGCGGAATCGGAGGTCCCGTCTAACAATGCACAGATGGTAGATGGCGGTCTCGGCTACCCCGTGGATGGAATGAAGGAGCAGTCATCTTGTGAGCTCCATCAGAAGGTGAAGAACCTATCCATCAAGGTGGTGATCGGATGTCCTTTATCTTGTCCATCTGACGCACGATGACATGGCCGTGAGATTCCAGCTGGCTATGCTAAAATCGGGGTGGATGAAATCGCAACAGGGTGGGACTCAATGGAGCTTGACATCCCTAGACTTGAAGGTGAGAGGACACTCGGAGAAGTATTAGGTGGTATCATTCTATGGGACAAGAACAACATCAAGCTTCCAGGCTCAGCGCCAAGGCCAACACCGCCTCCGAGTCGTCGCATGTCACCTTCACCTCCATCACCTCTAAGAAGCCCACCCCATCACTACGACCAGCACAACACGAGTTCATCTCGATCTCCGCCGCAAGGTCAACCGTCTTCGCCACCCACTAAGGATAATAAGTGGAAGCGTGCTCCGTCGATGAGTACTAAATGATGCAGCATCCAAAAACAACAAATGTCGCCCTCCTAAGAGTAACTCATAATAATCTTCCCATCAGACCTTACAATCATACTAAAGAGGAAAGCGCAGCGATCGCAAAGGCCGATGTGTTGCGCAGCTTCAAAAGAAGAAACCTGAGCCCGTCCCGGTATTCACCGAGAAGCAAAAAACGTATGTACTTGGTTTTCACAATATGACTTGCACCATAAGCCAGATGACTATCTACGCACACTTCAAAAGGAAGTGAAGAAGAGCAAATCAAGTAGAAGTGCAAGCGGGAGCAAATCATCAAGTCAAAGTGCAACCAGGAAAAGAATGGACGTCCCCCAGCTCAGGAAACAGGCCAAAAAATCGATCCCACCCCTCAGGGTGGCATCCTATGACATTCCCTAGCAGGATATGGAAGAAGCTGCGAAGCTTGTGGCCGCCATGAATGTGACTGTTTAGGAATTGCTAGGTTCTCAGGACGACAAGTTACCCAAGGCTGATGCAGTCCCTCAATATGTCCCAGGGATGCCGTTGGTCAGCATAGAGAGGTTGCAACAACTGCCAACACAAATACAGAGTTTACATAAATGGTACTTGAATGCCGCAAAGGAGGAAAGAATAATGGTCGTGGCAAAAGTCCCACATGACTACTATTTCCGAGTCGACGAGGTCCATGTTGAGTTTCCAGAACTCTTCTAGTTATACAATTTCGACGCCCTCAATAAATCTATCATGAGTTGCTATTGTCTGTAAGTTGTTGAATTCATTGTCTACATATAAGTTATTTAGTTTTTCAGTTGTTTAGTTCATTGCATGTAATTATCCTCATTATATCCTTTTGTACTCTATTATTATGCAGAATGAAGATCCAGTAATGTAAAAGAAGGTCAATCTTTAGTGTTGGGTTCATTGACCCAGATAAAATACATATAAAGACGCTAACGGATAAACCCAAGGAGATAGAGGAAAACCTTCTAAGGTTTCTAATGGAGCAAAATTTCTGTGACCACATACTGTTTCCTTATAATTTCAAGTGAGGGTCTTACTCTGTTGTACACATTCACTTTTGCTTACTCAATATTAAGTGTAATTGATGAGTTACTGATATATATATATATAAACGTGTGCAGATTTCACTGGATTCTGCTAAACATTCAACTTGATAAGGGAAGAGTTGAAGTCATGGACCCATAAAAAGACCCCTAGAACAGTTTAGGGACTTGCAGGACATGCTTCAGAGGTAATTTTCGCACTACATCGGTCTCTTTCGTTGATTTCCTGAGATATCACATAGTAAATAACTCATTCATTTTATTTACCGGACAGGATTTGGAACTAGTTCAAGAGTGCGGTTACGGGTCACTATAGTGAGAAACTGACGTTTACGCCGGTCTCGGTAAGTAGTACACGCATCTCTTTACTTCTAGTTTCAATATAATTATGATGCTAGATTATTATTTTGATTGAATTCTATTCTCATAAAGTGCGCTAGGCAGCCACCCAGGACGAATCTATGTGGATTCTACATTTGCGAGTTCATTCGAACGTTTACCACTGAGCACACATATTATAGAGTCAATGTAAGCAATACATTCACAATATTATTTTATTACCGTCACTTTTTGTTATCATGACTGGTATTCATATTGATCTCATTTTCTTATATAGTTCGAGAGAATGCGGGATCAGCTCCTACCAGAGCAACGCGTACTAGGGATTGCTGAAGAACTGGCAGGATTCTTGATGAACGAGATGATAGATGACGCCGGAGACTTTAGTGTGAATAGGCGCTACCGATGATCCCCGACCGTGTAATTGAATAGACGGGCTCTAGTCCCGGTAATTGTGATGTCCATGTAACTATCATGTATATATGTGTATGCTCGATCCGAAAACAAGTTATCTTATATATGCACGAACATGTACGGTATGTGGTAGCATAGAAAACTATTTTAAAATGAAAAAAGAAATAAATAAATAAAATGCTACAAAATGAATTCTCTGTCGCGACAGAGAAAGGGCCCAAAATGCCGCTGTGGTAGAGAACCATTTGTCCCGGTTCATAATAGGAACCGGGACTAATGGGAGGACACCCAACGCGCACAGGGGTGGCCACGTGGACGCCCATTGGTCCCGGCTGGTAACTGGGTCGGGACTAGTGGGTGGGCCTTTAGTCTCGCCTCTCCAGTCCCGGTACCAGAACCGGGACTAAAACCCCTTACGGACCGGGACTAAAGGCCCGTTCACCACTAGTTAAAGTCAATCTTGAACCATACACCATTTAATTTTTTTAAGTGTAGTTCATGGATCGTTTCATACAATATTACAACACCATCTACGATGTTTCTCCCTTGTATGAAAGCAGTTTGAGAAGGGCGAACAACATGATCAGCTACTGAATTCAGTCTAATCGTAGCAACTTTTGTAAAAAAAAACTAACGTTGAGAAGGTAGATAGGACGATACTGTTGTATACGTTCTGCATTGTTAACCTTAGGTAGCAAAATTATGTTGCCAAAATCAAGCCGAAAGAGGTCCAGCTAACCAACTTGCAAAAACTCAAACAAGTGCATCAAATCCACCTTGATAACGTCCCAGACCTTTTGGTAAAATTCTGCTGGGAATCCATCAGGCCTAGGTGATTTGTTATATTCCATTTGGAAAACAGCTCTCTTGACCTCCTCCTCAGTATAAGGGGCAGTCAGAAAGTTGTTTTCCTCAACAGAAACCTGAGAAATGTCCTCTGTCTGAGACTCATCCAAAGAAAAAGAGTTTTCTGGTGGTATTGATTTCATGTCTTTAACTATTCATAATAAGATAGCATGTTCTCATAGTTCATAGGAAGTCAATATGTTTTTCCATAGTGATGGTATTCTATACATATTACCAAGAAATCATTGCAGTAGATTATTGTTAAGCCGACTTGAGAGAAGCAGAGAGCTATCTAGAGTGTCATCTCATTGATAGTTTTGTACAAGAATAGATTTCTCTACGTGCTCTGGCAGCACATGAAGTTGAAGCATCATTGGAGATCACAAAATGTTCACACTATCATCTAGACAAGCTATTGGGGATGAGATTCCGCTGCATATTCTTAGTAGTCCATTTCAGATTTCACACTATACGAGCTATTGGGGATGAGATTCTGCTCGTATTCTTAGTAGTCCATTTTGGATACAAATCAAGGCTAATTATTAGTTCTGTATTTTTTGATACTGGGAACTCTGATTGCCTTCTCTTTAACAAGCTTATTATCCCGTCCAGCTTTGCAAGATGAACTCTAAGGGCAAGGCAAGGAAAGTTGAGGGCTCTTCTGTAGTTGCAAATCCAAATTTTGGACCCCAAAACTTGTAGCTGCATGACATCAAGCTGATGCTCCCGTTTTTTCTTCATCTTGTCGTGCAAAGTTTGATAGACATTCATGTATATTTGTATTACAAATATGGAATATTTACTTGAGTGAATATGCCCATTATCATTCTGTGTGTACAAAGTTTCTCGTTTTATCATCACCTGGTCTGAATCTTCACCCATCCCCTCCTACAACCAAAAATAAAAGTAACTAGTTGGGATTGGAAAATGAGGGAAAAAGGGGGGATTGGGTGAAAGGGAGGGATTCACCAAATCATGTCCCATTCCCAAACCCCTATGGGGTGGAAATGCCATGAGGTAAATAATGCCTAAGGAGAGTGAGGAGAGAACGGATCTGACTGCCAAGATATTTCTGGAGAGAATGTCTCAAACCCTCATTTGTAGCTAGACCGTGCTCGAGATTGGATTGTCGAGCAAGGGTGGAGGAGCTGCAGTTTCGATTCAGGAGCTCATTGAGTGAAAAAGGGAGATGGAGGCACACTAAAAGTTGATTGTATCACGCTGCAACTTTTAGCGCCGCTAGGGTGTTCTCCATCACAGTCAGAAGGATGTGCGATACAAGGAGGATCCACGGCACGCGATACAAGGAAGGATGCACAGTACAAGGTGGATTGGTAGCCCTTGAACAAGTTGACTCTTCATCGAGCGCCACACCAAGTCGTCAATCCCCACGCCTAGTAGCTCGAAATGTATGCTCTGTTGTATAGATGAAAGAATATGTCACCTTTTCCATTGTGATATTGCTCATTATATTTAAAGAATTTGAAAGTGCTCCTTTCATCTCGATGTGCCTGTTCCTACTCTTGTATTAAAAGCCTGCCTTGGGGTAGCTGTTTTTCTTTAAAAAAAATCCATTGATTAATCAACAACGGTACAAAGAGTTTTAAAAGTAATAAAAAATATAAGTAGATTCTTGAAACACCTAGCGACGACTACAGATACTAGCACGAGCCGAAGTCATACAACCGTCCTTGCTGCTCCATCACGGATGAAGCTTGTCGTAGTAGTCAAACAAAAAGTCGTCGTGCTAAACCCTGAAGGACCAACGCACCAAAACTGTAACCGTCGTCACCACAAGTTTGGGAAACTGCAACATGACAAGGAAAGCTGCTAGAGTGTTTTCCAGTGGTCGGCTCGTGTGACGGAAGGTCACGCAGGAAAAGGAAGGGAACCCCTGCATATGCATGTTATGGGCCCACAAGTGCAAGTCCTCGCGACAGCTTATGCACCGCCACCGGCGAGCACGCGAGGGTGGCGCGTCCTAACGGCTCGTCGAGAACCGACGACGCGCACGGCACCCACTCCCACCGCTCCACGGCGCCACACTTGTGCAACTCATAGAGCACGGCGCCGTTGGTCGGTTTGGTCGCATTGTACACGTATCCTCCGACGGCGTTGCCGCACACCCCGATCGACGGGCGAACCTCTTCCTCCTCCTCGCGTGGGAAAAGCCTCCCCGACATCTCGCTCGGCATCGCGTCGCCGGGCGACAGGTCCAGAGCGTCGCCGTCCACTTCCCATATTTGGATGGCAACATTGCTCTTACCGTTTGCTCCCTCGCCGCGGCAGCGCTTCGCTCCGAACAAGAGTAGCCGCTCACGACGATCAAGCTCAGCGCCGGCGCGACCGGGCGCGATGGCCCACGTGGAGATGGTAGTGTCTGGTCTGAGGCGACTCGTGGGACCCCATCGCCGCTTCGACGGATCGAACCAGCTCGCCCACCCGGTGTTCCTGTCCAAGAGGTACACTCTCTGCTCCGTCGCGGCCACGGAGAGCCAGGTCGCCGCGGCTGACTGCCGCAGCGCCGCCGGCATCGGACCGCAGGCTGTCCAGCTTCCGCTTTCGTGGACCTCGACCGCCGCGTCCTCGTCGGCCGCAAGCAGTTGGCAAGCGCCGCCGAGAGCGATCACGCGGTCGCCCACCGCGGCGAACACCGGGTCGGCGCGCCACACGCTGGGAGCCTTGAGGGCCACGCAGGCGGACGTGCCGAGAGGGTCGCCGGCGACGTCGAGGCCGTGGGCGGAGAGCGCGCACGCGCGGTCCCCTCGCGCGCTGTGGATGACGCGCACTTGCTGTGACGGCGACCGTGGGGCCTTCTGCACGGTGAGCCATGCGCCGGAATGGGGGTCGTAAGCTGCGGTCCGAGGACGGCATCGGCCGTGGAGGTGGAAGATGAGCCAGGGAAGCGGCCGGCGCCGGCGCCGGCGCAGCGCGGCCCGCACCGCGCGGAGCCACTCGCGCGAGACGCGCGCTGTTGCGGCGAGGTCTGCCGCGGGCACGCGCTCCAGGACCGACTCCAGTGTGTCCCCGTACAGGTGCAGGCTAGCGGCGGCGACCGATGGCAGCTCCACCACCACCTCCGCGGCGGCGTCGTCGTCCAGGCTCATTTTACGAAGTCCACGACTAGCTAGCTAGATCGCTGATGATGTCCAGTTGATCGAGCGTCTCAAACAGATCGACGAGCGAGGCAAAGCAAAAATGGAAGGAGAGATCTCGAGCGATGTAAATTGTCTTTCGTCTCCGGCCGGCCAGCAAGATCATGCATGTACCGTGGCTGTTGCCATGTAGGAGTAATACTCTTCCACAGCTAGCTAGGTCGCTCATCTCCAGTTTAAGTAAATATAAGACATTCTAGTTTTTTGACGAATGTATCTAGACATCTTTTAGTGTATAGATTCATTCTGAACCTCTACGAACCTATACATTAAAAGACGTCTAGATACATTCGATTCACAAAACTAAAACGTCTTATATTTTCGAACGGAGGGAGTACTTAGGGAAGGAAGGAGCCGGCTAAGTCTCAGCTGCAAATGCATCCACTGTAAAAATAAAATTTAAATATGGTAATTTTTTTGAAAAAGTTTCTACATACATTTGAACATTTTGTATTGGTTCACAAGTTTTCGGGATGAAAGAATATTTTATGTGTTTTGTATAAAAAGACAAAAAATTGTCATGTGAATAATCATATTCCTGTGACATATTTTGTTTTTTTATACACAACACATTCTTTTATCTCAAAAACTATGAATCAACATAAAATATTCTAATGCATATGCGGATTTATTTTTAATCATTTTAACATTTCAAAATATGCTTTCTTTGCACCGGAAGCCGAAGCGAATATCCGGGGAAGTTGTGCCAACTATTTCTCGCCATGAATAGTATCTGCGAATGGACGGCAGGCCAGCTACCATTATATGGTGCAGTACTACTCCTACTTAGATGTCCCATCACTGTACTTGGATTCTTCATCACTAGTAATGGAAGACCACATTAGGAAGAGCGGGCGTGCACGCTTGCATATTTTAGACCATTCGTTTCTACTCCCTCCGTTCGAAAATATAAGACGTTTTAGTTTTTTGCTATGAATGTATCTAAACACTTTTTAGTGTAAGATTCACTACGAACCTCTACGAACCTATACACTAAAAGATGTCTAGATACACTCATAACACAAAGCTAAAAATGTCTTATATTTCTGAAGGAGGGAGTAGTATTCAATGTCTACGACTGATTGGCTACTGTGCACGATAGTTATCTTTTCGCACCACGCTACTCTCTGGCAATCTCTACAGTTCTCCACGCATTATACTATATATAGCTTAATCTTGATTACATTCACGAGCAACAAGGATACTTACACATCTCGTGTCTATGGAGTATCGACCCGGACGGGATCCATTGAGATTTTTTTTTAAAAGAGAAATCAAATTTAATAATATAAAAAGATTTGGTAAAAATATCAGAATACAGATAATAATTTATAATACACGTGTAAAAACGAACAGTATATGCGAATGGACGGCCGGCCGGTCGGGCTACCATTATATTGTACAGTACTGTACTACTCTAAGAATGGAAGACCACACTAGGAAGAGTGGGCGTGCACGCTTGCATATTTAGACCATTCGTTTCAACTAAGTTTGGTGTTTTGAGATTGAGATTTGTCAAGTTTCATCTAGTATTCAATGTCTAGACTGATTGGCTACTGTGCACGACAGAGTTACCTTTTCCCACCACACTACTCTCTACAATCGTGTCTATGGAGTCCAGCTTCGTGGAGGATCTTATTTTTTAAAAATAAAATCAAAATGATTTTTTTTTAAATATTCTATAAAAATATCAGGATACATATAATAATTTATAATACAGGTGTATAAAATCTTATGTGAAAATACTTTGTATTATGGTCTCATAAAAAAAGAAAAAAACCAGACATGGACGTAAACAGTGCAATTTTAAATGGATCCCTCTTTTTTCTAAAATTTGTCATATTTGTCTTTTTGTTGCGCCTGAAATATAAGGTATTTTCTATTAAATTTTGACACACGTGTATTTCATATTGTTGGCTACACGTCGGTATTTTTTTGAAAATATTTGATGAATTTTTAAAATTCAAAAAGGGGCTCCATGAAGCCCGTGCTCTAAAGTGATTTTCCATGGAGTCAATCCTCTATTTACCCCATCTCTCTATCCCTCTTCCCCGAGAGCTCCGGGCTAGGGTGTCCGGCTGTCGTCTACCCTCCAACTGCTAACACACTAAGCTTGCTCAGCCGCAACTCCTTTATGCTCCTCCATCGGCCTCATCTCAACCATCGTGCGACTATGCACGAGGAGGGGTGCACGGAAGAGTTCCTCCAGGTGGAGGTGTCACGCGGGAGGATGAGTCAGCGGTGATGAGGCGCTGGTCAGGCAAGGGTCTTGGAGACGCATCTCGAGGCAGGGTCTTTGGCGTCGAGTTGATCCTACGGAGGAGGCGTGGGGATGTCGACTCTAGCTAGGGCAGTATTGCATGGAGAGGGAGGCGCCTGGACGGGTCGATTCCGCCTAAACCTTTCGGTTCGTCTTTGGCTAGAGACGAGGAAATGCGCTTCCTCTCCAGGCCGGCCACCCCTCTCATCTGCTCCTCTCCTCCACTCCCAGCTCTCTCTTCTCCTTCAACTTGTGTGAAACAGGCAGACGTCCTGAGTACGCGTTGTTGTGGATAGGCTGGGTGCAGAATCCGCCCCAAGATCGAGTTGTTATTTTCTTCTTCCCAGCTCTCTTTTCTCTTCTTCTTCTCAATTTGCAAAATTTCCTACATATGAGCATAGTTGTTCCTGAATTTTGTATCGTCGATCCTTCATGTGTTAATTTATTGGTCAGAAAAATCATGTGTTTAGAGAAAGGAAATAAACATTAACTTGTTTTTAACCTGGAAATATCCATTTATATTCTAATAATAAGATTGGATCTAAATGCTAACAACACTTCACCAATTAATCATGTACGCGCTATTCATGTATCTAAAAAACTGGACAAAAAAATGAGAAATAAGAGCGTGACCGAAAACTTACTTGCTCGCCCGCGATATCTAACACGATATAGGTGGTGAGGCGAATCTCGCACACCCACCTAGTACAGTAGATATAAGAGGGCCACGGAGCTCTCCACGCACGCAAAAGATTCAGAGGACTACGGACGATAACGAAAACAGACGAGGAGCTTGCGTGCTCAGTGTCTCCTCTGTGAACGATCAGGATATATAGCACGGTACGTAGTGGTGCGCTGACTCAAACATTTCTCTTTCGTGACGAGACGAGGTTGATTACGTACGATTTAGTACCAACTACACTATTTCTCTAAACCATTGCACTACGGTATCTTGGAATGTAACGTCCGGCCTACCATTGCACTACTATTACTTAGATGTCCCATCACCGTACTTGGATCCTTCATGACTAGCTATAGACACTACCCTCTACAATCTCTATAGCCACAGATCTTCCCTTCTTGGGGGTTTGCTTTCTTAGATATCACCCGTTCAAAGAAAAAGAATAAACAAGCCTAGATATCCGTGTACTTCCAATCATGCCACGTGACATCAGCACCAATGTAACCGAGAGCAGAATCTTTCTTACTATTAGAAATCCAGAACCTACTCATGATTCTCTTTTTTCTTTATTTTTTTTTTACGAAATACCTACTCATGATCTTATTATGTATTAACAACTAGAGGAAAATATGAGGGATCTCCGGCCTCCAAACTCAAGGGATGTCTCTTTGGATTGTAGGATTGGAAAACGCATGAATATGAAAAACACATGAATTTCATAGGTTTGCCTCCGAAAACTGAGGATTGTAAAATACAGGAAAACTAGATGAATGATAGTACCCCTAGTTCTATTACTAGTAATTAGGGTTTGATTGTGCATCCACGAGCATCATCTATTTTTGCTAAAGACAAAAATACAAGGAAAAGAAAGCAAAACAAAAACCCCAAACCCTAAGTTCTTCCTCTCTTTGAAAACCTCTCAAATGGTTTCAAATATTTTGAAAACACAAAATTGTATGGAGCCCAAATTGGTATAAAGGGCCCTGAGTATTTCAAATACTTTAAAAACCCTATGGCATTTTTGAAATAATTCAATACAAAATTGAATTTGGAAATACAAAAGAAAAAGAGAAAACAGAATAGGAAAAGGAAAAAAATGTTCTCAGAAAAATGATGAGTTTCTAACCTAATCTGGGCCGCAGCTCAGCTCTCTTCCTCTCCCTATCTTCCACTCGACATGTAGCACCCACAGCCCAGCAACGGCCCAAGCCCACCTACCCTTTCGCTTTCTCTCCTTCCTCGCGTAGAGAAGGTGATGTGTGCCCGCGCCACCACTGTCGATCGCCAATCAATAAGAAGATTATGGACATGGCGATTCGTCTCGCCCTTCGGTTGCGTCGCGTGTGTTGATGTTCACGGTATATCGGACTATGCAACCTATATCATTGACCTAGGTTGCTCTTGCTTCATTCCAACTTGCAGGGTCACCCTTGTAGTCCACACTATTCACCACAAGTGTTCCGGTACCTAGCTTGTTGTTGGCCATAGACTTCCTAGTCTTACCAGCCGGGGCTTCAATAGTTGTGGATTCTGTAGTATCACCACCGGTTTCTTCACCGGTCTTGTTGGCGCCAGTTTCAACACCGGTCTCATTGCCATCGGATTCTTCATCCGAACTATGAACTACATAATCGCCCTCCTCCGTCTCCGGATAATCCTCACCCTTCCCATATGTAAACATGTATTGCTGATATCCATGATCCACTCTTCTTCATTCGTCCTCCTCATTGTCGTGGGTCGTCTGAGAGGAAGTAGAGGGCATGTCGGGGTCTTTTCCGGACATATTCGGACTACAAATTTAAAGATCACACCGTTAGATAATACAATATATATATATAATACAAAGAAAAAATTTCAATCAAAATTCTGGCATGACCTTTGCTAAAAATAGAACATATGAGCGCCAAAATTTGACCAAACAAAAATTAATCAACATTTCGTCAATACTTTTGGAAACTCGAGTATATTCCCTCTAGAAAGAAACAAAGCCCGAATCGATATGATTCACACACACACACACAGATATATATATATATATATATATATATATATATATATATATATATTCTGCACACCACATTGTACTTCTCTGTAGACTACATATGAACTTCATGGTGAACTGCCCTTCAAACCAAACTATACTGTTTGCTGTGTGTACGAGTTCATCCAATTTGCCGAATTATTCTTTTGATTCTATTGTATTTAAATGATTAATTGGGATATCCTAGTGTTCGTAATATATTTTTTATACGTATTAATTGCTGAAACGTTCTCAATTTTGTTCCGTCTTCATAGATTTCATATGCGTTTGCGATATCCAGCTCTTGTCTTTAGAATATGCTATGTAGACGGCTGGTTATTATCGAATTATAGTTATATGTGATCTGATTAGTCTAAGTTATCGAACTATTTGCTTGAGAACATTAAATTTTGAGTTTGCGTCGATCTAGGAAGGTCGTCGCTGTTCTTGAGACGATGTTCTCAAATTCTATAGATCTATTTGTTTAGTTGTTAGATTCTTAAATTGATCTTGCAATTAGGTTCGGTATGTGTCCTAAAACAGACTCGGATTTTGTTTTGTTGAACGAAATCGATAAATATGGTTCCTCCATAATGTACCGTCCGCTGCGTGAGTTGTAGTTCGTCAATGTCATTAAATTTGACGAATTCGACAAGACATAGTGCTATATGGTGATTAAATGTATGATATAATCATTTTAGTAGAATGATCGAGGTCTGCAATCCATCGAAGCCTCAATGAATGGAGACCTACATGGGCAAGGTCTGAGTCTGCACCACCGATGGTTCGCGAGCTAGCGCGGCTGCATCCCTTCGCTAGTCGCATCTGTACTCGCGAAATCAATGTTTACTTCTTATGAATTGTGTAGGGGGTTGGGGGGGGGGGCATATTCTTAGAAACATAATGGAATTTGAATTTTACTAATTTGTTCATAAGTCTGCCTTGTTACACATATCTTTTGTGAAGTTCCCTCTTTTAGCCTCTTGTACTTCCTGTAAACAATTCTATGTGCTTCCCTATATAGGTCATGTGTACTTCCTTACAATTTTTCTATATATGTCACATGTGCTTCCTACCGTTGTAGCTTGTACTTCCCTATTTGTGATACATGTACATCCTGTAAGACTCATCTGTGCTTCTTTGTAGTTATAGTCTGCACTTCCTAATTTTTTTGTGTTTGCTGGTCTTAGATTGCATAGACGCGGTAGCCTTAGGTGTTAGCGCGTCGACGAGAGATGTATCCTTCGGTACCCTAACATCCTTTCGAGGCTTCGTCACCCGTACGCCGCGTTAGCGGCGACGGGCGACGCAGCCGAGCCGTTGTTACATAGAATTGTGTTGATGAGCACGTGAACGACGACTTAGGTTTGGGGGTGGGTGGTGTTAGGAACTCCCAACTTATATATCGTTATGCAAACAAGACTTAGATTTATTTTCTCATTATTTTGGCATACCCATATCAGTAATATTTTGGGGCAGTTTATTGGGGAAAATTGGGTGAAATCTCTAGGATGAATAGGTGGAAGATGATGGCGAAATTGGGGGAATTCGTGCAGATCAATGAAATCTAGAGGGGAATTTTTGTGGATTTTTGGGGTGGGGGTGGGGGGATTTTTTGTGTGTGGAGGGTAACCTGTCTCTAATACCAAATTGTCACACCTCGTTGCACCGGTGAAATCGGGGCATGAGGTCGATACAAACTGGTTAAATTGGTTGCTTGTGGTAGCAGCCGGACCTGAGAAGAAGGGGATCCCAAGGAAAGGAAGCAGGAAAGAACACGAGAGGATAGAGGAAGGAGACGAAGGTTCAGTTTCAATTCAGTTATGTTCGATGTCTATGACTGCTGCTGGTGCTTCCCCTTGTAGGCATCGGACCAACTCCTGAACTCTAGTCCCTTGGCCCATAGCCCATGTACTCCTGGCCTAATACTTGTACATGTACGGGTGTTACATGCATGTTATGGGCCCAAAAGTGGAAGTCCCCGTGACAGCTAGTCCACCGGCACAGGCGAGCAGGCTAGGATGGCGCGACCCAGCGGCTCGACGAGAACCGACAGCGCGCACGGCACCCACTCCCACCGCTCCACGGCGCCACATTCCTGCAACTCATAGAGCACCGGACCGTTGGACGGCTCGGCCGCATTGTACAAGTATCTCCCATGGCGTTGCCGCACACCCCGATCGACGGGCGAACGTCGTCATTGTCGTCCTCGCATGGTAAAAGCCTCCCCGACATCTCGCTCGGCATCATGTCGCCGGTGGACAGGTCCAGAGTGTCGCCGTCCATTTCCCATGTTTGGATGGCAACATTGCTCTTACCGTTTGCTCCCTCGCCGTGGCAGCGCTTCGCTCCGAACAAGACGACCGGCTCACGATCAAGCTTAGCACCAGCGCGACCCTTTCAAACACATGTGAATTTTATAAACGCTTTAAACAATTTTTCAAAACGGTGAAGGAGTTGCACGTTTCTATTCAATACCTCGCTGAGTGAAAACCGGAGATTGAGGCACGCTTCACCGAGCGCAAGAAGACCGTCACATTGCTCAAGTTGCGGTGGTTTCTGACCCACCACATGATGCGTGAGGTGGATCCGCGGCACGCGATACAAGTATGCGCAATACAAGGAAGGATGCACGGTACAAGGTGGACCGGCAGCGCTCGAATAAGGCCTTTTTCCAGTGGGGTCTACCTTAGCACGTTTTCATAGGTGCTATTCAAACTTAAGAAACAACTATGACAATGGGATGTATCTTAGATGGTGTTTCTTAGGCTAGTCCTAGTGGAAGTATCATAAGAAGTATCATGCATGCCACTTTGGCAAAAATCTGATGTGGCACCATAATTAATGAAGAGAGAGGTGTTAGTAGTATCATAATATGATACCGTATCATAGCACGTGAAACTAGATAATTTAATGACCATTACATCTCATACACACAATTGCATTGAGATTGTAGAAAAAATTAAATACAATGTTACTATGATACTACTAGATGATACTAACCACTAGAGAGGTAGTATCATACACTAGTATTATATGCATGATACTATAATATGATATTCCCACTATGACCAGCCTTATGGATGTTGCATTTAATGATTTTGTGCTCATGCATGTGTATAATTGGATTAGCCATATTTTTTGCCTATGGCAGCATGCAAATGGTGTATCTTAGCTAAGATAAAAGGACCATCTCTCTCTTCATTAAGTGACATAAGCAATACCATGCCAAGAAACACCCATTGTGAAAGGTCTAAGACTCTCCATGGAGCGCCACACCAAGTCATCAATACACACACGGTCACGCCTAAGCTCGAAATGTATGTTCTGCGGTATAGATGAAAGTATAGGTCACCTTTTTTTTCATCGTGGTATTGTTGCTCATTATATTTTTGAAAGCGCTCCTTTCATCTTGCCGTGCCGGGTAGTTTCGTTGGAATTCGTGCATGTATTAAAAGCTTCCATTGGCCTTGGATAGCTGTTTTTCTTTTGAAAATCCCATGATCTCTTAATAATAATCAACAACTATATAAAAACCCTCAAGAATAATGAAAACTGAAATAGACCCCTTTTTTTCGGGGTAACTGAAATAGACCCTTGACCACCTAGCAAAGCCTCATCCCTTATGTTGTAGTGGACAAACAGAAAATAGCGTCAATAATAAATCATGGGATATGCTAACGTAATCATCTACCGAGCGGCGGCTGCCAGCTCACGGGAAAGCAACGTCGCGCGCGTGAAATAGAAAAGGACGAGCGGCTAAACCGAATAGAAAATTTTAGTGGGCATCCCAGGACAACTATAACTTACACCCCCATCCCCATGTCCTTTATACACTACACGAGCAAAAAAACCAAAGTCTCGTCTCCTTTACAACAACTCCACCATCTGCCACCTCCCATCTTCTTCCTCAAGAAAAAGAAGGAACCATACCAGATCTGAACCAGATCAGATCTGAAGCCATGGAAAGGAGACGCCTAGCTTCAGATCTGATCTCCTTTACAACGCCTAGCTTCATATCTGATCTGGAACAGATCTGGTATGGTTCCTTCTTTTTCTTGAGGAAGAAGAAGATGGGAGGTGGCATATGGTGGAGTTGTTGTAAAGGAGACGAGACTTTGGTTTTTTGCTCATGTGGTGTATAAAGGACAGGGGGATGTGGGTAACAGTTATAGTTGTCCTGGGAGGCCCACTAAATTTTCTATTCGGTCCAGCCGCTCGTTCTTTTCTGTTTCACGTGCGTGACGTCGCTTTCCCGTGAGCTGGCAGCCGCCGCTCGGTAGATGATTACGCGTGGCGCCGCGCGTTAGCACATCCCAAGTATAGCACCAACTATTTTTCTCCACGAACAATATCTGCGAATGGAGCTTCCGGCCGGCCTACCATTGTAAATTGTAAAGTGCTCCCTCCGTTTAGAAATATAATACAGTTTTAACTTTATGAATCGAATGTATCTAGACGTCCTTTTGTGTATAGGTTCGTCGAGGTTCGGTGAACCTATACACTAATAAAGATACATTTATTTCATGAAGCTAAAATGTCTTATATTTCTGAACGAAGGGAATACTCCCTCCGTTTTAAAATATAAGATGTTTTAGCTTTGTAAAAAGGGTGTATCTAGATACTTTTTAGTGGATCAGCATATGGGGAAAAAACCGCCCGACGCTCCCTCCTGTGTTGCTCCCGCGAGCGACTGAGGGGAAACCCTAGCCGCAGCTTCAGGCTGTCGCCACTCCCTCCTCTCTCCTCGCCGCCACCAGGGCGTGCTGGCGGGCGAAGCCCGGCCGGCGTCGGCGGCGGCGGGGCATCTTGTCCCTCCCCTCGGTGGCGATCCGCGAGGGCTGGCTGAGCTGAGCGGGGTGGCGCGCTGGTGCGGGGCGCGGTGGCACGGAGGCGGGCGTCGGCAGCGGAGGTCGTGGCTGATCGTCTTCGGCATCGAAAGGCTGCAAGGCCGCATGGTCCCGCACGCCCGAGGCGGTGGCGGCGTGGTGGCCTCGCGCGGTACTGGCGCATCTAGAGGGCGGAGGCGGCGCGGCAACGAACTCAGGTGGCATAGTGGCCTCTACCTGGGGGTGACGGCCGGACCTGGCGGCGGGGCACGGGATGGCGCGGGTTGGGGTGGTAGGGGTATGCAGCTGGACGGCTCCATGGCCATGGCGCTGCAGCGGAATCGCGGGGCTCCTCGGGCCTGATCTGGGCTATCATGGGCCTGATCTGGGCTTGGCGGGCCCTGCCTGTTCTGTTTGGTTGGTGGTGGAGGACGGACCCCCCCCCCCCAAGATGGATGCTATGTCGACAAACTGCCCTCAGGTTGCCCTACTGCGTTTGATCGATGTACTTACGTTGGTTTGTCTATCATGCCACAGTCTCGAGGTCTAGGATGTCGGGGCGGTGGCCTCGGAAGGTGGTTTGCACGGGCGATCCTCCGGCGGAGGCAGCTCCGGGAGGTGGCTCGTGTTGGTGTTCCTTAGACCGGCGGTGGTCAGGTAGTCCCGGGTGAGCTCGGTTGCGATGGTGCTGCTGTTTGGCGGTAGGGATTTGCCGAGAGGCGGATTCCCTGGTGGACGGAGGAGTAGGATCTGGTGTTGGGGTTGGCGGGTATGGTGGCACCCTTGCTGCAGTTCTGCGGCGGGACTTCACGAGCCTATTTGGGCTCGGCCGAGCCAGAGGGCCTGGTTTGTCTTGCTATTGCATCCAGTTGGCTACCGCCGTCTGGTGGTGGAGATAGTTCCCTCCCGCGTGCTAATGTCATGCTGACTCTCGCCGAAGCTTCTGCTTCCTCGGTCCTACCGGCCTCGCTCAGTGGCTCATGGTGTGACGGCGGTGGCGATCTCAAGACCGTGGTGGCGCATGCACGTGGGCGGTGAGCTTGGTGGAGCATTACAAACGGTCTGGTAGTGTGGGTGAGAGGTCAGGAGAAATTCTTGTCACTTTGACACTAACGCGGTGACGCCTGCGGGTATCACTGTCCTTCCCGAAGTTCGTCGGGTATAGCTCTTCCCTACCTCCCGTGGCGTACCAGGGGAAACCCTCGGACTAGTCTGGGCAGAAGTGTCGTCATCGACACTTCCCTTCTTTGACGTGTTGTTTGGTACGCTGCATTTTGGAATGTTCGATTTGTGGTGGTACTTCTCCAGTGGGCGCAACGGTTGCGAGTTACCTCCGTTTTTGTCACACCGCCGATGTCGGCTTTATGTTTTTCTCTCTTCTTGTTTTTCTTTTTGGACTTGGCTTGTGCTGTTTTGCCCCAACGTGGTTCGGAGCATTTGGTCGTCTGCTATATTAATATAGCGAGGCGGAAAGCCTGTTTCGAGGAGATACTTTTTAGTGTGTTGATTCAGAGTGAATCTCACTGAACCTACACACTAAAAGTCGTCTAGATACATTACCTTCACAAATCTAAAACATATTATATTATGAAACAGAGTAGTACACTAGCACGACGACTTAGAGCATGCGAACTCTAAAACGCAGAGTACACGCAACTGAAAACCTAGTTCGCAGTTTGTAAATCGTTTGCGTAGAATAGAGCCTGTAAATATGAAATTCAAACGACACGGGTAAATCGAAGGACGAACTCACGTATGATCAAAGTTCTTCGGCCATACATACGCCATACATACGTTAATTACATATAATTACGCAACAATTCAAAAACTGCACGATGCCCACATCGACTACTGCGGGGCGCTATCGTGTCCTAGACCAAAATTGAGCCCTCCTCTTCGTCGACGGGAGCAGCAGGGCGCATCGGCGTTGTGGCAGTGAGGACCTCATTCAGTGAGGTCGATGAGGCCGCCAACCTCGAGCTCGACGACGGCGCCGATGCTGGTCGAAGCGCGCACCTCCTCCTTCTCCCTGCCCTCGCGCGCATGGACGAGCAAGATGGCCTGACGCTGCTCGGCCCGCTCGATCTCGAGCTCCGTCTCGACGGCGAGCTCGGACTCGCGCACCATGAGCTCGAGCACCATCTGCTCCTCATCGCTATTGTTGGCGTAATCCGCCTTGCCGACGACACACGCACGCGGAGGAGATAGGGAGCTGAAGCCATCGGTGGAGGGAGGAGAGGGAGAAGCAGGGCCGCGCGAGGATCCCTCCTTGGCGGTGGCGTACCTGCGGATCTACGCGGAGCGGCGAGCCACCCTCGCCTCTAGCCACCATGCCGACGCGTAGGCGCGAAGGGACGGCCACGGTGACTCATCGCGGTTCACCCAATTAAGGCAGGACCGTGATGGCTCTGTAATGGTGCCAGGAAAATGCTAGAGCGGTGTTGATGTAGAGCTCGTTGGGAACCCCAAGAGGAAGGTATGATGAGCACAGCAGCAAGGTTCTCTCAGTTATGAAACCAAGGTTTAATCGGACCAGTAGGAGCAAGGAAACACCCCAAAAGTGTTACTAGCTGAGCTTTGGCAGGGCGCACTACCGGTGCTAGTAGCAACGTGGAGACCTGCACAACACAACCACAGAACTTTGTCCCCAACTTGCGACGAGGTTGTCAATCTCACCGTGTTTTGCGGAAAACAAAGGATTAAACATATCGAATGGAAGGAAATAAAATTTGCAGAAAGTAAACACAAAACAGTAAAAGATTGTAGATTTAATGTAAAGACAAGGACCGGGATCCATAGTTCACTAGAGGTGGCTCTCCTTAAGATAGATAACATGCTGAGTGAACAAATTACAGCGGGGCAATTGACAAACATCGAGAAAACAATACATGCATATACTAATCATCTTGACAACTTTGGAACTTGATTGGGCATTATAACATTATACATAGACCGCCATCCAACTACATCTATGACTAATAATCCACCTTCAGGTTATCATCCGAACCTCCTCCAGTATTAAGTTACAAGCAACATATTATTGCTTTATGAACTACGTGTAAAGTAAACAATACGATTGTTCTATGAACAAAGGATTGTTATTTTCGCCCTAGTAGCAACAGCACATCTAGTACCTTAGAGATTTCTATCACTTCCCAGATTACCAGAGGCATGAACCCACTATCGAGCATAAATACTAACTCTTGGAGTTGCTAGCATCTACTTGGCCAAGATAGCTACTAACAACGGAAAGCATGCAAGATCACAAATAACAAAGACATGATAGAATCAATAATCAATCTGAAATAGCATCTCAATATCCATCGGATCCCCGCAAACACAACATGCAGAATTACAAATAGATGATCTTGATCATGAACGGAGCTCACAAGATCTAGACATGAAAGCACAAAGGAGGAGAACCAGCCATCTAGCTACTACATGGATCCGTAGTCCAAGGATGAACTACTCACGCATCACACCGGAGGCTTGCATGGTGATGAAGAAGGCCTCCAAGGTGAATTCCCCTCTCCGGCAGGGTGCCGGAAAGATCTTCAGATCCCTCCCGATCTAGGGATGGAGATGACGGCGGCTATAGACTTTTTTGTGGATTTTTTGATCGGGCCCTTATGGTTTACGTCCCGAGGGCATCTTATAGTCGGAAGGGGAGGCCGAGGGGGTGCCACACCACCCCCTGGCACGGGCCAATCCTAGCCGCACAGCCAGGTGGTGTGGCCGGCCTCTGGCCCCTCCCCGTCTCGTATTCTGGCATCAGATGACTTCCGAAAAAATAGGCACTTTAGCTTTTGTCCCGTCCAATTCCGAGAATATTTATTTTCTGACTTTTTTGGAACCAAAAACAGCAGAAAACAGGCAGCTGGCACTGTGGCTCTTGTTAATAGGTTAGTCTAAGAAATTATATAAAAAGTACTCCAAAGTGTGGACAAAACACAAGAAAGTGGATAAAACCAAGCATGGAACATCCAAAATTATAGATACATTTGCAATGTATCAACATCCCCAAGCTTAACCCATGCTCGTCCTCGAGTAGGTAAGTGATAAAAAGAAAGAATAATTTTTGAGGTGACATGCACCATCAAAGATTTGATCAAAGTATTTGCAAAACATTCAAAGCTGGGATCATAATACTTCAATCATAACATAAAAGACAAAGTTCTAGCAATAATACAAAGAAACTATGATGCAACATGAAAAGGCACAAACAAAATATTCATGAATAACAATGCTTTGCAAGACGTTTGTTTGTTTCACATAAATAAAACATAGCATAATAGTATTTAGCTTGTCCCTCAATAGAGTAGCAAATATAAATGCATAGGACACCTTCAAAGTTCATAGGAGTGACTAGATACAAATAGTTTAAAACAAGCAATATCAAGTTATGCATTAATCAACTAGTCTTGGGACAATGCACATAGAACTAAGAATGGCCACTATGCTCTCGAAGTAGGTGCATAAAGGTAGAAGATGGAGATTCAATATAATGGTGGAAGAAAGGCCTTTTTATAAAAGGAAGTAGGGATTCAAGTCTCATAAAGATCTTCCAGAAATTATGGTACTTATAGCTTTCAGCTCTCATTGCCCCTATCATAAGCATCTTGAAGTGATTAAGGTTAAAGTGAACAAACTATGGTGTACATGCTTGACGAAGTATAAGTCAGAAATCTCATGTCCCTTGTACACGAGGGTCGCTCCTCATGCTACTCAAGTTTAGTCACCGGTAAGTTCTTGTCATTGTAAGTATATGTGTATCATAGAGAACCGCCAATGGGGTACCCCTTGCCCGATGATACGGAAGAATCCCCATATCAAAATGATAAGGCAAGAAGACAACGAGTATCTCAGCATTCTTCTTATTTACCATGGGAATATGGTGCTTTTTTCTCTCTTTCCTCTTTTCATAATCTCTTCTTTTTTTTTCTCTTTTCTCTTTTTTTTCTCAATATAGGACTCTTTTTTTTATAAGAAGAATGCTTCATAGACAGCTCATTATGGTTACACTGTAGGTTTCCACCATGTCAGCATGGATTAGACCAACGACCCATGCCTTTCTCTAACACATATACATAACTCCATGGACTTACAAGCTCCCCTTTCATTTCAAACCGACGACATCCATATACAAAAGAGCATGATATCAACTAGGTACAAGTACCAAGTGCAATGTTGAAAGCGTTCCCCATGAAAGCATGGTTTTGCTAATTCCCAACAAATAAGTGCAAGCATATACAACATAGACGACACAATCGTTCAAGTTTATTAGATGCAAAAAAGTAAAGTGTGCCATCAAGTTTGTGAGAGCTTTAATAAATAGTTTTCTCATAACAAGTTTAATTTAGAAGTTAAACAAAAGCATGAATATACTTGGAATAGTATAAGCTAGTAGGTAGGTATGGTGGACTCTTTGGAATAACTTGGTTTAGGGAGTTGGATGCATGAGTGTAACTCATACTTTGTTATGGAGGCTAGCAAAAGACTGAGAGCGACAAACTAAGAGAGCAATAATGGCCATAATCATGCAGAGCGACAAAACATCATTGATAAAAGCATAAAGTGATACTACAAGTTGAAAACTAAAGGATCATAAAGGCTATGGTGACTTGAGATAGTCATAAAATGGTGTGAGCGTGTGCCAAGTCAACCCAAATAAAGCATCAAAGGAGAATACCACTATACTATGCTTTAATATGCTAAAACAACGCACGATTCATCCAAGGCACATTAAGCAATCTCAATTGTTTATAACAAGTCATGCTATAGTAAAGAATACTAAGCATAAAGCCAAAACAATATCAAGCATGTCATGACAAAGCATAGGCCACAGTTAAAAACGAGCTCTTTTTACCACATAAGCATGAACTTTCCTACTCTTTTCCAAACCAAACCAAACTATTTGCAAACCAATGTATAAAAGAGGGGGTCCAACCAATTTATTCAGAAAACTAAGCAAACAAAAGCAAACAAAAAACCAAAACAAAAACAAAGAAGAAGACGCTCCAAGAACAACACAACTGTGCATGAAACAATAAAAATGAAGCGTTTGGAAGAAACCTGAGATTTTTATTGATGAAGAAGGGGGATGCCTTGGGCATCCCCAAGCTTTGACGCTTGTAATTTTTGGATATTTCTTGAGGTGACACGCATGGCATCCCCAATCTTGAGCTTTAGTCCATCCTACATCTCATTACTCATTCCTTCCATACACCTGAAATTTTTCCTTCATACAAAACTTCACACAATCTTTATTAGCAACATTCGTGCACTTAAGATAAATAAGTCTTAAGGTTCAGTTTTAACACCAAATAAACTTCCATTAGAACACTAGCTACTATAGCACTTCCCTCAAAAAGCTCAATTCCCCAAAAGAACTCAAAAAGGAACCAACAAGAAGCAAATGCAGAAAATGGCAGAAATCTGTCAAAATAGACCAGCAGGTAAAGGCAAATTTTTGAAGACCTTCTGTTTCTCAAATAAAAAAGTGTTGAACTAATGAAAGTTAGATAACAACCTGGGGCAGAAGAAAAAAAATTCACGCCTCAAAACGACGTTCAGAGATTTTACACGAATTTTTACGGTGAAACACAGAAATCTGTTTCGGGACAACAACTTTCCCAATCATTGCTTCTCTCACATTAGAGGTTACTCTTGGCACAAAAAGCAAATAAAAAGGATAAGGAGAGGTTATTACAGAGGCAATAACTTCCAAGACTTATCTAAAACTTTTGGGTTATCTCCCAATAAGTACTTTTCTTTAACGCCTTTAAGTTAGGCATAAGAAGCAAGAAAAAGAATCAAGTGTTCTCAAATGAAGAAGCATTAAGACCAAATTTTGTTTTCATAAGAGAAGAAAAAGAAATCTTCTCTCTCTTCTTAGGGAAGTGTTCTATACCTTTCTTGAGTGGGAGTTGATATTTAATGGTGCCTTCCTTCATATCAATAATGGACAAGAAGCATTGTACTCAACATCCAAAACATAGAAATCAACGGGAACATAGGCATTGTTAACCATAATAAGGACATCATTAAGACTCCCCATGAGTTTATTTTTAGCATTATCATCAAGTGGGACATTCAAATAACAATCTTCAAGAGGAGGCAAATCAAGCATATCATAAATCCTTCTAGGCATAATAGAAACACTACTATCAAGATCACATAAAGCTTTGAAATCAAAGTCATTCACTTTCATATTAATGATGGGTTCCCAACCATCTTCTTGTTTTATAGGAATAGAATTTTTATGTTTCATCTTTTCTTCTTTAATCTTTATGAGAGCATCAGTAATGTGTTTTGTAAAGGCCATGTTCATAGCACTAGCATTAGGACTTTTAGCAAGCTTTTGTAGGAACTTAATAACTTCAGAGATGTTGTGACCATCAAGATCAAAATCAAATTTATCATCTAAAGTTGTAGAACTATTACTAGCCTCAACACTAGTGGTGGTAATAGTAGAAACACTAATGTTTCTAGCAATTTCATCTTCTGTTTCCCACTTAGCATGTAATTCAGCTAATAGTCTAACATTTTCATCAATTCTTACTTGTATGGCATTAGTAGCTGCAAAGGGATTATCATTAGTTTTGGGTTTAGCAGCCATTTTATTCAAAGAAGATTGAGCTTTAGCCAAGGATGCTATATTTCTTTCAGCATTAGAGAGTTTTTCCTCAATTGTTTTATTGAAAGCAGTTTGTTTACTAATAAACTCTTTAAGCATAACTTCAAGTTCAGAGGGAGCACTCCTATTATTGTTGTAAGAATTTCCATAAGTATTACCATTGTTGGGAGGATATGGCTTATAATTGTTGTTACCAATATTACTCTATAAGCATTATTGCCAAAGTTGTTATTTCTTATGAAGTTCACATCAACTTTCTCTTCTTGAACAACCAAAGAAGCCAAAGGAACATTATTTGGATCAATATGGGCTTTCCCATTAACAAGCATAGACATAATAATATCAATCTTGTCACTCAAGGAGGAAGTTTCCTCAACAGAATTTACCTTCCTACCTTGTGGAGTTCTCTCAGTATGCCATTCAGAACAATTAACCATCATATTGTCCAGAAGTTTTGTTGCAACACCTAAAGTGATGGTCATAAAGGTACCTATAGCAGCAGAATCCAATAGGTTCCTTGAAGAATAGTTCAATCCTACATAAAAAGTTTGGATGATCATCCAAGCAGTCAGTCCATGAGTGGGACAATTCTTTACCAAAGATTTCATTCTTTCCCAAGCTTGAGCAACATGCTCATTATCAAGTTGTTTAAACTTCATTATTTCACTTGTCATAGATATAATCTTAGCAGGAGGATAGTATTTTCCAATGAAAGCATCTTTGCACTTAGTCCAAGAATCAATACTATTCTTAGTTAAGAAATTCAACCATTCTTTAGCTTTTCCTCTCAAAGAGAAAGGAAACAACTTCAGCTTAATAATATCACCATTTATATCCCTATGCTTTTGCATCTCACAAAGTTCAACAAAGTTATTTAGATGGGCAGCAGCATCTTCATTACCAATACCAGAAAATTGTTCTCTCATAACAAGATTGAGCAAAGCAGGTTTTATCTCAAAGAAAGTATCTTCAGGCACAGGTGGAGCAATAGGTGTGCTCATAAAATCATTGTTGTTGGTGCTAGGGTGAAGTCACACAACTTAGTGTTTTCAAGAGTAGTCATTTTTGTGTGTTTTCAAATAAGAAAGCAAACTAGTAAAACTAATTTTTTTGTGTGTTTTTGATAACAAAACAAGCAAACAAAGCAAAACAAAAATAACAAAGTAAAGAGATTGGTTATGAGGGACTCCCCTTGTGAAGATGTCCTTGACTCCCTGGCAACGGCGCCAGAAAAATGCTTGATGGCTCTGTAATGGTGCCAGGAAAATGCTGGAGCGGTGTTGATGTAGAGCTCGTTGGGAACCCCAAGAGGAAGGTATGATAAGCACAACAGCAAGTTTCCCTCAGTTATGAAACCAAGGTTTAATCGAACCAGTAGGAGCAAGGAGACACCCCAAAGGTGTTACTAGCTGAGCTTTGGTACGGCGCACTACCGGTGCTAGTAGCAACGTGGAGACCTGCACAACACAACCACAGAACTTTGTCCCCAACTTGCGATGAGGTTGTCAATCTCACCGTGTTTAGCGAAAAACAAAGGATTAAACGTATCAAATGGAAGGAAATAAAAGTTTATAGAAAGTAAACACAAAACAATAAAATATTGTAGATTTAATGTAAAGACAAGGACTGGGATCCATAGTTCACTAGAGGTGGCTCTCCTTAAGATAGATAACATGCTGGGTGAGCAAATTACAGCGGGGCAATTGACAGACATCGAGAAAGCAATACATGCATATACTAATCATCTTGACTCCTTTGAACTTGATTGGGCATTACAACATTATATATAGACCGCCATCCAACTGCGTCTATGACTAATAATCCACCTTCACGTTATCATCCGAACCCCCTCCAGTATTAAGTTGCAAGCAACAGATTATTGCTTTACGAACTGCGTGTAAAGTAAACAATACGATTGTTCTATAAACAAAAAATTATTGTTTTCTCCCTAGTAGTAACAGCACATCTAGTACCTTAGAGATTTCTATCACTTCCTCAGATTACCAGAGGCATGAACCCACTATCGAGCATAAATACTAACTCTTAGAGTTGCTAGCATCTACTTGGCCAAGATAGCTACTAACAACGGAAAGCATGCAAGATCACAAATAACAAAGACATGATAGAATCAATAATCAATCTGAAATAGCATCTCAATATCCATCGGATCCCCGCAAACACAACATGCAGAATTACAAATAGATGATCTTGATCATGAACGGAGCTCACAAGATCTAGACATGAAAGCACAAAGGAGGAGAACCAACCATCTAGCTACTACATGGATCCGTAGTCGAAGGATGAACTATTTACGCATCACACCGGAGGCTTGCATGGTGATGAAGAAGGCCTCCAGGGTGAATTCCCCTCTCCGGCAGGGTGCCGGGAAGAGCTTCAGATCCCTCCCGATCTAGGGATGGAGATGACGACGGCTACAGACTCTTTCGTGGATTTTTTGATCGGACCCTTAGGGTTTACGTCCCGAGGGCATCTTATAGTCAGAAGGGGAGGCTGAGGGGGTGCCAGGGGCCACCACACCACCCCCTGGCGCGGGCCAAGCCTGGCCAGGTGGTGTGGCTGGTCTCTTGCCCCTCTCCGTCTCGTATTCTGGCATCTGATGACTTCCGGAAAAATAGGCACTTTGACTTTTGTCCCGTCCAATATCGAGAATATTCATTTTCTGACTTTTCTGGAACCAAAAACAGCAAAAAACAGGCAGCTGACACTATGACTCTTGTTAATAGGTTAGTCCTAGAAATCATATAAAAAGTACTCCAAAGTATGGACAAAACACAAGAAAGTGGATAAAACCAAGCATGAAACACCAAAAATTATAGATACATTTGCAATGTATCAGACCGCTTCTTTGCCCCCTCGGAGCGCATGAACTTCGCATGCGCGTCGTCGGCGAGGCGGCGTGGAGGGCGGTCGTTGCCGCCCCCGCCTCTGCATCTCCCTCCCCCCGACCCCAAACCTACCACTACGCGAAGACATACTACCGATTGCGAAGCGAGGCGACGTGGATTGCTCGCCAGAGTTGAGCTTGGCGGCGGTGGCGCTAGGGTTGGGTGCGGGCACGATTGAGGGTTTCGACCCACACCCGCCCAAGTTGTCGATATTTGTATCGACCGCGACGCCGGATGAACGGGCCACTGTAAATGCTTTTACGGGCCGGGCCGTGCTCACGGTCTCGACTAGATCGATGCAGCGAGAGCAAACCTGTAAAGTCGCCGGATTTTAACAGTTTCAACCCTTTTACAGACACGGTTAGAGATGCTCTTCGATGTCCCATCTCTGTACTTTGGATTGTTCATGACTAGGAAAGGAAGACCACACTACGAAGAGCGTGCTGGCGTGCATGCATGCTTGCACATTAGATCATTCGTTTCAACGAAGTACCAACTATTTACAGTATCTTAGATTGGAACGGACGGCCTACCATTGTACAGTACTCCTTACTACTTAGATGTCCCATCGCCGTACTTGGATTATTCATGACTAGTATTGGAAAGGAAGACCACACTACACTCTGCTATCTCTATAGTTCCCCACGCATACGATAGAGTGCAAGAGAGCTTTGCTTCTTGGGTGGGTTTGCTTTCTTATTACTTTGAACCAAACCACATTTTTGCTCTACAGGGTTCAAATTCCAAAAAAAAAAAGAGTAAAAGCTAAGGAAATACAGTGTCCACCATTTCTTCATAGTTTCGAGAATCAACCACCACCAAACCTGCTTGATGATCATGATATCCCTGTACTTCCAATCATACCACGTCCACGTGACATGAGCACCAACGTAATCGAGAGCAGAATTCTTTTTTAGACAACATGTACCCACTGTTAGGAATAAGCAACTTGTGCAACTTGTATTATCTGGGGGCCAAAGGCCACAATATATAGTACATCTGACTTGAAGTACAAGAAGATAAATCTAGACAAATACGGACTCCTAGACCAATACTAATACGGACTCCTAGACCAATACTAATACACCTTAACACCCCCCCTCAAATGCAAAGCGTATGCAATAGCATTGCATTTGAAGAAGTGAAAACAAAACCAAAAAAAAAATGATAATCCAAAATCCGCGTCTTCAAAGTGTCGCCATAGCATGAATAGTCTTCAAAACCTATAGAGTCAAGCCACAGTCGATCGAAGAAGAGATCGACACAGACCAAGAGGCGGTCAGAAGAATAGCACCGAAGAGTGAGGAAGAGAGAGCGGCGGCGGCCGGAGAGAAGAACTAGAGGAACTAGACGGAGGAGAGGATGGCGTCAAAAACAAAGGAGACGCATCAGAAGGAGAAGGTGGAGGAGTAGAGACAGCGAGAGATGTATCAGGAAAAAGAGAAAGAGGAAGTAGAGAGGGTGCCTCGACTGGAAACAGGAAGAGAGGTACCATCAGCCGTGATAACACGGACAAGAGAAATAAGAGAGCGAAGAGCAGAAAGAATAGAAGACGCAGAAGTCGAAGTAGAGCGGCGTGCCAACAAAGACAAAGTCAGCGAAAGGCGGTCATAACCGCATGAAGAAGCCGCGAGAGTCAAAGTAGAGAGGCGTGCCAACAAAGACAAAGTGGACGAAAGGCGGTCATAGCCGCGTGAAGAAACCGCGAGTGTCGACGTAGAGCGGTGCGCCGACAAAGACAAAGTCGGCAAAAGGCGGTCATAACCGCGTGAAGAAAGCCACGAGAGTCGACATAGAGCGACGAAGTAAGGAAGGAAGGCTCGAAGAATTTAACGGAAGAAACACCGGCATGAATTACCGGAAAGGAGCCAGCGACCGGAAGTTGCTAACGGCGGAGGCGGAGGCGGCGGCCGGGCGCGGCGGCGGGGTGCCGGGGCGAGCGGCGGCGGCGGCTACGAGGGAGACAAAAAAAGGCCTTACGGCTACTAGCTACGAGATGCGATGCCCCCGACGGAGATCATGGAGATCGACCTCGCCGGGGGCGGCGCGGCGGAGGCGGTGGCTAAAACGTAGGCCAAGGAGCGACACGCTCTGATACCATGTTAGGAATAAGCAACTTGTGCAACTTGTATTATCTGGGGGCCAAAGGCCACAATATATAGTACATCTGACTTGAGGTACAAGAAGATAAATCTAGACAAATACGGACTCCTAGACCAATACTAATACGGACTCCTAGACCAATACTAATACACCTTAACACCCACGAGGCTGATCTGCGGAGCCGGTACCCAAGGCTTAGGCAAGCATAGGCGGCGGCGGCAACTCAAAACCCATCTAAGGTTCCGTCCTCTCACCGGTGACGCCGGCGGTCCGCTCCGCCTCCGTTGGCCTTAGGGCCATAGAGGGGTGGCTGGCGGACCACGGCCTCTCGCCGACGGAAGAGTTTTCATTCTTTTTAGGTCTTTTTTCAGTGTCTTCTTCGGCATGATGAGACGACGGCTACATCTTGAAGTTAGAATAATGTCCTCTCCGTCCTATCCTCGCTCCGTTGGTGCATCTAGTGCTAGCAGAGGGCGTGTGGAGTCATGTGTCCGACAGATCTTTGGGATCTTGTCGTATTTCGTATTCGTTGGTGTGGTTTGAGGCCAGTCTCTTCAGATCTACGGTTATCATCTTCGGCGATGGTTGCTCCTCTGGCGTGCTGGTCCTTTGGGGCCTTGCACGACGACTTCTCGCCTGTCTACTACAACAAGCTAGCTCTACTTCGACAAGTGATGGAGGGGTAAGGACGGCAGCGTGCCTTCGGCTCGTGCTAGTGTCAATAGTCTTCGCTAGGTGATTCATTGACCTATTTGTAATTTTAATTACTTTTGGGACTCTTTATACTGTTGTTGATGATTATTAATAGATCTGTGGAATTTCGCAAAAAAAATATACCCACGGTGTACCCGACTTTAAATTAATAAATCCACGCGACCAGAAAGGTAGAGATACAACGTACGACGACTAGTAACCAGCAAAGTATACAAAACCAAGCCCAACGGCAAAACGGCTAACAGAAGGGGCAAGGAACATGAGAAGAAAGCAGCACATAACTAACATGTGCAATCCTTTGTTTTAAATTGTGTTATGCAGGAAATCACAATTTGAAAGAGAAATCGGGAGCTATTAATGAAGATTATGAGGTTTCCTACACAGTCAAGCAAACCAGGGTCGAAACCTAGCCTCCAGAGGGCTTAACGACCAACGGTACGGGCAAGGTCCACCCGTACCGTCCGCCCGTACCAGGTGACAGCGGCTTTCATCAAGTGAAACCCTACAACTTTCATGAATGCACCTATATACTTCAAGATCACAGCCGCCGTGCAGAGGGCCGTCATTCTCATATTGCATCACAGCATCACCAAAGGAGATTCACCACCATAGTTCATCATTTCCATCCCCCATCCTCTCCATAGCCATAGGCATTAGCTTGTACTTGAGATCTCCTTGTGATTCGGCGACTATTGTAAGAATATTTGATTTAAATCTAAATATTTTGCACAATGTTTTCTATCATTGATCTTATTATTATGAGTGAGTAGTCCTCACGGGCTGCGGGTTGGGGTGAAACCTCGCAGCGATATTGTGCATCTAATTCATGGGAGTATTGTGTATTGATTGAATAGAGATTTGTATCTTTGTTTATTTGTCTCCTGTCTCAATCTATGGACTTGTAGGTACCAAGATCCCACGGGTTGATAAAGTCTTGAGGTGAGATGCTTGGTGAGCGGTGATCTCGTACGAAACACAGTGACAGAAAGGGGAGTATAGTCTTCGTTTAGCGATCCATTTGGGAACAACATCAATATCACTTTTTAAGGCTTTGATTTTTGTTTTCACTTAATAATTGTTATAGCCCGGTATTTTATAGTATAGCGCTTGAATCAAAATACTACTACTATACCTATGACTCGTAGGGGCTCTAATATATTAGGATGTGCTGCCCACAAATTTCATATTTATTAAATCATTACACATGAATATGCGTATCACTATCTTTATACCATATGATGTGCAGCTGCAGGTGAATCTTCAACCCTGGCCTATCTCTATCTATTGCAACAAATAACGTTCTAAAAGTAAACTAGAAAGGCCGGGTAAACGAAGGTAACACGAACAAACAAATCTTATGGACGTGTCTTATTTAATTTTCATTTAGATGCGTTTTGACTTGGATAATCAACTTGGGATTATCAAATATTTGGTGGATAGTAAATACAACTCATATATATGCAGCATCATATACATTTGATAACACAAGTTTCAAAAAAAATTGAGAGCTAGAGATGCAGGCGTACCAATATATTTCCCATGACGAGTGGGCCTAGTATTAACAAGGGTGGATGCTTGGGTTCTTAAATTTAGACCCTAATGAATTATCACCAAGGGCCATGTCATTTTGGTGAAAGGTTCTTTCATTTGTGTGTAAATTCGTTCAATCCTATACCTAAAACCGTAAATTCTACCACATTCATTGAGGTAGTATTATTTAAAACATTCAATTTTGTCACATATATGTACTAATAAAAAATTCTCAAATATTTCCAATATTTACTCATGATGGCAGGGTACACAAACCTTCATGTTCTAGTTGTATAGAATAGTAGCCTTCTTTGGTGAGATTTAGGAGGCCTTCTTTAATCTCCACAACCAGAAAATGCCTGGTGTAACTAAATGTCTTACATAGTACTGTTTTTTTTCTTCTTTTTTTCAGGAACTCAATGTTATATTATACACCATTGACCGAATTTACTCTCCCAGTAGCTAAATGTCTTATACAGTACTGTTTTATTTTCTTATTTTTTGAGAACCCAATGTTATATTATATGCCATAGTCCCAATTTACAAATCCATATTTGCAATGGTGTTTGGTGTACTATCTTTGTAGCTAAAGATAAGGAGAAGCCATCTAGCAGTTATGTGCACACTTTACTCTGTTTTTTATGAGATATCAATACACCTAGAGGCAGGGGCGAATCCAATGTGTTGCCAATGGGGGCAGCTGCCCCGACTCAATTTTTTTGTCTCCTTGTAACAACAAGCTTAACGAGTCATTTTCCTCCACTTAGGGCACGTACAGTGGAGGCGTTAAGAGTAGACGCTAGCCGATATTTTCCGATCGTACCGGTAGATCTCGGATTGATCCCGCGATGGTGTGAAACGTCGATGCAAAGTTAAACGCTGACGCTTTGGTTTTTTTCCTGCGTGGAGCAGTTTTACGGCTGTGGGTCTCGACGAGGACGCTAGATTAGCGGCCGGAGTAAGCGCTCTGTGTTGCCGGGCCGGACTCAGAAAAGGATGGTAGTCATGCAGTCTCACTTGAAGATTTTAGTAGATCAACATGCTAGGCAGTAAAATGCAGATCATTCATTTAATTGTACGGAAACATATATATGGAACTTAGACATGGAAGGTGTCAGGACTATGTATTGCACACGTTGTTCATCAGTAACTCTTAAGGTAATAATGTGACCAGGTCTGAGCTTGTTCCGGGAGAGTGGCGGTCGTGATCTGTAAGGGGAACACATATGTTGTAAAGTTCATGCGAATGCGAGAGTGAACGTTTGAAGCTATGAGGATGCTCTGTTGATGACATAATTGATGCTTTGGGTGGTGCATTTTCATTCTTTTCTTTTTATAATGGAGCAGAGTAAGTGTGGTTGTATATAGTTTTTTTTGCACCTTTCTAATGTAGTAAGGTGTGATTTCTCAAGCATTTTGGTCAAAAAAGGTATCACTAGTTGCTAGCTAAATAACCATAGTCTGTACATTTTCTTATATACATCAGGGTAGAGCTAAACTAGACTAGTACTGATCGAGTCGATTGAAAATGTGTTTTGTAGAGAACGTGCATATATAGGTCTACGAAGTTGCATCCAAGAAGGAACCATATCAAAACAAAAACAAGTGAAATATCACATGGAAGAATTACAGTAAATAACATAGTATATGAAATTCACGAGAAATCTTAATATGATCATTTGACATAAGCAAAACTGCTAAATGAGGTGCCTGTGCCCTGATCCGTGCTTGTGCCACGAGTGCGGTCGCCTCGGTCTTCATTTTGTTTCCAGCCTCATTGCATGCTATAGCTCAAATGTGCCACAAAGGAACCTATGCAGCGGCTGTAAGACAACTTGCAGGGCTGGTCCAGACGGGGTATAACGCACATCCAGGTGGATACGACTTGGAGAGTTGATGTGCTCGTAAGACATAAAAGAGCCACGGCGTGGAGAATTAGTTCCCAGTAGTGTTTCATCCTCTGGCCTGTAATGAGGGAATACCTACGACACGGCGGTGTTTTAGGAATAATGACTAAAATAGTAGCCTTGTTTGGCGTGATTTTGGAAGCCTTTTTTCAAATACCCACAGCATGGCGGCAATTAGAAATAGCTTGCTGGTAACTGAATTGTCACACTACCATTTTTTCATTTTTGAAGGAAGTCGCCGTCAACTACTAGTTGCCATTCACTTGTTTACAAATCCATATTTGGTTTGGTCGTTGTACATAGAGTCGTAGGGACACCGTGTTGGTTCTTTATATGCTCTAGCTAAATATGTGGAGACACCGTCTACCAAATCTCCACATTTTATTGAGATATCATACGTACTTTCTGGTCTGGGTATATATTGGGGGTATCCGAGACAAGGGTACATATTCATGTGGTCTCATTGCTATCTTAGTAGATAAATTTGCAAGACATTAAACATGTATATAATGGATTGTGCGGGCAGTTGGCTAGCGACTAATTGGTCATGGGAGGAGTCAGGACTATGTATTGCACTGGTGGCACCTCTTGCTCTCATGTAAGTACGTGGCAAGATCCGCTCTTGCTCCGTGGATAGCAGCAATCTTCATTAGTGACGAGAAGTCAAAGGTCGCAAGCAGGCAATTAAAAAGTCCAGGCATCTGCTAGCGTGGACATTTGAAGTTGTGTCGTTGGTAGAAGATTAGATTCTTTCACTGATGCTTGTTATTTCTTCATTTCAATTCATTAACAAGAGGATGCTTGTAGGATCTAGTTCTTTTTCACCTTTCTAATAAAAGAAGGTGTGCTTTATCATGCATTCTTGCAAATAAAAATGCATCACACTTTTAACAAATTGCCTCTTGATTAGAATAGTAGTGTTAACTAATTGAAATTAGTGGTAATGTCAAACATTAGTGTTACATATTGCTTGTATTTAAGCAGTTCAACAATCTGTTAGCCAAAATAGTTACTCCAAAATGTTGAGAGAGAACCCCATTAATTACGGTGCCTGCATGACGGTCCTCACAATGGATTGCATATACAGCTCACAGAAATCATTTGGTAATTCAAGTCTCCAAGTTTATAAGATTTGGAGATGGCGGTGTAACATTGGCCCATGATGGACATGCCTAATATTATTCAAAGGTGAATACTTGGTCTTTTCACATTTAGATTTGAATGAAGTAACATCGATGGGCGTGTCATTTTGGCAAAATGTGCAAGTCTTTGTGTGTAGATTTGTCCAATCACATCCCTAATTTGTACACATTCTACCATACTCATACCGTTGAGAGGGAGTGTTATTCAAACCATTCAATTTTCTTACATATTTGGACCAAACAAAAATTTCCAAATATTCTCATTACTTGTTCATTATTGACCCATCATATTTTAGTTGAATAGATTTAGAAGCCCCATTGGCGAGATCTGGGGAGCCTTCTTTAATCTACAAAATAAGAAAAAGCCCAACTTAAGCAAATGACATAGGTGTTTGTTTTGGAAAGGTGAACAATTCCCCGGTCTCTACATTGATTTTAACACCCCGTTTTCTACATCAATCGATGCATATGACTATTCTTATGGACACGGGTAGTATTAGCTACCGATTAATTAGTTTGCCCCCCCTCCCCCCCACACACACACACACAAAAATTAGATCGATTCATGTCTAGCTTAGACATGGGAAGTACCATGACTATATATTGCACTTTTCATACTACTGTACGACTAATGTAAGCATGTTGAAGTATCTGCGCTTGCTCCATGGATAACGGGAGCCCTCATCGGTAAGAGCACACATGTTGCGTCCTTTCAATCAAAAATTATGCACATGAGTGTGAGTGGGAATTCTTAGTTTGGCTCTTGTTCGACCATTAGATCCTTGGGGCATGTTTTTCCTTTGCCTTTTTTAGCCTGGAGTAGAATCAGTGGTTGTGTCTAGTTTTTTTTGCACCTTTCTGATAAAATAAGACATGGTGTATTGCAAATGCTTAATTATCCTAGAGAAGCCCTGCAATGTGGTCAAGCGTGCTTCAAAAGTGTATCGGTGTCATTTGCACAATATTTTTGGTCTTCCTTCACAAGGTATACCCCTTTTATCCATTAAAAATGGAAATAAATTTCACAATAAGTGTAAATTCTCTATTACATGTTGATTTCCATGTTAGAAGGCATGTTTGTGCCAAAAAAATCCATTATCATGAAAAAGGTTAAAAGGCATAACTTGGTCATTTGGGATGAAAACCATAAAATTCATATTCGGAAGGCTATTTTGTGAAGCATGTTGTCTTGAATTGTCAAAATAAAGTGATTCTTTTTGGTGGCAACTTGTACCCATAATAGGAGGTAATGCAAAGTCATGTGTTTTACATTGTTTGCAAATTCATTTTTCCCAAAGTTAGGTGCAAATAGTGGGCCCACCTTTCAATAGCAAGATCTTGGCTTTTTGAACACCCATAGGAATATTCCATGCATTCCTACTTGGGTATATAAATAAGATACCGGTGATTTTGTAAAAGTTCAGAACCACAAAAACTCTCTGTAAACCCGGACAAGATCTATCAGAGTCATTTTGCATCATAATTTTATTCCTCCTTCATACTCTACCCCTTTTTAGCCATTCAAATAATTGAAAATAAAAACAATTCAATAGAAAATTGGGAATGTTCATTCTTTTGTATTGTTGATTGCCATGCTAGAAGACAAGTTTATGCCATTAATATTTGCATCATCCTAAACTGATCAAAATTGGGCATGAACATGGCTATTTGGGTTGAAAACCATGAAAGTAGATACTTTAAAGGCCATTATGTGAAGCAAGTTTTCAAAAAATTGCGAGAATTAAGTTATACTTTTTTGCAACAACTTGTTCCCACAAAAGGCATCCATGCCAAGTTGTATCTAAATATGAATTTACATGGGGCATTTGATTCGGTGAAAAGCTCACAAGGAGTGGCACACATCAAGGTGGAGTCTATGTGCCCTAAACCGGTGGGTGTGCAACCGATCAAACATTGATGTGTTAGTGAGACTGTAATGGATGACATATCCATTCTAGATTTGTACCTCAACTCGTTCCGATAGTGTTCCACCATCAAGCCTATCATAAGGTTACCCACCCCACTATGGTGATTGGTAGTAGCGGACATTGGCAGAAAACTTATGGGAGGCCACAGATAGTTTCGGGGAGATTGGATAAAACTAATTGTGTTTTAGTGTTGAATAATCATTGGGTTGGGCGGGCCATGGCACAAGTTTACTTGAATGAAGCTCTGCCACTAGTGACTGTTGCAAGTGTTGCTGGAAAGAGACAAACCATCTAATTGCTATATGTACCGAATGACGTAAGTGCTAAGTTTAGCACGGAGTAAATCATATGTTCCACTTGCACATCTATCTAACCCTCACTTTATTATAAACAAAATGCAAAATGAGTGATAGTGCAGGGTCTTCCTTTGCTTTGTAGCTTGTATCTCATGGTCGGTCAACAAACTGAACTTGTGAGAGAATGAATGTCCCGCGAAAGAACAGGGGCACCAACGAGCCCCACATTCATGGGGGGACTGAAACACATGCTTAGATCTTCGACATGACGATGGGGGAGACGGAGCTCGCACACGACAGAGAGAAGACATGGGTTTTTTACCTAGGTTTGGGACCCTCGTGCGGAGGTAAAGCCCCTACTCCTGCTTTGTTGTATTGCTCGCGTTCCTTTGCAAGGGTATGAAGACAAGAGAATGTCTAGGGTTTCTGATCCTAGGGATCGGTCCCTTCTAAGGTCGGGGTAGCTCCCCCTTTATAGTGGCGATGGGCCTCTTCCCCCAATATTTGGCAGGAAGGGCCTCCACATTCCTGCCCAAGGGGAGTCGGTGCATACCCCCACTTTACATGGACCATGTCCAGGGTTCTTCGGGAGCTCCGGTCCAAAGCAGCAGTCGTCGGTGACATCCTCTCCGTGGCGTTGCATCATCTTCTACTCCCTTGCACCAAAGCAGTAATGTTGAGCTTTGGGGACACCGGTGGCGTCAGCCCCGCTTTAACACAGAAGCGGCTAGGTAGCATCTCCTTTTACCAAGGTGAGCAGCATAGGTGGAAGAACATGGGAGCTTCCTGTTGGGTTGTCGTCTTGCCCGATGGAGCGGGCTGGGGCCCTGCCCTTGCAAAGGGTCGCTCGTGGAGTCATTGCCTCGCTGAGGGTCTTGCGCTGCTGACGACTCCCTTGTCGCGACTATGGTCTTCGAGGGGTGCCACAACGGACCTAGCTTATAGTGTGTTCTTCGCAGGGGTGGAGCCAAGGGGGGCGAGCAGGGGCTAGACCCCCCCCCCCTAACCATCGCCCCCCTCAATACATATGTGCATATTTCAATAATAAACTAATGGTCTTATAGGCTTAAATACTTAGCACTAAGATCAAATTTAATTGTTTAGTCGTGCTGCTCTCTACCTAAGGCTAAACGTAATCCATGGTTTCTATGTAACTAGACCTAGTAGGTAGCACCATATGATCAATTGACTAGACGATTTCCATCGTCGCTCGCTCCCACTCAGTCGCCAGATGACGTGGCCACGACGTCGTTCTAGCCAGCCCTGTTGTTTGCCAGTTTCTACCTTTGTTAATCCTACCGCAATGCCGGTAACAGATGTGCTATGCCATCGAGTATACGGATCAATCTTCCTCACTCATATGGAAGGTACCAAGTCATTAGTTTTTATTGATAGATTGCATAACCTGTAGTCTAATTGATTAATTTAAAGAAAAATATGTCTTTTGTTTAATATTTGCTTGGTGATGACGACGACTGGAAAAAAATACTAGAAAGGTCACCTGCAATGGAATTATCAAGTTTATACTCGTAGAGACAAAGTTGATCCAATATAAACTTATCTTATATTTTGTATTGTCCAAGATTTAGTGCTACATATTAATATCAGTTCTATGCCGAGACTTTGATATATTGTTATGGTTTTTGTCCGAACAGTTCTTCCAACACAAAATAACACGTAGTTGTAGCCTTCGCGAGAAAAAAGTTGTTATGTATATCATCAATATCTTCGCTCCCTCAGTGTCACATCCTGGCTCCGCCCCTGATGGAAGGTACCAAGTCATTAGATTTTTATTGATAGATTGCGTAACCTGTAGTCTAATTGATTAATTTAAAAAAATGTGTCTTTTGTTTGATGTTTACTTGGTGATGACGATGACTTATTGCATAATAATTTCTATACTGAAAAAATACTAGGAAGGTCACCTGCAATGGAATTATCAACCTTATACTCGTGGAGACAAAGTTGATCCAATATAACTTATCGTCTGTTTTGTATTCTCCAAGATTTATTGCTACATATCAATATCAGTTTTATACCGAGAATTTGATATATTGTTATGGTTTTTGTCCAAACATTTTTTCCAACACAAAATGACATATAGTTGTAGCCTTCACGAGAAAAATAATCTTATGTATGATCATCAATATCTTCGTCCCTCTCAATGTCAAATCCTGGCTCCGCCCCTAGTTCTTCGCACCTCGCCTAGCCTCTTGGGGAACCTGCCTTTTGAGGCCGTTGATGGGTGCGCGGCGGGGGGCCTAGAAGCCAGTGGGTCGTGGTACCCCATGTGTCAGGGACCCGACGGAACTGGGATTGCACCTTATAGATCTGGTCTTCCATGCATGATCCAACGACTAGGATGAAAATTTTCTGATTTGCAGAATCTGATCTATTATCGCGATACGTCCTTGAAGAAACCACCTACCAAATCTCTCCAGATTTTACTCCAACGTGCTAGTGGAACATACAGATATCAATACACCGTTTCAGTTCAACTATATATTTGGGTGCGTGGAGAGGCCGAGAAACGAGTATGTAGTCGATTTGAATATAATGTCCTCTATCCAGTAAAACCAATAAACAAATTTAATTTGATAATTAGGACAGAAGTTGTAACAGAACTACTAAAACCCCTTATTTGGTCATCAAGATTTAATAATAAATACCCTATTGCATTAAATGATCTCCTACATGCATCATATGTTCTAATAGTGTTCAGAATACTAAATATAACCAGTGTGACATTGAAAATCATCATGCATGCATATGATCACCACTGTTTAGTTGTATGTTTGTATTGTTGCTATGTTTGCAATTGTGTTGATTGGAATTATTGTGTTCTCGCGTTAGATTGTTCGGAGAGTGCGGTTGCTGCGAAAGAATTCAATCATCATCCATATATTCAACATAAGGCAAGTTACACCACTAGTTCATGTTTATGTCCCAGTTTTGACTATGCATATTTTTACTCTTCAAATTCTGTAGTATGCATGTGTAGGATTTTGGTAGATTTTCTTAGTATTATTTTTGCAAGTGCGGTTTTGTAGTATGCCATGAGTAGCTCTATGCTTAAGATTTTCCATCCCAATAGGTTATCCTGTTTTGCTAAGTTATGCTTGCTATGCTATATATATATCAAGTACCGTTGGGGGTTCGAAAGACTCAAAATTTTCTAAGTATAAGAGCTCTCTCGAGCGAACCTTTTCCTCTCAAAACCCCCTTCAAAATAAAACTAAGTTTTCTTATGGGCGGAATGGTTGTCGGGTCAACCAGTGGAATTTTGGTGGAGGACGGTCGCCCAGGAATCAAAGAAGTCTGCCATGTTTCAAAATTCAGAAGCTTCCAGTGCAACCACAATACATATGGGCTTTGTCTTGGCCTAGTACTTAGTGGGAAACCTCACATGGGTACCAACATTTGGAGGTTCATGGCACGGTTAGAGCCAGAAGGTAGAGGGGTCTTGTCTGTAAAAGGACTTGATCGTGGATTGCGGGTAAAGTGCACAAACTCTCGAGAGTAATAATCTGATCGATCAGCCGTGTTCACGGAAACATAACAACATTGAGCGTCTGAAGGATGGAGCCTCTGAAGAATTTTCTGCTATCTTTTTCAAAAACAAATGAACCTAAGTTTGTGATTTGCATCCTGAGGGCTCTGTGAACTTAGACTTAGTGGGATTTTGGTTCAAAGACAAATGTTTGCAAACCTAAGTTCATGAGTTGCATCTTGAGGGCTCTGTGAACTCTGACTTAGTGTGATTTTGGTGCCTTGTGTTTGGTTGAGAGTTGGTAGCCTGGAGGACCCAGTGCAAGTCACTCGGCCTTATTTTACTTACTAAAAGTTTCCAAAGTAGGATAAAATATTCTCTCTCTACTTCTCTTTTACTTAGAGAAAATTGGCTTTATGCAAATAAACCACAAAGCCATATCGTAGCCTTGCATGTAGAAATAGGTCTTTTCCTTCATGGTGTAATTTGCCAATACATTCAAAGTATTGACCAACTCGTTTGGCTGCACGTTTTATGTGTAGAAATTGGAGATCATCGTTGAAAGGTGCGTTAGGATCGCGGGTCTTCACTCAACTAGTTTGTGGCATTGATGGGACTCCGAGTTGTATTATTTCGCTTCTGTTGTAATAATGTAAACTCTGTATTATTCGATTCATGTAATAAAGACTTGTGTTTTACATGATATTTCATCAACTGTGAGTGCTAGCTATTGATCCAAGGACTAGCATGTTAATCACAGGGACTTAGGATCTTTACCGGATTCTGGGTCATCACAACATGTTAGATCTGTATTATCTTCTCCAAACAACAATGGTAGTTTTGGTGTTCTTTATCATTGTACTATAATAGACAACTAAGTAAAACATTGTCAAGAAATGAACTTGAGGTGCACTTCTAATTCAGTCATGCACATGCAGAAACGTGCAAGTAAATGCAGCTCAGACGCTTAAAACTTGTAAAGTGGGCAAAGACGATCAACACGTAGTTCAAAGAACTACAACTTAATCCATTGCAACATTAAACAACAAGTTTAGACTAAAAAACTATATCAGAAGCTTGATCACTCCTAGTAACAAGTTCTGAGCATTAATACCAGCTCGCACAGCTACTCCAAGTACCAGAGATATCGGGGACACATGCGGCTGGGAGCCAAGAATTCCAGTCTGCAATATAAGGTTGTTTACCAACCGTGAAATTAAACCAAAACTTCGAGCTAATTTCATTAGTTTACACAATCGGAAAAGACATTGTTTAACTAAATGCCATGCTGCTACTTAGAGTGGTGCACATGGAGTCATAGAGTGATATTTGGTTCTTTATTGGGTAGCTGACCACATGGAGAAATTATCTACCCGATATCCACACGTTATCTACCAGATCTCTACGCATTTTTCTAGCACACTAGTATGAGATACTAATAACCCAGATGTATGTTTTTGTTCTCCTATATATTTGGGTATAAGCAGAGACTGCGTAAAGGGTGGTAGCCATGCAATTGACTTGGATTACACATCAATTCCTAGGCAGTGAACATATAGACCATGTATTGTGCGATCGGCTAGCCAGTGGTTAATTAGTTTGATCCTATATTTTTAATTTAGACATGGAAGGAATCAGGAATCTGTATTGCACTTATTGATCCTGTGTCGCTATCACAAATATGCACTCAGGATCCACGTTTGCTCCATGGATAGCAGTGATCTTTAGAGCCTCTCCAAATCTTGCGCCATATCTTACTTGTAAATATGTCCATGTTATCAGGGAATGACCGGTCATGCTGTTAGCACAGCCCCTGCCACCGACTACTTTCCGACGACGCCGATGACGAAGTTCCGACGAGACGACACACACTTACCGAATCAATCTTGAGCTAGCTCTCCTTGTTTGCACGTACGAAGCTACCTGATCGATCCTGTAGTAGCCTCAAAACAACTCATGCACACAAGGCAAACTTTGATGGCCAAAGGCCCCTTTCGGACCTTGTTTATTTCTTTGATTCTCAACTTCACGATCTGGTAGTTTACAAATTGCATGTTACACGCGTATATATACACGGCCAGCAGCCAGCTCCTAACTAGAGTAGAACTCGACACTCCTAGCTAGAGTAGGACTCGGCAATACATATTCTACTCGGATACATCATGTATATACTACATGAAACATATCCACCCGAAGCACCAGATCCTTGTACGTATCCTTTCCGTATACGACTGAGCATACGACACCCTGCCAGTGTCGGACGTCGTGGTTAATTCCAACAATCATCCCCTAAGCACGACGTGCTCTTCCCTTCGACCTGGGTCCACGCCAGCTGCTCCTCGCAGGCGTCATCCACGGCATTGCTTTCGCCGCCCCCTTCATCAGCACCCATATCACCGACTTTGCTTTTGTCGGCTTCTCCATGGCTTCACGCCGACAGTCCTTTTTGTCCGCGCCCTTATACACGCCTTCAGACATTATACTTGGTTCGATGAAGTACTTTCTCATCGATGCCTCACATATTTGATCTTCTGCTTGCCGGTACTCTTGGATACAATAGAACAAATATGTAGGAGCTAGCTCACGTTGATTAACTAGCAAAGCTAGCTCGTGACTAGCAATTCTGACTTCTACCTGCTCCTGACCAATGCCATCTTCTGGCTCGTCCGGAGTAGCGATGCACAGGTTGCCTATCTGTAGCGATTCGTCTTTTCTTTTTGAATCTCTTTCTGGCATGTTTTCTTCTAGCTTCTTGATACATTGCAAATGTATCTATAATTTTTGATGTTCCATGCTTGGTTTTATCCACTTTCTTGTGTTTTGTTCCAACTTTGGAGTACTTTTCATATGATTTCTTAGACTAACCTATTAACAAGAGCCATAGTGCCAGCTGCCTGTTTTCTACAGTTTTTGGTTCCAGAAAGTCAGAAAATGAATATTCTCGGAATTGGACGGGACAAAAGCCAAAGTGCCTATTTTTCCGGAAGTGATCAAGTGCCAGAATACGAACGGAGAGGGGCCAGAGGGCGGCCACACCACCTGGCCGCGCGGCCAGGCCTGGCCCGCGCCAGGGGGTGGTGTGGCCAGCCCAGGCACCCCCTCGGCCTCTCCTTCCGCCTATAAGTTGCCCTCGGGACGAAAATCCTAAGTACCCGATCAAAAATCCACGAAAGAGTCTGTAGCCGTCGTCATCTCCATCCCTAGATCGGGAGGGATCTAAAGCTCTTCCCGGCACCCTGCCAGAGAGGGGAATTCACCCTAGAGGCCTTCTTCATCACCATGCAAGCCTCTAGTGTGATGCGTGAGTAGTTCATCCTTGGACTATGGATCCATGTAGTAGCTAGATGGCTGGTTCTCCTCCTTTGTGCTTTCATGTCTAGATCTTGTGAGCTCCGTTCATGATCAAGATCATCTATTTGTAATTCTGCGTGTTGTGTTTGAAGGGATCCGATGGATATTGACATGCTATTTCAGATTGATTATTGATTCTATCATGTCTTTGTTATTTGAGATCTTGCATGCTTTCCGTTGTTAGTAGCTATCTTGGCCAAGTAGATGCTAGCAACTCCAAGAGTTAGTATTTATGCTCGATAGTGGGTTCATGCCTCTGGTAACCTGGGAAAGTGACAGAAATCTCTAAGGTACTAGATGTGTTGTTGCTACTAGGGAGAAAACAACAATCCTTTGTTCATAGAACAATCGTATTGTTTACTTTACACGCAGTTCGTAAAGCAATAATCTGTTGCTTGCAACTTAATACTGGAGGGGGTTCGGATGATAACCTGAAGGTGGATTATTAGTCATAGATGCAGTTGGATGGCGGTTTATGTATTATGTTTTAATGCCCAATCAAGTTCCAAAGGAGTCAAGATGATTAGTATATGCATGTATTGCTTTCTCGATGTTTGTCAATTGCCCCGCTGTAATTTGTTCACCCAGCATGTTATCTATCTAAGGAGAGCCATCTCTAGTGAACTATGGATCCCGGTCCTTTTTCTTTACATACAATCTACAATCTTTTACTGCTTTGTGTTTACTTTCTGCAAACTTTTACTTCTTTCCATTCGATACGTTTAATCCTTTGTTTTCCGCAAAACACGGTGAGAGTGACAACCTCATCGCAAGTTGGGGACGAAGTTCTGTGGTTGTGTTGTGTAGGTCTCCATGTTGCTACTAGCACCGGTAGTGCGCCCTGCCAAAGCTCAGCTAGTAACACCTTTGGTGTGTTTCCTTGCTCCTACTGGTTCGATTAAACCTTGGTTTCATAACTGAGGGAAGACTTGCTGCTGTATTCATCGTACCTTCCTCTTGGGGTTCCCAACGAGCTCTACGTCGAAAGTCGAGCGCATCACTTCTCTATATCGCGTGAAAAGCCTCTTGATGGATCTGCACCCCCTATTATTGGGTCTCCTCCATCTGTCTGGCCACCAGTCCACACTCTTGGACCATCGCCTTCTGGCCTTGCTGGCATGTTTGTTGGGCTCGCTTCAACTCGCCCTCCTCTTATAATTACTGGGCAAACGAGTGCAGGTATCGCTGCACATACATCTGTGCACCCTTCTAGTTCCGTATCTTCTGGCCACGGACTAGCATTATCTTCAAACTCTTTGTCTTCTGTGTCCACGCCTGGAGCTCCTCCTAGGCCTTCAACATCTTCTAGGCCCGAACTTGCTGACAAGGATAAGATTGGTTGATCCATATTTCTTCATACTCAAGATCCCACGTGACGTGAAAAGTTGGATATCCCGTTTCGTTGGAGTCCCAATTCCATGACTCGCCTTCCTCAAAGATTACGTCGCCCCTAACAACCACCTTATTGTTATAAGGATTGCACAGACGGTATTCATTTGAGCCTTCTTCATAGCCAGTCATGATCATTGGAGAACGTTGATCCGCCAAATTGCTTTTATGGCCAGACTCCGTCTTGACATGCACCACGCATCCAAAAGTGCGAAGATGATCAACCGAGGGCTTTCTCCAATACCATGCTTCGTACGGAGTCATACCAAGCATACTCCTGGTCGGTGCCCTATTCAGCAAATAGACCGCCGTGTTGACCGCCTCACCCCAGAACTTTCCTGGCAAGCCTTTCTTTTCATCATGCTCCTCGCCAAGGCCACCATGGTTTTATATTCACCCCCCAAGCTGTGCGTAGGGATTTTTGCTTCCCCTCCGCCTCGACCTCTCCTGCTTCCTTGATCTTCTCGAATGCATGTAGAGCTTGATCCTTACTTTTCAGCAACACAATCCACATGTATTGACTGTGATCATCCACCACAAGCATGAAAAATTCATTGCCAGATGGGGTTACCGGTGAAATTGGACCGCATACACCGCCATGAACGAGTCCCAAAGCTTCACTTGCCTGAACCATGGTTTCACGTGGCAACGGGGCACTCCGTTCCTCGTGATCCACACACGGTAGATCATGATCCACTTGCGCCACAATCTCCGTACCCGGTGATGGAGGATCCTCCTCATCCTTTAGCTCAGTTACTTTGAGCATCAGCATCATCGGTCCATCATCTCCTTCCTGGGCGATGAGAGCCCTCTCCTTCAGTGGTTTCTTGCAATCCTTCTTGAAGTGACCGAGCTCGCCGTAGTTATGATATCTTACTTTCTTAATGTCAAACTTCCTCCGCGGCGGAGCGTCGTCCTCGTCCTCCCCTGCGATATACTTTTTCACTGGGCGAGAAGCTTCTTTATCACTCCTGCTTCCGAATCCTTAATCGCCCTTTTCTTTGGCGACCACCGCCTGCCACTGGGCATGGGTAAGCATCACGTGCTCTTCCGTTACCGCATCACCATAGGTGATCTTCATCCGCTTGTCATGAGCCTTCAATCGTCCAACCAGATCATCCGTCATGAGAGTCTTGAGATCAACGCACTGCTCGATCGCTGACACAACGGACAAGTAACGCAGCGGCTTCCGCGCGAAGGAAACGCCGAACGACTGAGATCTCTTCGAGCTTCTCGCCGAGCACGCGAATCCCATTGACCAAAGTGGCTACCCTCGAGGCAAACGCGTCCAACGTCTCGTCTCCTCCCATCTCCAGATTCTCGTACTTCTTCTGCAAGGTTTGTAGGGTTGCCTCGCGGACACGCTCGTGCCCAAGATTTAGCGTCTTGAGCTCCTCCCATGCCTCCTTTGCAGATTTCTTCGAGATCAGGTGCTGCATCACGTCTGCCGGCATCACCGAGCCGATGGTCGTGAGTGCCTGCCGGTCCTTGCGGTACTTTGACGCCCCCTTCTTGAACTCGTCGCCGCTGGGATCGACACCCTACCATATTTCGTTGGACTCCAGCGCCCACTCCATCTGGGTCGTCCACATCGTGTAGTTGTCGCGGTTGTACCGCGGGTACTGCGTTATCACCTGCGCGGCAAATCCTTTAGCCGCACCGGAATACTCGCCCACATCCATCGTCGCTATGACCTCCCGTTACTAGGAGATCCTTCACGAGGCTCTGATACCAATTGGTAGCACAGCCCCTGCCGCCGACTACTTTCCGACGACACCGATGACGAAGTTCCGACGAGACAACACATACGTATCGAATCAATCTTGAGCTAGCTCTCCTTGTTTGCACGTATGAAGCTAACTAGTACTAATTGACCTGATCCTCGAAACAACTCATGATAAACTTTGATGGCCAAAGGCCCCTTTCGGATCTTGTTTATTTCTTTGATTCTCAACTTCACGATCTGATAGCTTACAAGTTGCAGGTTACACGCGTATATATACACGACCAGCAGCCAGCTCCTAACTAGAGTAGAACTCGACACTCCTAGCTAGAGTAGGACTCGGCAATACATATTCTACTCGGATACATCATGTATATACTACACGAAACCTATCCACCGGAAGCACCAGATCCTTATACGTATACTTTCCATATACGACCGAGCATACGACACATTGCCGGTGTCGGACGTCGTGCTTAATTCCAACACATACAACTCCTCCAAAGTGGGTTGACCGGTCATGTGCAAGAGAGGTTGACTATCTACAATATAGAAGTTACTCTCTCTTTGTTTAATTGTTTTCCATCATGTCAACGTCAACAAATGTTATACACAGCAAACTTTACCAACATCTATATCTCAACTATTGGAGTTACCCTCATCGGTGAAGTGAGCGCAACCTAGTAATTTCTAGTCAAATTGCCCTGGTCTGTAGCGTTTACTTATCCACATCACGTTGATCTGAACTTAGACTAGCAACAATCAAACAATAATTTTTTTTGAAAAAAAACACTAACACGTTATTGATCTATTGATCGTTCGAAAGTGCATTCTCGACATAAAGTGCTACTCCAATTTAGAGGCGTTCGTCTCAGCTAAGAAGAAATCAGACAAGATAAAATAGCAAATGGAATAGCAAGGACTAATTACGAAAAAATAACTTAACATGGATCGCAAGGGATATCTTTTAGAATATGCAAAGCTGCCAAATGAGGTGCGCCACATGTGCTAGTTGTAAAAACACTTGCAAATGCTGAATTTAACATGGGATAAATCACATGTTCAGTTTGCACACCTATCGATCCTAGATTTCTTATAAGCAACAATTGATGGAGGGTCTTTCTATGCTTTCTAAGTTTGTACCTGACTACACTGATTAAAATCGCAGCAAAGATATTGTTGTGCAAAAGCTTTCAGCTACATTGTCAATTCATTCCATGATGGGAAAGCCACGCGAGCTCAAGAATTATATTTACAGTATTTGTTTAAATAATAGCTTTCTGGCAATGCTTTAGATATCAAAGAGAGCTTGGAATATGAATCTCTCCAGATATTTTAAAATGCGGTTTTGCCATCCCAGGATGGCTCAAGCTCAGATACCAAAAACAATTTTATGTAGGAGCTCTGTTCAGACAGAATATGGAACTCTGTCTATGCCCTCATAGAAGGAAGAAAACAAGCCACATGTTCAGACAGTGTATTCTTTCAACATGAGAAAAGAACAACATGCTAGTCATGGAACATCAGGGTTCCGATTAACACAAATTGAATGAACTTAGACTGACAGCAATCAAACAATAAAATCTTTGCAATTGAAATCTATAGGTGTACGAGGTTGCAGCAAGAAGAAATCACGCAAGAACAAAAACAAATGAATTGTCATGTACGAGATTGCACGAGATATTATCTGAGTATGGTGTGATCTGAAACACATGCTAGCGGCTATCTTCCGGCTCGAAACAGAACTAAGATTGGCATGATCGCACTCGTGTGGCAGTAGATGTGGCCCCCGCTGCGGCGTCAAGTTTCCAGGGACGGGGCTTTCGTCATCTCAAGGAGTAGCAGCGTACATGTTCGAGAGTGGGGAAGCTTTTTTTTGCACAGAGCATACCTCAAAGGAACCTATGCAGCGGCACTGTTAGGGAATGAAACACAGCCCCGTTACGACCGGATGCCAAAGTTGGTGCACGGCGAACGACCAACTGAATGTTGGTGTGCTAGTAGGAGATGTCAGAGCCTTTTTTGGATTTGTATCTCAATTCATCTTCGGTACTAGCGTTTCATCCCCGGGCCAATAATAAGGTTGCCCACGCCTTTGTGGAAATTGGTGCTCAAGTGGTGCCGGAGGAGACCAAAACCAGATGTACTCCATGTCCCAAAATAATTGAGGTGCACCACCTATGCTAGGTCTAACAACAGAACTTGTCAATGCTGAATTTAGCATGGAGTAAATCATATGTTCTGTTTGCACAACTATGTGATATACTCACTTTACTATAAACAGAATGACAAATGAGTGACCGTGGTGCGTCTTCCTAGGCTTTGTAGCTTGGAGCTCATGGTCGATCAACCTCACATAACTGGGCTTATAGCTTGTAGATCCTAATCTTACCCCCCTGCATGATCCAATGGCTCCGATTAAAATTTCTGGATATGCAAGGTCTGTTAAATTTTCATGTGAAACGTCCTCAAGAAACCACCCACCAAATCTCTCCACATTTTACTCCAGCGTACTAGTATGCGATATTAATACACCTAGAGGTATGTTTCAGTTTACCTGTATATTTGGTGCGTGTAGAGACCCCAGAAACAGGTATATGTAGCCATGCAGCTTCGCTTCGACAGCAGACAAATTTGCTAGACACTTAAATTTTAAACCGTGTATTATTTGTTTTTGGAAATGTAAACCGTGTATTATGCGGACAGATAGGTAGTGATCAATCAGATGGATTCATATACGGAGTACTATGCTTAATTGGACATGGCAGGAGTCAGGACTACGGATTGCACAAGTTGTCCTCTTAGGAGAAAACCTAAGCATGTAGTATAGTTGCAACATTCATCGCTTGACACTGCTAGCTCGATTTAACTCTTAAACCTCATGGTCGGTCATCCTCTTTGTAAGTTTGCACCTCACTGGACTGATTAAAGTTACAGCTGAGGGATTGCAAGTTGCTTAATTGCACACAATAGCGCCTGCCACTCTCCTTTGCACTTTCAGCTACCAAGACAGGAAGTAGTTCACCTCAGTAAGCATATGTATCCCTGCGGTGAAACCCGAAGGGAACCTTAAGATAAGTAGGCCGTGAAACCAGTTCATTGTTTTTCCTCTCTTCTTCACACTTCGACCTTGCCCTTAATTCCATCAAGAAAAAAGACACATGATCTCACAAGAGTTACCTGTATAGTTCTTAGTTCTTTAAGATAATATATATAGGAGGATCCTCCTCCCGAGTTTCCATTAATTTTGCAACACCGTAGTTCCGATGCACAACTAGGAATATGAATCTCATGGTTTTTCTAATGCAGTTTTTGTCATCTTGGATCACTTGAGGACGGGAGCAAAAAAAAAAAATCTGCAGCAGCCTTGCTTCGCAGAAAAGATTAGGCCAGCCGTGGACCTGAACAGACACATGAGGGGTCTCATGATCCAAGTGTGATTCAACAGCACTTGAACGTGTCAGAGGTGAACTACCTCCACAGCAACGTATGCATCCAGGTGAATCTGATGCTCCCTGACCAAAGTATATTGATGTACAAGTGGAGCTGATTACCAGCTCCAAACGACACTGACAGTTTTGGTGTTGTTTATCATTATTATACTAAAATAGACAAGTAAGTAAGACATTGACAAGATATGAACTTGAGGTGCACTTCTAATTCACTCATGCACATGCATAAAACGTGCAAGTCAATGCAGCGTAGAAGCTTAAAACTTGTAAACTTGGCAGAGAAAATCAACAAGTAGTTCAAAGAACTACAGCTCAATCCGTTGCAAGATTAAGCAACCCGTTTAGACTGAAAAACTATATAAGAAGCTTGATCACTCCTTAGTAACAAGTTATGAGTATTAATACCGGGCACGCAGCTACTCCAAGCAGCAGAGCTATAGGGGAAGCGTGCGGCCAGGAGCCAAGAATTCCCGTCCAAGGCTGTTTACCAACAGAAAATTTGGCCAAAACTTCGAGCTAACTTGATTAGTTTACACAACCAGAAAAGGCATGGTTTAACTAAACGACATGCTGCTATTTAGGGCGGTGCACATGGAGTCATGGAGTGCTATTTGGTTCTTTATATTGCGTAGCTGACGGCATGGAGAAATTATCTACCAGATCTCCACGCATTTGATTTGGCAACTAGTATGAGATACTAATAAACCTAGACGTACGTTTCAGTTCACCTATATATTTGGGTAAAAGCAGAGACCGAGAAAAGGGTGGTAGCCATGCAATTCACTCAGATTACGGTACATCAATTGCTAGACACTGAACAAAGATAGTACCATGGATTGTGTGATCTGCTAGCTAGCGATTGATTAGTTTGATCCTATATATTTAATTTAGACATGGAAGAAACAGGAATATGTATTGCACTTATTGGTCCTGTACGCTACCACAAATATGAAGTCAGGACAGATGCTTGCTCCATGGATAGCAGTAATCTTCAGAGCCTCTACCAAATCTTGTGTCCTATCTTACTTGTAAATATGTCCATGTCAACAGGGAATGACCGGTCATACAGCTACGTACTCGAAAGGAGTGTGCCCAAGATGTGGGAGAATATAGAGGTTTGCTCTCAATTTTGCAGCTTGGAGCTTGTGCAAGAGATGTTGATTATCTACCCAAAAGAACTTACTCTCTCTTTACTTAATTATTTTCCATCACGTCAACATCAACAAATGTTCTACTCAGCAAACTTTACCAACATCCAAGGATTACGAGTCGAGCCGAGTAATTGGGGTACCGACTCATAGACTAGTCGAGACTGCTGCTAGACTAGTCGACATGTACTTCAGCAGTAGCTAGTACAAAATACTATCATGTATGGTGACCGGATAAGAGATTTAATAGTTCAACACAAGTTACATAATAATATAATAATGCTAGAATGTAGAACTTCATGTCGCAAGTCTAGATTAGCTAGGGTTCCCAATTTTCTTCCTGAGCGCCTCACTTATCCAGCTAAAATTGAGTCGATCGAGTCAAATAACAGGACTAGTCAGACTAGTCTAGGACTAGTCTCGACTCAATCGAATCGAGGAAATAGTCGAGTCGACCAACCGAGTCGACAGTTAGTTTAGGACTTGTAGACTAGTCGTTGGACTCATAATCCTTGCCAACATCTAAATCTTAACTATAGGACTTGCCCTCATCTGTCAAGTGAGCGCAACCTAGTAATTGCTAGTTAAATTGTCATGGTCTGCAGGATTTACTTATGCACGTCAAAGCACGATCAAACACGTTGAGCTGAGCTTAGACTGGCAGCAACCAAACAATAAAAAAATTCTAAAAAAACAACACTGACAAGTGATGATCGACCGAAAATGCATTTTCTAGATATAGTGCTACTCCTATTTAGAGGTGTTCGTCGCAGCCAAGAAGAAATCAGACCAGATAAAATAGCAAGTGAAATAGAAAGGACTAATTACGAAAAATATCTTAATATGGATCGCGAGGGATATCTTGGAAAGCATATGCAAAGCTGCCAAATGAGGTACTCCACGTGTGCAAAAGCTTTCAGCTACATTCTCAATTAATTCCACGATGGGAAAACAACGTGAACTCAAGAGTTATATTTACAGTACTTTTTAAATAATAGTTTTGTGGTAATTCTTTAGTTCTCGAATGATGTACAAGTAGAGCTGATAATCCCCACTCCAAACAACATCGACAGTTTTGTTGTTCTTTAACATTATTACTGAAACATACACATGAGGGTTCACATGATCCAAGTGTGATTCAGCAATACTTGAACATGTCAGAGGTGAACTACATACACAGCAACATATGCATCCAGGTGAATTTGATGCTCCCTGACCAAAGTGTTCCTTACCATTGTACTATAATAGACAACTAAGTAAAACATTGTCAAGAAATGAACTTGAGGTGCGCTCTTAATTCAGTCATGGAGAAACGTGCAAGTCAGTGTAGCGTAGAAGCTTAAAGCTTGTAAACTGGGCAGAGGCAATCAACAAGTAGTTCAAAGAACTACAGCTCAATCCATTGCAAGATTAAACAACACGTTTAGGCTGAAAAACTATATCACAAGCTTGAACACTCCTAGTAACAAGTTCTGAGCATTAATACCGGGCCGCGCAGCTACTCCAAGCAACAAAGATATAGGGGACGCGTGCGGCTGGGAGCCAAGAATTCCTGTCCAGAATATAAGGCTGTTTACCAACAGTGAAATTTAACCAAAACTTCGAGCTAACTTGATTAGTTTACACAACCAGAAAAGGCATGGTTTAACTAAATGCCACACTGCTATTTAGAGCGGTGCACATGGAGTCATGGAGTGATATTTGGTTCTTTATATACGTGGAGAAACTATCTACCAAATCTCCACACATTTGCTCTAGTGTACTAGTCTGAGATCTTAAAACACCAAGGGGTATGTTTCGTTTCGCCTATATATTTGGGTAGGTCCAGAGAATGAAAAGGGTGGTACCTATGCAATTCACTTAGAATTCAGTAGATCAATTGCTAGACAGTGAACATACATGTTGTGGATTGTGCATCGGCTAGCTAGCGATTAATTAGTTTGATTGTATATATTTAACAACTTAGACATGGAAGGAATCAGGAATCTGTATTGCACTTGTTGTAGCTCAGTGGCTACCGCAAAATATGCAGCTGGATCCACACTTTGTAAATGGATAGCGGCAATATACACAGTAACTACCATACCACGTGTGTTTATCTTAGTATAGCAAATTTGTCCATGTCTTCGGCGATACTACTATTCCAAAAGAGTGTTTAGTTGTCCAAGAGGTGCGGTAATATAGAGGTTTGCTCTGTATTTTGCAGCTTGGAGCTTGTGCAAGAGATGTTGATTATCTACATAATACGCCTTTACTTTCCTAATAGTTTTTCATCACACCATCATATGTTTTATGTGGTAAACTTTACCAACATCTATCTCACAACTATTGGAGTTGCCTTCATCGGTAAAGAGAATGAACAAAAAAAATGGTATCACACTTGCAACTAATTGCTACTCACGACTACTCCCTCCATTCGGAAATATAAGACATTTTAGCTTTGTGCTATGAGTGTATCTAGACACTTTTTAGTGTAAGGTTCACTCCGAATCTCTACGAACCTATACACTAAAAGATGTCTAGATACATTCGATTCACAAAGCTAAAACGTCTTATATTTCCGAACAGAGGGAGTATTTGAGTAGCAATTATTGGAGCAGTTAACTCGCCATGGTCTGCAGCATTTGCTTATGCACGTCAAAGCATGATCAAACACATTGGGCTAAACTTAGACTAGCAGCAATCAACAATATTTTTTTACTACACTGACACGTTATCGATTGGAAATGCATTTTCTAGATGAAGTGCTATTATTTAGAGGTGTACATTGCAGCCAAGAGGAAATAAGACCAGATAGTGAATTAAATATAACAGACTAATTACAATAATAAATAACATAATATGGATTGCAAGGGATTGTGCTAGTTGCAGCAAGAGAACTTGGAAATGGTGAATTGAACATGGAGTAAATCATATGTTATGTTTGCACACCTATCGATCCTAGCTTTCTTATGAACAAAATGCCAAAGAACAACAGGCCAGTCATCGAACATGAGGGTTCGGATGATCCAACTCTGATTCAGCAACATATGCGTCCAGGTGAACCTGATACTGCTAGGGGTTATAATATATTTTAGTTCCCTGACCCGAGTAATTTGATGTACAAGCAGAGCTGATAATCCACTCCAAACAACATCGACAGTTTTGGTGTTCTTTAACATTGTTACTTACAACCAAGTAAACATTGAAAATTTATTATGAACTTGTGAACTTCTAATTCAGTGATTAAAGCAAAGCACATGCAGGACGAAATTAAGTCAATGCAGTCTGAAGCATAAAACTTGTCAATTTGAGAAGATGCAAACAAGTAGTGCAAAGTAATACACATAAACTCCATTGCAAGATTAAATAACACAACTGGATTATACTAACTTAGAAGCTTGATTAGTCCTAACAAGCTCTGAGCATTAATATCGGGTTTTAGATACTGTGTTACCAACCTTACTGCAAAAGATTCAACTATCCTCACCAAGTTCGAACAGCTAATGAAATGACACCACCCAAGTTGCAAAAGTCCCTGCTATGTTGCTAGGCAAAAGTTTCAGCAGGAGCTTGTAGGGCAGGGAGCGCCCGATGATCACTGGCCATCTGAGTAGAACATGCTTGGATAAACCCAGAGTGGCAGCAGCTTGCAAGACCATCTTCTTTCGTACTCTATGTCAGGACCGGCGGACGGATCTCGCTCGTCACCCACCCCATGCACAATAAACGAGTGACAGGAAGCATAGTACAGCCACTTGCTCCTGCCTCCCCACTGTTCCGGCCTCAAGCAAGAAAATGGACGGCTCCTCACATCACCCCCAACAAAGAGTGCCCAATTGTCCAGCTGATTCACCTCCACCCATTTGTGAGGGTTGGTCGACATGTCAAGGTGGTGGGGTATACAGACTAGAGATGACGAGCCTGGACACATTGTGCTAAAACAGGTAACCATGAGAAGCATGCCGCCGCAGACCACCAGCCATGGTTTTGAATACGAGCTTGGGGGCAGGTCACCGACCCACTCAGTTGTTATCTCCTGCAGACCAAGCTGGGGAGATAGCTGCAAACTGTAGATCTTATAAGAATCATCCATGGCGATGAACTGACCATTGAATTCCACAATCTGTTCTATCTGTGCATCAGAAAGCTGGAGTTCAGACCAAGAGTCGCTTCCAACCGGCCAATCAAACAGGGAGGTCTCAGTGCTGACAAGAAGATGTGAATTGGGTGATGTAAGGGGAGCTGTCAGAGTGCCGCTGTAGTAAAACTCCCCCGCAAATTTTCCACTGAATGGGAGACATGGAGGCGAAACCTCGGCACCACTGAACACATCAAAAATAAGACAATGTCCACCAAGGCAGCAAATTAGTTGACCATAGGAAGTGCCAGCGAAATGCATCTTTTGATAAATTTCTCGAGGAATCTGGCAGCGAAGGGCAACGTTCTTGTTGGATGGATCAATGACCTTACATGTGCGCAGCTCATGACGACCATTGTTAGAAGGTAGATCAGGAGCTTTAACACAGGCATTGAATTGGATGAGGAGAGGTGGGAACTTGGCACAGAATGTAGACTTGGATGGGTATGAGGAGAATGCAGTACGCCAAGAGCGGCAGGTTGCAGCGAAGGCAAGAAGGTCGCGGAAGGATCCTTGCAGAGCAAGAATGGAGTGAAGCGGGCCATCTGGGAGGTCTGCCCAGCACTGGAGCCCGGACGCAGCAAGTTGCGCAGATCCAGAGGCAACACACAGTTTGCTAGGGCTTTGCATTATGGCAACCTTGCTGCAAAACATAACACATTCAAAGGAACCAAATTAGAAAGACGACCCAATGAAGAAATGAAAAAGAAAAGCACGGATAGCCTGTTCGAACAATTGATTTAGTCCATGGATAAGCATATTCAGGTTTCCAGATCTAATACCTTGTATCAAGATTTGTTATGGACTTGTTAGGTGAACTCTTTTTACTGGATTTAGGTAAACTCTTTAATAGATTCAGAAGGGGGGAAAAAGCCCCCAATTTCATTAGCGAAATTGTTGAAACTAAAGATACGAAGCAAAGACTACAAAGAACCAAGGAACCATGATGAGCTATGTGCCACAATTTCTTACTCACAGAGAAATCATGCACCAAACTAATTAACCAACACAAGCTTAAAACTAGCACCGAACAAGCAGTTCCTTGGGCACAACAATCCCTTACATAAAGATTAGTTGTAAGCATAACATCAGGTGTCAGTGTCCAGCTCATGGTTGGGTTTTCATGTCCAAGAATCAAAACAGTAACATGCAGAAAAGAGAAACTTCTTTTGACCAATGCCTCCCTGCAGCCACATATGTATGTATCTTCAAAAGATGAGACTGAAAAGGCCACGCATGCTCATATACAGTTATGACAACAATGTATCTTCCAAAGATGAGACTGAAAAGGCCACGAATGCTCATCTACAGTTATGACAACACCAATAGACTGACATATCAATGACTCATCTACAGTTCAGTTCGTGGGGATACATCGCATGTGGCATGCCTAACACTCTAATTTCAGCTCAATAGAATCAAAGTGCAGCATTCTTTTACAGGAATCTTTGAATTCGGCACCGCATCTAAATCAACTGGGGGAAAATGAAGCTAGGGTTTAGGCGATATATAGAACGTAGAGAGAGAGAGGAGAGGGAGAGAGAGCGCAGGCCTTGCAGAGGACCCAGGAGGCGGTAGAGGTTGGCGAGTACGGCGCGGTGACTGACGACGGCGTCTTCTCCGGCGGCGGCGCGGCAGGCGGTGGCTCGCCTCCCCTTCGCTCCTCCGAAGCCTCGCGGTGGCGGCTGCTGCTTCAGTTGCTTTTTTTTTTTGACGGTTCTGCTTCAGTTGCTTTGTCAGTTCATTCGTCCCACAGGGCAAATTTGGGCCGACAGTGCTAGGCCAGTTATCGAGGTTGGGCTTCCTATACTGGGCTAGCCCGTACTAACAACTACAAGGACCAAGGTCGAGCCGCTGGCCTAAACAGAATGGTCTCCTCTCCTCGGCGAGCACCGCACCGCCGCATCCGTCCCCTCGCCGACGCGACGAGGCGGCGATCCCGTCGGAGGATCGGAGCCACCGGTACCGGTACTCAGGCGTAGTGCGTGGCCTGATTCCATGGGCGGAGGCAGCCGCCGCCGCCGCCATCGTCGCCTGAGAGCGCGGCCGCCGCAGGCCGACGAACCTTCCTCGCCGCCGGTGGCGGCACCAGCTAGTCCCGTCATCAGGTCTGCACGCTCACCGTAACCTTGATTTTTCGCTCCAGTTTCTCGATCCAAGCCTTAGCCAGTAGACCACGCTGCAGCTGCCCTGCCCCTGAACTGAACAAGTCTTCCTCATGTCCACTGGAAATTCTCAGTTTGTGTTCAGCGACGAAGAAGTGTGATTAATTGCTTAGTTGCTTCTAGGGTTGCGTAGCGGCAACCCACCAGAGCCCGCTAAAGCAAAATTTAGTCAAACTAGAGAAATTTTGATGAAAAAATTTAAACTAGACTAACAAATTTTGCCTATGAAGCGGGGGATCTTCACATGTCTGAACCCCTTGTGTGATAGCATACTCTTACAGTGTCATGATCTGTCCAGAGGGGGGTTGATTAAAATTTCTGCATACGTGTTCTTCTGAAAAATATGAGATCTCTGGAAGGCAACAGTCAGACATAGGGGTTACATATTAGAGACAATCATATTGTTGTACAAAATGTTACTCTGTAGGTGTATACAACTTACCGTGGGAATATTTAGAGTTCAATCAAAATGGCCCGTGTTTCTTTGCCTATGGCGTAGTAAGAGCATACCCATTCTTTTACTTTGTTATTAGTTTATATACCTGATTTCTTTGTTCTGGTCAATGATTTTGAATTTTCTCTCTTGACAGAGAAGCTGTTGTTGCAGAGGTTCCCTCTAAGAGAACTTGCCACGCCTCAGAATCTGCCTCCCCACCCTCGTCGTCGGGATCTCACGTTTGGGAAAACCTTCTAGACAACCTATTGTATCAAGTCATTTCTCTCATTAGCTCATTCAATGACCTCCTTGCTTTCCGAGGCACCTGCCCCTCTTGGCGCGCTGCAGCCTATTCCTTCCCGTCTATATATACCTTCACCTTCCCACCTCTCCACCTCGAACCAGCTATTGACCATGGCATTTTCAACTCTAATAATCCTAAATGGAAGCTTGTTGATCCTGCCAAGAGAGCTTTATCCCTTTGCTGTTCAGCCCCCAGAGTTACTCCATGTCACCGCACGCGCTACCTGGGCTGCTCATATGGGTATCTTATTTTCTTGGACCAGGAGCACTGCCATCTTGTCGATGTGTACACTGGCACTAAGGTGAAGTCTCCCAAACTCCAATCCGGCAGCAACTCGTTCATCTACTATGGTATCCTTGTGGCACCACTCACCTCGCCCAACTCACATCTCGTCCTTTTCTCGAAAACCTCCATATTCCTGTGGCAGGCTGGAGCAAATTCCTGGACAGAGCATCCTCATGTTGGTGAACCCATCATTCAGATTGTCTGCTTCAAAGGTCAGTTGTTTGCCATGGACTTTGTTCAGAGGCTACATACCATACGCCTCGTGCCTCAGCTCAGCATACAGGAAGTAGCGGTTGTGTGGGAAGAGGACATGCTTCTAGGCCTGCACTCTAAGCCATGGTTGGTGGCCTGTGGCGACATGCTTATTTTGATCGATCTCTCGGTCAGCGTGGACCTGCTATTTGGCTTCCCTGGCACCTTTCAAGTCTTCCGCCTTGACTTCTCCGAAGAACCAGCTAAGTGGGTGAAGATGGAGAAGTTGGACAATTGGGCTCTCTTTCTTGCCAACGATAGGAGGAACCCCACATTTTCTTGCATGAACCCCGAAAGATGGGGAGGGAAAGGTAACCACATATATGTTCCGAGAGCATCGGAAGATTCTAATGAGCCATGGACTGCATTAGAGGTTGGACAACCAGTGCCCAGCTCAACTCACCATATGTCAATCAGTTATGCAGCCACTGGCCATTTCAGTCCACTAAATGGCTTCTGGGTGCTCCCCAGTTTGGTTTACGTAGTTTGCCAATAATTGATCAATGTTGCTTGTTGCAGTAGTAGTTGCAGCTTTATGGTTTTTATTAGTGTTTTACTCCCTGCATTCCAAATTATAAGATGTTTTAGCCTTTTTCTAAAACACATGTATCTAGACGTCTTCTATTGTGTAGGTTCGGAGCAAATTAAGTGAAGATTCACGTTTTTCAGAAAAAGGCTAAAACATCTTATATTTTGAAACGGAGGAAGTACAACACAATCATTATCAAGTTCTGCTTAAATTTTATTTGATTTAGTTAGCCCCTAGGTTCTTGTAACTTCCAGGGTTTATCGACTCCGCACCAAATGTATCATGTACAAGAATATTTATCTATATATATACTGTCTTGAGGCAGTGATCCTCCTGCGCTGCGACACATTCGTCGGCTTCTGATGTAGCAGCTTGATTGAGGTTAGTTATGTGACTGGGCAGGAATGTACATTCTGGATATGCCAAACTGGTTTGGAATCTGGTATCTTTTTAAGTTACCCATTCATGTCTATGGTTGTGTGCTCCTTCATCTGGTGTCTCCATATGTTCCTTGTGCCACTTTTTTTTTCTCCTTTCATGTCCTGAAATTCTTTTGGTGCAATGGGAGAACGTATATATGTTGTACAATGGTGGTTCAGTCCAGTAAGATGCTTCGGAGATTTTTCGTTGATCATACACGAGGTGCAGTTTTTTATTCAGACAAAGCTTTGTTTAGGAACATGTGTTCATTATTTCTGAGTTGCAATAGTGCTGGCCACACACGATAATGCATGACACACTTTTATTTTGACACCGCTTCACCGATGAATTAAGCGGTGATCCATTTACCTAGCACGGCACATCTTCTCTTCTCAGCAGCAGGCACCACCAGCACAGGTAGCAGCCATAGGCATGCGGTAGGGGCGGGAGTGATTCTGCTGCAGGGGGCGGCGGTGCAATATTCTGGGATATACACGCTGCATATCGACGGAAGGATCTGAATCGTCATCCTCATTAACTCAAACTGAAGCTGCTGCGGAGGCTGATCGAAACTCTGGCCTTGCTGCTGCTGCTGCTGCTGCTGCATGATGGCCTGCGTCACACCACAGATGGCTTGGCACCAAACTTGCTCTGAGATCTGCGCTAGCTGCTGGCAGCACCGCTGCTGCATCACCTGGCAACTGCTCGCCTTCCACATCTGGGAAACTGGTGCCATCATTGGGCTGCACTGTTGTAGGAATGCACTACATGTATTCATCTGTTGATGCCACTGCTGTTGTTGCTGCTGGCATTGCCCACAGCCCTTGATGCAGGTAGTGTCCAGCTGCGCAACGCTTTGGTTGCCGCGAGGGAAATGAGAGCTATGCTGAACATGGTCATCATGATGGTTGGGTACACTACGCTTTGATGTTTAACGTTTGTGTGGAGGATGATGGAGAAGGGTCTTCACGGAGCAAGTCTATTTATAGCTACCATGGTATGGCTTTCTGCATTTCATTCTAAGGTTGTTAAGTTGGTTTGCTGAAGTGTTTGCATGCCTTTCAAACTGATCATTTGGTACTCTTGTGTTAGGTGGCGCCACAAGCCCAATCTTGGAGTATTATCAATTATACTTTTTAGCACATAGCATCTAGATGTCACACAGATTGATAATTGTAGTCTTTAGGGGAAAAAATCTGGGATGGACCAGTCCCATGGACCTCCACACCCTCTTATATATATATATAGCTGAACTTAGGTACATCTTAACTAGTACACTATAGAATACTCTAGAATTAGGTAGGACACTAACTTAGACTACAACATACTGGAATGTTCCAGGCACTCCTAGGACAGCACTAATATACTAACACTCCCTGGAATATTCTAGGCTCTCCTAGGACAGTCTCCAACACTCCCCCTCAAGATGGGTGATAGATATCTATCATTCCCATCTTGTTACAAGCTGAACTACACTCTTTATTTCCCAATCCTTTAGTTAAACAGTCTGCAATTTGCTCGCTAGAGGTTACATGATTTATCTTAATTATACCGTCATCCAATTTCTCCTTTATGAAGAAGCGATCAATCTCCACATGCTTGGTTCTATCATGTTGAACGGGGTTGTTTGCGATGTTGATCGCCGACTTGTTGTCACACCACAAATTTAAAGGGCCTTTCCTCAATACTTTCAGTTCTGAAAGAAGATTCCTCACCCATAACATCTCACTCAAACCTTGCGACATAGCTCTATATTCAGCTTCAGCTGTTGACTTTGAAACCACCTGCTGCTTCTTACTTCGCCATGACACCAAATTGCCCCCCACAAACACACAATAACCAGAAGTTGATCTCCTATCATCCAAGCAACTTGCCCAGTCAGCATCACAAACCCATCCACATTTAGATGACCATTCCTTTTGAACCATAGTCCCTTTCCTGGACTACCCTTCAAGTACCGGAGGATTTGATTGACCGCATCCAAGTGTCCACGCCTAGGATCATGCATGTATCTACTCACTACACTCACTGCATATGAAATATCAGGTCTTGTGTGACATAGATAGATGAGTCTTCCAACAAGCTTCTGGTACTTCTCCTTATCCACTGGATCACCAGATTCGGCACATAATTTGTGGTTTTGGTCGATAGGTGTTGATGCAACCCGACACCCAAGCATGCCCGTGTCACTAAGCAAGTCCAAAACATACTTCCGCTGGGAGAGCACAATCCCTTCGGGAGATCTAGCAGTTTCTATGCCAAGAAAGTACTTGAGTTGACCAAGATCCTTTACCTCAAATTCCTTGCGTAGGTTGTCTTTCAGCCGTGATATCTCCATCGCATCATCTCTCGTGATTATGATATCATCAACATATACAGCAAGGATTGTAATCTGGCTATTTGAGTGCCGATAGAACATCGTATGATCCCCATTACACTGCTTATATCCCATACCACATATCACTCGTCTAAATCTATCAAACCATGCCCGTGGAGATTGCTTGAGGCCGTATAGAGATTTTCTCAACCTGCATACCTTTCCTGATGTTCTAGGAGTGGAGAAACCAGGTGGGATCTCCATGTATACCTCCTCCTGTAAATCTCCATGCAAGAATGCATTCTTGACATCCAACTGATGCAAAGGCCACCCAAAGTTAGTTGCACAAGAGATTAGGATCCTCACTGTGTTCATCTTTGCCACCGGCGCAAATGTCTCATCATAGTCAATCCCATATGTTTGACTATATCCTCTGGCAACTAGTCTTGCCTTGTACCTTTCAATTTTCCCTTCTGGATTTTGTTTCACAGTGTAAATCCATTTACACCCAACAGCTCTCTTTCCTACTGGAAGATGTACAAGTTCCCAAGTTTTATTCTTTTCGAGAGCATTTAACTCCTCTATCATGGCCTCGCGCCACTTTGGGTCTTGCTTTGCTACTTTCCAGTTTCTTGGGATCACCACGGGTTGCAATGATGCAATGAAGGCCAAATAGTTTGTTGATAGAGATGTATATGATACATAATTAGCTATGTCATGCTCATCTTGGTACCAATTTGGAGGTTTTCTAGCTCCAACTCGGATTCCTTTTCTTAAGGCAATGGGCAAGTCCATTGAATCTCTCGTATTAGATGGACCTGCGCCCTCAGTCAATTCAACAATTTCAACACTTGTTGGAGCATGTTGCTCCCCGGCACCTGTGTGTCACCTGCTGTAGGAGCTACGCCCTCAGTCGATTCAACAATTCCACCACTTGTTGGAGCATGTTGCTCCCCCTGCACCTGTGTGTCACCTGCTGTAGGAGCTTGTTGCTGCTGCTCATGTTGTGGTTTTCTCCGTGTATACACTTTTAAGTTTTCTTCCTCATTTGGCTTTCTCCATCTATCTTCACTTGCAGGAGATGGAATTGAACCAACAACAACTCTCGATTGTTCATCTTCCTTTGTCCTCAACAGTTCAGTCTCCCCCTCTCGACTAGCATCAATTGTGCTAGGAGAGTCAAAGTCAAACAACGAGCTGAGGTCCGTCTTCTCTCCGTAGAACGGCTCAGACTCTCTAAATGTCATATCCATGCTAACAAATGTTCTCTGCTCACTAGGGCTCCAACACTTGTAGCCCTTTTGTCCAGATGGGTATCCAATGAAGATGCACTTCAGAGCACGTGGGTCCAATTTTCCTACCGAAGGTCTATGGTCTCTGACAAAGCATGTACACCCAAACACCTTTGGTGGAACAATGAACTCATTTTTACCAAAGATCATTTCATATGGGGTCTTCATCCCAAGAATTCTTGATGGCATTCGGTTGATGAGATAAGTAGCAGTCATAACTGCTTCACTCCATAAGAATTTTGGCACATTCATAGTAAACATAAGCGATCGAGCTACCTCTAGTAGATGTCGATTCTTCCTCTCAGCTACTCCATTCTGTGGAGAAGTATCAGGGCATGAAGTTTGATGAAGTATTCCTTTTTCTGAAAGAAAGTTGCCAAATTCATGGTTCATATACTCTGTCCCATTATCAGTCCTAATAATTTGAATACCAATGTTGAAACGATTTTGGATATATGCATAGAAGTCCCTAAAACAACTAAGCACCTCACTTTTTTGTTTCATGAGATATATCCAAGTCATCCGCGAGTAACAGTCAATGAAGGTGACAAAATACTTCATTCCACTAATAGAGACCATAGGAGAAGTCCAGACATCAGAGTGAATCAACGCGAAAGGCGATGTGCTTCGGAGTCCACGACTCACATATGATGTCCTTGTGTGTTTTCCATATTCACAAGCATCACACACAAGTTTTTCTTTATCCACCTTCTTCATTTCCTCGGGAAATATCTTACTCATAGTATCAAAGGACATATGGCCCATTCGACAATGTAAGAGTATCACCTTTGCTTCATCGTCACCAGCAACAATTGTCAAAGCGGTGCATAATGCATCATCTGTTTCATGTCTATCCAAGTACCATAGTCCCTTATGCCTGATGCCAACCCCAAGTCTCCTTCCAGTTGTCCTCTCCTCAATTATACACTTGTATCGGTCAACAATAATTCGACAATCAATGTCGTCAACCAAGGCACTCATAGACACCAAACTCACTGGAAATGATGGAGCATACAAGACCGAAGACAATGTAATTGACGGAGTGCATTTCACCGTGCCGACTCCTTTGACGGCCTGATAAGTTCCATCAGTTGTTTGGATGGTCTCTTTATGCATGGGTGGATTTGGCGCATATGATGCGAACTCACTCCTCCTTCCCGTGACATGTGCAGATGCTCCCGAATCTAGTATCCAATTTGAACAAGTTCCGTTTAATGTAGGAGCTTGATTTGACATACCTTCTTCCGCTTGTGCGAGATTTACACAATTTCGTAGGGCTGTTATTTTTTCACCTTGTTTTGGAACTTCCGCAATCTTCTTTGACTCTTTCAATTCTTCTATCTCCTTCATCAATTGAGTCATTTTCTGAAATAGCTTCTCAATTCTTTGATTTTCCGCCATTGATCAGTGTTGTTGAGACTGAATCCACAACGCTGTTCAGCTGTTCTACAAGTCCAGCCTGCACACACTCTTCTCCGTAGCTATAGCACAACCCAAACCGCTCCTCCGCTGCAGTACAGCCCACTCCTAGCTGCACTGTCTGACCACTTCTCCTGGCTGCACTACACACACACCGCTGTCCGCCACCACAGAAACCTCAAAGTGGAGCAGCAACGTCCGGTCCCTGTTGCTTTTGCTAAGAGACACGAGCTCACGAAGCTCTCTCTTCTGTCCTCTCCTAGCACACACCGCAAACAACAATCACCTCTGCTTTGAGCAGCTGCAACTCTCTTGCTTCTCCTTCTTTCCTACGAGTCAACCTGGCCAACACTTTTCCACTTGAGCTAGCTACCCCTGTCTGTACTCACACCTGAATGCCTGGAGCTCCTCCACAAGCCGCTGTTTCACCACCAGCCACCACCAGGACCAAGCGCCTCCTTCCTCAGCTTATGCCATAGCAGAGCAGCCTTGCTTCATCACCATTGCCACTTCTCAGGAGAACCTTGCTCTGATACCATGTAGTCTTTAGGGGAAAAAATCTGGGATGGACCAGTCCCATGGACCTCCACACCCTCTTATATATATATATATATAGCTGAACTTAGGTACATCTTAACTAGTACACTATAGAATACTCTAGAATTAGGTAGGACACTAACTTAGACTACAACATACTGGAATGTTCCAGGCACTCCTAGGACAGCACTAATATACTAACACTCCCTGGAATATTCTAGGCTCTCCTAGGACAGTCTCCAACAATAATAAACATGACTCATCAATCATCACTTTACATGTCAAGGATAGATTTTGATTGCATCCTTCTGTGAAACTCATTTTGTAATCTTGTACAAGTTGTTAGATATAAACCAGATTAGCATGGCTTGTCTGTTCACTTCAAATGCCAAGGTGTGTCCTCTACTCCCATGTTTTTGTGTAAATCATTTTTTGTAATGTTGTTTAGATGTTTGGATAGATCATATTAGAAACTTTTACACATGAAGATTTGTGCTGCACTCCATTTAATGTTTCCTAAAACTGATTTTTTATTTCTTCATACATTGGTGATATAAAAAAAAATGGGGAAAACACAATGACATTGCGTTTCTTTTCATTGCATAGAAGGGTTATGAGTACAATCCACCTAGCCGGTGGGATTATAGAGTTTGGGAAGTTCCCTTATTACAATTGGTGATATAAATGGCAGTAGTAGAGCATGGCATGACTCATAACATTCCCTTTACATGTCAAGGATTGTCATAGAGCTCTCCCCTGGTCTTTGAACTGAATTTGTTGTCATCTGTAAAAGATCTATCTGTATAAGTTGGCTGTTTGTTGTTTCAGTCTCATACTCGGCCCATCAAGCCCTTGTCCAACTGGGCTAGGTTGCCTAGCATTAAAAACTGGACCTTACCTATACTGTTTTGCTTGTTCAGTAAGCAAGGTGGAAGATGTGGCGACACGTGGAGGCACGGCGTTGACGGAGATCGAGACCTACCCCTTGGCCTTGTGTCGGCGGCCTCCTTGTGGACGTAAAACCCTGAACCATTACATGCCTTATGTTCCTCTCTATGAACCCACATTACTACCTACTAAGATCTGTGCTTATTATTCAGTAAGTTATAAGCTTACTGCAGTTCTCCGTCTTTTCACACTAGAAACCTTGTGAGGACCATTTCGATCCTAATCCACCATCAGATATCAGCCGTAGAACAACTGTTCAGATCTTATCATCTTAAATAAGGTTTGTCTGACCAGATTTCCAAAGGTATTACTAAAAAACTGCCAAAAATCCTCAAAAGTAAAATACAAGAATCTACCACATCATCTTTTTTACATGTGGATGTGATCACTTTGATGACCCTTCTAGGTCAAAAGAAAAATTCCAGTTACCAATATGAAAAACAGAACACATATATATACCATGATGCTGTTTAACAGTGACAAGAACAAAGACTAGCCGAGCTCATCACTATCATCTTTTTGTGCTTTCAAACCTTTTGCTTTCTTCTGTCTAGCATGCCACATCATTTGGATCCCTTCAAGGCCTCAACATCTTGATTGCATCAAGAGAGAAAAACAGCCACACACACACACCACAAGCATGGCGACCAGGGCGTCTATATGGAACTCATGTTAGACTTTGTGGTTTGAATCTTTTTGGCTTTGGGTGCCAGAAATCAATGTGGCCAGCAGATGCAGCCTCCATGTTGCCATAGATTCGGCAAGTAGCGCAAAACCTTGATGGAATAGAGTGGCCGTAAAAAATAATTATCGAGTTGCATGCATTAACTAATACCCGGAAATGGTCGAGGAAAGGCAGACGACAGTATCGCCATTTGTTTGCTGCAAATTTCACTTCTTTCTCTTGGTGGTGGATAAAAGTTTGAGCTACCAGGAAATGTCATGCACTCTACTTTACTTCTCTTCCTGATAGAAAATAAACAGAAGAGCTACTTATCCTAATCAACAAACTTTTTTGGGTCACATCTCTGCTCAGAAAACGACTATTTTCCAGATGGCAACATGACAAACTACACAACTGAATGGTTGGGAAAACCCCAAAAGTTCATACATTTTGTGTTCCAGACTTCCGGTGTCCAAACAGGAAAAGGATATGAATAGATGAAGATTTTGTGTACCAGACTTCCAGTGTCCACCATAATATAGATTTGACTTTATGCAGAGTTGTCACCACAATTTTTCTTTTTCTTTGTTGTCTTCCTTATCCAGAAGATATATATATATGTCTTGACTTTATGGCTGCTGCCTGTGCTTGCACAATCTATCTTGGTTCAAATAAATGGATTTTTGCTGTGCTGTCCTTCCTTACTGCACATGATGACACTGTTGACACTTGCACTTCTAGACTGGATGTCATGTGTACTTTTTCCCCACTATTCACATTGAAAGCATACCAAGTTGTACATCAGCCAAAAAAAATTCAACCAAATTTATTTACTACATTCCAAGTAATAATCAGACTGCAAGAGAAACTTGGTGTGTGCTACAGTCCTATCACTGGTCACAATCTGCGGAGGAAAAGAAGAACTTTCCAGACAGATTTCATTTTTTTACATTTCCTTCATTTTCGCTTAAAATGACTCGAGTAGTAGATAAATAGGAATTTAAGGTTGTATGGAAGTTACCACCCCCAATTCTTTCTAAATCGTCCTTTTTTTTCTGGACATTGTTGCGTTGTCTCTGGTATACACCTATCACCATTACTTTTTTCCCTGAATTCCTGAGACATACTCATGCTGCTGTTCAAGTAGTGCATCTAGACATACCAACTTGGGCACTCAGAATGAGGGCTTTGTGGTGGTCAGGTGTCATGTCGGTCCATATGTCTACATTATCCCCCAAATGCTGGCTGTCATGGGTACAAACCCGTGTGCATCAAGTGACCACAACAAATGCAGGTTATCTTCTTTACTTAGTGGTCAGAATATCTTCAAAGCTACTAGGCTTCTTGAAGGTCACTTAATTTTGGCCGGGCCGCACTTAATTTTTTATGTCAAAAGTACATGGTTAACTAGTAGCTATGGTACTGTTCTTCTAATTCTCTGTCGAGAAACATATATTCAGGGACTTGGGAACACATTTTATGGTTGTGGTTTTGTAACCATATTGTGCAAGAAATATGCAAGCCAAAGTTCATATGACGAACAAACTAAACCCATTAATTTATTCACTGTGTTTCACCAAACAAGGAGCACGTGTATCCAGACTGGAAAATTGTATACCTGGATATGGAATTGAATTAGGTTGACGGATTTCTGGTTGATTACATCCGCCTATGTATACGGCTTATTCCCGAAGGAAAAAAAATATCCAGATTGAGACTGCCCCTGCTTTAGGTCTCCAATCTTTGCAGATAATATTTGAGGATATCACTGAATTGGTGTGCCTGTGTCAATATGCTAGGAGAAGAGAATCGTATTTGCTTTGCTTGTCATTTTTCCCCGTACTGATTCAGTTTGGCAACTTGGTGCTATTAGTTAGTATCAAGAACTCACGATTTTATTAGTTTGAGAAATAGGTGATTGTGGTGTACATATGCGAATATAGTGTGGCGTTGATACACACCTGTCAAGGTTGTAACAATCTTTGTAGCTCCTGTTCATTTTTAGAAATTGCTTCACGTATCTAACCTTTTGTCATGAATTTGTTGCATCGAACAGGGAGATCGCTGTCATGGAAACCAGAGCTGATAGAACCTGCTATGCCTCTGCCTCCTCTGTCTTCGCTGCATCTGGGCCGCAAGGATGGGCATAGCTCCCGGACAATCTGCTTCAATCCATCGTCGCTCTCCTCGGCTCCTTCCGTGACATCCCCGCCTTCGTTGGCACCTGTCGTCCCTGGCGTCATCTCTTCTCAGCGCACTCGTCCTCTCTCCAGCCTCTGCTCCTCCATCCCGCTGACTGTACCGGCAGCAAACGATCTATCTATTGTGACAGGTGGACCCTTTTCAACGATTGCAAATGGAGACTGGCTGACCCTTCTGCCGATGCTACCGTCTCCTGCCGCAGTTTGCTTTCCTTGAGTGATCTCAGAAGCATGACCTTTCTGCACTACTCACACGGCCACCTCATCTTCCGCCGCAACAAGCGCATCCACATCGTTAATGTGTTCAGTGGCTCTAAGGTAGTGCCTCCTCGCATCAAGACAGTGCAGACGTCCTCTATCAAGCCTCGCTTCACCTATGCCGCCTTGACCGCTCCTGTTGCATCTGCTGACTCGCATCTCCTTGTCGGCGATGACACATGCATGTCTGTTCCAGTGGTGCATCGGGAGCGACTCCTGGTCGGAACACTGTCTTAAGGATTGTGTTTTCGCTCCACAGATCATGGCCTTCAAGGGCAAGACATATGCCCTCGGGACTTTTGGGTGGTTCGCTGTCATACACTTGTCACCCAGTCTCATAAATCAGAAGTTTGAAGTTGAGTTTGAGGAAAAGATATCTGAATATCCCAAGTGGTTATATCTGAAAGCATGGCTCGTGGTGTTCGGTGATGCGCTTCTTTTGATCAAACTTGGGCGGCAAAGTATAACAATGAGACCGTCGGAGTTCATGGCCTTCAAGCTTGAGTCATTGGACGCCACTAACATGAAGTCGAGGTGGGTGAAGGTGGACAGGGTGGATAACAGGGCCATCTTCGCCAGCGCTGACGGGTGATGTCGTGCAGGAACCTGGAGAGATGGGGAGGGAGGAGCAACCACATCTATCCAAGTTATAAGTCTAAACAACCTTGGGCTGCAGTCCAGCTGTGGCAAAAATGTCATTACAGTCCGACATGTTTGCAGCTCTTGGAGACTGGGAGCCAGTACCGCAGATTGGAGTCTACTTGGGTCTTTCCTAGCGTCTACGGCAGATGATGGTCTTACCGCAACCGTTGTCGCGATTGGTCGGTCTACTTCTGATACAGCTTTGGTGGGATAATACTACCATGTTGCTGGTACAGCATGAGTAGTCGAGCGAATATTCCTGACTTGTTCAAAACTTACATTACAAACATAAGTTTTCACTCTAAAGGTATCTGCTCCTGCACTGCTTTTTTTGTTGTTGCAATTACAAGGGACCCTTATGTTCTATATTTCTCATCTACTACAAAATATGCAGTTTTCCTGTCGTTGGACCACTCGGTAACATGGGCTAAGCCTGCCATTTCCTTTCATAAGGTGTTCCATCTATGGGCTGGTGGCTGGGGCTGGATCCAACATTCAAATCCCTACTACCTACTAGGATCCGTGCTTATTATTCATCAAGTTATAAGCTTACTGCAGTTCTCCATCTTTTTCATACTAGAAACCTTAGGTTGTCAAGCCTACTTTTTAGAAGATTTGTCTTGTCAGATTTCCAAAGGTATTTCTAGAAAACAACCCACAATTCTCAAAGTAAAATGAAAGAACCTATCACCACATCTTTTTTACATGTGGATGCGACCACTTTGATGACCCCTTTTGTAGGTCGAAAGAAAAATCGCTAGACGCCGATATGGAAAATCAGAACACTGGTCTAGCTATTTAACAGTGACAAGAATAAAGACTGCCCTAGCTCATCGCCATCAGCTTTTTGTGCTTTCAAACCTTCTGCTTTCTCTGTCTGGCATGCCCCATCATTTTGGAACAAAGCCTCAACATCTTGATTGCATCGAGGAAGAGAAAAAAAAGACACACGGATGCCACACCACAGGCATGGCGAGCAGGGCGTCTATATGGAACTCATGTTAGACTTTAGGCTTTGAATCTTCTTGTCTTTGGGTGCCAAGAATCAATGTGGCCGGCAGGTGCAGCCTCCATGTTGCCATTGGTTGGAAAAGGTACCACAGACCCTTGATGAAAGAGAACGGCACTGAAAATGATCAATTAAACTGAGTTTCATTCACCAAATAGTACCACAGAATTTAATCACTTAGGAGAAGATGGGTGATATATTTGTACTTTTTTGCGTGTATTACTTGTACTTGAACACTATACTTACGAAAATGCGGTAGGTAAAAGCTTGAGCTACCAGCAAATGACGTCCACTCAACTTGTCTTTCTTTCAGGAAATAAACAAAAGAGCTTCTTATCCTAATCAACAAACTTTTTTGGGTCACATCTCCGGTGACAAAATGTCTATTTTCAAGATGGAAACATGACAAACTACACAGCTGAATGGTTGGGAATCATAGATTTCGTGTTCTAGAGAGTTCCAGTGTCCACACAGGAAAAGGATATGAATAGATGAAGATGGGTTGGAATTTGGAAGACATTGGTAATAGATTTGACTTTATGCAGAGTTGTCACCGCAACTTTTCTTTTTCTTTGTCGTCTTTCTTATCCAGAAGAGATATGGCTGCTGCCTGTGCTTGCACAATCTATCTTGGCTCAAATAAATGGATTTTTGCCGTGATGTCCTTCCTTCCTGCACATGATGACACCATTGACACTTGCACTTCTAGACTGGATGTCATGTGTACTTTTTTCCTACTATTCACATTGAAAGCACAGAACTTTTACAACAGCCAAACAAATTCTTCAACCAAATTCATTTACTCCACTCCAAGATGATATCATACTGCAAGAGAAACCTGGTGTGTGCTACAGTCCTATCACTGGTCACAATCTGGAGAAGAAAAGAAGTTTTCGGACAGATTTCGTTTTTATATTGCCTTCATTTCTCGCTTAAAGTGACTCGAGTAGTAGAATAAATGGGAATTTAAGGTTGTATAATAGAGGTTACTACCCCCAATTCTTTCTTGTATACACCTATCACCATTACTTTTTTTTCCCACTTACTACATGTTTGTGAAAATTACCAGTACGCATGATCATACGTAACTATGAGATGGAGCAATTTATCAAATCTAATAATACACATGAAGATTTGAAATATTTTGTCTACATCAGGTTTTATGGTCGAAATTAAGAAAAGGTTTAAATTACACATGCTTAAACAGCATCCAAAAAAAAGAGGTAGCAGTGCAGAAACAAATGGCACTAAAACTTGCAGTTTTTTAAGATTGTATAACATGCTTTTCTTCCTCTACTATCAACGGCGTCACTGGATTCTTGAGACATACTCATGCTGCTGTCCAAGTAGTGCATCTACACATAGTACCAACCTGGGCACTCAGAAACGAGCGAGGGCTTTGTGGTGGTCAGGTGTCCTGTCGGTCCACATGTCTACATTATTATCCCCTAAATGCTGGCTGTCATGGGTACAAACAAAGCCGTGTGCATCAAGTGACCACAACACAAAATGCAGGTTATCTTCTTCAGTTAGTGGTCAGAATATCTTCAAAGCCACTAGTCTTCTTGAACACTTTGCAAACGACATCGCGGTTATGGTCGCGGGGCAATTATTTTTTGATGACAAAAGTAGATGATTAACTCCTAGCTATGGTACTGCTCGTCTGATTATCTGTTGAGAAACATACTACCACTCTTCTGATTATCTGCTATGGCACTGCTCTTCTGGTTATACTTAGTACTATGTTATGGTCAGAAACATACTAGTATATTCAGGGACTTGGGAACACTTTTAATGGCTGCGGTTTCGTAACCATTAGCAGAGTTGTGTAGGAGTACTACTATGAAATATTCAGGTCAAAGTTGATATGACTAACAAGCTACAGGCTCATTAATTTATTAACCATGCTGCACATTTTCCAAACAAGGAGTCGCATCGCATGTGCCTAGAATGTGGAAACTGTTTCTTGACTTTCTCTGTCTTTTTTGTTTTCAGTGGGAAGAATGGAGAAAAGGAGGTTAAGTATATATAATCCACAAATGCTTGATTAGTACTAGTGCCATACGAAGCAGTGACCAGTACAGCTTAGGATCTGGTGAGTGCGAATCTCAGCCCTCTCCATTCTTTTGTTTTTCTACTACTACCTCTTTTCCTTTTCCCCCGTTCAAAAAGAGTTGGCGCACTCAGCTCTGATCTTGTGCTCTCATCCTTTAACCTTGGAATCTAATCTCTCTTTTTCTTGCGGGCGTTCAGCACTGCTCTTTGGCCATATTATTACGATAAACCTGGAGCACGTCATAAAGCAACATGAGCACTCCCGTTTTCCGGATTGAGACAACCCTTGATCGTACGTACTCCACTTGTCACAATCGATCTTAATCGTACACAAAACTTGTAGTGATTCGATTCACAAGGGAGAAGCTCATACGTACGCACACCACACGTCACAGAGAAACTCCACACCGTAAATTTCTGCACCTAGGACGGTTAAAAATTCATGTACTCCAAGAACTAGTGATTGAGCACAAAGTCCGCGCCCGTGTGCGATACACACCTCGAAGTCGAGACGGCCTCTTCTTAACTGCAAGCAAGCAAGTTTTTGGATGCAGGCGGGCGGGAATCACGCCGTTATGATTCTTTGTTGCTAGGACATTAGTAGATTACTGATAAAAGAATGGGAAAGAAAGGAAGCAGGTGTGGTTAGGTTTTGGGAACCTTTGGTTTAGCTTATGCGAAGAGAGTAAGTGCGCTGGTCAACCCCTACCAGATGCAGAATCTTAACTACTGGCACTTGATCGATGGAGATTCTGAAGTTATAAAATGGCAGCGGTAGGATGTTTTTGGTCTCGAGCAGGTAGGGCAGAGAAGGGAAGACGGCAGGGCAGATGATGGGGGCTTGAGCAGCTAAGCTGATCAGTAGCTCAAACAGCTAAGCTGATAGCACAGTAGTATAGTTCAAACGGCTAGATAACCAGCCAGTACTCTCTCTCTCTCTCTCTCTCACTCTTGCCAAATGACCGTTGCGGTAACGGCTAGAACCAAAAACGGGTCAAAAGCTACTCTGGAACGGACAGAGCGTGTGGGAGAGACATCATGGCCAGTTTCAGAACCTTAGACCCCTCCTCTGGATGTGTGCCTTTTTGAACACCTGGACAAGTCTAGTTTTTTCACTTTGCATTATTGTGACTTTTTCCCTCACACAAGCATCTCCTCGGCAATAATGCAAGAAGAAAAACAGAGAAACTACAAATATTGAAATGAAAGACTGATATATATGCTTTAATAACCGTGCTGGCAACGGTAAAAAAATAGAGAGAGAGGGGTGGAGGGGCAGGTCATGCATCCATGGGAGGCCTTTTTTTTGTCGTTAGCATGCCCCTTGTGCAGCAGGACGCAGGCGATGCAGGGGGGGCCTGCACGGTGCACATGGAAGGACACAATCATGGCTACGGCTGGCTGCCACCAGCAGGCCGGCCACTCCAGGTTTCTATTTTCATTTTCGTTTGAGAGCACCCAACGACACACGAGCACAAACAAAGGGTCATGGGAATACCACCATGCCAACGTCGCCCTCACCTCCTGCTGCTGCTAAACTAAGCACCTTGCTTGGTTAGAGGGAGAACACTGCAGAGGGACACGAACCCATGCCGGCCTAGGAAAGATAGGATATGTTTGTGATGTGATGTGATGTGATGCTGTGCTATCACATGCCACCATCATTAGCATTTCCTATCTACATAGGTAGGTCATCCCCTCTTAGCTCATTAGACATAGTGATACTCACGATTTGTGATGCTAACGTGGCTGGAGATAAGGCTGAATTCCTCCTTCTCGAAACAGCCTTCCACCCTGCTTTATAAATAAAACCATCACACTGAGCCAATACATAGTGGAGGGGAAACCCTCAAACAAGAAGTTCAAGAAGAAAACCAACACGTGAGATGGTGGTGAAAAACCAACTCGAAGTTGAACATGAAACCAGGAAACACCACATGACGCGAGGCAACCTAGACTACCGAAGGAGTCCACGAAGCTTCACGATGACTCCAACCTGCTGCACCGATGGAATCTAATCTCCTAGACGACGCCCCCAAGAGGGTGACGACGTGATTCGGCCGCCGCCGCCGAGCCCATTAGGCCAGAGCTTTCACCCGGATTCCAGTCACTGAGAGGATACAAAAATAATGCCCCCAACAGGGTAGTGACACCCGCAGGTGTCACCGTCATCAGCGACAAAGCGTGAAGCTTTCGCTTCGATCCTCACTGGTGCCATCAGAGATACAACATGAAGCCTTCAGATCTTGACCAGGGACACCCATCGACACAAGGATCATCTGCTTCCAAGCTCCTCACCACTCACATGGCTAAAAGGAGTAGGGCCACCACTGCTGTGATGTTTCCTACGAAGAGCACCCATGCAGCCTCTCCTTCCAGGTCGCCATCCCGACATCAGCGCATGCAAGCCCAAGTCACAAGAAGCAACACACCATGGATACCGGCGGACCGGAGAAAGATGGTCTAGCCGGCCACGCCACAGCCTATCAGAGAACACCGATGAAAGGGTAAGATGGTTAACCTAGAGGAGGGTGAATAGGTTTCTACAAATTTCTTTATAATCTTTTGCAACATTTAGGTTTTGCGGAACATAAGTGTGCCCAAATACAAACTAGGTGAGAAAACCTAGATGATGATACAAGATACTTCAAGCACGAAGGCTGTCACAAAGTAAACAACACAAGAGATTAGAGTTAGGGATAACAGAAGCACACGAAGACGAAGATGTATTCCCGTTTTCACTCCCTTGGGAGGAGCTACGTCACGTTGGAGAGGTATGAGGTCCCACAAAGGAATTCCCAACGCCACAAAGGCTCGCCTTCTTCTCCGAGCCTATTCCACGAAGGAATAGCTTACTTACTCGTGGTAGATTTTAAGGGAGTCACCAAACCCTCACAAACTTTCCACGGGCGAATCACAAGCTGGAAGCCTTCGGGTGACCCTAGATGCCTAGGGTTTCCCATGTACCCAAGAGTAACAAGCAAACTCGATGAACTCAAGGGGGAATGAAATTTGGCTTAGTGGAAACGTAGAACGGGATCTCCTCTTGCTTTCTACCAAAGGGATTTGGCTTTGGTTGGGTAGAATGGAAGATCCTCAAGATTTTGGTGTTTCAACAATGGAGAGAGAGAGCTCAAAGAAAGAATATGAATGATTAACCTAACCTCTCAGTAGAGAAGAAAGGGGTATATACAGTTTGAGGTGGAAAACCAGCCATTTAGGTAATTCTGCGCAAGAATAGGCTATAAATCCGGTTGAGCCGGAGTGCACGCTGGACGAATCGATGCTAGGGACGGTGGACCACAACCCACGTCGGAAGGACCGGCGCGGACCAAATTCCAGGCCGGAAGAATCGGCGACCGCCAGAATGTTCAGCACCCTACCGAATCACTATACTGTGGGCGATACCGGCGAGCGCCGGATCGGCTCGGCGACGGCCGAACATTTCAACGGCCAGGCTGGCGGGCCGGATATCCAATCGATTTTGCAGAAACCCCAAAACATGCTCTTTTTCAACGACGACTATGGCTCATCTCAGGTGGGTGTGGGGTTGATTGGTGTTAGGTTGTGTATAAAGAGTAAAGCATCCCCAAAGAGCTCATCGAGACCACCCCTCTTAATAGTGTTGTGTTTCCTACTAGACTCAAATAATAAAGAGAGAAAAAAACAACAAAAACACCGGCTCTTTTCTTGAATAGCGAATGGGGGTCTCACACCACCTCTCATCATCACTTGTAGACTAAAACCTATGTATACACTAGTAGATAACATTAGTATGAACTTTAGCTTCGATGTCAGCATTAACCAAAATAATGGATAAGGGAATTTGCCCTTTCAATCTCCCTCTTTTTGGATAACGATGACAAACTGAGCTAGAGTCACGTAGAGATATTATAATAAGCTTAGGGAAAATGTTTCCATGGAAGATTTGCACATGGTTGATTTTGCATTTGAGATATGGAGAGCTCCCCCAAAATCCTTATGAAACAAGCATGGTATGACTATCCCAAGTCACCATATCCTTTATGATCCTTTAGTTTTCAACTTGTAGTATCACTTTATGCTTTGATCAATGATGTTTTGTCGCTCTGCATGATTATGGTCATTATTGCTCTCTTAGTTTGTCGCTCCTAGTCTTTTGCTAGCCTCCACAGCCAAGTATGAGTTCCACTCATGCATCCAACTCCTTAAACCAAGTTATTCCAAAGAGTCCACCATACCTACCTACTAGCATATACTATTCCAAGTATATTCTTGCTTTTGTTTACCTTCCAAATTAAACTTGTTATGAGAAAACTAGTGATTAAGGCTCTCACGAACTTGATGGCACACTTTACTTTTCTTGCCCTTAATAAACTTGAACCATTGTGTCGTCTATGTTGTATATGCTTGCACTTATTTGTTGGGGATTAGCAGAACCATGCTGTCATGGGGAACGCTTTCAACATTGCACTATTACTTTGTACCTAGTTGATATCATGCTCTTTTGTCTATGGATGTCATCGGTGTGAAATGAAAGGGGAGCTTGTAAGTCCATGGAGTTATGTATATGTGTTAGAGAAACGCCTGGGCCGCTGGTCTAATCCGTGCTGACATGGTGGAAACCTGCAGCGTAACCATAATGAGTTGTCTATGAAGCATTCTTCTTATAAAAAAAGAGTCAGATGTTGAGAAAAAAGAGAAAAAGAAAAAAGAGATTATGAAAAGAGGAAAGAGAGAAAAAAGCACCATATTCCCATGGTAAATAAGAAGATTGCTGAGATGCTTGTTGTCTGCTTGCCTTGTCATTTTGATATGGGGATTCTTTCGTATCATCGGGCAAGGGGTACCCTGTTGGCGGTTCTCTATGATCCACATGTACTTACGATGACAAGAACTTTCCGGTGACTAAACTTGAGTAGCATGAGGAGCGGCCCTCGTATTCAAGGGACATGAGATTTCTAACTTATACTTCGTCAAGCATATACACCATAGTTTGTTCACTTTAACCTTAATCACTTCAAGATGCTTATGATAGGGGCAATGAGAGCTGAAAGCTATAAGTACCATAATTTTTGGAAGCTCTTTATGAGACTTGAATCCCTACTTCCTTCTATGAAGGTCTTTCTTCCACTATTATATTGAGTCTCCACCTTCTATCTTTATGCACCTACTTTGAGAGCATAGTGGCTATTCTTACTTCTATGTGCATTGTCCCAAGACTTGTTGATTGATGCATACCTTGATATTGCTTGTTTTAAACTATTTGTATCTAGTCACTCTTATGAACTTTGAAGGTTTCATATGCATTTGTATTTGCTACTCTATGAGGGACAAGCTGAATGCCATTATGCTATGTTTTCTTTATGTGAAACAAACAAATGTCTTGCAAAGCATTGTTATTCATGAATCTTTTGTTGATGCCTTTTCATGTTGCAACATAGTTTCTTTGTCTTATTGCTAGAACTTTGTCGTTCATGTTATGATTGAAGTACTATGATCCCAGCTTTGAATGTTTTCCAAATACTTTGATCAATTTTATGATAGTGCATGTCACCTCAAAAATTATTCTTTCTTTTTATCACTTACCTACTCGAGGACGAGTAGGAGTTAAGCTTGGGGATGTTGATACATTGCAAATGTATCTTTAATTTTTGATGTTCCATGCTTGGTTTTATCTACTTTCTTATGTTTTGTCCACACTTTGGAGTACTTTTCATATGATTTCTTGGAATAACCTATTAACAAGATGCCATAGTGTCAGTTGCCTGTTTTCTGTTGTTTTTGGTTCCAGAAAGTCAGAAAATGAATATTCTCAGAATTGGACGGGACAAAAGCCAAAGTTGATATTTTACCGGAAGACTCACGGAGCCAGAAGACGAGACGGAGAGGGGCCAGGGGCCAGCTGATACATTGCAAATGTATCTATAATTTTTGATGTTCCAGGCTTAGTTTTATCCACTTTCTTGTGTTTTGTTCCAACTTTGGAGTACTTTTCATATGATTTCTTGGACTAACCTATTAACAAGAGCCGTAGTGCCAGCTGCCTGTTTTCTGCTGTTTTTGGTTTCAGGAAAGTCAGAAAATGAATATTCTTAGAATTGGACGGGACAAAAGCCAAAGTGCATATTTTTCCGGAAGGGATTAAGTGCCAGAATACGAGACGGAGAAGGGCCAGGGAGCCACCACACCACCTAGCCGCGCGGCCAGGCCTGGCCCGCGCCAGGGGGTGGTGTGGCCGCTCCCAGCACCCCCTCGGCCTCTCCCTCCGCCTATATATTGCCCTCGGGGCGAAAACCCTAAGTACCCGATCAAAAATCCACGAAAGAGTCTGTAGCCGCCGTCATCTCCATCCCAAAATCAGGAGGGATCTGAAGCTCTTCTCGGCACCCTGCCGGAGAGGGGAATTCACCCTGGAGGCCTTCTTAATCACCATGCAAGCCTCTGGTGTGATGCGTGAGTAGTTCATCCTTGGACTATGGATCCATGTAGTAGCTAGATGGCTGGTTCTCCTCCTTTGTGCTTTCATGTCTAGATCTTGTGAGCTCCGTTCATGATCAAGATCATCTATTTGTAATTCTGCATGTTGTGTTTGAGGGGATCCGATGGATATTGAGATGCTATTTCAGATTGATTATTGATTCTATGATGTCTTTGTTATTTGAGATCTTGCATGCTTTCCGTTGTTAGTAGCTATCTTGGCCAAGTAGATGCTAGCAACTCCAAGAGTTGGTATTTATGCTCGATAGTGGGTTCATGCCTCTGGTAACCTGGGGAAGTGACAGAAATCTCTAAGGTACTAGATGTGTTGTTGCTACTAGGGAGAAAACAACAATCCTTTGTTCATAGAACAATCGTATTGTTTACTTTACACGCAGTTCGTAAAGCAATAATCTGTTGCTTGCAACTTAATACTGGAGGGGGTTCGGATGATAACCCGAAGGTGGATTATTAGTCATAGATGCAGTTGTATGGCGGTCTATGTATTATGTTGTAATGCCCAATCAAGTTCCAAAGGAGTCAAGATGATTAGTATATGCATGTATTGCTTTATCGGTGTTTGTCAATTGCCCCGCTGTAATTTGTTCACCCAGCATGTTATCTATCTAAGGAGAGCCACCTCTAGTGAACTATGGATCCCGGTCCTTTTCTTTTACATGCAATCTACAACTGTTTACTGCTTTGTGTTACTTTCTACAAACTTTTACTTCTTTCCATTTGATACGTTTAATCCTTTGTTTTCCGGCAAACACGGTGAGATTGACAACCTCATCGCAAGTTGGGAACAAAGTTCTGTGGCTGTGTTGTGCAGGTCTCCATGTTGCTACTAGCACCGGTAGTGCGCCCTGCCAAAGCTGAGCTAGTAACACCTTTGGGGTGTTTCCTTGCTCCTACTGGTTCGATTAAACCTTGGTTTCATAACTGCGGGAAACTTGCTGTTGTGCTCATCATACCTACCTCTTGGGGTTCCCAACGAGCTCTACATCAACACCGCCATCAAGCTTTTTTCTGGGCACCGTGCATTGAGCCATCAAGCGATTTTCTGGCGCCATTGCCGGGGAGTCAAGGACATCTTCACAAGGGGATTCCCTCATAACCAATCTCTTTACTTTGTTGTTTTTGTTTTGCTTAGTTTCTTTTGCTTTGTTTGCTTGTTTTGTTATTCAAAAACCCCAAAAAATAGTTTTACAAGTTTGCTTTCTTATTTGAAAAACACAAAAAAATTAGTTCCTATCTTGATTGCCACTATGTCTAGCCTTGCTTAAATCACTATGTCACCCGATGAAATGATTTTCACTTTTAAACAAGGAATTGAGGAAAGTTTTAAGGAAGCTTGGTCTAGAATGTCTGATCTACATGAAAAAACTGAGCCTAAAATGACTCAAAGCTTGTTCCTTAGCAGTTTTTACCTTGGGATTGATCTTTGCTATAGATATGCTTTAGATGTTGTTGTGGGAGGATATTTCCTCCAATGTAATGAGGATGATGTTATTAATGCTATAAAGAAATTGATCCTCACTTACAACATGCCTAGCCAAACTGATATTTCTTTCACAAAAATATTTGCTAGGTTGAACACTCTTGAGGCTAGCACTACTAGCTTAGAAAGTTGCTTTAATACGCTTAGGAAGCATCACAATTATGTTCCAATAAACTCCGAACCATCAAAGTGGTTCCCAACAGTAAAGATTGAGATGAACACCGAAACTTTTCAAGCTCGCTGTGATATCATGTCTGAATTTTGTCTTATGCCCAAAGATATTTGTAAATCTCTGAATACTTGGGGGCTTATTGAAGGAGGAAAAGAAATATCTCTTGCTAATAATACTACCATATTACCTCTTGCAATATCTTAAGGAGTGTTTACAAATATCCTTGGGAAAATGATTTCTATTGATTATCTTGTTATTGAATGTGCAGGAAAAGGACAAATTACACTTGGAAGGTCCCTATTAGAACTCCTTGGAGCAATAATAGATGTGGGAAAGGAGACCATGAACCTTTCTTCTCCACCAAACAATCATATTTTCCCCAAGGTTAAGAATAAAAGTAAGAGAGGTAAGCACAAGAAAGTTGGTTTTAATGCTTCTTCATTTGAGAATACTTGATCCTTTTTCTTGCTTCTTATGCCTAACTAAAAGGCGTTAAAGAAAAGTACTTATTGGGAGATAACCCAAAAGTTTTAGATGAGTCTTGGAAGTTATTACCTTTGTAATAACCTCTCCTTATCCTTTTTATTTGCTTTTTGTGCCAAGAGTAACCTCTAATGAGAGAGAAGTAATGATTGGGAAAGTTGTTGTCTCGAAACAGATTTCTGTGCTTCACCGTAAAAATCCGTGAGAGATCTTTGTATGTCAGATTGAGCTGTAATTTTTTTGATTCTGCCCCAGGTTGTTATCTAACTTTCGTTAGTTAAACACTTTTTGATTTGAGCAACAGAAGGTCTTCGAATAAATTCGTCTTTACCTGCTGGTCTGTTTTGACAGATTTCTGCCATTTTCTGCATTTGCTTCTTGTTGGTTCCTTCTTGAGTTCTTTTGGGGAATTGAGCTTTTTGAGGGAAGTGCTGCAGTAGCTAGTGTTCTAATGGAAGTTTAGTTGGTGTTAGAACTGAACCTTAAGACTTATTTATCTTAAGTGCACTAATAGTGCTAATAAAGATTGTGTGAAGTTTTGTATGAAGGAAAAATTTCAGGTGTATGGAAGGAATGAGTAATGAGATGAAGGATGGACTAAATCTCAATCTTGGGCATGCCACGCGTGTCACCCCAAGAAATATCCAAGAAGTACAAGCGTCAAAGCTTGGGGATGCCCAAGGCATCCCCTTCTTCATCAATAAAAATCCTAGGTTTCTTCCAAACGCTTCATTTTTATTGTTTCATGCACAGTTGTGTTTTTCTTGGAGCGTCTTCTTTTTTGTTTTCGTTTTGGTTTTCGTTTGCTTTGGTTTGCTTAGTTTGCTGAATAAATTGGTTGGACCCCCTCTTTCTTACATTGGTTTGCAAATAGTTTGGTTTGGTTTGGAAAAGAGTAGGAAAGTTCATACTTATGTGGTAAAAAGAGCTTGTTTTTTACTGTGGCCTATGCTTTGTCATGCCATGCTTGATATTCTTCTGGCTTTATGCTTAGTATACTTTGCTGTAGCATGAATTGTTATAAACAATTGAGATTGCTTAATGTGCCTTGGATGAATCATGCGTTGTTTTAACATATAAAGCATAGTATAGTGGTATTCTCCTTTGATGCTTTATTTGGGTTGACTTGGCGCATGCGCACACCATGTTATGACTATCTCAAGTCACCATAGCCTTTATGACCCTTTAGTTTTCAACTTGTAGTATCACTTTATGCTTTGATCAATGATGTTTTGTCGCTCTGCATGATTATGGCCATTATTGCTCTCTTAGTTTGTCGCTCCCAGTCTTTTGCTAGCCTCCATAACAAAGTATGAGTTCCACTCATGCATCCAACTCCCTAAACCAAGTTATTCCAAAGAGTCCACCATACCTACCTATTAGCTTATGCTATTCCAAGTATATTCATGCTTTTGTTTACCTTCCGAATTAAACTTGTTATGAGAAAACTAGTGATTAAAGCTCTCACGAACTTGATGACACACTTTACTTTTCTTGCCCTTAATAAACTTGAAACATTGTGTCTTCTATGTTGTATATGCTTGCACTTATTTGTTGGGAATTAGCAGAACCATGCTTTCATGGGGAACGCTTTCAACATTGCACTTGGTACTTGTACCTAGTTGATATCATGCTCTTTTGTATATGGATGTCGTCGGTGTGAAATGAAAGGGGACTTGTAAGTCCATGGAGTTATGTATATGTGTTAGAGAAACGCCTGGGCCGCTGGTCTAATCCATGCTGACATGGTGGAAACCTGCAGCGTAACCATAATGAGCTGTCTATGAAGCATTATTTTTATTAAAAAAGAGTCCTATATTGGGAAAAAAGAGAAAAAGAGAAAAAAAGGAGATAATATGAAAAGAGGAAAGAGAGAAAAAAGCACCATATTCCCATGGTAAATAAGAAGATTGCTGAGATGCTCGTTGTCTGCTTGCCTTGTCATTTTGATATGGGGATTCTTCCGTATCAACGGGCAAGGGGTACCCCGTTGGCGGTTCTCTATGATACGCATATACTTACAATGACAAGAACTTACCGGTGACTAAACTTGAGTAGCATGAGGAGCGTCCCTCGTATACAAGGGACATGAGATTTCTGACTTATACTTCGTCAAGCATGTACACCATAGTTTGTTCACTTTTACCTTAATCACTTCAAGATGCTTATGATAGGGGCAATGAGAGCTAAAAGCTATAAGTACCATAATTTTTGGAAGCTCTTTATGAGACTTGAATCCCTACTTCCTTTTACAAAGGCCTTGCTTCCACCATTATATTGAGTCTCCACCTTCTATCTTTATGCACCTACTTTGAGAGCATAGTGGCCATTCTTAGTTCTATGTGCGTTGTCCTAAGAATAGTTGATTGATGCATATTTGATATTGCTTGTTTTAAACTATTGTATCTAGTCACTCTTATGAACTTTGAAGGTGTCCTATGCATTTATATTTGCTACTCTATTGAGGGACAAGCTGAATACTATTATGCTATTATTTCTTTATGTGAAACAAACAAACGTCTTGCAAAGCATTGTTATTCATGAATCTTTTGTTTGTGCCTTTTCATGTTGCATGATAGTTTCTTTGCTTATTGCTAGAACTTTGTATTTCATGCTATGATTGAAGTACTATGATCCCAGCTGTGAATGCTTTACAAATACTTTGATCAAGTCTTTGATGGTGCATGTCACCTCAAAAATCATTCTTTCTTTTTATCACTTACCTACTCGAGGACAAGGAGGAGTTAAGCTTGGGGATGTTGATACATTGCAAATGTATCTATAATTTTTGATGTTCCATGCTTAGTTTTATCCACTTTCTTGTGTTTTGTTCCAACTTTGGAGTACTTTTCATATGATTTCTTGGACTAACCTATTAACAAAAGCCGCAGTGCCAGCTGCCTGTTTTCTGCTGTTTTTGGTTCCAGGAAAGTCAGAAAATGAATATTCTCGGAATTGGACGGGACAAAAGCCAAAGTGCCTATTTTTCTAGAAGGGATTAAGTGCCAGAATACGAGACGGAGAAGGGCTAGGGAGCCACCACACCACATGGCCGCGCGGCCAGGCCTGGCCCGCGCCAGGGGGTGGTCTGGCCGCTCCCGACACCCCCTCGGCCTCTCCTTCCGCCTATATATTGCCCTCGGGACAAAAACCCTAAGTACCCGATCAAAAATCCACGAAAGAGTCTATAGCCGCCGTCATCTCCATCCCTAGATCGGGAGGGATCTGAAGCTCTTCCCGGCACCCTGCCAGAGAGGAGAATTCACCATGGAGGCCTTCTTCATCACCATGCAAGCCTCTGGTGTGATGCGTGAGTAGTTCATCCTTGGACTATGGATCCATGTAGTAGCTAGATGGCTGGTTCTCCTCCTTTGTGCTTTCATGTCTAGATCTTGTGAGCTCCGTTCATGATCAAGATCATCTATTTGTAATTCTGCATGTTGTGTTTGAGGGGATCCGATGGATATTGAGATGCTATTTCAGATTGATTATTGATTCTATGATGTCTTTGTTATTTGAGATCTTGCATGCTTTCCGTTGTTAGTAGCTATCTTGGCCAAGTAGATGCTAGCAACTCCAAGAGTTGGTATTTATGCTCGATAGTGGGTTCATGCCTCTGGTAACCTGGGGAAGTGACAGAAATCTCTAAGGTACTAGATGTGTTGTTGCTACTAGGGAGAAAACAACAATCCTTTGTTCATAGAACAATCGTATTGTTTACTTTACACGCAGTTCGTAAAGCAATAATCTGTTGCTTGCAACTTAATACTGGAGGGGGTTCGGATGATAACCCGAAGGTGGATTATTAGTCATAGATGCAGTTGGATGGCGGTCTATGTATTATGTTGTAATGCCCAATCAAGTTCCAAAGGAGTCAAGATGATTAGTATATGCATGTATTGCTTTATCGGTGTTTGTCAATTGCCCCGCTGTAATTTGTTCACCCAGCATGTTATCTATCTAAGGAGAGCCACCTCTAGTGAACTATGGATCCCGGTCCTTTTCTTTTACATGCAATCTACAACTGTTTACTGCTTTGTGTTACTTTCTACAAACTTTTACTTCTTTCCATTTGATACGTTTAATCCTTTGTTTTCCGGCAAACACGGTGAGATTGACAACCTCATCGCAAGTTGGGAACAAAGTTCTGTGGTTGTGTTGTGCAGGTCTCCATGTTGCTACTAGCACCGGTAGTGCGCCCTGCCAAAGCTGAGCTAGTAACACCTTTGGGGTGTTTCCTTGCTCCTACTGGTTCGATTAAACCTTGGTTTCATAACTGCGGGAAACTTGCTGTTGTGCTCATCATACCTACCTCTTGGGGTTCCCAACGAGCTCTACATCAACACCGCCATCAAGCTTTTTTCTGGGCACCGTGCATTGAGCCATCACCAGCCACACCATAGGGTGGCGCAGGCCCCCCTTGGCCGCGCCACCAGGTGGTGTGGGCCCCTCCGGCCTCCACCGACCTTGCTCTTTCGCCTATATATTCCTCCCGATGCAAAAACCCTAAAGAGTCAAGCCTCCAGCCACGAAAAGTTCCGCAGCGCCGCCGCCACAGAAGGGAAGATTCGGGGGACAGAATGTCTCTGTTCCGGCACCCTGCCGGGACGGGGAAGTGCACCCGGAGCCATCTCCATCAATCTCCACCACCATATCCATCACCGTTGTTGATTCCCATGATGAGGAGGGAGTATTTCTTCCTCGAGGCTAAAGGGTTCTACCGGTAGCTATGTGTTCGTCTCTCTCTCTATGTGTGATCATATTGTGATCATGAGCTTGTAATCTATAGATCTACCTTGCTACTCAAGTGCTTTAATAGATCTCTGCTCTCCCCATGTGTGTGAAAGTGACAGCGTGCACACCATGGTGGCACTTAGGCTAGAGATTACAAATACTTGTTATGAGTTATATTTCAAGTTGGATGTCTTTATGAAATTGTGGTGTTTGTTGGACTCATCTAGTACTCAAGGTGACAGTGTGGGGTTTTCTAGATGGGAAAGGCTTACTTTGAGGTGTGATGTTATAGCCCTACCGTTGATTAGAGTGTCTAACCGGAGAGTAGTTAAGAGTAGTATCATGAAGATAATATATTTATGAGAGACTGTTCACTAGTGAAAGTATGATCCCTAGGCCTTGTTTCTAAGCATTGATACAACGTTTGCAACTAGGTCTGTTACATGGTTGCTTGCTTCCATCTTTATTTCAGTTTGCCTTTAGTCTGTTCCACGCCATCAAGCTATTTTTATCACCGTTACCACTTATAATTATCCATACCACTTGTATTTCACTGTCTCTTCGCCGAACTAGTGCACCTATACACCTGACAAGTGTATTAGGTGTGTTGGGGACACAAGAGACTTCTTGTATCTTGATTGCAGGGTTGCTTGAGAGGGAATACATTTGACCACTTCCTCCTGAGTTCGATAAACCTTGGGTGATCCACTTAAGGGAAAATTTGCTGCTGTTCTACAAACCTCTGCACTTGGAGGCCCAACAATTGTCTACAAGAATAGAAGTCCGTAGACATCAGTCATATGCTCAAAAGGCATCATCTCGGGAAGATCCACATGATGAACAAAAAGAGGAAAAGTGAAAATGTCCATGTCATCATGCTAGCCATGAGGAATACTTGTGGAAGGCACTGTGGCATTGATCAGGCGTTGAACATATTGGGCATAGTTAGACGTCATACGCTTCTCCACAGTCTGATGAATCTTGGAATAGATAAAGTCACAATAGTTGATCTTCCTCAAGCGGCGGGGATGGCAATAGTACATCAAATTCTTATGATACCCACGGTTGTTAGCTTCATCACCTGCCTTGCTCACAAGGTTGTGGCGGAAGATCTTGGCAAGGGACATGTAATAGAAGTACATGTGTGAAAGGCTGGGTGGATCATGGATTGGGTCCTCAGGATAGCAATGACCGATGTGATCTTCAAGCATGGTGTGAATGCAAAAACCACCGACCCTATCCTTAGAATAGCTCACAACAACACAAAACTCAGTAAACGCCACAAAATATGGTTGAGTACCGGTCATCCATGTGATGGTGCGAGTAGAGTCAGCGTGGAAGTAAACGGTATAGAAAAACTTAAGATGAGAATTGGCTTAAGCTTCACATTGATGGTGATAAGATCATACACATCTAGATTCTTCAAGGCAGCATCAATGAATCAAAAGTCCCTATTGATGTGCCTCTCATAGTGTTCCTCATTGAGATAGTTGGGAGGAACAAGGAAACCAGACTTCATGCAACCAAACTGATTATAAAAGTCACCACAAAAACAACGTTGAGTATTTGTCGAGAAAAGCTTATCATTACACTGCTAGGTGTGCTCACGGAACTGGTATGGGTTTTGCTTTAGAAGGTTTCTCTACTCCATAGCAGACATCTCAGAGAAAGTGTTGACATTTAGAGGTTCTTCTTCTTCTATGGGGCCAAGGACCTTGCCCTTCTTAGACTCTTTGCTAGCAGTGGATTTCTTCCTGGGAGCCTTTTGGCTACCTCCTGTACATGAGCCCCTACTTCTGCACCTACTACTTCTTGATGTTGGGAGAGATGGCCACTAGTACAGCTAGACGGGAACCACTGAACATCAAGCTTCCACTTCTTGCCCATGTCAACCTTGAACTAGTTGTGCTCGGAAACTGCAATAAGAACCTCAAAAAGAGAGCAAAACATAAACAAGCTTACATGCCACTGGAGTGAAACCCAACAACATTAGATTTGAGCAAGTGCACATTTGGAAAAATTTGGTGACAAGGAGTTTTGGTGCTAGGTCTGGTGAACCAGACCCACCGCCGAAGTGGTCGATGCCAGGTCCAACGGATCGGAAACACCATCGATGTGGCCAGTGCCAGGTCCGGCGGACCGAAGAAAGCGCTGAAATCAGCGATAGGGGTGGAAATGTCTTGACAAATTCTCAAAGGCGACTCAAAAAATTGCACAAATATAAATAGTGAGTGAATGGGAGGCCGTGATTTAACATGGGTGGCATCCAAAGACAAAGAGGTACACTAGATGTCAAACCTAATTCTTCAACTCGAAGAAGATGGAGTAAAACTAGGGAAAGATAGAGCAAGGGATGGAGAAAAATACCTGGAGACACCAAAGAAGACACGAAGTCCCTTGCTAGCTTTGACAAGGAGGTGAACCTCATAGGAAGAACATGGAGAAAATCCCCGTTCTCCCAATGTTGTCAAGGAGAGGAGAAATCCTTCGGTGAAGAGCCTCCAATTGACCTGATATACTGATTGGTTGAGTTTGGGGATGTTTTGGTGGAGGGAATAGCCTAGAGGAAGGTGGAGCGGGGTGGGGCGGAGGCCATGGCACTAGAGCACGGGGAGAAAATAGGTGAGTGGCCAAATTCCCCCCACGCATGAAAAGATATATACCCCCAAACTTTCAGATCAGCAATAATTCTGGTAGGACCAGAGTCCATGCCAAACCAACTAGCGTAGACTGGACCATTCGACAATGACCGAAACAGAGCTCAATATGGTTGTTTGATCGCCACTGGAATTGTCAGCGCATGTCGGAGCTTCCAGTGGTAGGGCCGGCAGGCCGGGATGGCCGCCGAAACTTTCTAGAACTAAAAAATGGGAGTTATGGCATAGATTTAGATAGTGTATTGTTTGGGAAACCAAATGGTCATGTACACAAGATGCAAAAACAAGTCTTCTAGCCATACCCATTGAAGTAAAAACAACTAAAATATGAATAGCAACAATGGGCATGAGTTTGAAATCATCAAGAGCCAATTCACACAATACAAGAGAGGGATGTTTGGCGGGGTATTTCCCCCTATGTTTAAGCACAAATGTCATGGCGCCTCAAAGATAGATGCTTAGACCCATATCATGACATGAGATCAATTTATATCGCACACATAGGTATGCATCAAACCAAGACATAGTAAGATGACTATCCCCACATGTGTTGCACGACTAATCTACATAGCATGTTAAGAGCAAGAATATAGTGCAAGAATTAAATCAATCCAAGATTTTAGGATCTAGAATATCGAGTTCTCGCCTCAACATAACAAAATGGGCTTCATCCCAAGGTTTTGTGAAAATATCCGCCAATTGGAACATTGTTCCCACATGAGTGAGACTGATGTCACCATTTGCGACATGGTCACATAGGAAGTGGTGGCAGATGTCAATATGTTTGGTGCAACAATGTTGGACAGCGTTATTGGCGATCTTTATAGCGCTTTCATTGTTACATAAAAGAGGCACGGTACCAAGATACATAACATAGTCTTTCAAGGTTTGCCTCCATAACAATTGGGCATAACAAGATGCTGCGGATATGTTTTCTGCTTCAGCGATGGATATGGTGGTGGAGTTTTGTTTCTTGGATGACCAACTCACCAACAACCGGCCAATGAATTGGCAAGCCCAAGAGGTCGACTTTTGGTACCGGCCCAATCGGAATTCGAATAGCCAACAATCTCAAAGGTTTACCCCTTTGGATACCAAAGCCCAAGTGTAGGAGTGAGACAAGATATATAAAAATATGTTTGATCGCTATCAAATGGCACTTCTTGGGAGAGGATTGAAAACGAGCACATATTCCAACACTTAACATGATATCCAGCCTAGAAGCACAAAGGTAGATCAAGGAACCAATCATGGAGCGATATAACTTTTGATCCACGTCCTTTCCCACCTTCCCCAAGACCAAGTTGCTCATTTAGGGGTATGGGTATCTTCACGGGGTTAGCATTGGTCATATAAAACTTCTTGAGCATGGCATTCACATACTTCTCTTGTGAGATGAAGGTTCCTTGAGCAAGTTGCTTCACAATGAAGCCTAGGAAGTACTTCAACTCCCCCATCATGGACATCCTAAACTTCTTAGTCATCAACTCAGCAAAAGATTTGTTATGACATTTGTTAGCTCCACCAAAGATAATATCATTAACATAAATTTGAACTATGAACAAACCACCCCCTTTAACCCATTTGGTGAAAAGGATGGAATCGACCTTACCCATGCTAAACCCATCCATGAGTAAGGAATCCTTAAGGTGCTCATACCAAGCACGAGGAACTTGCTTTAGTCCGTAGAGCGCCTTATGGAGTAGATGCACATGGTTGGGATAGTGTGTGTATTCAAAACCCGGGGGTTGCGCAACATATGCAAGCTCTTTCAAGGGAACATTAAGAAATACAATTTTCACATCCATTTGAAAAAGCTGAAGTTATGAAAAGATGCATATGCAAGAGACGAATAGCTTCAAGGCGATCAACGGGCACAAAGGTTTCCTCATAGTATATACCTTCTATTTGGGCATACCCTTGCGCCACTAACCTTGATTTATTTCTTATGATTGTTCCATTCTCATCTTTCTTGTTCTTAAACACCCACTTGGTTCCAATGACATTGATGTGATGATCTTTAGGCCTCTCCACGAGAGACCAAACTTAATTGCGAGTAAAGCACTCAAGTTCTTCTTGCATGGCAATGACCCAATCTGGATCCTCCAAAGCTTCATCAACCTTGAGTGACTCAAAGTTGGACACAAATGCATGGTGCCCACAAAAGGTTGTGAGATCATTCTTCTTCTTGCGAGTCTCAATCCCTCTTGATATGCTTCAAAGGATATTGTTGACTTGAATCCCACTTGCAATGGAGATAGCCTTGATCTTCCGGATTGTGCCTTCATGATGAACAAATTCATCTTTTGAAGGGCCTTGATCATTGACAACATCTTGAGCTTGGCCTTGAGATGGAGGATCTTGTTCTTCTACTTGGACTTGCTCAAGGGCTTGAGGGATTAGTTCTTGTTATTCAGTATGAAAGTGCTCTTAAGTGAGTGGTTCATCTTGTGGTGTACTTGATGGTTCAACTTGAGTATAGCGAGGCTCTTCTTGAGTTGGGCTTGATTCTTCCTTATCATCATCTTAATTATTATTGTGAGATTTGGTGGGCAAGATATGCCCAATTCCCATCAACTTGATGACCCGAGAAGAATCTTCATCACCTACATAACATGGAACAACTTTCCACTCTTGGGAGCCATTATTCTCTAAAAACTCCACGTCACAAGATACTTCCATACATCCACTGGATTTGTTGTAGTATCTATAGGCATGAGATTTTTCCGCATAACCAACAAAGATACCCTCTATGGTTCTAGATTTGAAATTACCAAGCTTTTCTTTCTTATTCTTAACAAGGCGTTTGCATCCGAAGACACGGAAGTACTTGACGTTGGGATTGTTGTTTGATATTAGCTTGTGCGGAGTCTTGTCGAAAGGAGCACAGAGGAAGATCCGGTTCGAGTAGTGAATCGTGGTAGAGATGGCTTCTCCCCAAAACTTGTGGGGTAACTTGAATTCACTCAACATAGCACTTGCCATGTCAATGATTGTCCGGTACTTCCTTTCAACAAAACCTTTTTTTAAGGGGTGTCGGGAGACAAAAATTCATGATTGATCCCCTCATCTTGAATGAACTCTTACATGGTGTAGTTCTTAAATTCAGTACCATTGTCAAACCTAACGGTCTTGATCTCCACTTCATAGGTGTTTTGAGCTTTCTTGGTGAATATCATGAATTCCTTGTAGGTCTCATCCTTAGACTTGAGGAGGAAAACCCAAGTGTATCTTGAGTAGTCATCAATGATGACAAGTCCATACTTCCTCCCACCAAGAGTGTCATAGGTTGATGGCTCGAAGAGATCCACGAAATTTCCTACGATGGGAACAATTATACGCCAAGATCTATCTACTAGATACAAGCAACAGGTGGATATACATCCATAGAGAACATAACCTTGAAGATCGACAAAGCATTGTTAACGAAACTGATTTTGTGGTTGATGTAGTTGTACACTTGCTGATCTCAAGATCGTGATGAAGTCCAGCGAGTCTAATAGGTCTAGTACCAGCAAGTCCAGCAGGTCCAGCACCACCAAGTCCAGCACCACAAAGCAGCGGTACATCTGTGATCGCACACATGTCCGATACCCTGACAACCTCCGTCCCTCGCTCCAGCAAAGCAGCGGAAGCAGCAACTCCTTTCCACATAAAGCCACCAGGAACATATATCTTGCTAATCAGAGACCATGGGGAATAATTTCTAGAGGGGGAGAGAGATCATTCACGAGGAGGTGTGAGAGTGGAGGAGGAGGGGAGATCCATTTATAGGAGGAGGGGCAGCCCTAAAGGGTCCATGCACATGGCATGGTGGTACCCCCACCTCTCCCTCCATAATGGTGAGTAGAGCTTCCACTAAGCCCACTCCCATTAAAACCAACTCCACTCACTTTGCATTAATTTTCCACCAAATTTAATGCAAGCTCTCATTAAATAAAACTATTTTATTTATTTTATTCAGAATTTTGTTAATTATTTTAATTAACAAACATTCACATAAACCCCCTGCAACATTTCAATACCACATGCAGAATAAGTTTCTGTAATTTCACCCGAAACAATTCCGGTTTCCATCGAAATGATTTCAGCGCTTTCTTAAATCTTTATCTGAAACATATTTGCTCCAAATGGTGTCGGTATCCCTTAAGTGTGTCACCCTATGGTTCACGAGTAATGTAGACATGATCGAGACCTTTCACCGGTCAATAATCAGCAGCGGGACCTATAGATCCGTATTGACTCCCACATTCAACGATGACTCTAGTGATCGTGTGAACCTTTAACCTCATAACTAAATCCCTATTTCTCGTAATATATTACATGTACGAGATTCGATCATCGGTATCTCAATACCTAGTTTGATCTTGTTACCGACATGCACTCTTTTCTCGTTCTCGTGATGTAACATTCTAGTGATCACGTCACTGCTTGCAAGCTATCTCAATGTGATATCACCGAGAGGGCCCTAAGTATATCTATCCGTCATCGGGATGGACAAATCCCACTCTTGATCCATGAGCCTAAACATAACACTTTCAGAGTACCCAAAACCACCTTTATAGTCACCCTGTTACGGTGTGACGTTTGATGTTATCAAAGTACTCTTCCGGTGTTAGCAATTAACATGATCTCATGGTCAAAGGACTAAGATTACTTCATATGGTGTTATAGCCATATAAACACAGTGACTTTGATTGTAATGCTATACTTCGGATGAATTTTCATCACATTATTCACCAATGTTGTGACCTCGTTATTAACAACATCCAATGTCCATGGTCAGGAAACCTTGATCATCTTGTTAATCACGAGCTAGTTTATAAGAGAGGCATAACTAGGAACCCTTTATTTATTTATTAAACACACATGTATTAACGTTTCCAATTAATACAATCATAGCATGCAAAATAAAAATTTATCATAAACAAGGAATAAGATAATAACCACTTTATTATTGCCTCTCGGGCATATTCCCTTTAGTCTCCCACTTGCACTAGAGTCAATAATATAGTCTGTAAACTTGCACATTCAACATCTATGGATTTCTAGTGTTGTATATATGCGTTTGCTAGTGGTTACCATAATCTCCAGATCTGACATTTTCAGGTCCGCGTGTATTTGCATGTCTTTGCATCTCTACGCACTCATTCTCAAATGAGATGGCATTGTATAAATTTAGTCCTTTGGTGAGACCTTTAGTTCCTTTGGGTTAAAAGATGTTGATAGTATTGTCGTACAATATATGTTCATAGTACTAGCCCACTATGAACCACACCTAGTTTGATAACAAACTACTTAACCAAATTCCCTCCTTTGCTGCTACTATAGCAGCCATATACTTAGCCTTTTGTTGAGTATCCGTCTAAATGTATCAACTTTGGAACTCATCCAAATCCATCATGGAACCTCCCTTCCATTACATTGTGCCACCCATAGTTTAAATTGAGATAAATTTAATTTGTATCTTGTGACAAACTAGTATCAATGTAACACTTTACAATGAACAACTTTCAACTATTTGTCACTTATACATGATATATTCTTAGTTCTTCTAAAGCTCATAAGAATATCTTTACTATCGTCCAATGATCATCTTATGAATCATTCTAGTATATGCTCACAATATTTAGAGCATAGGACATATCACGGTATTATTGATCAAAATATTCATGTGATTTCACTCACCAAGTGTCAATACACTTGAATCTTGATTCAATCCTTTCCATGCGGCAAGAACCTTTCTTGTCGTTTCCATATTGAACCCTTTCAATATCTCATATATGTACGTATGGCACAACCATATTAGCGCCTCAATCTATCCATATAGACATTGATGCCAAATATTCTGGTTTTACCCAAGTCTTTCATCGAAATCCAATTTTAATGAAATTCTTAACTCGTGTCAATGAAAGATACATCATTTCCAATCAACACCATGTATTCTACATAATGTATTATAAATATGTCTCAGTGCTCTCACTTAATTTTTTGCAAATTTAAGCATCTTCATCGTCTCCGATAAAATTAAACTCTTTTAACATTTTCATCATGGTGAAGATTCTAACTCCGCTATGATCATTTCAACCATTGAAATTTGCACGCCTTTTTAGCATCCTTTGAATTAACAAAACCCTTTGGACCGTGTCATGTATACGTCCTAGGTAACCATTCTATTAGAAGAACATTGTTTTGTTGTTCAACTACCATATACCAAATTATATGTAGTGGTTCGTACATTAATCCATCAAGACTAAATATCGCTATGAAAGATCAAATCTTGTCATAGAAAACTCCGTGAACATAGTCGTAAACTCCTTTTCGACATGTCGACTATTTCATAGATGTCAAACATCCATGTCTATTTCTTTATAGATCCAAATACGACCGATAGGCTTTACATCTTTCCGGAGGGTCTTGCAAGTTCAAAAACTTGATTTCTCGTGTAAGGAAACTATCACGGATTTTATGACTTATAGTCACTTGATGGAGTCAGGGCCCATCATCGCTTCTTTGCATGTAGTCGGTTCATCATTGTCAAAACAATAACGACTTCTGTTTCAAATCTTACTATTTGATTCTTACCAACCCACATGGTTCAATAGGAATTCTAATCTCTGAGATCACAACCTTTGTAATCACGGGATCCATGAGCATTTTAGCCGCCTCCGGGACACTTTCCGGTGCTGCGCTACTTAGGACATGTTGCTTAGGTTCATTAACCTAATCAAAGTTCTATTGTCCTCTCACTTAACTTTTGTGAAAAAATCCTTCTTTAAGAAACTTCACGTTCCAAGCGACGAACTCTTTTGTCTTTGGTGTTATGGAGGAATACCCAACAAATTATTTGGGATAACCTACAAAGACGTGCTTATCTGACTTTGGTTGTAAACATTTTACTTATGCATAACATACCAAAATTTAAGAAAAGACAACTCGGGTTTTATCCCAAACCATAACCTTTATGGTGTCATTTCAACGGATCACGATGGTGCTCTTTTCAGTGTAAAAGCGGTAGTCTCTAAAGCTTTAATCCTTAAAACATAATGGCAGTTTTATAAATGACACCTTCGATCTTACCATGTCAAACAAGGTTCGATTTGATCTCTTGAACATACCATAGTCCTATGGTTTATTGGGAAATGCAAATCCATGGAACAATTCCTAAAATCTTAGGTGTTTTGATAAACATGTAACTCAAATATCTTCCTTTATGATCGAATCATAAACTCTTTATTTTCTTGTTGCAATGATTTTCCACTTCATCTTGAAAGTATTTGAAAAAAATTCAAATGTTTCATACTTCTTCCTTATCAAGTAAATGTACAGATATATTCACTCAAATTTCCGAAGAAAGCATATGAAGTCGAAATATGCACCACACATGGCTACATATAATAGACTATATACATCAATATGCACAATTTCCAATAAGTTAGTCACCCATTCCCTTTTGGCCTATGAACGGAGTTTCAATTATCTCGAGGAAAGTTTCACAAGCGTCATTTGATCAAAATCAAAGACTCCAAAAATCCATCGACATGGAGTTTCTTCATGTTTTCTTTCCAATATAATTTAAACGGCGATGCCACTTCGTAAGTGATCTTTCAATCGTTTGTCTTGCGACATTTTAGCATTATTTTTATGGACATGATTTCTCCAACTAGACTTGTAAAAGTTCATCCATCTTCTATGGAATACGGTAATTATTTGAACAACCATTGTTCTCATAATATCGGAACAAAATAACAATTATTTAAACAAATCTTGAAGGCAAGCTTTGATGTCAACGATGAACACAATAACACTTTATTTGTTTTCGATGAACATCATCACATATTCTCTTGCTAGTTACTTAGGCCATTGTAGTTCATGAATTGCGTTGTTCTATATGACATTTCATACCAACTAATTTGGTATCCAATACCAAAGAACCATATTGTTTAACAAGCAAAGAATACAACCATAACATGTATATCATATATATACCTTAGCTGGACATTTCCAGTCTTTTCTTTTCTACCAAATATTTTATAGATTCTCTTTCGGCATTTCCTTTTCCTTTTAAAATAATCTATCAACATGAACAGTGGCGCCATACATATGACACATAGTCCAAAGCGTGTATAGTCAAATACTGATACCTTTGGACTTGCACTTTAAAGTGGATCACCATCATCAAATGTTTGGTGTTCTTTCAAAAAATCCATTCTTCGGTAATATTTTAATGTAGTAAACATTTTACCTACATCTTCTATTCACCCTTATCATGACAACTTTCATGATCAAGCTACTGTAGCCTATAAGCATGAACAGTGAGTATAATATCAGTTCCCAAAACCTTTTTGGGAGATTAGGACGTCTAGTGTCTCCAACCTTCGCAAATTCTTATACAATATAAGAACATGTATTTTGCTAAATTATACTCTATCATATTGCAACCATAAACATTGTTTCATATATCACAATATCTTCCACACATGATGGTTTCTGAAACAATTCTTTTAGCTCCCAGATAACCTCGATATTAAAATAATATTTGAATATCAAGAATCATGGAGGCAAACATGATACTTCAGATACTAAAACTGGAATTGTTACTCTTGGTTTAATACTACTTATTAAACTTCATGGAGTAAATAGAGTTTGCTGAAAGTTTGCAATAGGACTTCTAAACATTAAATTGACATTCAAAACAATACGATACTAGTTCGTAAAGTAAATATCTAGAATTATATAGTTCTATTATCTCAATTAAAACTAAGCGCAAGGTAGTAAACATATGCCAATGATTACAACAAATTATGCAAATTTACTTCGATTTTAGTTTATGATAAATTGAGTTCGACTAATCCGAATTACAAATGAACTCCCACTCAAAAACAACATCCCTCATGTCTTTTTGGTGATTACATGAACCAAATCCACTACACCAAGTCCAAGCATCACGTAAGTCGGTGTAGCTTCAAAGGTGAGCATCAATATGGGCATCATATCAACCATATGACTCATGCTTAACCTTTTGGTCCGTGTTCTGAGGCCATGTCTGTACATGCTAGGCTCGCCAAGTAAGAACCTTAGTACTTGCGTGTGTAAAACTGTCTTACACCCATTGTATGAAAGCGCAGAGTCGAGTACACCCGATCATCACGTGATGTCTCGAAACACGGTCCACATAACGGTGCATACTTCAAGAAGAACACATTTTTATCTTGATATCTAAATGAGGGATCATCTTATAATGCTACTAAAGAACCAAACAAGCAATATAAGATGCAAACAAACATCATATGCAAAAAGTGAAATGATATGGTTCTTGCACTTGATCACTATCATGTGTATCGTGGTATGATCTTTATCATTCCTTTGTGTGTAAGGCCAAGGTTTATGGAACTTACATGTTAGGTATGTTATAAGAGTATCAACTATACTTCAACTTACAACATTACCATATCATGACACTAGCCCGGCAACAATCTAAACTATATGCCTTTAATTTATCCATTGCAAGTTTTACGTGGCTTAGGGCTTTCGAAGATAGAACTTGTCTTACCTACGAACATGGAACCACAACGATGATAATCAAATTATTAGCAACTCGTTGTAATCAGATATTGACTATAGTAGGAGAGATAGACACCCACTAGCCACTTATGCAAAACTAGTTGCATGTCAAGCGTGGAACATGTCTCATGTGCGAGGACATGTAAAGTTAGTCTGGGTCACTTCATCCCACTATGCCATCAATATCCAAAATACATAGAATATGCAATACAATGATCATCAACGCCCACATACTCATTGTGTTCTACCCGTGCAAAGCATCTACGCATAGATCCGGCTTTGATACCATTATTGGGTTCACAGCATAGAAAATAAAAAAATCCTACGATGGGAACTATTATATGCCAATATCTATCTACTAGATACAAGCAACTGGTGGATATACATCCATAGAGAACATACCCTTGAAGATCGCCAAAGCATGGTTAACGAAACTGATTTCATGGTTGATAGATTTGTACACTTGCTGATCTTAAGATCGTGTTGAAGTCCAGCGAGTCCAGCAGGTCCAGCACTAGCAAGTCCAGCAGGTCCAGCACAAGCAGGTCCAGCACCACCAAGTCCAGCACCGCAAAGCAGCAGTGCATCCGTGATCGCACACACGTCCGGTACCCCGACAACCTTTGTCCCTCGCTCTAGCAAAGCAGCGGAAGCAGCAACTCCTTTCCAGATAAAGCACCGGGAACATGTATCTCGCTAATCCGACACCATGGGGAATAATTTCTAGAGGGGAGAGAGATCCTTCACGAGGAGGTGTGAGAGTGGAGGAGGAGGGGAGCTCCTTTTATAGGAGGAGGGGCAGCCCCAAAGGGTCCATGCGCATGGCATGGTGGTACCCCCACCTCTCCCTCCATAATGGTGAGTGGAGGTTCCACTAAGCCCACTCCCATTAAAACCAACTCCACTCACTTTGCATTAATTTTCTACCAAATTTAATGCAAACTCTCATTAAATAAAAATATTTTATTTATTTTATTCAGATTTTTTTAATTACTTTAATTAACAAACATTCACATAAAACCCCCCTGCAACATTTCAATATCATATGTAGAACTAGTTTCTGCAATTTCACCCAAAACAATTCCGGTTTCCATCGAAATGATTCCAGCGCCTTCTTAAATCTTTATTTGAAACATATTTGCTCTAAATGGTGTTGATATCCCTTAAGTGTCTCACCCTGCGGTTCGTGAATAATGCATACATGATCGAGACCTTTCTCCGATCAATAATCAGCAACGGGACCTGGAGATCAGTACTAACTCCCACACATTCAACGATGACTCTAGTGATCGTGTGAACCTTTAACGTCGTAACTAAATCCCTTTGTCTCATGATATATTACATGTCCAAGATTCGATCATCGGTATCTCAATACCTAGTTTGATCTCGTTACCGACACACACTCTTTTTTCGTTATCGTGATATAACATTCCAGTGATCACATCACTTGCTTGTAAGCTATCTCAATGTGATATCACCGAGAGGGTCCTGAGTATATCTATTCATCATCGGGATGGACAAATCCCACTCTTGATCCATGAGCCTCAACATAACACTTTCAGAGTAGCCAAACCCACCTTTATAGTCACCCTGTTACGGTGTGACATTTGATGTTTTCAAAGTACTCTTCGGGTGTTAGCAATTAACATGATCTCTTGGTTTAAGGACTAGGATTACTTTGTATGATGTTATAGCAATATAGGATGGGTTATATTTTCTCGCAAATTTATGATTGGGGTTACCCCTTATGGCTCCCCTATTCACAACATTTTCCTGGATTGGTCAACCACCTTGTTCCCTTCTTGCACAAAGCTGATCTTCTTAGGTGAAGTGACACCATTCTTATTATTCTTTGGGTCAAACCCAATTCCTTGCTTTGGATCTCTCACCTTTTGATGAGCAAGAATATTATCAAGAATATTGCTCTTAGAAGTGGGTGTGAGACGCTCCTTCTCAAGTTGTTCTTTCAACTTCTCATTCTCCTCAATGAGAAGAGCTTGATCCAAGGTAGAGTTAGAGGCGCAAGCAATATTTTGAACAATAATTGGATCCTTCAATGTACCGAGAGCCTTTTCATAAGACACTCTAAGTTGATCATGATTCTCCCCAAGTTTTATGAGCTCACACTTGACTAGAAAATTAGCTTTCTCAAGGTGCTCAAGGTCATTGGTGAGAGAAGCATGAGCAATCTCAAGTTCCTTATTTGAAGCTTCAAGCTCTTGGTACAAGGAATTATCCCTATCAAGAGTATCCACATCTTTTGCCTTATCAATTTCAAAGGTTCCAATTTGTTGTTTAAGAAGTGAAGTGGTATTGTTTTCCTCGCTTAGCTCTTGCATAAGGAGATTGAATCTCCATTCCTCATCATCAATATGAGATTCCAAGCTATCCATAGTCTCGTCACGTAAGTTTACAAGGTCCATTAATTGCTTGACTCTAGCACGGACATTGCTAGGAAGAGACATCATAATTTTATACAATTATTGTGTATAGTTTTCATCAAATTCATCATTGTCACTATCATTGTTGCTATCATAATCCTACAAGATGCTAGAAAGTTATGGAGGAGAAGAGATTACCTTGCAGCTCCTCGCCATAAGAAAAGTCTCAGTGACCTTACGAGTAGGGGAGTCATCAGCGTAGTCCTTGGTGTAGTCGTAGGTGAATAGTGACCCGGGTTTAGCAAAAGCTTAACCAGCCAAACCCACAACCTTCTCCTCATCCTCACTATTCGCATCGGATATGTACTATTAACCAAGGAAGCCTTTCCCATCATTCTTTTTGTTCTTCTAAGATCTTTCGTTGATGGGATTGGGCTTAAATCTTGGCTTGGTACCCTCTTCATACTTGGGTTTGTCAAGTCTCTTCTCAAATGGGCACTTGTCCGTAAAGTGATCCGCTTGATCACAATTGTAGCAAGTCCTCTTCTTCTCACATATTTCTTAGTGTTCTATTGGTTTATACTCTTACTTGTTAGAGTTCTATTGGATTGGTGGACCGTTCGGTCAGAAATAATCGGTTCCAATTAGAGTGAGTGTTTTCTTGTCTTTCAAATTTCGGAGGTTGCTTTGTTTGGAGTTTCTTGCCAGGATCAATTCTGCGGGTTTGCTTTTCTATTTGTCTCCAGGTTTGCATGTGTTATTCGTCGTGTTCTTTGTGTTTTTCGCCTTATCCCTCTAATCACCCTCAACATCCATGAATCCATGAAGATCGGGCAACCTAGTGTCCATAACATATGGTATCAGTAGCCTAGATTACCATGGATTTGACCCTCACCTCTACTCCCATATATTTCTTCCAAATTTTTGAAAATACCAAAAATTAGCCCCCAAAATCCTTTGGATCAATCTCTCAAATCGGTGAGTATTGAGTGGCTTTTGTCCATTGATCTGGTGCTTTAGGCTATGATCTTTGTTTCCTTGCGTTCCTAAGACCTAGTTTGGTAAATTTCCTATCGAATCTAATATTGGAGTTCTTGGTGTTATTCACGAACTCAATTCATTTTACAATCTGGCACGCCAGCTGTATCACCGATTCCGGTAGCAAAACTGGCAAGCCGGTCTCACCACCGAAACAATCCAGTGCCAAAACCAGCCCTGCCAAACTCACCACCGGTTTTCACTTTGCTATTTTTTACCATTTCCTTTGTTGTTAGTCTTTTGTGTGGGCGTCATTTATCTAACAAAAGCTTCTACACCATCACTATCACTCTATGACACCACTCAACTCGAACATTACGATCCACCCATAGTTGCAAGTCGTCATCAAGACATACCCAGGTATAACTTGCACCACCTTTGTTAACCCCATATATTCATTTGTGTGTTACCTAACCTATTGAGAGTAGCTCATTTTATGTTTGCCGAAGAATTGTATGTTCGTCCTACCATAGTGGTAGTTCATAGGCAATATCAAAAGTTGACTTGATAGCATAAAGGAGAGAAAACCTTCAAAAAAAGAAGAACATATAGAAAAAGAAAAGAAAGCCTCCCAATACAAAGAAGAGTCTCAAAGCTTGTAAGCAAGAGCGCGAGATAGAGAAAGGCAAGTGTAAAAATCCGTTGCTTCTCTAATTTTGGCAAGAGAGCTACGGTCTCTCGTTGTGTTGGCACACCACCTAGCGTAGTATTCGTTAGGATCTTGTGTTTGTTGCTCATTTTCAATAGTCATGTTAACCCCATTTATCTCCACTATGTATGTTTAGTTATAAGTTTCCTACTATTTTGATCATTTCCTTTTTCATTTTCATCATTTGTATTTTACTCACTTTTTACATAGCCTTTTCATTTGATCTTTTCATTTGCATTCCACTTTCCTAACCTACCCACCCACTAAAGTGTGTGCATTGAGTTTACTTCTTGGTACTCGGATTACAAGCCACTTTATCTATTTCTTTCCGATTCATTCTTGGCCAATCCACTCACAATACTATCTACTAGGTAAGCAAGGTGACGAACACTAATAACCCTTGTCTTATGAGATGATGGCTAGGGACGGTGAAGGAGATATGGCAAAAGAAACACACGAAGGTCCATTTGTCATACATGATGGATATTTTGGACTCTGTCAATCAACACAAAATCGCTTCAATAGCTATAAAGTTCGGGTTCAACAATTTCAAGTGGAAACCAACATTTTCTTTGCCGAAGTGAATGAATGATTGGATCACCGCTTCAATCAATTAGAAGAACTCATTACAAAGATGGATGATGGTCGTTCAAGCCCATCAAGCTCAAGACATTCCGGTCATTCTTGAAAATCATGCTCAAGCCGTGAAGTGAGAAAAAAACCAAGGCCCACACTACCAAAATATGGATGAATACGCAGCCCGCCGAAGGCGTGGGCAACACTCGCTATCCCAAGAAACCAACAACTATAAGAGAACCCTCCAGAACCACTCCAAGGGTGTCAACGACGCCAAAAAGAAGAGCCTTCGCCAAATCATGAAGCACATAATGCTCAAACTCGGCACGACAACAATGTACAACATCCAAGACATGAAGACCAAGAACTTCAAATTATCAATCCGTAAGAACAACATCGCCAAGCAGATAGCTGGCGACCTGGCGTTATCAACAACGTCGTCCACCACCTCCTCCAAACCAAACACGTAAACAAAGAAATGGAGAACCGGACGACGACCCCAGAGATGATGATGTATATGATGAAGGCAATGATCGTGCAAGGTGTCGTCATCATCAACACGACCACTGACATCGCCATCGCGAATCAAGTGAATAAAGTAAGCATAATTGTCATAATCACCACCACAACAATGAAGAAATATCCGACAAGCTCAAATTCACGATGCCTACATTCTCTGGAGAAAATTATCCGGAATTATATCTCTCATGGGTACTCAAGGTCGACAAAATCTTCCGCATACACAACTACTTGGAATCCAAGAAGGTTTCCATGGCATCTCTAGAGTTTGAATACTATGTGAACCTTTGGTAGGGGCAAGTGCAAAAAGAGTGTGAAGGTAACTTGGAACCGCCATTTCGAATTTGCAGATAAATGAAGGAGGACTCACACCGCGCACAACACGGCCAGCACCAATGGATCGCCCAGACAGCCCCCTATACTCTCCCAAACTAACTGACTCTAATCATACTAACTCATGTGACACATGCGCTAGCTAACCAATGACTCGAAACATGATTCAGTCAGGTTTATTCCTAACAGTCCTTACTTTCTTGACATTCTCCGCATCTGACTTCACCATGGATTGTCAAAGACACGACACATGATGATTCTCCCAAACTAACTCACTCTAATCATACTAACTCATGTGACACTTGCGCTAGCTAACCAATGACTCGAAACATGATTCGGTCAGGTTTATTCCTAATAGTCCTTACTTTCTTGACATTCTCCGCATCTGACTTCACCATGGATTGTCAAAGACATGACACATGATGATAACAGATAGCAGAGCTTCACAACGCTCCTTCTGAAATCATACGGTCAGAAAAACATGGGTGTGCACTACCGAATTCTTTCCGATCTAGCAAACTTCAGGCAAGATGCGTCTATGGGAGTTTGCCGGTGGAGCCTTCCGGGATATGGCGCTATATGCTAGATCAATGAAGACATGCATCTGGTAGATCTTCCTCTTCGCATGGAATGAACCCTAGGACCGCCACCTTTATTCAGGCCGATCAAGCAGTCCCCACACCGCCGACCGGCTTCCAGCGAACGGAAAAAGCGGGTCAACCTTCGGATCGGCGGCTGCCTTCTAGGGTTGAGATTGGACACCACATAGTCGCCCTCGCGCGAGGGACCCGGGGAGGGGGGGGGGGAGGGGGTTCATGTAGAAAAATACATTCTAGGCATAGATGCATCGATTAATTTGTGCCGATGGAGTACTTTTGATGCAAACCATCCACGCCACTCTATGTAAAGGTTATCCAAATGAAAAATAAATAAATTCACGTTCGTTTTTTTTTTGGACAAATAGGGACGTTGACACGGAGAGCTTACGTCCCGCTGTCCCTTGGGCGTGTAGTTTAGTCTTTGTAAACACGTCATGTACTAGTCCAAAGTCCAACCAGCATCATCAGCCATCAGCCATCAACAGCAACAGCAACAATAATATTTGATCTTTGAGTTATTGGGTAGGGGGAAAGTCGCACTTCTAGATACCCCAAATTGACATTAATCTTCTCCAATACGTAACACAGAATTATATGCTTCACGCATGGATGGTTCACTGATTTTATCATTAGGAAATGCATGGATAACCACTCTCACTTGCAAGAGGCCATAGCTTAAGCTTCTTGACCATGGACTTGGACAAAAGAGGTGTGTCATCAAAGAAAATTTATGTGATGGTGATAATGACCTGGTCTAGATGCATGACCAATCTCAAAGTTGTATGTGAAGGATCCAAAGTCATCTAGATAAAACAACAAGTTCAGAAGATTTTCCTAAGCATGAATAATTGGTTTTGTGTTTCTAGTATAAATCATTTTGTTTCATTATATTTTCTCACATCAATGTGCCAAGAAATCATCTGAAGTACTAAAATAACCACACATAGCCTTCTAATTAACACAATACGACCATTTAATTATCCATAAAGAGAGTGACAAATGAATAATCAAAGGTGGCGCAACAAAGGGTTAACAAAATTCTCCCACTGGTTGCTCTGGATGTCTTCCTTTAAAAGAATGTTAAATTCTTCGTAATCCTTCAAGCATTTATCTGTCTTAAACATTTGGAGTCGCATGGAACGTCACCTCTCATCATAATTGATACAACTTGAGCATAATAATGCCATTGTGCATCACATTCTAGTACTATCTGAGTTGACAACCGTGAACAAGAAGAGAATAATTTAATTAGGACATCAGTATTCATAAACTTAATTAATACGACTTGATGTGTACATCGAGGCGGCTGTCGACATGGACAGCTCCGTAGACCTCCATGTACGTCTGCCTCCCGACCTGCTCCCACCATTTATTCCTCTTTCTATTTACACTTTTGCTCTTCATATCCTGCCATAAAGTGTTTTCAAATTGGCTGCAAATTGGGCAAAATTGGAGTATAATCTAGTAGTATTAGCAATTTCCTCCTACTTTGTCGATTAGGGAGCAGCCCTGCAATTTGACTTTTTGATGATGGTCAGTTGATGAAGCAGAGAGATTCTTTGGGGCAGGTGAAGACAAGAACACACACACACAAAAGATCATCTTATGGACAAAAGTTAATCCTCCAACCCAACAGACTCTGAAAGATCAGCTAATAATAGTTGATTAATTGTGTCATGATGCTGTTCTTAAGCACTTGCAGGCAATATGTTGTACAGATGGTGCAGCATGTGTCAGGCTCAAAAGGAGAAGAAAAAACAAATAGAGCTTTGAGTACATTGTACTACAGTACTAGTATTTATCTCAATCCCCTCTGGTGACGTTTAAAGTTAAACATATGGGTTCAAGTACAATATGGTATGCAATGGTCAGACGGTATATAAAAATGTATCGCAGGAAATTACATCACATGCCGTTGAAATAAAGCACATCCTTTGGCAGTAGTTATTGGCCACAACAAATGCAAAGGGCACTAAGCCTCATCATTTGGCAGAACAGATGTCATTAGCTTGGCATCACACTGGGAAAAAAATGTACTAAAACCAACCCATGATGTGCCCTGATAATGACATGATATATCTTCTCACACAAACATCCAGTGAACCTGTCCTGATGTGCAAGGTGTTTTATAACCTACCACATGGAAAAATACTGATGCATACATGCTGGGATGACCACCAACTTGTTTTCCAGGATAGAGATAGCAATGGCTTGCACAATGAATAGGTGCCCTATGGAAGCCACTATGAACACCGCAAGAGATTACAGCAGAAGTTTTTTTATTTCCCTCTACACAATCACATATTCGACAGAAATTCACGAAGCATGACTGCTAGAGATCTTTCGGTGGGGCGATGAACAAAGAAACATATCATCAGTTACAATTGTCTTTCCAAGCAAAAGAATAACACATCAACAGCAGCTACTAGCACACTTCCCTTCTACCACTATGTCAACATAATCATGCATCAAAGGGGGCAAAGCACCGGATTAACAACAGTGTCACTGAAACATGAGCAAGAAACAAGAAAGAAGAACAAATCCCTCTCACAAACACAACAATGCAATCTTTCCCACCCACTGTGAATCAATCATCATGTTCATACCCTCCCTCTCCCTTCACCCGAATCAGCAACCGCGCTCATGCCCTCACCTTTCTCACCCATCCTCTTCTCGTCCTCTGATGATCCCTTGAGATGCCCGGCGGCCTTCAGCGCCCCGATGTTGCTGACGTTTCCAAAGATGAGCACGATGATGCCAAGGAAGCAGCCCAGGAATGCAGCAGCGAACGATCCTCCTGCACGACCAGGTCCAGCCGATGCGGCGGCAAAGCCGATCATCGCACCCATGCAGCGCACGTACGCATACCAGATGGCAAACGCACCCTCCTTGCCTGGCGGCGAGGCGTCGAGCAGCAGGATGCGACCGAACGAGTGCAGGATGCCATTGGCTGTGCTCTGGACAAGAGCAATGACGATGATGTGTGCAGCCCTCCACCTGTGGTTCTTGAAGTAGAACCCAGCACCCGACACGAACAGGGCGATGATGAACCCAAGCAGCTGCATGCGGACCGCATCGGCACGGATGATGATCTGGATTGGGTGGAGCAACGGGAGCGAAATCAAGGGGAACAGGAAGTATAGGATCCAGAGCACGAGCACAAGGACTGGCTTGATGCAGACGCCGCCGATGGCATACAATGTGCCACTGGTGAAGATGCACATTGTGGCGAAAGATGACAGGAATACTGCCACCAAGCTTCCAATGGCCTGCGGGTAACGCCCCAGGGTCATGCTGTAGCTGAGCTTGGTGAAGAAGTTGGGCTCGAATGCGGTGGTTGGTGATGAGCTGCTAGGCCTGTTGGTGAAGAGACCATGGCAGATGCCAATGAACCAGATGAGGCCACTGAAGATCGAGACGACCCAGAGGCCAGTCAGCTGGTCAGTGCGCCTCAGCATGTGGTACATGAATGCAGCCATGAGCGCTGCCCCGATGCCGCCAATGGCGGTGCAGTAGAGACTGAGCTGGCTAGCAGCAGCACGCCGGCGAAGGACAAGGTGCTTGCCCGAGTCATGAGCAGCGAGCCCACGGATCATCAGTCCAAGATTGCGGGTGTGCACAGCCTCGGCGATGATGATGGCCGCGGCAATGAATAGGATGTAGAACAGGAACACCCAAACTGTCTTGAAGAAGCCAGTGAGGAGGCAGAAGAATGAGCCGAACGACGTGGCGGCGATGAGGATAAGCGACTGGTACTGGCCACGGTCAAGGTGGTGCGCAACCTGGGTGAGGAGCGGCGCCACGAGGAGGATGCCGATCGCCCATGACAGACCACTCCAGCCCAGGGGTGACATGTTGGAGTCAGAAATGGCAATGGAGTGCCTGGTCAGCCTCTGGTACCTGGACACAATTCACGAACTTGGTGTGAGCATTGGTAGTTTGGGAGCATGACATGAACATGCAGTACAAGTAAAGAAGGCGTGACATGAACATGTAGTACAAGTAAAGAAGGCATGACTGAACTGTACAAAGTAAGAACTACAAGTAAATAAGAACAAAAAAATGTTTGGAAGATGAAACATGTAAATTGCCTGCCCTACTGAGAATTACAGTGCCAGACCTCCAAGGGTAGAATGCAAGATTAACCCATTTCACCACAATGAAGATTTGTGAGCTGGGGTGTCAATGTTCACACATTTATGTAGTATCAACAAACATCTTGTTTGCCATCAAGGGGCAGTTAGTTGGCCCTATGCAATTTAAGCATGCCATGCTGTGGCACACCTACCAGAGTTGGCTGGACCTGCCAGTTAGCCATCATCAACTATACTAACAGTTTTGAGGGGTGAAAGCAAAGAGGTTGTATATAATTACAAGGGTTATGAGCCTGTTTTCCTGTTCAAAAGGGGCCAAAGAGAAGAGGCAAAAGCATGGGCCTGCTTTCTTGCACTCATTTTCTTGGTTCTATCAAAAGTGAGACAAAAGCAATGTAGCCACCCCCAGCTATGCACTAGATCTGTCTGTCTATCTATCTATCTATCACCCACAGAAAAATGCGCTCCTCCTACATGGCTATCTTTCTCCTAAGAAAAACATCACTCATCAGTCATCATCACAAAAAAGAAAGAATTGTGCTAGTCATGTTTGAACTTTGAAATAAATTGAAATACAGTAGTAGCTACTTAGTTCAAACATGGGAATACTAGTGCTATCTGAAGCATGGAAGCAGGTTTCAGAGGCCGTATTTAATGGGATACACAGGGCCTTCCACATTAATCTCGCACTTATGGCCTACACTGCCCTGTTTCCAGTACCCTTTATTTTTCTACCGTCTCATAATATAGCCTACTAGTAATTTTGCTCAACGTTCCTACAGATTTTGAATGGATTTTACACAGGCAACCTCTTGTTTGACCCTATCCTCCTCCCAAGAAATCATGTGACCTCCACCAGGGCAGTGCTAACAAAAAGATACAGACAAAACAAGATGCAGTTTTAATAATACGTTTAGATATGGACAAGGGAGGAAAATCTTGGGGGAAATAAATTTTGATTAGTAGAGAAAATGGGACATGGGAAGTAGTAGCCATAAATAACTGAGCTATCTAATCTAGGACCAAAACAGTAGCCATCTTTTGGATCCTTGCGCGAGAATCTCTTATCTGGTACCGAAAATAATTGAGCAGGGAGGAAACATGGAATCTCTGAGGTATATCTCCCCCTTATATATTTCTCCCAGGATTTTCTGCATATACGCCATACAGATAACCACCCCCACAGACAGGCAGGGAAAACCACACTATATTTTGTACTTGAGCACAGTAGCAAGTAGCAGAAAGAAAAAGAAATGGAAACAAAGGCAGAGAAAATACATATAAGAGTGTTTGTGTGCGCAGAAGTACAAGTTCACGGGACGGAGCAGGGGGAAAGAGCCAAAACAAATCGAGAACCACAAGGCAAGAAAACGGTGTGGAATCCATGCCTCCTCCTTGGCAGACAAAAACAAGAACCCTTTTTTTTTGGTTTTGAACCGACGACTCACGTGAAAAATCACTACATACCTCGAGGTAGTAGTTCGTAAATCGAGAGAGAGAAAACATAAAGAGTTTTTTTGTTGCTGTTGTTGCCTGCAGAGAAATCTACACTCTACGGGAACGGAGGGAGACCAAGAACGGAAGAGGGGAACAAATCTTTTGCGAGAAAAGAAGCTGGAGGTCGAGGGAAAAGAGGAAGGGAGGGGGAAAACACAAACTTTTTTGAGAGTTGGGGAAACGAGGGAGAAGGGGGGTTTGGCGTGCGTCTTCTTACATGGACATCTCGTGGACGGAGCATGAGACGCCCTTGAGGACGTACTTGGCCTCCGGTGTGAAGTCGGAGTTGGGGAAGGCGACCTGGGTGACGATGGCCGGGAAGAGCACCGGCAGCAGGAGGTGGGTGATGAAGTAGGAGCAGAAGCCGTAGAGGTACCAGCCGACGAGCTCGACCATGGCGGGCGGCTCCTCGGGCATGACGTAGGCGGGCGGCGCCGGCTGGCGGTAGGCCTCCCGGACGACCTGGATCTCCCTGGTGGTCTCCTCCGCCGCCGGGGGCGCGCCGTTGCCGCCGCCGCCGTTCTTGCCGCCGTTCTTGGCCATGGGCGGCGCGGCGACGGGCGGGGGCGGCACGGGGGACTTCTCCTTGGTGGGCGCGGCAGCTGACGCCTTCTCCTTGTCCTCCTTCTGCAGCGCCTCCCTCATGCTGCTCCGGGGCTGCGGCAACGGCTGCTGCTCCGACATTGCGCCTCCCCCTCCTTTAAGCGGCTGGAGCGGCGGCTAGCTACCGACCGAGCGAGAGGGAGGGTGAGAGGACGGCAGCTGCAGCTACCACGAGTGTGAGAGGGAGAGGTGCGGCTATGAGAGAGAGAGGGAGAGGGGGAGTGGTTCTTTTGAGGGAGGCGTTCTTGGGTTCCTCCTCTGCTCTGCTGTTGGGGTAGAGAGAGAAAGAGAAACTGGAAAGGTGGCGGATTTGAAAGCCAGGAATGCAATGGAGTTCTGGGTGTACAGAGAGGGAGAGAGAGTGCTAGCTGCTGCGGAGGGAGAGTGGAGAGTGGTGTTCTGCCATTGGAGCCAGCCAGGGAGGGGCTGGTTTTATGGGGGCGTGGGGTTTCTGCTACGGGGACCAACCCCAAAAGCCAACGGAGGGGCTCGTGGTGAGTTGGCCTCTAGGGCTTGCCATGGGCCGACGACGAGTGCGACGTGCAGCGTATCCTCCATGCCCGGCTCGCCGGCTCCATTACACGTGACGTAGTCTGTACCTAGGACTAGTAGTATACCAGATTTTGTTTCTTTTCTCTGTTTTTCTCTTGCACTTCACGGTTTTCGTGTAGTACTACCTTGAGATGGTACTACGTGTCACGAGACCGTTGATGTTGAGAAGGCAGAACATGGAGTAATTTCTAACGCTAGAGCGACGAGTTTACGGTGGTACTACTTGATTCTCCGATGGTGACCGCAAATGGCTGGCCAAGGGGCATACAAAGCTGGCATTCTGCACAATGCCGTATGATAGCTACGACGATTACACCGTTGGTTGGCCTTGTAGTTACAAAGTGTGGGTTGTCTAGGATTAAGTATTTATTTTTATTTTCCTTCATGTAAATTCTTCGAAAACGAAATAGTAATGTCAATCCCAAGTATTTTTTAAGTTTACAGACCACACACACACACAAACCGTTCTAAGCAATACATCGTTTCTAACAAGTCGCATGTAAAAACAAAAATATTCTTTTTTAGCTCTATGGTTTCGTGTGATACATTTAGGTGAAGTGAGAAAGTAAGAGCACGACTAACAGTACCCTCAAATCGGTAACCCTTAAATGCGAGCTCCTAGTCGGCCGCATCCTGATATGTCCAAAATGCGAGCTCCTAGTCGACGGCGAGCTCTAAGTCGCCGTCTGCCATCGTTGGCGAGCTCCTAGTTGTCTAGGACGATCAGGTCGATGTCCATGCTGTCGACGGATGCCAGTCCAGCCTCGACGGAGCGGATGCGGCGCCGCTCCTCGTCATCGTCGTCGGGTGCGCGACGGCCACTCCCTCCTCCTCCTCCCCCCCAGAATGGCCCCCGCCGAGTCCGCAACTCCCGCTCATGCTCACCATCTCTCTCTCGCGTGGAGATGGCAGGAATTGCTCGCTAGAGTACGCGTGGGCTAGGGTTTGCGGCGGAGGGACATGGGTTCTGACCCGTTTCCACCCGCCTTACCGGTAGAAATAGGGGCTGCAGCGGGCCTTTCACAGGCCCCTGTGAATTCCATTTATGGACCGGGCCGTTTACGGGCGCTGTTAGTTCGACGACCCAGCCACAAGACCGTGTAACCGCCGGCATTTTAAGGGCGCCGGCGTTCAAAAGGTGCTGTTAGACCTGCTCTAAGTACGAGTGTTTGGGATATACTTTTCGGGTATACCCACGGTGACTCACTGACCAGGCTGACCCACTTTCAGGTTAGAGCTATACTTCACGAGCGGCCCAGTGAGGAAGTGTATATGGAAGCACATCCGGCTACGGCAAGATGACTTACCTACTTAGGCATGTAGAAATACTTATAGTCCAAGATATACTCTGCACCGTCGTCGGCGAGCTCCTAGTTGTCCAGGACGATCACGTCGACGTCCATGCTGTCGACGGATGCCAGTCCAGCCTCGACGGAGCGGATGCGGCGCCGCTCCTCGTCGTCGTCACCGGGTGCGCGAGGGGCACTCCCTCCTCCCCCCCTGAACGGACGCCGTCGAGTCCGCAACTCCCGCTCCTGCTCGCCATCTCTCTCGCGCGCGGAAATGGCAGGAATTGCTCGCCGGAGTACGCGCGGGCTAGGGTTTGCGGCGGAGGGACATGGGTTCTGACCCGTCTCCACCCACCCGGCTGGTAGAAATAGGGGCTGCAACGGGCCTTTCACAGGCCCCTATGAATTCCATTTACGGACCGGTCCGTTTACGGGCGCTGTTAGTTCGACGACCCGGCCACAAGCCCGTGTAACCGCCGGAATTTTAAGGGCGCCGGTGTTTAAAGGGTGTTGTTAGACTTGCTCTAAGTACGAGTGTTTGGGATATACTTTTCGGGTACCCACGGTGACTCACTGACCAGGCTAACCCACTTTCGGGTTAGAGCTATACTTCATGAGCGGCCCAGTGAGGAAGTGTAGATGGAAGCACATCCAGCTACGGCAAGATTACTTACCTACTTAGGCATGTAGAAATACTTATAGTCCAAGATATACTCTGCACTGACTTTGTGTCATAGTCGAATAGGACTCTCCTTTAAACCCTAGGCCGGATGACTATATAGGCCGTCCTAGGGACCAGTCTGTAGAGCACAACCATAACACCACAATCTCAACTCGCATACGGGCACCAACTCTTATAATCTGTTGTATTTCTGACTTTGCCGATATACTGGATTGCTAGTAGGAGTAGAATCCGTCCACGCAGTCGGATCTGTACCTGGGTAAGCTTGTGTGCTCACCGTCCCGGACAACCGTACGTCTCACACCCCTCCATTACACGTGACTTAGTTTGTACCTCGGACTAGTATAACTGATTTTGTTTACTTTTCTCTCTCTTTTTCTCTTGCTCTTCACGGTTTTGTGTGGTGGATCTTGAGATGGTACGTGCCATGAGACTGTTGATGTTGAGAAGGCAAAACATGGAGTGATTTTTCTAACGCTAGAGCGATGAGTTTACAGTGGTACTTGATTCTCTGATGGTGACTGCAAATGGCTGGCAAAGGGCATACAAAGTTGGCAGTTTGCACAATGCCGTATGATAGGTACAATTACACAGTTGGTTGGCCTTGTGGTTATCTAACAAACAAGAAGAAGCATGTAGGAGAACACCCTAAAGTGTGTGTGTGTTGTCTAGGATTAACAAGTAGTACTTATTTTTCCTTCATGTAAATCGTTTTTAGCAATACATCATTTCAAACAAAAAGTCACATGTAAAACATTTTTTTAATCCTTTTCCGGCTTTACGGTTTTGTGTGATACCTTGAGGTGAAATAAGAATGTAAGCATGAGGTGATAATAGATACGATTACATTACAGGTTGGTTGGCCTTGTAGTTATCTAACAAACAAGGTGAAGCGTGTAGGGAAACATCCTAAAGTGCGAGTTGTTTAGGAAAAGACATAAATATCTTTTAAGTATTTATTTTTCATTCATGTAAATTAGTGAAAAACATAATACTAATGTGAAGCTTAATTTTTTTTTGTTTACAAACCACGGGTAAGTCGTTCTTGGCAATACATCATTTCCAACAAGTCACATGCAAAACGGTTTTATCCTTGTTTTAGCTTTATGGTTTTGTGTGATACCTTGAGGTGAAGTGAGAATGTAAGTATGATGAGGTGATTTTAACACCAGATGAATGAGTTTACGATGGGAATAGATCCTGTGATCGCGACCGTGAATAGCTGGCTAGGGGCATACGGCTTTGGCATTTTGTGGAATGTGTGTAATAAGAACAAGAAAATGGTTGGTTTGCTTTGTAATTAGCAAACAAGGCAAAAGTGTGTACAAAACAGGCTAAAGTATGCGTTGGCGAGGAAATCCATGGATAATAACTACAACCTTTTCCCCTTTATGTCATGTGATAATAACATAAAAGTGCCAAGACATGACCAAAATGTTTTTTTGTAGTTAACAAGTCACATATAAAATCGTTCTTAGTCAATTATAGTATCACTTGTTGTATCAGAACAATGTGAATAGTTTACGAACCACCATAGTAGTGATTTATCTGCGGATCCTTATCGGGGACTAGGATTGACAAGCACCCGTTTAGCAGGTTTTATACCCGTGCTCCGGCCGTCTTCGGATATGTCCCATTCTTCGTCGGAGGATGTATCATCGAAGGAGGAACTCATCTACAATGTTGTAAACTACTAAAAGAAATAACACAATATCATGCTAGCATTTTGTGTGATAAGTGGCCAAAGCCACAAGGAGGGGGCTTGCACACTATTCTTTGTTTGTTGTTGACGAGTTGGCCGCTAGGGCTGCCTTGGGACGATGAGTGCGACATTTCGGGGGCACGATATGTATCAATGGCCGGCTCCATTACACATGACACAATTGTACCTAGAACTAGTATAACAAATTTTGTTTGTTTCTCTCTTTTTTGGGGGCTTCACGTTTTTGCATGGTACCTTCACGTGTTGTAAGATTGTTGATGTCGAGAAGGCAAGTTTCTAACACTAGAGCGATGAATTTACGGCGGTACCAGATTCTATGATGGTGACCGCAAATGGCTGGCAAGGGGCAGACAAAGTTGGCACTTTGCATGATGTGTGTATAATCACAAGAAAAATGGTTGGTTGGGTTTGTAGTTATCTAACAAACAAGATGAAGTGTGTAGAAAAAATAATGTCAAGTATGAGTTGGTGAGGGAAACCATGCATAAATCCACTACGTATTTCCTTTTTTGTCGTGTGATTTCTTTTAAAAGAGTCAGTTGTGAATCATAAACATTATTTTAGATAACAAGTCATGGATAAATATCTTTTTGTTTTGTGTGACACCTTGAGGTAAAGTGAGTCCCCGCTACGTCTATTGTACCGGTTTATGATCTTTGACGGTGTAAGTATGAGGTAATATCTAACATTAGAGGGATGGGTTAAATGATGGTACTGGATTCTAAGATAGTGACCACAAAATGGCTGGTAAGGAACACACAAAGTTGGCACTTTGCATGATGTGCGTGAATAGGCACAAGAAAATGGCTGGTTGGCTTTGTACTTATCTAACAGGCAAGATGAAGTGCGTAGGAGAAAACAACGACAATTATGAGTTGGAGAGGATAAGCCACAGATATAGCCACTACATATTTCCTTTTTGTCGTGTGATTTTTATTAAAAAGGTGTTTTTTGTGAATCTTAAACATTATTTTAGTTAACAAGTATCGGATCGGATAAATCCTTCTTGGTAACATGTTAGCATGTTTAAATCCTTTTTGTTCCTTTTCTAGCTTTATGGTTTTGTGTGATACCTTGAGGTGAAGTGAGCCCTTGCTACGTCTATCATAGCAGTTTATGTTTTCTTTTTAGATTTACAGTTATACGATGTTGAAAATGCAAGTATGGGGTAATTTCTAACACCAGAGCAACGAGTTTACAATGGTAGTAGATTTTTTTTGTAGGCATCGCAACTGCCTAGCAAAGGACATATAAAGTTGGCATTTTGCAGAATGCATGTAATAGGCGCAAGAACATGGTTAGCTGGCATTGTAGTTATCTAAAAGAACAAGACAAAGTGTGCATGAAAACCATCTTAAGTATGAGATGGCGAGGAGAGTCGTGGATATCCACTACTCTCTCCGTCGTCTCATAGTAGATGTCGCAAATTTGTCTAAATTTTAGATGTATCTTTACACTATTTAGTATATAGATACATCCAAATTTTAAATAATTCCTGACATTTATTTTGAGACGGAGGGAGTACATTTTATCCCCTTTATATCGCGTGAAAAATAAGATAAATGCAAGACCAAAATGTTTTTGGTAGTTAAGAAGTCACCTATAAAAACGTTTTGGCTTTTCGGAAGCATATGCTTCCGGTTTTTGATTTGAATTTTAAACGCAAGTTAAAATGTTAAAAAATTCAACAAATTTTTTGCATACATGACACAAAACATATCGGTTTTCCGCGTATTTTTTGATAAATCTGCCCAGATTCGAGAACTAATTCCGAGTATGACCCCTGCGAGGAACTAATTCGGAATCTGGCCCCTGGGGTCGGCGCCATTTTAAATGGAGCCGAAGTTGTACAGGTCGGCGCCAACATATAGAAACCCAAACCGAGGGAGGTCGGCTCCATTTAAAACGGCGCCGACCTCCCTAGGTTGCCCCCCTTGTCGTCACATGTTGGCGCCGACATGTATAACTTCAGCTCCGTTTAAAATGGCGCCGACCCGAGGGGTCAGATTCTGAATTAGTTTCTCGCAGGGGTCAGATTGGGAAATAGTTCTCTAACCTGGGCAGATTTGTCAAAGAATACGTTTTCGCGAAACGACTTTGTGAGCACGTAGATTGTTCGCGTCCAATTTTTTTCCAAATTTTTTTGACATTTTTTATGAAGAAAATTCAGCTAGCAGGAGCATATGCAACTGAGATCAAAAGTGGATTTCCGCCTATAAAATCATTCTTGGCAGATCATAGAGTAACCCCGCCAGAAGAATACAAATTGTTGTTGTCGTTGGTGGTGGTGGTGCCAGCATATATAGCAAGAGCAAGAGAGCGTGCGTTGTAGTAGTACTAGTTGTAGCCCTCGGGTGTGGGGGACCCGTAGCGGTTGGTTTGAAGCAGGGAGGGAGGGACATGGGCCTCCTCCTTGGATGCCCTAGTAGTAGTAGCAGCTCGCTGGCTGGCTGGCTCCAGGGAGTAGTTTTCACCTTGCCCTAGCCCCTAGGAGACCTCCTGCATCGGCCACTCCCGTCCTCGCACAGCCCCAGAAAACCTTGTTGCCTCTCCCTCGTTCTCGCCCCCCTCCTGCGTTTAACCTATACACTAAAAAATGTCTAGGTAAATTTGATTCACAAATCTAAAACATCTTATATTTCTAAACGGAGGGAGTAGTAAGTAGTTCCGTCTGCCACTCCCCTGGCCTGCATCGGCCACTCCCCTCCTGCATTTTGTGATGTCCATCCATCCATCGGCCCGTGCGTGGAGTGGAACAGGACAGGGACAGGGGTTTTCTCCTTGACAGCAGCACTTATCTACGACTAGGAGATTGCGATGGTGATGAACTGATGATGCCACTGGCTGACGTCGTCCGCCGCGCGCCGCCGATGGACGGGCGCGATCGCCTCCACGTCACCCTCAAACTAAACTGGCACGCTGCCTGGGACGTTGTTGCGACGGGTAGGATTTCTTGCATGCATGTATGCTGGGGTCTGGACGGACGGACGGACGGGCCGGGCCTACCATGTGTGCGTGGTTGCATGGCCTGCCCTGCTCACATGCATCAGCGAGAGATGTGTGGAGGCTGGAGCTAGACTCCATCCGCCGAGGGTACTTGTTGGAGCGAGATCCTGCAGCTGCAGGTTAGTATTAGGGTTTGCGTGAGGACCAGCTCTAGCTAGCTACGCCCCAGCCAGCAACCCATCCATAAATAATGCAACTCGATCGCAACAACAAAAAATTGTGGGTCCATGCGCCGCTCGTAACATTTTTGCTGGAAACCGTCTTTCTTCTTTCCACAGTACTCCTATATATGTTGGTGCACGGTAATTCTAGCTACCTTGCCACCTTTCCTAGCTGCTAAGAAAAGTTTTTTTTCCTGTGGGGAGGGATTGAGAATAACTCCGTGGTTCATTTTGGCAGTTCATGCGAGGGTCCAGTCGGTGGTGGCCACGCAAGAGAGTAGACTCATACTACTATACTTCAACCGCCGTCTCGTAACATACCCTCCGAGCCGCACCGATTACGAACAACGGAAACCGTAAAGAAAAATGATACTACTCCCCCTCCCCCGGGATAACTCATCGCGATCCCCCGGCTAGCTCGCACCCACGCGTCACCTCGACCTAGAGACGAACTGGCCCGTACGGTGGGTCCACACGTCTCATCCCTTCCTTCTCCTTTTCTTCCCCAAATTGACTCCGCACGGAGAGCTCATAGCCCGCTGCTCACCTTTTTTCGAAACGGGGAACGGCGCCCCGGCATCTGCATCAATTGATGCATACAATTTATTGCATAGTTCAATGAAAAAGAAGTTTTACAATTCATGGATCAACTAAGGTTGAGACATGTATCAACCATCTGGAAAAAAGAGAAGTAAAAAAATTCTGTCCATTCTCGATTCTACTAACGTGCCGCCAGCCAGTAGCCCGGAAGTAGAAGTCCTGAGCGACCATGAGAAGCTACATGCAGCGTCGGATTTTGCTACATTGCTACAAAAGTTTTGTTGTTTTTGCTACAACAGTATATAGATTTTTCTACAAGATATCCGTGGAGACTCCAACGGGATCTCCGAGAAATTGGATTTGCTACGTTATTTTTTTTTTGCTACACCTGTTTTATGGTTCTGCTACAATAACGTAAAGTTCTTGCTAGAAGTTGTCCGGCGAGTCTCTGATTTGCTACCTTATCCAAATAATTATCCACGCCCGCGTCTGTTTTCGGTTGAGCTTTCAAGCTTGCTTTACAGGTAGATGTAGGATGAGTATAGTAGTAGCAGTCTTGGATTCCAACGAAGCATCAAGAGAGGAAAAAAAAAAGGGGGAGGGGATACCGGGTAGGACGAGCATATAGAAGCGCAAAAAAGAAAAGAAAAGAAAAGGGAGAAAGATACGAGGGTTTGCAAATGCAATGATGCAGATTGCAGGCAGGCATGCCCCGGCCAGGGGCCAGGGCTACACTGCACTGTAGCTTTTTCTTTCCGTGCTGCCGTTCCTTCCCGGGCGGGCCTTTTGACTCCGAGGCTGGACTGGCGGGAGAGAAAGAAAAAAGTGTTTTTGCACCCCCCCCCCCCCCCCCCCCAAGAGCAACTTAGCATTATTTGCAGGAAATGGCCTTCTCTCTAGCTAGCGAACTGCTAATCAGCAATCATATGCGAGGCAGACAGCTGTTTTCGCTGTTCCCCAGGACTCCAAAAGGTAGTACCCCACAAGTAGCAGTACAGTATAGTTGGTTGAAAATAAATTAAAAGTTGGGGGGAAAGTATATAACTAACTAACAGCGCATCTTCCCTGCACCGCATTGCAACCGTCGTCTCTCCCTCCCTCTCCTCTCCGCCATGGGCCTGGAGAGAGAAACAGGAGACAGATACTCTGTGTAGAGAGAGAGTGTGTGTGTGATAGAAAATACACTACTCCGAGCTTGGCATTTGCTGGCTGGAGAAGGGGCCTTCTCCGTGCGAGAGATATTTTTTTGGTGTGCAGTGCAGTGCAGGTAGGTCAGGGTCTCCTCCCTCCTCCTCGTCCCACCTCGACATTTTCAGTTGGAGAAGAAGCATTGCATTCTACATGTTGGCTGGCTGGATGGCTGCAATCATGATTGCTGCTGTGCTAGCTCATGCGCCCTGTGTGCCACCGCTGGAACCAACCCAAATCCAAGCACCACAAATATAGTACGTACTAGCTTCAGCCTGCAACAGTTTTCTTTCGTAAACCCACTACCAACAAATCTCTGTTCGTTTCAACGGGGGCTGCGCGCACGACTAAGAGCAACTCTAGCGGATCCTGCGTTCCCCGGCCCGTAAAACGGAATTGCAACGCGGGATCTGCTCGGCGACGGCCCAAGCGGAACCGTAAAAATTGCAATGTTGACAGTTTTCAAAAGGCTTTCAACAAAGATGCAAATGAACAATCAGTCGATGCACTAGTTCATAGTTTGTAGGCAAATCCACATGTCATGCAAAATAATTAAGAGTTCATCGCCGCAAGTGATCAACAAAACTGCACCATCTCGGCTTCCGTGATCGCATCAAACAACGCCGAGGTCACCGAAGCCGAAGCCGTAGATAGGCATCTCCACTCCACCGCCTACATCGCCACAAATCGTCAATCACGGCGAGCAAGCAAAACACTTTGGGCCATCGCATCGGGGAAATTACATACCTTTTGGGATTTTCGGCAAACACGTTGCTCGCGGCATCAGGGTTGGCTTGCATAGCGGCGTGGTGGCGGCCGGGGTTAGAGTGACATGGGATGACCATCGTGATGCTTCTTCTTCAGCCCCTCTCCGGATATCTTCTTCTACGCGTGAGGCTATGGCTGGGGAGACAGAGCATCAACGTCGGTTGGCTAGCCCGCAGAGGCAGTGCTGATGACCGGAGGGCCTTGCGGGATGACGCGGGTGCCCACACGCTTCTTCTTCTCCCTCCCCCGGCGGCTGCAATGCTCTGAGCAACGGCGTAGGCGGGCGGGGCACCGGGCCATATGCGAGAGTCAGGGGAGGCGGCGGTTGAGAGCCCACGACATCGCCGGCGGCCGGTTGGAGCTTCGTCATGTTCATCCCTACGAATCAGGGACGCGGCGGCGCCCGAGTGGGGATAGGTGGGTAGATCGACAACGATGGCGGCGCGGAAGCGAGAGCGAGGCTAGCTGAAATGTCCCTTCCGCGTGAATCTCTTCACGACACTTTGTTTGGCCGCCGAGCCCGCGTACCTACGGGTTGGAGCGCGCATTTTCGTCCCCCAAAAAATTTACGGGTTGGCCGTGCTCACGGTACTTGCTCTTTTTTCACGAAAAAGGTAAAACTGCTGTTATTTATTTTACGGTTACTAGGATTTACGAAATCTGTTACTCCCTCCGTTCGGGAATATAAGCGTTTTAGCTTTGTGAATCCAATGTATCTAAACGTCTTTTAGTGTATAGGTTCACAAACAACTTATATTTCTTTCAGAACGGAGGGAGTAGATTCCTAGGAAGCCATACCAAACCAACCGGCGGTTCCAAGGATCCACCTAATACAGTACTTATTCGTAGAATACAGTTGCGCATGATTTGAACTGACATCAAAGGTTGGGAAGACCTGCATGCTGCCTGCTGCTACGATCTGGGCGGTGGGGTCACCCAGTACGTACTCCGTACGTACGTACGTACAATTATTGTGAAAATACAGAGATACAACATGAATACCCCCGATAACGTTTGTCCCTTCCCAACGGCCATAACTGGCACGCACACGTCGCTACCTCCAGCTCCAGCTCCAGGTACACACAATGACACAACACAACGTGCAAACGTCCAGCTGCAGCTGGGAGGGTCCTCTCTGGTTTCAGTTTCTGTTTCGGGAACAGGGAAATACTACTACAGTACTGTATAATTGTGGGAAACAATTAATGTCTCTTTCGGCGCGAATATCCACCAGGACATGCGTTCATGAGTGTGTGCGCATCGATAATTTGTTGATATACCAGTGCTCCTACTCTCTCTGTCCCAATTTTATAATTCTACGTTTTTGTAAAGTCAAACTTTATAAACTTTGACTATGTATATAAGAAAAAATATCAATATCTAAAATATGTAATAAATATAATTAGACTCGCCATAAAACATACTTTTATATTGCATACAATTGATATTAGAAATGTTATTATTTTGTTGAAGATGTTTAGTCAAGTTTTAACATGTTTGACATGTTTGACTTTGACCAAAACCTAAAACGCAGAGTAATTTGGGACAGAAGGAGTAGTAATATCATGCGCATTGTGTTTGTAGTAAATCGTTGGTGTGCCAGGTGGGAAAAAAAATACTCCCTTGTTAAGAGCATTGTAAATGTACATCATCGCGCAAAAGTTGGATTCTGTTAGGCACATTGTAACACATATGACATGCCTAGTTCGATGAAAAATAGTTTTGTTTGGCACATTGTGTACATCTTATTTGGCGTGGGGCTCGTGCATCTCCTTCCCAGAGCTCGTCGTCGGAATCGAAGATTTCTTTCTCTCGACGAGGAGTCATCTTTTCAAAATAGGCCGGCATGAGCCTCATGAGGTCGCTACGACGAGGTCTTCAATCGTGGTCGTATACGATTAAAAAACATCTTTCGTTCCTGTCTCGACCCCCCCTCCCCGCGCGGGGGAGTAGGAACCTCCAAGCGTTGCCACCTCCCTCCACCCCACTCTCCTCCCCCTCTGTCGCCGCTGACGGGTGGAGCCCGCGGGGTGCCTACGGAGATGCCTCTTCCTCTACCCTCTCGTGCCGAGGGAGCGTGCGGGGGGTCTCTTCGTCGGGTGGTGCGGCTCCGTCGGCATGGGCGCGGCGCTGGCTTCCGGCGGGGAGGCGCGCATCATGGTTGGGCAACGGCCGAGTTCCCTAGATCTAGGGCCCTTCGTCCACTTCCCTCCGTGTGCCGAGAAAAGCTAGGACCATTGTGCTATCCCGAGAAGCAGCTTCCTTCTTGAAGGTGTTGCTTGGTACTTGTCAATCCGGTGCTAGGAGCTTGGTGGAACATGTACGGAGAGTTCAGCGGTTGCGGGTTTCCTTCGTTAGTCAATTCCGTCTTTGTCTCCCTTATTTCTTGTTCTTTACTTTTAGGCTTGTGTCTGATGCTTCCCCATCGTTTGTTCAGTTCGAGACTCGTTGTATCTTGTGGCTGCTATGTTAATATAGCGGGGGTGAAAGCCCGTTTTGAGGAGTGATGATGATAGCACCATCGGGCAACCTCGACGACAAACCTCGCTCGGTGTTGTGTGTGCAACTTTTGGGGGCTGACAAGATGTCTGTGTGTGCCCTCGCGACGGTCGTGTTCCATGACGATGGGCGAGGGCATCTGTATCGATTTTTGTCTGATTTCCCACTAAATAAACCAGGAAACTCTCTTCTTAATTAGTGAAAATGGCAAGGCTTTTGCCTCGTTTGAAAAAATGATGTGCCAAGTGTAAAAAAAGGTTTTGTTACGAAAATTTGTACATGAAGACCTTTGATGTTTCAAGTGTAAAAAGAGAGAGGGTTTTTGTTTAGCACGTTGTAAGTGTAGACGAGTGATATGGCAAGTGTAGGGAGACACAAATGTGAAATTCAGCTGTTTTATTGATACGTACTGTGTCAAATGGGATCTCGCCAAAGTTTGAGTTCTAGTTCATTTGACAAATCCTAGTTTTAAATTTTGTAGTGAGCTGCAAGCTCTATGCCCCATTTGGCGACGCGTCCTGTGGCATCGCTGTTGTTGATTATATCTCTCATGGGAGTTTTGCTCACCACGGTAATTGAGTGCTCCTGAAAATAGTGTCGTAACTTACGAGATGCTAGAAAAACACCGTAAGCCAGCTTTTGATAGTGCGGATACCGCTGTTTTGATTCTGTCAGGACCTCGCTGAAAAAAGTACGTCGAACGCTGCACCAGGTGTTCCTGATTTTCTTCTGGTTTCTCCACCACCATAACTATACTGACAACCCTATTTGTCGCAGCAATGTAAAGCAACATCAGTTCCTGAGGTTCCGGCGCTGCAAGGATAGGAGCAGACGAGAGTACTTTCTTCAGGTCTTGTAGTGCAGCTTCAGCTTCGTCAGTCCAGACAAAATCCTTGGTTTTCTTCAGGAGTTTGTATAATGGTGCGGCTCTTTCACCAAGCCGGCTTACAAATCGACTGACCGCAGCAATGCAACCAGTTAATCTTTGTACGTCCTTCAGGCGAGTTGGCCTGGAAATATTGAGAATAGCCTTGATCTTGTCACGGTTCACCTCTATGCCTCGTTGAGACACGATAAAACCTAACAATTTTCCAGCTGGTATTCCAAAGAAGCATTTCTTCGGGTTAAGCATGATGTTGTATTTTCGTAAATTGGCGAACGTCTCCTCTAAGTCGGAAATCAATGTTTCGTTCTTTTTGGACATGGCCGCGATATCATCCACGTATGCATGTACATGCGTCCGAGTTGATCATGGAGGCAACCCTGCATCGTGCGCTGGTATGTAGCTCCTGCGTTCTTCAGCCCAAAGGGCATCGTAACATAACAGAAGGTTCCGAAAGGGGTTATGAATGAAGTCTTGATTTTGTCAGATTCCTTCATCCGGATTTGGTGATAACCGAAATATGCGTCGAGAAAACAGAGGAGTTTCGAGCCTGCCGTAGAATCGATAACTTGATCAATTCTAGGCAGAGCGGACGGATCTTTTGGACAAGCCTTGTTCAAGGCAGTATAATCAACACACATCCTTAAATCAGTGGTGTCCTTTTTAGGGACCATTACAGGGTTGGCCGACCAATCAGTATGGATGACCTCTTCTATGAATCCGGCTAACTCGAGCCGCGCTAGTTCCTTAGCTATTGCCTTGCGCTTTTCATCACCAAACCGTCGTAAGGACTGTTTGACGGGTTTAGCGTTCGGGTTTACATTTAGAGAGTTCTCGGCAAGTTCCCTAGGTACTCCAGTCATGTCTGATGGCTGCCATGCGAAGATATCTTGATTTGCTCGGAGGAACTTGATGAGCGCGCTTTCCTATGCGCTACTTAGGCCTGCGCCTATCTGGGTCACCTTGGAGGGATCACCATCCTTCAACGGCATCGTCTTCGTCTCTTCTGATGCCTTGAACTCTGAATTTGGCTTTGTCACCTCCTTCTTCGTCGCGGGCATCTCGGACGGATCTATGCTCTTCTTGATCTCCTGGTACTCCTGGGCGTGCAGCACGCCTTCGGCAAAGGCGGCATTTCCATCCTCGCACTCTCGCGCTTTCTTCGGGTCTCCCCTGATGGTGATTACGCCGTTGGGACCTGGATTTTCATCATATTGTAAATGTAACACGGACGAGCCATAAAAGCCCAGTAAGCCGAACGTCCGAATATAGCATGGTATGCGCTCTTGAACGGGACCACTTCGAAGGGAAGTGCCTCCGTTCGATAATTTTTTGGTGTTCCAAAAGTAACATCCAAAGTGATCTCTCCCAGGGAGTTAGCTTGTCTTCCTGGGACAACTCCGTGAAAAATCACCGAGCTATGGTTAAGCTATGTTTCCGAGATCTTCATCCGGCGTAGCGTTTCTACATAGAGAATATTGATGCTGCTACCACCGTCCATGAGGGTCTTGAAGAAACCATAACCGTCAATAAGTGGATTGACGATTAAGGTGTATTTTCCTTGCCTGTGTAGTTTAGGCGGATGATCAGCGCGGTCAAACGTTATTGCCACTTCCGACCAGTCCAAATACTGAGGGACAGCCGGAACTGTTGCGTTGAGCTCATGGAGAACTGCTTTCTTGACCTTTGCTGGTTGAGATCCGAGGAAGGTGACGTAAGTGTCCTTCTTGGTAGGAAAGGTTTTCTTTCCTTCCGACTTGGGATTTGAAGCGTCGGCTTCCTCCATGTCGGAATCTTCCTTGGTCTCTTTGTCCTTTTCGGGATTTTTCTTTCCCTTCTTCCACTTAGCTTTGTAGCCTGCGGTATCATCTCTCTTGATGTCGTCGTTAAAACGACATTCAGCGTTGGTGTGGGACGAGCCCCCATTGGCGTCCAAGTGATGCACACATGGGTTATTGACAATGTCGGCCCAAGTGTAGGTTTTGCCTGGTTGTTGCTCTCCTCTACCTTGGACCCTTGATGTCCCACGGCCACGCCCGCGGCCTCTGCCGCGCCCTCCGCCGCGCCCTCCTCGTCCTCCAGACCCGGAAACAGTAGTGACTACTGCCGTCTCCGCGTTGGGTTTTTCTTCTGAGGTGTTTTTGCGCTTCTGAGCCTGTTGCTTGTCTTTGCTGACTGAGGTACAGCCAGGACATTGAGTAATCCCTCTGCATCGTCGTCAGCATCTGCATACTTGCTCGCTGTTTCTATCATCTCTCCGAGATCAGTAACCTTGTCACATTTCAAGCGATGGCGCAGTAAACCAATTGGGAGACCTGAAATGAAAGCTTCAATCATAGTTTGATCATTTACTCCCTCGCAGGAGTTTTTGGTGTCAATCCATCATCCGAGATAATCTCGGCAAGTGTCTCCGGCTTTCTGGGTGCAACGCTGTAGGTCTCCAACCGTACAGGGCCTCCGATATGTGCCTTCGAAATTCCGAAAGAACGCACTTTGTAAGTCATACCAGTTGTGGATGGTGTTCGCCGGAAGTTCATTGAGCCATGATCGTGCCATCTTCCGCAACATAAGTGGGAGATATCGGGTTGCCACCAGGCTGTTTCCGCCTTTGGCGATGCAGCAAGCTTGGAAGAAGTCCTGTAACCAGGTGTCTGGTCGAGCAATACCGTCGTAGGCTTGAATATGTCTTGAGATTGCAAATCCTTCCGGGAATTTTGTAGCTCTGATGCGTGGTCCGAAGCACTTTGGGCCCATGTACACGTCATCGTTTTCGTAGCGCCGAGCCTCTATGTTGGAGTTGTGCCTTGTGTCGTTTGGGGATAGGGATCGTCCCGAATATCGGCTGTGGCCGCGGTGCCTTGGAGCCGGACTTCGGCTTCTGCCACCACCTCCTCCGCCATGTCGTCCTCCTTGACCTCCTTGGGGGCCATTGTGATAACTGTGCTGTGGAGAGGGTGGTGCAGCTGGGTTGTTTCCGACTGATCACCGGCCTCCATCCGGAGCGTCATTATTCTGGTTCTGGGGAGGTTCTTGACTGTGATGAGCCCCCTGCCGGTTTGTGCCAGCGTGGTTTCCGTCGTTCCTTCGTCCGTCGTTCCCACCATGGTAAGGCTCAGCCAGACGGTTTTCATGTCTTGGAGGTGGCATTTTCTGACGATCCTCCTCCCGACGTTTCTCTTTATCTTCTCCCCTTCGATCGTTGGATTCTCGTCGGGGAGGGTTCTTCGGATTCAGTGCAGCAATGGCATCTTTCTCGGCTTCTAGAGCGACGTTGCTTCAGTTACGGGTAGTTCTGTGATGCTGTCCTGATGATCCGGTTCTTGAATAATTGTCTTCCCGTCGTTCGGGGTTATGATACTGTGCCCGAACGTAATGGGATCTTACGCCAGCCCATGCCGGATCTGTGCGACATTGGTCGGAATCCGAGACCAGCTTTTGGCTTCCAGACAGGGCGACCTTTTGCTGCTCTAGTCCCTTATTGAGTAGCTTGATACCTAAACGTATCTCCTCTGGTCCTGGATTAGCCGTAAAATTTCGCGAGCTACCATGGTATTTTGCACCGGTGTTGGGTAAACCCAATCTCCATTGTTGTCCTTCCATGACTTTCCCATCTCATCTCAAAAAGGACGGCGCGGACGTGTGGGAATTGGTTGTCATCTATGTGACGCTTCCGTGTCTTCTGATGTAGACGGGACATATACTCCTTGTTTGACATGCATTTTTTCTCCACCTCGATGTTTTTGGCTTCATCGAGGAGTTGTTGACCACGCGCTTCTAGGGCTTGCGCCCTTTCGTCCAGCTCATCCGCAGTAAGTTCTGCAGCTATAGGGATAGGTGTGGTTAATGCAGCATCAATGAGTTTACGCGCACCTTTAGTGATCACGTGTCCATCCACCGATACTTCTTTTTTCGGCTCCTCTGGGATAAGTGCTCCATCCGAGTCTTCCTCGTATTCCTCGGTGATCACCTCCTCCGTCAGAGGGTCTTTTGCCGGGGTCTTGTTCTTCTTGTTCCTCTTCTTTGCCTTCTTGGCAGCGCCGGTAGCAAAGACGGCTTTTGGTCCGTTTCCTGGAGTCAAGCTCTGTTCGGTACTTTCGGACATCTCGACTTCGGGATTGTCTCCGACTTCCATATCATCCTGCGCTTTGGGAGAGTGTTCCCCGGATCCCTTCGTCCATGGCTTCTCCCTCTTCTGCAGCTTTGGAGTTGTACTCCTCGTCATATTCCGCGGAGAACTTTTGGAAATCTGCCGACGTCATGGACTAATCTGAGGATGCGGGAACGTCGGCGTTTGTTCCAATTGCCTCCAGCATCGAGTCGGTGTTTTCTCTAGCATCGGCAAAGCCGGATCCGGATCCCACATATCCGACGAAGTGCGATGCGTGCTTCCTGAGGTACCTGCGGCTTTCGCGATCAGCCATATCGAAACTTTTAATGGTTTCGAGGATTGCTTCTGCGCTAGCGCCTTGCAGTGTCATACATCTTAGTGTGTACCTGAGGAAAGGCATGTCTGTCCCGACATTGTCAAAGTCGGAATCCGTGTTGTTAATGTGCTCCTCCTGGATTTCGATTTCCACGGGTGGGTCGATCTGGGATCCGGCTTCTCTAGGGAGATACACTCCAGATTCGACTTGGACCGTGAGATCTACTTGAGGCTCGGATTTCTCCACTATCTCCACAACTGGTGCGGGCTGGGTGGGATAAGGGTTTTCTGGGATCCAGAACTCTGCCGCCTCCGCGGACAAAGGGGACCCCGAAGATTCTTCTGCCTCTATCATCACCGCTAGGGTGGGTTGGGCAGGTTCGGCAAAACCGATGTAAACATCGATCTCGCCAAAAGACATGATTGTATAGGCAGTCACGGCCTCCCTAGCCGGAATCCAAGTCTCGTCGAGAACGATGAGAGGGACGTCGCTGGCGTAGAGGATGCGACCGACGGTGATGGTCTCGCCGATTTCGATTCTTGCCGATTCCGCTCGGAACGCAGATCCGAAGCTCACTTGCCCCACGGTGGGCGCCAACTGTCGTCGGTTTGAGGACAAGTACGCCATGAGGGGGTCCTCGAGGCGTGCGGGAGAGAGGGGTGTGAGACGTACGGTGTTCCGGGACGGTGAGCACACAAGTTTACCCGGGTTCGAATCCGCCGGCTTTGGACGGACCCTACTCTTGCTAGCAATCCAGTAATACGGCAGAGCCGAAATATGGGTTACAAGGGTTTCGCCTGTGCGAGTTGAGATTGTAGACTATTGAGGTGTCTGGTGTTCTTGCCCTAAAGGCTCTCCCTAGGACAGCTTATATAGATATTCGGCCTAGGGTTTACAGGAGAGATCAATCCGGCTACGACTAAGAGTTGGTTACAGAGTACATCTTGAACTACAAGTAATATTATGCGCCTAAGTCGGTAAGCCTTCTGGGCCTTCCCGTAGTCGGATTGGACTCCGTCTTCTCTCCCTAACTGGGCCGCCCGTGAAGCAAAGCTCTAATCCGAAGTGGGCCACCCTGGTCAGTGAGGATCTGTGAGGATATCCGGAAAGTATATCCCCAACAACTGTGACGGGATCCTACTTGACACTTTATACCCGCGAGTTCTAATTTTGTACTCCCTCCGACCCAATTTAATTAACTTTGATTTGTCTAGATTCGGATGTATGTAGACATGTTTTAGTGCAAGATATATCTGAACGTAGGCAAATCCAAGTCAATTAATTTGGATAGGAGGGAATAGAAAAGGTAGCATGATATTGCAATTATGCGTGATGTGAAGTGACGTCAAATTAAGGTTTTGGACGACCCGATGATACGATCTGAGCACTGGGGCCACAATGTGTACAATGATGTACATTTCGTATGTGTACAATTATTGTGAAAATACTCCGGATAATGTTTGTCCCTTTCCAACGGCCATAACTGGCACAAGACGTTCCTCCAGCTCCAAGTACAGATGCATGATGGGCGACGTCCAACTGGGCCCCAGCTCTTCTCTTACCAGCTCAATATTAGTTTTGGAAATATAATGATCGAAGGGAAACACTTGATGTCTCTTTCAGCAGGAATATCCCCAGGACATGATCGCTTGTCGCGTCCATCAATAATTTGTTAAGCGCATTGTGAGTGTAAATCATTGATGTGCCAGGTGTAACAAAAACAAGGACGTACAATGTTTTTTTTTCGAGAATGTACATACAATGTTATGCACGTCGGTCTTAAATGTACACCATTGCTGTGTGTGCGCGTAAAAGTAGGATTCTGTTAGGCACATTGTCATTTGTAAATGAACGGTCTGTGACTGTGACGTGCCTAGTGTGAAGGAAAATATGTTTTCAGGCTCATTGTAAATGTACATTCTTCACTGTTCCAAGTGTAAAAAAAGGACTTTGTTAAGAGCCCTGCAGGTGGAGACCGTGAATCTGTGGTGTGCCAGGTGTGAAAATAAAGGAGGAGATTTGTGTTTACAACAATGTGAGTGTAGCTGACTGCCAAGAGACGACCTAACCCTCATATGTGGCGGCGCATAACCCCGCCAGCGCTCTCGAGACCCCTCCCCACCAGTGGCGGATCTAGTGTGTGTGTGTGTGGGGGGGGGGGGGGCGTAGGTGCCATGGCACCCCCTCCAAAAGTATATAAACTCTTTTAGCTTGTAATTTTTAGACTAATTCTTGCTCAAATTAGAGCCTAATAGGGAGTTTTTTAAGCTTGGCACCCCCTTCGATTTTGTCCTAGATCCGCCACTGCTCCCCACACACCCCTTCCTCCGCCGCTGCTGGAGGCGTCGCCGGCCTATGCCCGCGCGGTGTGGCGATGGCCAGGGAGGAGATGGTGGCGCCCTTTCGCTCTTCTCCAGTCGCGATGGCGACGACGGCTGGACGTGTCAGCGGTTGGCAGCGGAGGCGGGGCGGTTGGGCTCAATCCGAGCACGTGCACCCTTCTCGCCTCCTGTCCGGCAACGACGGCCCGCGGTGCCCGCATCACATGGGCGCCAGGACGCGTCCCCGGGCATGGCAATGACGGCTCCCACCTTCTCCACTAGAGGTAGGCAGCGAGATGTGGTGGATCTCGAGATCCTATGTCTTGCAGTATAAAGAGTTAGGCGGTGGCCCTAGTGGCCTTCGCCCGAAGCCACCGTTCTACCAACGATCGTCCTCTTGGATCTAGCCATCAGGGAGTTCCAGGTTTTTCCTTCAGAGGAAAACAAGGGATGGCACATTTGGCACCTCTTGGACACCTTGATTGTATAGGGGCCGGTCATGTGCGCCCCCAAATTCAGCCTAATCGGCTTCACTGGGTGTATCGCGGAGCTCTGCATCACGATTTCCAAGGGATTGACACAAGGGGAGAATGCCATGGTGGTTGTGATTGGAGGACCTGGCAGCGGCAAAGGCGTGTCTTAATGTGATGAAGACTTTACTTCACATGGAGTTCTTTGGAATTGGCTTGCGGGATATGTTCCCGTCCATATACCCAACACGAGTTCCTATTTTCCTGGTGGTACCAGACTTGCAGTAGTGACCTCCACAAGTGGGGGAGAAAGCATTGGAGGACGTCTTTGTTGGCGGTGCTCCTCTGAGTACCGAGTCTTTGATTTCCAGGGTGAAAACACAAGGTCTGAGTTTTATTTGTTGTGTCTGGCAGTGGCCTTGTTGAAAAGAATGTTTGGGAAACACGATCTTTTTGCAAGGTGAAAACCCAAGATCTTTGATCGGACAATGACAACGCTTGTGCATTTTTCCTTCCTGGAGGCGTTGCTTTTGGAGAACCTCCTTTGTAGACTAGATGATGTCTTTGGTGGTGGTTAGATTGTTGGTGTTGTGGGTGTTTGTGCTAGACAAATATGTCACGTATCGTGATATATCACTAATTGCCATATATCGCGTAGTTGCAACTAGCAAATCTCCCATTATGCCTAGGCTTCATTAGGCTTTATTGTAATTGATTGTAATCTATATATTGACACCGTCATGGGGACAAGTAGATCATACGGGTCCTGCTATCCTCATATCCGTCGTTTTGTCGGGTCCGTGATGGCGGGTGATGGAGTTTTAGAGTCAGATCCGAAGGAGAGGCACTCATAGAGATCGTTCAAATCCCCCAGATTTGCGGCGTGGTTGTTGTTGTCTTCGACGCTCATCGAGCCGATAGAAGATGCTAGTGTTGTCGCATGTGCTATGATTGGAACCGACGGACCCGATAAAACCGGACCCGAAAGGCAAAGAACTTCCTTTGCGCCGATGCGAGGCTTCCGATCATGAGATCTGTCTCCTCATCAAAAATTTCTGGCAGAGGAGTGGGCGGGTAGGAATCAAGATCGACGGGATCGTGATGGATCTCGCTCGCCGACCTCAATCGTCAGGTCGCTGCTTGGTGAAGTTGAAGCTGCGGAATTCATGACTCCAGCGGTCCACAGACTGTACCAATTGACGAGGGGTAACCTCGACGATGTCTATAGTTATGGACTCGGGTTTGATGGAAACAAGAGCGATGGTGATTTCGCTGGCCTGTTAGACAAACATGGGGGTCGAATCCTGTCCGAGCTTTATTGCAAAGAGATGGTTACAAAGTCGCCGATTCGCTAGATATACAATCTAACTCACGGCGAGTTGTGTCTATTCAAACCTATGGTGCCCTTTTTGTCGGCTCCTCCTAACAATTATATGAGATGAGAGGCTGGGTCTCTGAATCTAATACTGATCGGTTACAAGTTTGATTACAGCGAACTATGTGTGTGTTGGTATTTCTATCTTTAGACAAGACCGGCGTGCCAGAGTTTCGACATGTACTAGTACAACAACCGGCAGCTGCCGTATGTTTAGACAAGACCGGCGTGCCACCTAGCTGGTAGGAATTCGTCGGGTACAGGTAGCAGCACATGGCACGTACATACGTAGTACTGTATAGGTAGCCACGGGATATAGAGCGAGATAGACATGTACTGTAGGCACCTTGAGCCTTTTCCTTAATCAGTTTCAGCTGGTAGTCGTGTCCGTCCATCATAGCTTTGGTGCCTCGGCAGCAGGGCTGTCAGTACTGTCGCAGCAATCCCCTCTGTTGTTTAATCTCTTGTTTGTATTTATACGAGACGGGTACATGGGCCGTATGTATGTATGTATGTACGTCCCGGAAAAACTCCAAAGCTGGAGAATTTCTTCTTCCCGGGGCCCGGGTTCATATATCCAGTTTACATGCGACCTAGTAGAAACAAGAGCAGGTTTCCTCTGGGGACGCGGATAAAGACGCTCTCAAGTCTCAACTGCGCCGAAACGGAGCAGCCGGGCAGATGAGAGCAGGGGAGGCATCCTATGCGACGTACGCACGGACTCCCACACTACTCGCCACTACTCAACTGGACTGACCATTTGTTTTTGTTTGTTTTCACCTAGGCCTGAGTCTGAGCTGGGTATCCGATGAAAATACTCAACTCGTATTCGGTAGCTAAAAATGCCTTAAGAGCCGATCCCTAACCTCCGTTCCTGAGCCCCCACCTCCCCCTCCCCAGCTACCGCCGGGCAAAACCCACGCGGTGCCTCGGCAGTGACGGGATCTTCTCTACCCGCGTGCATGCGCTTCCTCGTGGGGCCTTTGCGGCCCGCGGCGTGGTGCGAACATGGTAGAATCGGTTTTGGCTAGCAGCTTGACGAGGACCTCCGGTGGATGGGGTGGTCTTTCGGGAGGCGGTGCGGCTGCTCTTGGTGGCGTATGCTGGCGATGCGAACACTGCTACAGGCCGCGGGCCAAGTCTGGCCCGATCTGGGTCTACCACGGGCCAGTGGGCGTTGGGGCTTCCTGGTGTTGGTGATGATGGCTTGGTCAACACTCAGATTGTGTGTGGAAGCTCGGCTCCAGGACCATTGGTGATATGAGGTACCAAGCGCGGGGAGGGTTTTTTCGGGCGAAAGCTAGGTGCTTCGACACCAAGGACGACGACGCCTGCGGGTGCCGTGTCTCACTTGGGGGTGTCGTTAAGCCTACTCTCTCCATGTCACGGTACCGACTAGTAAATGTGCGCATATGCTCCAAGACGATATTCCTAGGAGAGAGAATGGCACGGTGGGAGATTCGCAGCAACAACACCTTCAAGAAGGTAACAATCATCGGCTTTGACTGCACTGAAGCCCGACTCTCACCGGCCAACCACCTCACCCAACCCGCCCACTTCAGCCCCAGGGGACGAGGCGTAGGAGAGCAGGGCCATCTCCACGCCCTACAAGTGCCGGGGTGTAGCATCCCAATTGTCTAACAATTGTAATGCTACTTGTTCTAGTAAGATATTGGCTACTTCCTATATACAATTGTTGCATCATAATTATATCATGCTCATGTCATCATGCCACCTTGCATTTGAGCATCATATAAAACCCTGGTTCTTTGGTTCTTCTCTCATATGCACTATTAATTGTATTTGCCTCTTGATATTGTATTTGGTTATTGATATATTGTCTAAATGCCCAAGTTGAGTTGGGGGCATATTTTTATTTCAACTCCACCACCTTTCTTTCACCATCTTATAATTCCACCATCCCATTAACCATGAGCTTGTATTTCTTTTTCTTTTGATATTTTTATTCTAGCTCATGTGGTTTAGGGTGGATCAAATCCTTTAAATTCTTTTGCTTGGCTTTTTCTCCACTTTTTGGAAATGCATAAGAATAATGCCATAATATTATTATTGTTTTCACAAAATAAATCATGGCATTATTATTTTGCATGGGCCATGCAAGCTTCTTCACCACCTTTTACTCCATTGGTTTTTTCCTTTGTTTTTAATGGATCTTTCCTTTGAGGATCATCTCCATCCCTTCCACCATTCCCATATTCTCATCCACATCATTTTCTTTTATTTTTATTTCTCCATGCATGATCCATATGAGGCCTATTCCATAATTCTTTTCTTTTTCTCTTTCATGGGTTCTTCTTCATCTCATCTTAACTTAATCAAGCCTCACTATGTTCCACTTGGGTTGATCTTTTGCACAAGTTTTAAAATCTAAACCCTAATCAAACCTAACCTAGCTCTCTCTCTCTTTCTACTTTTCTCCTAACACTAGTTCTACTAAACCCTAAACCCTAACCTCACCTCTCCCTCTACTACTCTCTCTACCATGCTGACCACCTGGCCACCCTCTCCCTGGCCCACACCCCAACCATCCTACTCTAACACTAACCCAAAACCCTAACCCGAGGCTACCCCACCTAAACCTAGCCGAGCTCACCGAGCTACCCCTCCCCTCTCTCTTCTTCTACCTGCCATGCTGGCCCCAGCTGCTGCTCCTCCCCGCCCCCACCTGGCCCACCTACAGCCCTCTCCCTACCCTAGCCCCTCACGACAAGCACATGCCCGAGGAGAAGGAGGAAAAGGGCCGAGGCTACTTTACCTGCCCCGCGCCCACACGCCATCTCCTCCCTCGCCCTCACTTTCCCCTCCTCTCACACGCCTCCTGGCAGCTCCCAGATCTGCCCCGAGCCTGCCCTTCTCTCCTCCTTCTTCCTCTCTGTCGCCAGCGTCTGCCCTCGGTCGCCGCCAGCAACGCATCGCCCCCCCCTCGTTCCAGTCGGCCAGCGCGTCGTGGAGGTGGCCTGGAAGACCGAGGAGGCTCCTCTACGTCGCCATGCACGCGCCAACGTGGACGAGAAGCCCTAGGAGCGCCAGTACCGCGCCATCCCGTCGAAACCCTAGCCCGCCAGGACGCCTGCATCCCCGACGATCCGCCGCGTCCCTCCTCGATCTGACCCCTCCGGCCAACCCGCGGTAAGCCCCTCCCCCTCCTAGACAACGTCCGCGCCGCCGTACCGCCCTAGCCGCGCCAGACGTTGCGTCGAACGCCCGCCGTGCGCCAGAGCTCGCCGGTGTCTGCCAGTTTCCCGCGCCGCTTAGAGCCTACCTAGGGCCCAAACCCCCTCCTAACAAATCCCCGAGCCAGCCGCACTGGCTACCACCCACAGCGCGCGCGCCCGCGACCCGGGTTCGAGCCCCCGCTCCGCGCCACGCGCAGACCTGCCGCCAGACGGTGAAGAAGAGAAACAGTACGCGGCGCCCTTTTTGCAGATAGCCCCCCCACCTTTTTAACTCCTGCAACCCGCGCTCCTAGAGGCCCCACCTGTCAGCCGCAGTAGCAGTTTAACGGAAAGGCCCCCGGGGAACCTTACCCTCAACCCGCGGTCCAGCTTGCCCCCACCTGTCAGTCTCTGCCATCCCCACCGTTGTCACGTGGGCCGTAGCCAGTTGGCCCCACCCCGCAGTCGCACGGGCTAGCCAGTACGCGGTGTAAAAAGGATTTCGCGCGCGGGTCTCGCCCAGTCAGCAGCTGGCCCACCGTCAGCGGCTGTGGCTAGAATTGCCAGGGTGACAAAAGTTTTTCTGGCTATCTGTTTTAATTAAACATTTTCCAAAATTGATTTAAATTCAAATTCAAATCAGATTTAAATAATTTTTAAAATACAAATCCAAACAATACAAATAATATATGTTTTGGAATCAGAAAAATGTGAGGAATTCAAATATGCCATTCAAAATAATGTTTGAACACTTTAAAATTTCGAGATGATTAAAATTACAATAAAATACCCTTTTCCTTAATTAATTAATAACTTTAATTCTATAACCCCAAATTAGGCAAATAATATGTCTAAATCGATCAGCGCGACGAGCCCGTTCTATGTATGCAGTCCTTGTTCTGAATTGAAGCATGCATCATGTCACTATTAAAAATCTGAACTGTTTATGACAATAAAACTTGGTTAAATAAATAGTAAAATGCTTTATTTCTTGTATCCACACCTCACCTTTGCCATGCTACTTTAATGCCATGTAAATGGTGCATCATTCATCATGGCATGCTTGTTTGCTTGTAGCACTTTAATTCATATGCTTGTGCACTTTATTTATGTTGGCCCTTGTTTGTTTAGTTCTTCTTCGAATAGACGCCCAACAGGAGAATTACCAGGAATCACAGGAGTACTAGCCAGATCCATCTCTCGCTTCAACTGAGCTGCCAGGCAAGCACTATCACATGCTTGCATACATACAGTACCTATTGCCTCTATCTTATTCTTGCATCATTGAGTCGCGATTGCATTAAATTGAATCCCAAGTACTGCATAGCCTTTATTTTTAAACCCCACCGAAGCTTGTTCCTCCATCCCATGAGCCATTACTACAGGAGTTGTTTGAGCCACGCGAGTCGTAGAAAAGCATGAGTAGGGTATGTGAGTGTCTGATGAATAACGAGGTGCCTAAACAACTTAACCTGAGTAGTAATGGGATAACTAATGAAAGAGGCACCGGTGAGCAATATCTGCTATTTGGTTTTTCATGCTCACTTGTGTCCCGTAGGACCCCGAGTACTTGATTCCTGTTCCTTGACTATTCGCACTATCCACATCCGGGAGGCCTTATGGACCCCCCCTGAGCCAGAGCTTGATTCATTCTTATTTCTTGGGGCCACAATTAGTTTGGGGCTTTATTACTATCCTGTACTTATGCCATGTTACTGCTTTATTTAAAATTGTGCGAGGAGCACCTGTACTGTTTTGGATCGCGCCACGTTTTCGCGGTATCGACAAGCCCAGTCACATTTTCGGGTTCCCAGTCGTTTACAGCCGTCATCGCAAACCCTGGGTCCGTCTCAGAGCCGGCCAACTTCGTTGTGGGTAGCTTATTGGGGTGGCCCCCTGAAATATTTTTGAATCCTGTGATTGCTTTGTCGTGAATGCCTCGTTGGGTTTTGATTTGGTTTTTTCGAGGTTGATCGAGTGTGTGTTGCTATTCGTGCACCCCTGCAGGGTAAGTCTTTCTGAAAGCCGTGTCTGCGGTTATGGACGACTTGGAGCACAGTTTCTCGATCATAGACAAGTATAACTAAAGTACCTCTTTTAAGTTGACTAAGTACTTGACTAGTAAATAGTGCAATACTCATGGAATGGTTGATAAAACTGCCAACGGATGATGGGGGTTGTTCGTCCGCTTCCTCGCTGGTAAGCGAGGAGGAGGATGGATCTGTTAATTATACTGTTATAACTGTTGTTCTTATTTCACGGACATCCGTCTATCATTGGTTAGGCGGATGGTTAGCGAGTGTCTGTAGAGTTGTTAGGTATTATCTTTTGCCGCAATTGCGTCACCCCAGGTTGTGTCCCCTTTAGCGGCATAAAGACTTGCTGAGTACCCCTAGGGTCTCACACGATAAATTGTTTGATTCAGATGAACAGGTGTACCCGCAAGATGGATACTGGGTGGAAGAGAGAGATGATGTTGGCAACGATCGTTCGGTGTAGAGATTCCGGGAACGGGGATCCGTGAGATCTGTGGGCGGGATGTGTTTATTTATGGGGCATCTTATGCCAATTTTCTTCTTATCCATACTCGGATCTTGTTTTCCGCTTCCGCCTGATACTCTGATGTGTGATGTATGAGGAGCTATCCTAAATTATTATATCTATCTAGGACATTTGGATTTTGCCGTATGGCGTTGCAATATTTCTATTTCTTTTAGATGGAATGGCTCTGAGGACTGTTGTATGTGGCTTGCATACATACTTATTTGTGTATGTAGTTGATCCCTTCGCCTGCCGATTACGCCGCTCGTTCTTGTCCCGTTGTCTGAAAGTGGTTAGGACGGCCGAAAGGTCTTCCGTGAGTGGCCCTGGGCCCCACCGTACTATTTTAACCACTTTCGTTCATCCAGGCATGTAACTAAGAGCGTAATTCACCGAGGTAGTTACACGGGGTTCGACCTCGGATCCCGAGATCCACCACACCCAGCTGTGGCCACTCGAAACAACCAAAGGGCCGACCACCTATGGCGGAAGGAGGCTATCGTGGCTAAGCCCATAGCCATCACCCCAACTTCCATGTGCGGTAGGCCAGCCGCACCCGTGTACTGCCCCCAAAGCCGAAGCGACACAACGAATGAGAGGCACCGGATGATGTTGCAGACCCTCCAGCCTCACGGGAGTAGGGAAGCAAGAGGCATGCTGACGCAATGCACTGGCTAGAGCAACCATTGAACACATCTGCCCGACACATCTCAGGCCTTGAACGGGCCCGTGTTGCACCTTTGCCGTCTATAGATGTGTCGAGGAGGAGCTGCCACCACTTCTGCGCCGCCCACTTGCTACCGTCGAGCACATCCTGCCCGCGAGGCTAGCGTCCACCACGCGAGAGATGCTCCGCCACCATCGTCACCGCATGGGCTTTGCCAGCCCCCCGGGTGGCGGCGGAGGAGGAGTACTACTGGGAAGGGAGGCGGCATCCGATGGTATGGGGGTGCCGCCCGTGTCGCCTAGGCCAGAGTGACGCGGGGGTGTTTTCCTTGATACTCGAGAAAATTGCATCTCCAGGTTCAACCCAACATGAACAAATAAGCATGTCTGCTAGGCTGGGCCGGATCCGTTTCTCGCACATCACGAGTTTTAAACCAGGGCAAAACTTGGCGTGCTGGAAATGACCAAATCGAGCGTTTCTACGGAGCCAGGCTCTGGTGAGCGCCGCGTGCGCCGTGGTTGCACACGTTGGGAAGCGCGGGAGATGGGACAATTTGGTCTTAACTCCCACTCCACTCCCCTCACCGCCCAAGCCACTCCCTCACCCCCATTCGTTGTTACCATCCATGGCCGGTGCACCTCCTCCTCTCCCTCCGCTCCGCTCCCTCATCATTGAAGAGATGACGGTCCAGGAGAAATGCGCGTCCGCCCAACTGGACAAGCTTGCCGCCGGAGGCGAGGCGGCCTTCGCGAGGACGCTCAAGGCTCCCTCCCCTATATGCACGATTCCTCGAGCAACTCGGGCAGCAACGGTAGGATCTTCTTCATCGACGGCCGCATTTGTGGCCAAGACGGCCGGAAAGGTCCCTGCATTCACTGACAGAAACAGACCGTTTGGATCACCCGTTTGGCGGTAAAAGGGAGCCCGAAACTGTACCGCCTTTTGCCCAATCGGAAGAGGACAAGATCACCAGATTAGAGATAGATGACCTGCAGGCTGCAGAGTCAAACAAAGCCTTTGCTACTAGGGGGCAGTCCTACTGTGCCGCCAGAGTGGAGTTGCCCGTTGGGTTTCTCCCAGTCGCTCCCGTGCCGCAGGTGCGAGCACTCAGGCGGCGGTCAAAGGCCGAGGATTCAGGAGTGGCCTTGCCACACGTACGGGTGCTCCAAGTGGCTGCTGACTCGCTCGCCACGTGCAGAAAAGGAAGAGAGTGGGAAATGTTTTTGAGAGATATACTACCATCACTCCAGAATATATAAGACAAACGGTCATATTTTGAAACAGAGGCAGTACAATCCAGAGAGAGATAGTGTGTGATTAGGATAATTCAGTCTAAGTTCTGTTGTAGAGAATGTGGGAGTTTTTCGTACTGATATATTCATATATACCTCCTGAGCTTTGTGTTTGCTAGTTGGAGAACGAACCTGCTTGTAGAGACATCTCTTGGGCAGTGGCGGCAGTGCAGGTAGGTCAGGGTCACCTCCTCGTCCCAGCTCCACATTTTGGCTGGCTGGCTGCAATCATGGTTGCTAGCTCATGCGCCCTGTGTGTTCGTGTCGTGTGCGCGTGCCCATCTCCGCGCTGGAACCAGCCCAAACCCAGGCACCGAAATACACCGAAATACAGTTCCAGATGCTAGCTTCAGTAGGGTGCAACAATTTTCTTTCTCGAACCCACTACCCACCTAAGCTCCGTTCAGTTCAATGCAGGGGGCGAATCCACACCAACCAACCGACCGCCAGTTCGTCCCAACAAATGGGGTAGAAGCTTTGCTCAATCTATTAATTATGCAGAATTTTTAGAAGAAAGTAAAGGTCCAAGTTTAACATACAAATTACTCTCCTGGCAGGAAATCACCCAAGCGCTTAGCCCCCGCGCTCACCCACATGCAGGCTCTGCGCTTAATTCTATCTAGGATTACAAGAGGCGTCGCGTGATTTTTACGGAAGCCCCCTATCATTGCCCTCATTCCAAATCTCCCAAGTGGTGAGTAGGCTAAGGGACGTCGTAGCTTTGTGGTTCAGAATAAGGCCATCCTTCATCAATTCCCACCAATTCTTAATGGAGAGCTTTGTGCATTGCGATTGGTCCATGTCGGGGAAACCTATCCAGGCCTTAAGAAAGGACCAAATCCGTTTGGTGAACCGACAATTCACAAACAGATGAGTAACCATCTCCATGGTTTGCTTGCAAAGCAGGTATAAGCCACAATATTCCCATCCCATTTTGGCCAAACGATCCGCCGTCTGAATTCTATTTTGTGTGATTAGCCAAGCAAACAATTTCACTTTTGGAGGCGCCCAAGCCTTCCAAACCAATTTTTCATGCTTGAGGGGATGGAGCAAGCGTTATCATGTATGACTTGATTGACCTTCCAATTCTTTTTGATTGATGCCTCAAAAATGAGAGGCGCGATTACCTTTGGCTTCCTTCCACCTATCCATGGCACATGCCAAAAGGGGAGTTTTCGACCATTCCCAGTAGTGATGGTTGTGGCGGCATAGAAGATGCACATGTCCTCCTCGGAGCAAGGGTTACCGAAACCCACCCAAATTTTGCCGGGCTCTTCCACTCAAGCCCACCTTAAACAAAGAGCCATCACAAACTTGTTAATGTTTTTGATTCCAAGCCGTCCAAGCTTTTTTGTCCTACACATTGTTTCCCAATTAACTTTGCACTTTGCCCCGGTTGTTTTGTCCTTGACCTCCCAAAGGAATGCCCTTTCAATTTTGTTGATAAACTTTAGAATGCCCAGTGGAACAACAAGAGAGGTGAGGTAATAAGTTGATTGCGAGGTTATCACTAACTTCACAAGCTCGTTACGCCCGGCCATAGTGATAAACTTCCCATTCCAAGTTGGTAGCTTCCAAGCATATTTATCCTCAAGGTATTGGAAATCCACCCTCTTTAGCTTCCAAACCGAAAGTGGTAGCCCAAGGTACTTTAAAGGGAAGGAAGCTCTACTTATCGGAAAATTATCAAGGATGTCTTGTAGGTTGAAATTTGCACATCTAATTGTAACGACGTTACCCTTTGGTAAGTTGGTGCATAGGCCCGTTACTTCCCCAAAACTTTCAAGAATTAGGGCCAAATTGTAGATATCCTCTTTGATTGGAGCCACAAACACAACCGCATCTTCGGCATAAAGCGATGTTCTCAAGATGGATCCCCTCCCACGAAGCTTATGTAGGAGTCCATGTGTAGTAGCTTGCTCCAACAACTGGGAGAGCGGGTCGATGGCGAGCACAAAAAGGAGCGGGGAAAGGAGATCCCTTTGTCTCAAACCCCATCCATCACTACTAGGAAAAGGCCTACCGCCGGGGCGCTAAACTGGGATACCTCCGGTGCACGTGCACGCGACGGCGATGGTGGTAACCACGTAGCACCGACGCGCCGGGGGCATGTGCCGATAGCGCCGGCGCTTGGACCCTGGGCGTTGGGGGGGTAAAATGCCGATAGCACCAGCGCGCGGATCCTATGTGCTGGGGGCACTGCTCCAGCGCATCGGCGGTAGTCTTGTTAGCCCCGGCACGCACCAGTTCAATGCGCTAGCGGTAACCTCGTCTAGCACCAGCACGCATGCCCCAGGCGCCGGCGGTAATTGTTGTAGAAGTGGCGCATCCCTTCAGCGGGCCGACGGTACACAATATTGGTCGGAAATAAAATTCGGCGCGCATGCAGTATTTATACAGGCAGTGTAAAATACATACATGTAGTATAAATACATCACGGGACTATAAATACATCACAGGGAATAGAAATAGATAAGTGGCACCCAAACACAATGGTTCACAAACAAGAGACAAAGTTAATACACGAATATATTGTCTCGACCACAAACGAAGTAGATAGCTAGGTCACAAACAAGTGACAATTCTCGACAAGCTAGCTAAGACATCTAAAGTAGGAACACAAAGAACATACAAACAAGCACGATGAGCATCATCACGACGAAGGTGGAGGTATTCAATGGTTCCTCCTGCTCTCTCCCGCTAGATAGCACGTATGTCTAGCTTCTACCTATACCATAGTGTTGTACCCTTTGTAGCTGTTGCCGATGAAACGGTACAACTGTCTCCGACAGTCTTCCTAATCATCGTAGACTTCGGGAACCCGTCCCTTGTACAAGACATACCACGTCATCTATAAGATAAATAATATTAGGCAACGGAAAACAAGAGTGAGTTCATGATGTCAGCAATAATAATTAAATGATGGGTGCAAAAACGTGTAAAGCCTCATATAAAGATACACGGGTTGAGGAATAGCATCTGTTACTCAAGGTCTCGGTAGGAAGGGACGAACGCCCTCCAGCGTGTTGAATGGCCTCTCGTCATGACAGGTATTAGTTGGTCGTACATGGCTGTAAAAGAACAGGACACCAGCACTCCAGAGATCCTGTTGGCTGTACATCAGATTTTTGCTAACATGACACGCATGATACTAGTTATGATAATTCCACTAGGCCTAGCCTTACGTGGATGGGTTAGTGCCATAAAATACTTTCGCCTGAAGTTAATTTTTTAAGTTTCTTCCGTTAAGAGGTTATTTTATCCATTTTGGCGCAACATTATGATTCAAGTCTGCAACGTTGCAATCTATGTACGCTGCTTATACCTAATAAAATCACAAGTGTTTATGGCAGCATTGCTTCTGGCAGACGAGAGAGGTAATGTCACGACGATCAGCATTGTTTGGAGGATTGTGTTGACCGGTCTATAGTAGCAGCATGTACTCTGGTCCCTCTTTAACCGATGGGAAAAGAAAATGAATGAAGAAGCTGATGTGAAATGATTGAGGTGTACCGGTGATAGACAGGACGACGTGTCTACGCTACACTGGTAGTGGTAGTACATACTCAAATTCCTTGAATACATGCACAAAAGGGAAAAGAAAACTTCGCCTCATAAAAGGGACAGAGAGATCAAAAGAGCTATTTTTTTAAATAATACATGTTTTAAAATCATTTTCATGAATATTACGCAAATAAAGGAATTTACGGAAGTAGTGCACTGTCGTTTTTTCAAACAAAGACGAGCCCAAGTCGTTTTCCCATGCAACGACAAGCCCAAGTCGTCCGTTTAAAAAACGACGAGCGTCTAACATAATCGGCTGGCAGCTGGTCGTTTTTTCAAAAAACGACACACCCGAATCGTTTTTTGAAAATACGACGCGGCTTGTCAGGTATTGAAAAGCAGACGGTTGCATGGATCATGCACACCCTACGTTGGGCTAATCCAGCCACTATTTTGCGTCGTTCTTTTTCCCCGCTAGTATCTCTCCCGCCACCTCTTCCCGCAAGTATTTGTCCCGCCACTTTTTTCGCGCCGTTTCTCTCCCGCCATTTCTTCCCGCCGTTTCTCTCTCGCCAATTCTTCCCGCCGTTTCTCCCGCCACTTCTTCCCGCCGTTTCTCTCCCGCCAATTTCTACTAGTTGCCTCTATAAAGCACCGAGATGATATCTCTCCATCATGTTATTCCTCTATTTCTCCCATTTCCTTCCCCTCTCCATCATGAGTGTGCCATGTTCGGACCCCGAGTATAGGCCAACGAAGACGAAGGATGCCAGGTTGCCGCAAGGGGTGACACACCAGCACTGTTGGTGCGGCCATCTCGCAAAGGTCAAGGAGTCGATCGATTTCTCCACCTGCATGGGCATGAAGTTTTTCATGTGTCCCAACTACGACGCAAGTCCGCCTCGGCAAGCAAGTTCGTCGTACGAGAGGCCTCCGGTATGTTCCTAGAGCATGGTTAATATGAACCATTCATGTTATCATGAGTTCTTTTATTCATTCCATTGATTTGCTTGCAGTCTGCTCCTCCACTTTGCAAGTGGTACCATTGGATTGACACCGAGCAGCCAGCCTGGGCCAAGAAAGAGTGTCATGAAAGGAACCGAGCTGCGTGGGCTGCCTTTCATGAAGAGGAACGCGCTGAAAGGATGGCCGAAAAGGCGAAGAAGGAACGGGAGAGAGAAATGAAAGAATTCCAAGCAGAGAAAGCTCAAAACCGCAAGCTGAACAGGAAGAGAAGGGAGGAAGAGCAGGCAATCCGCGAGCGCCAGGAAAGAGGTGCGCAAGGAGGCCCGTGAGGCGAAAAGGAAGAGATTAAGAGAAAGAGCTGCCGAGGCGCGGGCGACAGAGGAACGTGGGGACAAGACCGGGTACCCGCGCTGGACTCAGGGAAGGTAGACGTATGTCTCGGTACCGATGTATCTTAATTCCTGTTGTAGTGTCTTGATGTAACTTCATTCAGATGTAGTGTCCCGATGTATCTTAATTTCAGTTCTAGTGTCTTGATGTATCTTAATTTCAGTTGCAGTGTCTTGATGTAACTTCCTTTCAGTTGTAGTGTCTTAATGTATCTAAAATGTTTCCCACCAAAATGTTTTCCATCAAAAAACATTCCCGCCAAAATGCTTCCCGCCAGAATGCTTCCCGCCAAAATATCTCCCGCCAAAATGCTTCCCGCCATAATGTTTCCCGCCAGATTTTTCCCGCCAGAATGTTACCCTATAAAAACCCCTCCTCGCGCAGTTGTTTAAGCACAGCCACCCCGTTTTTAGCCAGTATGTTTCCCATACGATCGCAGTTTCGTAACAGATATGTCCGTCGACCTTTTTCATTTGGCTAGAAACTTTAGGATAGACAACAATCCAGCCCCATTGGAGGAACTAATTAGTAGTGATTGTCTCCTCACTGAGCTGGGTGAGGGATTGCGTAGAAAAGGGTGGCCAAAGAGGACTCCAGAGGAGATACGACAAGAGCTACTTCGGATCAATGCTCGGTGGAGCAAGCAAAGATTCTCTGTTGAAGGGATAAGGCAGCAGAAAATCACGCTCCCTTGGATTTGGATAGAAGAGAGTGAAGACTCCAACGATCACTTCATGCCGCCGGTCGGTGGTACCAGGGATAGAGCAGAGCGTGACAAGACTGAGACCTTGAACAAGGCGCAGGCTAAGAAGAGCAATGACAAGGTAGAAGAGAGTGAAGATGAAGATGATATATTCATGACGCCTGTCGTTGGGACTAAGTGGAGGGCTGAGTGGGACGAAAGAGTGGCCAAGAAGAAGGCATTGTCGAAGGGTAAGGGCGAGGCATCGTCGAAGGGTAAGGGCAAGGCATCATCGGTCGAGGCATCGTCGAAGGGTAAGGGCAAGAAGAGCAGGCCATGAAGAAGGCATTGTTGAAGTGTAAGGGCATAGCCGTAGGGATAGAGAGCGCTCTTATTTATTTACCGCAAGTTATGTTGAATTGTGTTGCAAGCTATGCTGTAGTGTTTGTCGAATAAAAAATGTGTCTCATACATAGACAAATAACTAGACCGATACAAGATACAAGTCTCATACATACACAGATAACTAGACCGATACAAGATACAAGTCTCATACATAAACAGATAACTAGACCGATACAAGATACATAGACAGATACGCAGACATATACATAGATAGATATCACTGCCACCGGTCACGAGGTTGCCCTGGCGTCGGTGTACCCCATCCGTACCTTCTAGGAGGCACTACATTGCGGGGAGGTAGAGTTGACCCGTCACCCTGCGTCTGTGTATCCTGTGTGGGGATAGGTGGTGGAGTCTGATGCGTCTCCTGAGTCTGCTGCGTCTGATACAATCCAAACCAGTCTACCTGATCCTGATGAGTCTGCTGATCCTCCTCATTAGTCGCCCACGAACCCATTGAGAACATGCTTGGGTCTCCATATCCTCCTGCCATGTAAAAATATTAAGTACTCAACGATTATACACTACATGTAACCAAAATAGATAGGAAGATGCGTACCCTCAGGACGATAGCCCATGAATGGGACTTGCGGCTGCTGTTGGTGCCACTGGTCGAAAGTAAGATGCGGCTGCTGCTGCCACTGGTCGAAATCAAACTGCGGCTGATGCTGCCACGCCGATCCTCCAGCCTGGTCTGGGGGTGGTGCTCTCGGTGTCTCCTGCTGCTGCTGCCACGCTAAGCCTCTAGCCTGGTCTAGGGGTGGTGCTCTCGGTGTCTCCTGCTGCGAGATCCGTGGACGAGGCCTGTGGCGGGTAGGTGCAGTGGGTGTCTCCTGCTGTGAGGCTCGGAGCAGTGTCTGGTCCGCACGCGGGGTGCGCTCCTGCGTGGAGTGATGTGGCGGGCGAGCCTGCGTGGAGCGACGCAGCTGGCCCTCCCCCACGAAGTGACGAGGTGGACGATGTGCTGCTCGGTGCTGAACGACGTCTGAAACGTTCGTGCACGTGATGGTCGCATAGATACTCTGTAGTCTTTCCTGGACACGCCTTACGAAGGACTGAACTCCTTGACGTGGTAGTAGAAAAGGAGCGGACGAGAGCGAACGTCCCCACTGATTCACTTCATTCTGTAGCTCCCATGTCATATCGGCCTGCATTTGTATAGTGGATAAGTACACATTATATAGACTACCAGGTGTAGCGACGAAGAAAAGTGTATTTACCGCTGATTGTCTTGGCTCCATAGTCGACTGGCTAGGGTATCTTTTATCATCATGTGCGTGGTAGATGGGACGCAACCGTGTCATGCTCATGTACCTCTGTAAGTATGCACAGAATAGCTCCATATCAAACGCAAGAGCGGTCCACACGTCAGTTGTTGCATTCCGCCAACCATTGATATAAATATTAACCCGTTGAAGCCACTGATTTGCACTTCTTTTAGTGCCCTTCCGAGAGTACCTGCAGTTAGATTTTATAAGTACACAATCGGTGTAAAATTATAGATACATAATATATTAACTTACATATGCACGTCCGATGAAAGGGGCGCCTCCGGAGATGGAGGATCTACCATCTGGCGAAGACCGAATTGCCTCATGACCCTCTGTTGAGACATCTCCTCCACCTGATAATCGAAGATGATCTTCGATTTAGTGAGCCAATAGTCCTCATCTCTACGACACATAATAGATAACCCGCTGGGATATCTTGCGAATGCTTCAGCTGTGGTGTACGGCTCCCAAATCACCGATTCCTCCTTCAACGTGTCGAACTGCTCGCTGAACGCCGGGTAGCAGCGGATTACGATGGTCTTGCAGGACATTGTCAAGTTGACATGTGTGCTGCACAACATCGCTAACCTTCCAGTTGGTGTCATATCGAGGAACATGGGCATGGACCCTGGCAGGACACCCAGCTAACTCGCAAACCAAAGTCAAATATTGCTGGGATGACACCTTTGTTTTGAAAACCCGCTGCGTGGACAATGCCCACTCAACGATTGCTTCCTGTAGATGCCTCTTGCTAGGATATAATGTACCAATGGAGATGTTGTTGGCGTGATAATGCCACGAGGAATCATGCCCATCGTTCACATTCATTGTTGTTGTGTGGTCTTGATTCCATGATGCCGGAATAGGTTGGTCCTCTTGATCAGACTCAGTGGAATCATAAGAGCTATCACTGTACCCTTCTGAATCTTCGGCTTCCATCTGATCTTGCAACCAACCATCGTGTATCTCGTCCTCATCGACCTCACCACTGAAAATATCTTCTCCTGTCCCTTGACTACCTTCAGCTGATTCATGTTCAGTGTGTGCAAAACTACTCTGACCAGGTTCATAACTACCTCCATCGGTGTGTGCATAACTACTCTGCCCAGGTTCATAATCACCACCGCCATCTTGGCCTTGACTGCTCTGGTCATTATAGTAGCCACCACCACCTCCGTCTTCGTCTTGGCTGCTCTGCTCATGATCATAACCACCACCAGCATGGTGTGTCTGACTACTCTGGCCCTGATCATAAACAAGCTCTTTCGCCACAGGAAGCACTAAGACACCGGGGTTAACTACCCTATGCAGACAGGCTTTTACCCATTTGACCCATTTAGCTTGCTCTTCAATCGGTCTCAAATAAAAATCAGGTTTAAACCTTGACTTTGCCCATAATACATGCACACCGATAGTATGGGTGGGAGGGAGCCCTAAACGAGCACATAACCAATCTTTCAACTCAATAATGGGGATGGTTTCAGGATCCTGGAGCACTTCATCAATACAATTAAAATTGCTCAGATCAACTCCATTCTGGTTTGTTTTGACGACACCGTCACCATAGTAGAACCTAAACACTACATTATTGGACATAACTTCAGGCCTAAAAAAATACCACAATTTGTCAAATGCCCGTACAGTGGCAGGTTTTAGCAAAAAAATTTACTAATAATCCTATAGCCGAATAATCTTGCATAGCCCACAGATATAATTATAATCCTATAGCCGAATAATCTGGCATAGCCCACAAATATACTTATAATCTAGCAGTTCATTGTGGAGCGCTAACATACAACATCCAGAACTACCGAGAAGATAAACAAACACAAATGACTGTAGTTAGCAAGAAATTAGAGTTTACCCTTGAAGCGTGCGAAATCCTGCCGTGCAGCTGCCTCCACTCAAACGTGCAGCTGCCTCAAGCCCCAGTCCGAGACTCCACCGTGCAGCAGCCTCAAGCCCCCGCCCCAGACTCCACCATAGCCATTGCATCTTAAGAACTCCAAGAAAATCCTCCACGAAAATGCCTCAAATCGCTACACCAGACTATCCCACAAGTAGATCGGGAATCTACTAGCTTCAGCAGCAAATTTAGTGGAAAACAGAGCAAAGTGTGGCAGCAAATGGGAACAGCTCGATGGGAGAAGAAGCAGCAGGGGAGAAGAGCTAGCAGGGGCTGGGCGGCAGCAGAGGGAGAGGACGAAGGAGGCGTGCGCAGCTAGCAGGGGCTGGGCGGCAGCAGAGGGAGAGGAAGGAGGCGTGCGCGGGGCTGGGCGCGGCGCGCGTGTATTAAGGACGCAGCTCGTCGTTCGACCGTTACACGACGCGGGCTCGTCGTTCGACCATAAAACGACGCGGGCTCGTCGTCCGACCATAAAACGACGCGCGCTGGGTCATCTTTCCAGGCAATGGCCGGAGCGTCTGTCGCGCTACAGGCCGGCAGGGTGGGTCCCAGGCGCTGCTTTCGGTGCCTAAAAAGACGGCGCGGTTGTGTCGTGTCCTCAAAAAACGACGAGCCCGAGTGCAATACTTCCGTAAATTCCTTAATCTGCGTAATATTCGTGAAAATGATTTTAAAAAACGTATTATTGAAAAAAAAAATAGCTCAAAAGATGCTCGGTGTATTTTCGATCTTTATCATTTTCGACACAGGAGTAGTGTGGTTTTCGCGTGCTGACAGTGTCAGTGTGGATTTTCATGGAAGCTTTTCATAGCTTATTTCTTACATGAACGCTGAGTAGAAGTACGAGGTAGTTTGCTGCCATTTAACTAAAAGTAAGTCACTGTAATAATTCGTTAAGTACTTAGATATGGTACATTGGATGTCATGTAGATCTGGATATTTTGGCTAATAAAAAACTAGATTGGTATTATGAGAAGTGGATACTGAACTAGAGGTTGGATAAATTCTTGTGAAATCCCTTTTAAGACTGCATATATGCACATACTTACAGATATATTGCCATCATATACTCCTTCCATCCAGAAATAAGTGATTTGGATTTGTATAGTTTCACATGTATCTGGATAAGTCTTAGTGTATAGATAAATCCAAATCTAGAAAAATGCAAGTCACTTATTTTACGGAGAAAGTACTATTTATGATGCAATCTTATATGTACCATCTTCAGATTATAGTTTAGATCTCTGAAGTTGTACTTGTTATTTTGTGTTATTATCTCTAAGGGCCTGTTTGATTCACAGGGTAGGAAAAATGGAGGGATAGGAAAAATGAAGTATTGGTGTGGTATGCTCCATTGAACCCTACAGGAATGAAAACCATGGAAATTGGTATAAGAGGGTGTTTGATGGCAAGCGTAGGAAAGTCACAGGAATTTGATTGAAGTTTGAGCTTTCAAACAAATAGCCTTACTCACAAAGCTAGCCATAGGATTTTTTCCAAGATCTTAGACCTAATGGAAATTTTCCTACGAAATAGACTAGGCAAATTTCCACAGGAAATAATCCCATGGGTTCTATTCCTATGAATCAAACGATGGTGGTCAGAAAAAATCCATAGGAACTCAATCCTATGAGAATCCTATGAAAATCCTACAAATCAAACAAACCCTAAGGGGCTTGCGCTGGTTAGATTTCAATGAACTTTCGTCTTATTCTCTTGCAAGAATTGGGGGCTCAGCTATCTTTTAGGTTTGGTATAACCTAGCATTTTTTAAGATTTGTGGAAACTTCATTTGAAGAAGGATGTAGATAAACAACCGGAGATTGTACTAACTTCACCACTGCCTTTTCCAATAGGCTAATTTATCAGCTGGGTGTTACTCTTTATAGTGAAATTTGTCAATTATCAAGCTATGTATTGTCAAGCCTTTTCCGCTCATGCCAAGATGGCAGTTGGGTGCACTGATGCAAAAATTCAAGAGAAGACGATACCAGAAGTCGTCCTGATGAGTGATGAGCCTAGACTTAGTTGGAAGTTGTCATGTTAAGGAATAATGCCCCTTAGACTTAGTTGGAAGTTTTCATGTTAAGGAATAATGCCCCTAAAACGGTTAGGAATAATGACGTTTAAAGAAATTTCATAGATGATATGGTACATTTTCCATTTAGTTTTTGTTGTTGTACTTATTATTTATTTCTGGTCCAAAAATTCTACTCAAGTTCCATATACTATGCAAAATCTGCTCGATGAGAATGAATGAAAATTTATCAATTTTCTCTTGGTTTCATGATTCTAGGAAACTCTTTGTATGTCTAGGTCTGTTAAAAGTTTATGTCTGTAGCATTCAACTCATATAGCGTATATCTAGAAGGAGGTACATCGTAGCTAGAGCAGAGCCAGAGATGTTGCCCCCGATGAGGTACGAGAGGCACTATTCCAAATGGCGCCTTCCAAAGCTCCAGGGGTCGATGGATTTACTGCTGGTTTCTTCCAACGGCATTGGGATCTTGTGCAGCATGACATAGTCCCAGCCGTGTTGGATTTTCTTAATGGTGGCGAGCTTCCTGTGGGCCTCAATGATACTTCAATCACCTTGATACCCAAGGTGCGTAACCCACAGATGATTTCACGGTATCGCCCTATATCCTTATGCCCTGTTCTCTATAAGATGGCGGCTAAGGCTATTACTAATCGTGTTAGAGGCTGTCTTGATGAGATTATCAGTGAAGAGCAAAGTGCCTTCGTTCCTGGGCACCTTATTACTGACAATGTTTTGGTGGCGTATGAATGTGTACATACTATGAAACGAAGGAAAAAAGGAAAAAACTTCACTTGCCAAGTGAAGCTAGACATGATGAAAGCCTATGATCGGGTCGAGTGGCACTATTTGGAGGCAATTTTGTTAAGACTTGGCTTTAGCATCACTTTTACACGGCTGATCATGAAATGTGTCACTTCGGTCAGATTCTCTGTTAGAGTTAACGGTGAACTTTTGCCCTTTTTTACCCCCTCCCGGGGGCTGCGGCAAGGAGACCCGATGTCTCCCTATTTATTCCTTCTTTGTGCTGAGGGGTTTACCTCCTTATTGAAGTTCTTTGGAGGTAATTATGTGGACCGAGGAATCAGGGTGAGTTTTCGATCACCTTGGATTAATCACTTGTTATTTGCGGACGACAGTCTATCCTTTATCAACACAAACCCTCAAAGTGCTGCTAGATTAAATGATATTTTGCGGATTTATGGGGAGTGTTCTGGCTAGTGTGTTAATAGAGATAAGAGTGCCGTTTTTTCAGCTCCAATACTCCTGATATCTCCAGGCAGATGATGAAGCAATTGATGGGTATCTCAGTGGAAGCTTTTTCTGAGAGGTACCTCGGCTTACCGACTGCGGTAAGCAGGATTACCAGTGGTACTTTTGACCATATTGGTGAGAGATCTAGAAGTAAAATGCAAGGCTGGTCGGAGAAATTTTTGGCATGTGCAGCTAGGGAAATTCTACTGAAATCTGTCATTCAGGCTATTTCCACATATAGCATGTTGTGTTTTCTCTTGACAAAAAAGGTGTGCAAGAGCTTGACTTCAGCGATGGCGAAATTCTGGTGGAGCAGCTCGTTGGACAAAAGATCTATGCACTGGGTTTCTTAGGACAATTTGACAACACCGAAGATAAAAGGTGGAATGGGTTTTCGTGACCTTTATCTTTTTAACTTGGCAGTTCTTGGGAAGCATGGCTGGCGCTTTATGACTTAACCTAGCTCTCTTTGTGCCAGGGTTTTGAAAGGAAGATATTTTCCTAATTGTGAGTTTGCAGACGCTACAGTCCCTAAATCTGCATCATCGACGTGGCGTGCCATAGTTGCTGGCCGCAAAGCATTGGATGCAGGCCTGATCAAGAGAGTAGGGGACGGTACTACAATCTCTATTTGGACAGACAAATCGATCCCTGGAACTACTTCCATGTTGCCTATGCTGAAATTGGACGATACTAATGAGGTAAAAGTCAGTGAGTTAGAGACAGTCAGTCAGTTGATTGATCCAGACACTTGGTCTTGGCGGAGTGATCTGGTCAGATCTGCATTTGTCGCGCCAGATGCGGAGGCGATACTCAACATACCTCTGCGGACCGGTGGACGCGATGATTTCTATGCTTGGAACCTTGAAAGATCAGGTGTTTATTCTGTTAAATCGGCATACCGTGCTAGAGTGAATCAAAAATAGTGTGCAACTCTAGATGAAGGGACGGTAACGGGAACCTCGGAGTCTGAACAACAGATGTGGACATCATTGTGGAAGCTAAAGGTTGTGCCGAAAGTTAGAGTGTTCTGGTGGCGGGTACTTCGCGGAATTCTGCCGGACGAATGCACTCTCAAACATCGACACATAAAAGAATTAAGCAGATGCAGTATTTGCTTGGCCATGGATGAGGATTTGATGCATGCACTAATAAAATGCTCTCATGCTAGGCGTTTCTGGGAGGAAGCATCAATTTGGTTAGATCTTACTCTACCAAGGCTGCACCCCCAGACTTGGGCAAAGGACATACTTTGCGATCAGATGTTTACGGATGAGGAAAGAGCAAAAATTATCACGGTTATGTGGTCTATTTGGCACTCACGTAACCGGTGGAAGCATGATGAGGAACACATAGATCCTGTGACTTCACTAAAAACTACGAGAGAGGCTCTCGCGCTTTTGGAATTTCCTCGGCAACAAGCTATTTTGCCAGGACACGGATGGCGGCCGCCGGAGGGGGAATGCATAAGGATCAATACTGATGGATTAGTTAATCTCGCGGAGAGCAAGGGAGGGGCAGGAGGGGTCGCGAGGTCCTCTTTCCGCCTTTTAGGTGCGTGGAGCAAGCCATTGCTGGGGATTACGGACCCTCTCATTGCAGAGAGTTTATCCCTGCGTGAGGGAGCCATCTTCGCCAAGCTTCGAGGATTCACGCGTGTGATTCTGGAACGGACTGCCTAGAGTTAGTTCAACTCTGGAACGATCGCCACAAGTCTAGATCAATTGTGGCTCCACTTCTGCTAGATATTGGAGAGCTAGCTACTTGTTTTACTTCTTTTTCTATTCAACATGTATTAAGGACTGCCAATTACCCGGCCCACCTGTGTGCAAAGCGAGCTAGCACCGTGTGTGTAACCGAGAGTTGGTTAGCTGAGACCCCAAGCTTCCTGATCAGTAGCCTTTTGGCTGATTGCCCAGTGAATGCTTTTGTTTGAATAAAAGCTCTCTACACTTCAAAAAAAAAAGAGCCAGAGACGAGTTGCACCACGCAACAAGCACATACAATACACACAACGTGCAGTGCAGGCGGAGAGGGGAGGTGCTATTGGCCGCTTAATGCGGCACTACAGCGATGCACCACACACACGCGCTTGCTCTCCCTCGACTGTGGGCCGTCCCACCACCTGCCGCAGGCGTCCACCTCTCCCGATGCCCCGTCGCTTTCTTCCTGCCGCACATTCTCTCCCCCACCGCCGAATCCTCCTGCCACCGAAAAGCTCCCCTGCACCTACATCCCCTCCCCTAAGTTCTCTTCCTCGCCTCCACCGATGACATCGCGGCTAGCCGCGTCGCCCCTGTCTCCGGCAAGGTCCTGGCCTCGCCTTCGCCGTGACGCCGCAGCCAACCGCATTGTCCCGTCGTCGGCGAGGCTCCAACCGGTCGGCCATCCCTCTAAACCCACTGACCTGCACCCTAACCCTAACTCCGGTCGCTGTGAGCACCACACTACCCCTAACCCTAAGATTTATTTATCGCCTCCGCTAGCGACGTCATGGTCAGTTGCGTCGTCCCTGTCTCCGACGAGTTCCTGGCCTCACCTCCGCCAGCGACGTCGTGGCCATCCACGTCGTCCCTGTCTTCAACAAGGTCCTAGCCTCACCTCCGTCGTCGCCGAAGTCTGGCCGCCGCGGTTGTCTTCAGCTCTGGCCTCGTTGCTTCTTCGTCGATTCTGTTCCTAGGCTGACCCACACACGGCGCTAAAGGCAAGGATAGTGAGCGCTGGCGGAAAGAGAGAAGACGAGTTTCCATACAGGCCGGCGTCGAGGAAAAGGGACTATGGCCGTTGGCCTCTTCTCTACTTTTTTTTAGAGCACCTCTTCTCTACTTTTCTGGATAAAAGAAAGAGATCAAGATGGCTGTTAGCCATACTACTAAAGCTGTAGCAATGTTTAGCTAGTTCTTAGTCTGAATAATTACAGCGTGTAGCGTGTTTGGTTGTGCACGTACGTCACGACCGTCCCTAGGTTGAGTTTAGTTTGAGAGTTGCTTAGACTTTTTCTGGCTAGCTCACCGAGTTTATCGCTCCTGGGACTGCACGAGGTGACGGTGACCGTGGCGAGATCGTAGCAGTTCGTTCCGGTAACCGAGTGAAGGAGAAACAGCATCTCAAAAAAAAAAGAACAGAAAAACGGTTCAGTTGAACACGACACCAAAGACCTGGTGATTCTTGTCGCCTTCTGGTTTGTTCGTTAGATTGTACTGAATGCTGTATGGATGTTGCTTTATTTATAAAGCTGGGCATAAGCCTGTTTCGAGGAGGAGCATTCTTGTCGCCCGTCGAATTCTCGTGATCAGCAGGTTGATCTCTCTCGTTGGCAACAATCAATAGATGCACGACGTACTACGTTTATACACATTCAGTCCTCAGTCGGTGGTTGCAGGAGTACATGGGGTTGGTTCAGGGCAGGTCCGCGCGCTGGAATGGCATCAGGACGGAGCCAGGATTTCACAAGGCTAATTTTTTTTTCCTGTTCAAAGTCTTACCCTCTCGGTATATGGCTAATTTTTTTTCCTATTCTATATAGTTGATATATTTTTTTGGTGAGCAACAATTGATAATGATATACAAATCGATTCAGTTATCATTGTTCGATTTGATCTAACAGTAGGTTCATGCAAATTTTCATAGTCAGAGCCCCAAAATCTGTGGCAGATCTAGAATCAAATAGGTGGGGTACCAAGCTTAATTTGACAACAAAGAATTATTCATCTACTGTAAAAAAAAATTTATTCATCTAGCATTTTAATACCTGATATAGCGAGAATCAGTCATGATACTTGTATATAAGAAAACAATTCTGTATTTCGAAGGGATGCAGTACATTGGAATCAATATACCAATCAAGCAATCAAAAAGAAGATTACAAGCGGGGCGGTGGAAGGAAGAGACTTTGGTAAGGGCAAACCTGAGCATTGCCTCTACGTCTCTCGCAACCGCCGTCGCCCGGCCGGTGGTACCAACCGAACTAACCCTATGAGGAGAACAATATAGAGAACAATGAAACCTCGGGAGAAACTATCACCCAAGCGCTCTAATTTCTTGCTTGGTTGGTGATTGCTCCCTTCTTTCTCAATTCTCAATAGATCATGGATACTGGATTTCTAGATTGGATCCCGCAGCATGTAGGCAGAAAGAAAACGGTCTATTCTGATTGTGTGTGCGTGCTAATCCATCTTTAATTCCTTTTCTTTGGAATGGGCTTCTAGCTAATGGGCCTAGTTATTGTCCTGTAGATGGGTTTGGAATAAGGGATTCGGGGAATAATTAGACACAATTTTCGTGATTAATTCCAAAATATTAAACATGACAATACCAGCTACTCGCACATGTAACTCGAACATACTAGATGTACTAAACAACAAGATGAACGGAAACAGGCAGTAGCTAAACATGTACTCGCAGAACATAATTAATAACCAGACAGCAGCACGTCGCATGTACCGTTCGATTGCAGTAATCGCAGCAGTAGCCTTGGGGAAGATTGGTCGAAGCAGACGGCGGCGAAGACGACGATAGGCAACACCGCCCGACTTGGATGGAAGACGAGCCGTGATGCAGAACTTGAGCAGTCGCGCAGGGCGCTTCCCAAAAACCTTATTCGCCCTCTCCCGTACAGGATCGCAAAGGCGAGTGGTTCCAGAGACCTGCTCTCCCGTCCGCCGGTGCACGCCGGCAAGCGGGATGGAGTAGACTACGGTGGCGGCGCAAGCAGAGAGGTTGGCAAACCCTAGATTGGTTTTCGGTGCGTCCTTGGTGGAACCCGCACTGGATTATATATATAGAGCGGCTCGGGAGTCCCGCATAGGGCACGTCGTGGACCAAGCCCACATTGCGCACGTTCGGGTCGGTTACAGATAGCCCACGATCCGGGAGCGACCCGAATAGGTTAACTGTTGATACCTCTGTCAAAACCGCACAAGTTTTCCCAAGCAGCAAAAATAAAGCTCGGCTCGGCGAGATTCCCGCAACCCACGGCGCGCGCGTCGTGACGAGACGAGCGTGAGGGCGGGCGTGCGTGCGAGCGGCGGCGGCGTCGTCGGAGGAGCGCGCGTGTAGTTCTCCTCTTCTCACTCACTTTACTAAGTGATGAACCATTCCACCTTATACGGTGGTGTAACTCTCCTCCAACTTTCCATGTGGGACTAAACTTTAGCTCCCACTCCACTCATATGTGAGCTGCCACCAAATTGGGCCAAATCACACATGGGCTTCCACACACATCGGCTTTGAGATTTAGGGAAAATCTGAAATCTATATGGGCTTATTTATTTAGCCCATTATTTCTAACAATCCCCCACCAGACCTCAAATGCCCATTTGAAGATTTGCCAATTCTCGCTACTTGTTTATATACCAGTGTTTCAGCAAAGACTGTTAAGTTGAACTTCCGCCTAGAACCTTGAGCTACGTCTATCAGCAACTTGAACAATGGACGAACCTTGAATTGCAAGTTTGGTGCTTTTAGATTTCACACAAAGTCATAACTAGTACTTGGCTGCCAGTAGCCTACCCCGCGGGTGTAGCATATGCGTCATACTACTTGGTCTCTTCATGAGTTTACTAGAGATCATCCAAATCTCATAGATTGCGACGTTTAACAATCGGAACTCGTATAGGTGTGTTCTTTCAAGAGTGCTCTGTAGGACACCATCTTTGCTAATCATAGCCAACAGAAACACATTAAGGCATGTTGCCAACCTGCCTTACAGCTTTTGAGAGTTGTACATCTTCATATAGAGAGGGTTGTCTAATACTCTCCTTCGTCACACCACTAGCTTGTTTTTCCCAGGTCCTAATTCACGAGATCTCCGATCAAAAAGGTTGGGTTACCACTACTGTGTAACATCCATGGGTCTCAAACCCATCTCTCTCGATGCACTTTCTATCACGTTTCGTGATAGTCCCTTTGTAAAGGGATCTGCCAGGTTTTTGTTAGTTTGAATATACGTAACAGTAATTACTCCGGAGTTTCTCAATTTCCTGACAGACTTCAAACGTCTCTTGACGTGTCTTGATGAATTCGCGTTATCCTTAGAATTGTTCACTTTGACAATAACAGTTTGATTATCACAATTCAAGAGGATGGCCGGTATAGGTTTCTCAACCACCGGCAAGTCTATCAAGAGTTCACGTAGCCATTCTGACTCTATAGTGGCTGCGTCTAAAGCAGCAAGTTCTGCTTCCATAGTCGACCTCGTCAATATGGTTTGTTTGCAAGATCTCCATGATACCGCGCCACCTCCAAAGGTAAATACATACCAGCTAGTGGCATAGAGTTCATCTACATCCGAGATCCAGTTCGCATCACTATATCCTTCAAGCACCGCTGGATGCCCCGAATAGTGTATCCCATAACTCATTGTACCACATAGATAGCGCATGACCCTTTCAAGTGCACACCAATGTTCAGTACCCGGGTTAGACATGAACCTACTCAACTTGCTCACAGCAAAAGAGATGCCGGGTCTTGTCGCGCTAGCTAAGTACTTGAGTGAGCCAATGATTTGTGAGTATCTCAATTGTTCTTTTGGCTCTTTCTTGTTTTTCCATAATGCCACACTGGGATCATAAGGTGTTGGGGAAGACTTGCCATCAACGAAACCGAAATGGCTCAAGATCTTCTCAACATAGTGTGATTGCGTCAAAGTAATCCCACTCTCGTGCTTAATCAGTTTGATATTCAGAATAACATCAGCTTCTCCCAGATCTTTCATATCAAAGCTCTTTGACAGAAAGGACTTAACTTCATTTATCACATTCATGTTTGTACCAAAGATAAGGATATCATCCACGTACAAACATAATATAACACCTTCGCCCCCACCATGGCGATAGTAGACACACTTGTCAGCCTCATTAACGACAAAGCCAACAGAAGTTAATGTTCTGTCAAACTTCTCATGCCATTGCTTAGGTGCTTGCTTCAGGCCATATAAAGATTTTAGCAACTTGCACACCTTTCTATCTTCACCTTTTACCACAAACCCATCAGGCTGATCCATATAGATCTCCTCTTCCAACTCCCCATTGAGGAAAGCTGTCTTAACGTCCATTTGATGAACGATAAGACCATAAGAGTCAGCCAGGGATAGCAGTACTCGAATGGTGGTCAGTCTAGCAACAGGTGAATAGGTGTCAAAGTAATCTTCACCTTCTCTCTGGGTGTAGCCTTTTGCTACAAGCCGAGCCTTGTACTTTTCAATAGTACCATCAGGCCTTAGCTTCTTCTTGAACACCCACTTGCAACCCACAGGCTTACAGCCATGGGGTCGTTCTGATAGTTCCCAAGTTCCATTAGAAAGAATCGAGTCCATCTCATTATGAACAGCTTCTTTCCAATCATCTGCATCAGGAGATGCATATGCCTCTGCAATGGAAGTGGGAGTATCATCCACAAGGTACACAATGAAATCATCTCCAAAGGATTTTGCAACCCTCTGTCTATTACTCCGTGTAGGAGCTTCATTGTCATCCTTCTCTAGGACTTCTTCCTCATGTGGTTGCTCAAAATTCTCACTAGATGCACTAGTTTTAGGAAGTATTTCGGAAGAAATTCTAGCAGTGCTATGCATATCTTTCATAGGAAACATATTCTCAAAGAATGTTGCATCACGAGATTCCATTATAGTATCAACATGCATATCAGGAACCTCAGATTTAACTACTAAAAATCTATAGCCTACACTCCGCGGAGCATATCCTAGAAAGATGCAATCCACTGTCTTTGGTCCAAGTTTGCGTTTCTTAAGAATCGGTATGTTGACCTTAGCCAAACACCCCTAAGTGCGCAAGTAAGAAAGTGATGGTTTTCTCCCAGCCCACTCCTCATAAGGGGTTTTATCTTTATTCTTGTTAGGAACTCTATTTAGGACATGACACACTGTCAACAAGGCCTCCCCCCACCATGCCTTAGATAAACCAGCGGTGGCTAACATGGAATTCACCAAGTCAGTCAGCGTGCGGTTTTTCCTCTCGGCAACCCCGTTTGATTGAGGCGAGTAGGGAGGCGTCCTTTCATGAATAATGCCATGTTCCTCACAGAATTCATCGAAGATTTTGGGAAAATATTCACCACCACGATCCGACCTAAGACGTTTGATCTTTCTCTCTACTTGATTTTCAACTTCGGCTTTATAAATTTTAAAGTAGTCTAAAGCTTCATCTTTTGTGCGCAACAAATAAACATAGCAGTATCTAGTCGCATCATTAATCAAAGTCATGAAATATCTCTTTTCACCTTTTGTCAACACACCATTCATCTCACAAAGATCAGAATGTATGAGCTCCAGAGGTGCTAAGTTTCTCTCCTCGGCTGCCTTGTGAGGCTTTCGAGGTTGCTTTGATTGCACACAACTATGGCACTTGGAACCTTTGGCAATAGTGAAATTCGGAATTAAACTCATATTGGACAACTTGGACATCAAACCAAAATTAATGTGACATAAACGAGAATGCCAAACACTGGTATCATCATTAACACCGCCACAAATATGGTTTACGCACTTATTACAAAAATCTGAAAGTGAAAAGCGGAACAACCCTCCGCACTCATATCCTTTGCCAATAAATTGTCCATTTCTCGACACAATGACTTTATTAGACTCAAAAACAACCTTAAACCCATCTCTGCATAGAAGGGAGCCGCTAACGAGATTCTTGTTCATGGAAGGGACATGATGCACGTTCTTCAGCGGCACGATCTTTCCCGAAGTGAACTTCAGATCCACCGTGCCAACACCATGAACAGAAGCATGTGACCCATTCCCCATTAAGACGGATGAATCCCGAGCGACCTGATAAGAAGTGAACATAGAGATGTCAGCACACACATGAATATTAGCACCCGTATCAATCCACCAACATGGTGATTGAAAAACTGAAAGAACAGTAAATAGATTACCCTACCCATCAGCATTGCTAGCAGTCACGACGTTGACATTCTTCCCCTTTTTCCCTTTACGATCTGCACGTTCTGGGCAGTCCTTGGAAAAGTGCCCGAGCTCTCCATAGGTAAAGCAACCTAGCTCGGCCTTGTTCGGCTTCTTCTTCTTCTTGAAGGTTGTAGTCTTTTCAGGCTTGTTGAAGGAGGGCTTATAGTTCCCTTTGTTCTTGCCGAAGGTCCTCTTCTACACCATGTTGGCGCTAGAGTGACCCTCGCCTCCTTTCTCAGTAGTGTCCTTAGCCCGAGCCTTCTCCTCAATATCAAGAGACGCTATCAGGTTTTCAACCGATATCTCTTGTCTCTTATGCTTGAGAGTTGTGGCAAAATTCCTCCATGAAGAAGGCAACTTTGCAATGATGCACCCAGCCACAAACTTGTCGGGTAAGTTACACTTAAGGATTTCAAGCTCCTTGACAAAGCACTGTATCTCATGAGCTTGTTCGACTACAGAACGATTGTTAACCATCATGTAATCATGAAAGTTCTCCATGATGTACAGTTCACTGCCATCATCTGTTACACCGAACTTAGCGTTCAGTGCCTCCTAGAGCTCTTTGCCTTCTTTGAAGTGCATGTACACATCAAATAGCTTGTTGTCAAGAACACTCAGAACGCATCCCACAAAGGCAAGATTGGTTTCCTTGAACTTGTTCTGATCTTCTTCAGATATAGTTCCTTCAGGTAAACCCTCACTAGCCTCGAATACTTTCAGGTTTTGCAGCGACATAGTGGTCTTATACTGCCGCCTCTTAAAGTGAACACCGGTAAACTTTTCCGGCTTCATCGCATCGGCCAAGTGTCCCATGTTTATCTCGGAAAATTGCCTATAATAAGGTTTTTGGATTGTTGGATAATTAAACACAATTTCCGTGATTAATTCCAGAATATTAAACATGACAATACCAGCTACTCGCACATGTAACTCGAACATACTAGATGTACTAAACAACAAGATGAACGGAAACAGGCAACAGCTAAACATGTACTCGCAGAACATGATTAATAACCAGACAGCAGCACGTCGCACGTACCGTTCGATTGCAGTAATCGCAGCAGTAGCCTTGGGGAAGATTGGTCGAGGCAGACAGCGGCGAAGACGACGATAGGCAATGCCGCCCGACTTGGATGGAAGACGAGCCGTGATGCAGAACTTGACCAGTCGTGCCGGGCGCTTCCCAAAAATCTTATTCGCCCTCTCCCGTACAGGATCGCAAAGGCGAGTGGTTCTGGAGACCTGCTCTCCCGTCCGCCGGTGCACGCCGGCCAGAGGGATGGAGTAGACTACGGTGGCAGCGCAAGCAGAGAGGTTGGAAAACCCTAGATTGTTGGTTTTCGGTGTGTCCTTGGTGGAAGCCGCACTGGAGTGTATATATAGAGCGGCTCGGGAGTCCCGCACAGGGCACGTCGTGGACCAATGTTGGGGGGATACCCCCGGGTAGGGTCACGCCGGGGTATAAAGGCCGAGTTAGCCGAGGTTCGGCAAGGCCAAAGCAGATGCTAGCCGGGTCACCTCAAGGCAGGCCGAATTACGGAGTAACCCGGACCAGGGGCATTCGCCTAACTACGTCTCAACCGACTTAAGCAGTAAGTCGGAAGTGCACATTTTACTTCTATGCAGGAACAGGTGTGGCCAGATCAACTATGATCCGGGTCACGTTTGGCTTCTAGGAGAAGGAAGGAATCTAGCTGGTCAAAAGAAGCCCCAGTACGCACTACCTGAGCGAAGCGAGCAAGGAAAGGACCACCGGGGCGTGGCCGACAAGGGCGACGACGCCCATGTCGGCTGACACGGGCGTCGCAGAGGCTCACGTAGCCAAAGCATGTGTGACGCGGGGGAAAAGCACCCCGGTCGGCTTACTACTTTGGGGGAAAGTATATTCTTAGGAATATGCTTCCACGTATGCCCTAGGAAGAGACTGAGCTCCCTCTATAAAAGAGGGACTAGGGTTTTAGTAGAGGGGGTTGGTTTTTCTACTATTTTGGTTTGGCTAGGGTTTTGGGTGCGATCTGTGGGTGAGAGTAAGAGAGCTCCTTCTTCCTCGTCTCGCCAATACAGCTCAAGGAGCACTTGTAATCTTGGAATCAAAGCAATACAAACTACTGTGTGGAGAATCACTTCACTATCCCTCCCTGGATTCCCCTAGCGTGTATTAGTCCCTACCTTTAGCCTATCCATGGCATCTGCCGTGACACCACCACGACAGTTGGCGCCCACCGTGGGGCTAGCGGCGCTAGCAGGGGTCAAGATCCGGACGGGAAACATAATCGGCACTGGCGAACGCATCGTCTCCGGGCTCGTTCAGTGCTTTGGAGCGCTGGATTTCGTCAGTGACAACGCTGGCTACTTCGGCACGCGTCCTCTTCCGCGCAATGGCCTCTTCGTCAAGCTCGGCACGCACAAGGTCTACGCTGCTGTTGACGTGTCGTGTGTTCATCCGCGTCACGTCGTCGAGGCAGGGGAGCCACCCCTCACCGTGGTTCCTGAAACGCGTATCGCTTGCTCCCAGGACCATGCAGAGGTGATGATGACTGCGCCAGGTGCGGGCGCGAGCAAGGATCCGGCGCCAGATCCGGAGGTAACGCCTAAGGCACCGAGGAAAGGTAGAGGTCCTCCACTAGAGAGGCCGGAAAATGTGTTGAGGGAAGCAATGGATAGCTTGGCAAACCCTGTAGTAGCAGCAGTAGATCCGGCTCGAGCGCATGCTGAGCTGGAAGAAACTAGGCAGAAAATACTAGAGGGCGCAAAAAAGATAGCCGCGGCACAACAGTCGTTGAATATGACGCTGCGTGAGTACGCAAAGGCGAACAAAGTTGATACTGTAAAAGTGAAGGGAAGAAATCTCATGAGCGAGATGAACAGAGAGGGTGATACTGGAATTGAGGAATCAGAAAATTGTTTGTCCATGGGGCTGCCGAGGTATAGTACCCCGGCAAAGAACCTAAGAGCAGCGGATGTAGTGGCATCCGAGCTAGAGGGCCTGATGGGTGAAGCCCGGCAAAGACAACAGGATAGGGTTAATGAGCTGGTTCGGATTGCGAACAGGCAAAACGAGGAACTACTCAGAGCAAACCCAGAGAGAGCTGGAGCCTCCAAGATCGTCCATTCGGCGATGGGTAACCCGGAGAAATCCGCTGGAGCCGCATCGTCCCCTCATGGTGGTCCAAGGAGAGAAGAGGTAGTAACCTCGCCCAGACGGAACAGACAGATCATCCCGTATGACCCAACACGGGCAGGGAAAGGAAAAGAAGCACAGAAAAATGATGATCGACGGAGTGTGAGCCAAGGTGAAGCTGGCCAAGGTAACCGCGACCAAGGCAATGGCCGTCAAGGGAACATTGTCAATGGCAATGCCGGACAGCGAAACTCGGCTGGAGCAGGACAACCGCAGCAGCGGAATATACCAAGGCAAGAGCAAAGTGCCGGCTGAGGTATGCAACAGAAAGGTGCGCCACAAGAGCAAAACCGGTACAACGACGGTGATTCAGAGATGGCAAACGCGGGATACCCAAGACCGGACTATCCCGTGATAGGGTCAAGATTGGGAAGGAGGGATTTGATGCCGGATGATGCCAGGTTGAAACTGGATCGACTGTATATGTCGGAACAAATTGAATGCTAAGGTCCACCGGGTCCAGCATGTTTTGGACCCCGGATCATGAAGGAGCCACTAGTACCGAACTTCTAGCTACCCAGGGGCACGAAGACGTATGACAGCACTACAAAGCCGGAGGATTGGATGATAAATTATGCTACATCTATGAAAATTGCCACTAGCAACCTGAGATGGGCTGTACGATATGTACCCCAGATGTTGGAAGGACCGGCAAGGGTATGGCTGAACAATTTGCCACCAGGGAGCATCAACTGCTGGATAGATTTCGAGGAAATGTTCATCAGCAATTTTTCGAGTACGTATCAGAGGCCAAATAGGCCGCAGACCCTAGCTATGTGCAAGCAAAGGCCAAATGAGACGGATCGGGAGTTTTTAACCCGGTGGTGCACTATGAGAAACTCGCATGACAGGGTGATAGAATCGCAGGCCATAGCATGGTTTGCACAAGGGTGCAGGTATGCAAGCGAGCTGTGGCAGAAGTTGCAAAGGAAAATGCCAACTACGCTGGCAGAGATGATCCGGATTGCAGATTTGTATGCTTTGGGTGATCCGACTCAGCCTAGGCTCGTATCAAACGAGTCAAACGATGAGTAGTATCAGAGAGATGGGGCCGGATCATCCCGGAGGAATGACTACAGAGGAAAAAGGAGAGATGATAGACCGGATCAAAGATACGGTTCGCACCAAGTTGCAGCTGTAAATCAAGATCAGCCCGGAGCAGGGGGCAGTCAACGCCAAAAAACTGGAGGGCAGTGGACTCCGAGAAACGATGGCAAGAAGACTTGGACACCAGAGCAAAAGAAGCAGCGGCAAGAAAGGAAAGACCGTCCGAGGTATACTTATGAGTCGATGTTGGACCAGCCGTGTAAGTTTCATACGCCAAATCCGAATAACCCAGCGGGTCATACGACGAGGCAATGTGAGTGGATGCGCAAGATTGAACAAGGTGGTTCAGGGAATGCTCAGGCACCCCAGAATGATCAGCCTCGGCAGGAGTTACCCCGATAGCAATTGCTCTCCGGAGCAAACACGCAACAGCTAATGTTGCCTCCCCCTCCGCCGAGGTATGATAACAATGAGAGAAGAGATGCAGTGCATCAAGTAGAAAATCAGCATCAGCCAGATCAGAGATACCCCGGAAATGAGGGGAGAAACGAGTACAGGGAGCACCATCAGAGCTATTGTGTGTTCACCACTGAGGAAACAGATAGAAAAAGCTTGCAGCGTAGGCATATGGAGGTGAATGCAGTAATGCCTGCAGTGACGAGGTACATGCCTTGGTCCGACTAGGAAATCACCTGGAGCATCAGGGATCATCCCAAGCTCATGCCAAGCCCTGGTTCTTATGCGTTGGTGCTGGATCCGACACTCATTGGACCTAGCATTAACGTAAGGTTCTCAAAGGTGTTGATCGATAATGGCAGTAGCATTAACATCATGTATGTGGACACAATGCGCAAGTTGGGTATCTCGGAGAACATGCTACAGGCCACGAGGACAACTTTCCATGGCATTGTGCCCGGCATCTCTTGTGAGCCCATAGGCAAGGTCCGGGTTGACGTCTTGTTCGGCACGAGGGATAACTACCGAACCGAAAATTTAGAGTTCGAGGTGGTGAACTTGGAAAGTGCGTACCATGCATTACTCGGAAGGCCAGCCTTGAACAAGTTCATGGCAAGCTGTCACATTAGCTACTTGAAGATGAAGTTGCCCGGACCAAACGGGGTGATTACCATTGCAGGGGATTTCCGACGTTCCATGGAGTGTGCGTCAGCCGGGTCAAACTTAGCCAAGTCACTTGTGATTGCGCAGGAAAAAAGGAAAATTCAAGAGGTGGCGGCATTGGCTTAGTCCGCGCAGCAGTATATGTCGGCGCTGAGTAACCCGCATGGAAGTGTCTCCTTGCAGGCCACGAAAGATACCAGGAAGGTTCCTATGGATGACATGTTCCCAGAGCGCACCGTAACAATTGGTGCCGGGTTAAGTGATAAATAGGAAAGCGAGCTCGTCAGCTTCCTCCGTGAGAATCGAGACATTTTTGCTTGGTCCACACAGGACTTACAAGGTGTTCCGAGGGAGTTGGCCGAGCACTCTTTAAATGTGAGACCCGGAGCTAAGCCGGTGAAGCAAACTCTCCGCCACTTCGCTGAAGATAGGAGGAAAGTCATTCGGGATGAGATAGCTTGGTTGCTAGCTGCAGGATTTATCATGGAAGTTCTTTACCCGGATTGGCTGTCTAATCCGGTGCTGGTGGAAAAGAATAAGGATGACCCGAACGTGGCAGTTGTTTGGCGCATGTGTATTGATTACATGAACCTGAACAAGGCGCGTCCAAAAGATCCATTTCCGCTGCCAAGAATAGATCAGGTCATAGACTCAACTGCTGGATGTGAATTGTTGTCATTCATTGATGCATACTCTGGTTTCCACCAGATACCTCTGAATCCGGATGATCAAATAAAGACTGCATTTATTACCCTGTATGGGGCTTATTGCTATCGCACCATGCCATTTGGTTTACGTAATGCAGGGGCAACGTACCAAAGGTGTATGCAAAAATGTTTGCACGACCAAATAGGTCAAAATGTACAGGTGTATCTGGATGATGTGGTTATCAAGACCAAGGAAAGCAAAACGCTCCTTGATGATATCAGGCAAACGTTTGCGAATCTAAGGAGGTTCCGGATGAAACTTAACCCGGAAAAATGCACCTTCGGTGTCCCGGCTGGCAAATTGCTTGGTTTTCTCGTTTCCAGCCGAGGTATCAAGGTTAATCCAACCAAAATCCGTGCCATCGAACGAATGGAACTACCGAAGTGTCTTAACGATGTCCAGAAGTTCACAGGTTGCTTGGCCTCGTTAAGTCGGTTTGTATGTCGGTTGGGAGAGAAGGCATTGCCTCTTTACCAACTCATGAAAAAGTCAGATAAGTTCGTTTGGACGCCACAGGCCGATGAAGCCTTTACCCACCTGAAGAAGATGTTAGCCACGGCACCAGTGCTAGCCTCACCATTGTCAAAGGAGCCAATGTTGCTCTAGATAGCCGCAACCAACCGAGTTGTAAGTGCAATGATAGTGGTGGAGCGCGACGAGGAAGGTAAATCAATGCAAAGGCCAGTGTATTACTTGAGCGAGGTGTTGTCAGCCTCAAAGCAGAACTATCCACACTATCAAAAGGTGGCATATGGCGTGTACATGGCCGCCAAGAAACTGAAGCACTACTTCGAGGAGCACCCTATCCGGGTTATTTGTGAGGCCCCCATATCCGAGATAATGAGTAACAAGGATGCGAGTGGTAGAATCGCAAAATGGGCAATTGAGCTAGCTCCTTATGCGCCGCAATATGACAGAAGAGAGGCCATCAAATCTCAAGCTGTGGCAGACTTTTTCGTGGATTGGGCCGAGGTGCAATACGAACCGCCACTCCCAGATCCGAACTATTGGTGAATGCACTTTGACGGATCAAAAACCAAAACCGGGCTAGGTGCCGGAGTTGTACTCACGTCACCAAAGAAGGACCAGTTGAAATATGTGTTGCAGATCCATTTCACGGCATCAAACAATGTCGCTGAGTATGAAGCACCTGTGCATGGGCTTAAGGTAGCAAAAGAGATTGGGATACGTCAGATCATATGCTTTGGCGACTCGGATTTGGTGGTGCAGCAAGTGTCGGGAGTATGGGACGCCCTTGATCCAAACATGGCACTATACAGATTTCATGTCAGAAGATATCTGGTTACTTTGAGGGATGCGAATTTCATCATGTATCCCGGGTGGAAAATGAGGCTGCCGACATGCTGTTGAAGCTCGGGTCAACCCGACAAGCAATTCCACCGGGTGTAGCATTAGAGCACCTCAGGAAACCATCCATCAGGCCCTCCCCTGGAACCGACTCGATCTATATCCCGGAGGACACCGAATCCGGAGCTGTGCCCATGGACGTTGACATGGGAAGTGGTGCGCAAAACCCGGGGACTGCCTCGGCAAACCCGGGGACTGCTCAGTGAGATTCGGTGGAAGTTATGCCGGTGGATCAGATGGAGATTGATGAGGATGTATTCTGTAACTACCTCGGTGAATTACGCTCTTAGTTAATGCCTGGATGAACGAAAGTGGTTAAAATAATACGGTGGGGCCCAGGGCCACTCACGGTAGACCTTTCGGCCGTCCTAACCACTTTCAGACAACGGGACAAGAACGAGCGGCGTAATCGGCAGGCGAAGGGATCAACTACATACACAAGTGAGTATGTATGCAAGCCACATACAATAGTCCTCAGAGCCATACCATCTAAAAGATATAGAAATATTGCAACGCCATACGGCAAGATACAAATGTCCTAGATAGATATAATAATTTAGGATAGCTCCTCATACATCACACATCAGAGTATCAGGCGGAAGTGGAAAACAAGATCCGAGTACGGATAAGAAGCAAATTGGCATAAGATGCCCCATAAATAAACACATCCCGCCCACAGATCTCGCGGATCCCCGTTCCCGGAATCTCTACACTAAATGATCTTTGCCAACATCATCTGTCTCTTCCACCCAGTATCCATCTTGCGGGTACACCTGTTCATCTGAATCAAACAATTTATCGTGTGAGACCCTAGGGGTACTCAGCAAGTCTTTATGCCGCTAAAGGGGACACAACCTGGGGTGACGCAATTGCAGCAAAAGATAATACCTAACAATGCTACAGATACTCGCTAACCTTCCGCCTAACCAATGATAGCGGAAGTCCGTGAATTAAGAACAACAGTTATAACAGTATAATTAACATATCCATCCTCCTCCTCGCTTACCAACGAGGAAGCGGACGAACAACCCCCATCATCCGTTGGCAGTTTTATTAACCATTCCATGAGTATTGCACTATTTACTAGTCAAGTAATTAGTCAATTTAAAAGCGGTACTTTAGTTATACTTGTCTATGATCGAGAAACTGTGCTCCAAGTCGTCCATAACCGCGGACACGGCTTTCAGAAAGATTTACCCTGCAGGGGTGCACGAATAGCAACACACACTCGATCAACCTCGGAAAAACCAAATCAAAACCCAACGAGGCATTCACGACAAAACAATCACAGGATTCAGAAATATTTCAGGGGGCCACCCCATTAAGCTACCCGCAACGAAGTTGGCCGGCTTCGAGACGGACCCAAGGTTTGTGTCAATGGCTGTAAACGACTGGGAACCCGAAAATGTGACTGGGCTTGTCGATACCGTGAAAACATTCCACGATCCAAAACAGTACAGGTGCTCCACGCACAATCTTATTAAAGCAGTAACATGGCATAAGTACATGATAGTAATAAAGCCCCAAACTAATTGTGGCCCCAAGAAATAAGAATGAATCAAGCTCTGGCTCAGGGGGGTCCATAAGGCCTCCCGGATGTGGATAGTGCGAATAGTCAAGGAACAGGAATCAAGTACTCGGGGTCCTACGGGACACAAGTGAGCTTGAAAAACCAAATAGCAGATATTGCTCACCGGTGCCTCTTTCATTAGTTATCCCATTACTACTCAGGTTATGTTGTTTAGGTACCTCACTATCCATCAGACACTCACATACCCTACTCATGCTTTTCTACGACTCGCAAGGCTCAAACAACTCCTGTAGTAATGGCTCATGGGACCGGAACAAGCTTGGTGTGGTATAAAAGTAAAGGCCATGCAGTACTTGAGATTCAATTTAATGCAATCGCGACTCAATGATGCAAGAATAAGATAGAGGCAATAGGTATTGTATGTATGCAAGCATGTGGTAGTGCTTGCCTGGCAGCTCAGTTTTAGCGAGAGATGGATCTGGGTAATACTCATGTGATTCCTGGTAATTCTCCTGCTGGGTGTCTATTCGAAGAAGAACCAAACAAACAAGGGCCAACATAAATAAAGTGTGCAAGCATATGAATTAAAATGCAAAAAGCAACCAAACATGCCATGATGAATGATGCACAATTTACATGGCATTAAAGTAGCATGGCAAAGGTGAGGTGTGGATACAAGAAATAAAGCACTTTATTATTTATTTGCCCAAGTTTTATTGTCATAAACAGTACAGATTTTTAATAGCAACATGATGCATGCTTCAATTCAGAACAATGACTGCATAAATACAACGGGCTCGTCGCTCTGATCGATTTAGACATATTATTTGTCAAATTTGGAATTATAAAACCAAAGTTATTAATTAATTAAGGAAAAGGGCATTTTATTGTAATTTTAATCAACTCGAAAATTTAAAGTGTTCAAAATATATTTTGAAGGGCATATTTGAATTCCTCACATTTTTCTGATTCCATAACATATATTATATGTACTATTTGGATTTGTATTTTAAAAATATATTTAAATCTGATTTGAATTTGAATTTAAATAAATTTGAAAAAGATTTAATTAAAAACAGACTCAGGGAAATACTTTTGTCACCCAGGCGAAATCAGCCCCAGTCACTGACGGGTGGACCTTGCGCTGACTGGGCCACGCGCGCGGGAAAAACCTTTTGTTACCGGGCTCGGGCTAGCCCACTGAGGCTGACAGGCGGGGCCAGCGGCTGGAGGCCCACGTGCCAGTGGGGATGCCCCCAGAGGCTGACTGGTGGGGCGTCAGCTGGACCGCGGGTTACGCCTGAGAAAAACGGAGGGGTTTTTTGCAAGATGGCTAGGGCGACGGACAGGTGGGGTCTCTAGGAGCGCGGGTTGCAGAAGTCAAAAAGGTGGGAGGCTTATTGTAAATCTACCACGGCCCTGGTTACTGTTTTTCTTCTTCTCTGTCTGACGGTAAGCATGCGCGCGGCGCGGAGCGGGGGCTCGAACCCGGGACGCGGGCGAGCGCGCTGAGCGGGCTAACCATTGCGGTAGGGCGAGGGAAGTTGTTAGGAAGGGGCCTGGGGCTTAGTTAGGGTGTGGCGCGGCGCGGGGAGGCTGCAGACGCCGGCGAGCGGCGCACACTGAGAGCGCTCGACAGAAGTAACGGCAGCGCTAGGGCGGTACGGCGAGGCGGAGCATGTCAGGGAGAAGGAGAGGCTCACCGCGGGCTCGACGGTGGGCGCGGATCGGAGCGAGGAGCGGTGGAGCGGCGAGATCGCTGGCGCTCTGGCGGCTAGGGTTTCGTCGGGGCGGCGAGGTACTGGCGGTGCTGGGGCTCCCTCCTTCGTGCCGACGTCCACGGGGCGAAGCAGAGGGACGTCCTCGCTCTTCCCAGCCACTTCCACGACAAGCACGCCGGCTGGAACGTCGTGGGCGAGGTGGTGCTGGCGGCGACCAGCGTCGGGTGTGGTGGTCGGAGAGGAAGAAGGAGAAGAAGGGGGCGGCTCGGGCAGATCTGGGAGAGGCCCGAGAGGCGTGTGGGCGAGGGAAAATGAGAGGGAGAGAGGAGGAAGGCAGGCGGGGCACGACAGAGATAAAGGTGGCCTCGCTGCCACCTTTTCCTCCTCCTCCTCGGCACGTGCTAGCTCGGCTGGGCAGGTAGGGCGAGGTAGGGGTGGCTGCAGGTGGACCGGGACGGCATGGAGGCTGAAGAGTGGGGCTAGCTCGGCCGGTAGAGAAAAGAGAGAGAGGAGAGGGGGTTAGCTCGGCTAGGTCTAGACATGGGCTCGGGTTAGGGCATAGCTAGGGTTAGATGGAGGTTAGGGTTAGCTGAGGTGGGGCCAGGGAGAGGGTGGCCAGCAGCTAGGGAGAGAGGGGGCTTGGTATGGAGTCATGCTAGAGAGAGATAGAGTGAGAGAGGGGCTTAGGGTTTAGGAGAATTAGGGTTATGAGGAGAATAAAGAGAGTAGCTAGGTTTGATTTTATTAGGTTTTTGAATTGTTAAAACTTGTACAAAGGCCATTTCAAGTGGAACATGAGGAGTGTTTGAATTAACATGAGATGAAGTGAAAGAGAATTCCAAGAAAGAAAAAGAAAGGAATGATGGACTAGGCCTCATATGGATCATGCATGGAGAAATCAAATAAGAGAAAAGATGTGGGTGAGACCATGGAGATGGTGGAATGGTAGGAGATGGTTTTCCCAAGATAGGATCCATTAAATCCAAAAGAAAAACCAAAGGAGAAAAAGGTGGTGAAGAATTGTGCATGACCCATGCAAAATAATAATGCCATGATTTATTTTGTGAAAACAATAATAATATTATGGCATTACTCTCATGCATTTCCAAGAATTGGAATAGAGCCAAGCAAAGGAAAATAAAGGACTAGATCCACCCTATTGCCCCTGAGCTAGAGAAATCCAAAATAAAGACAAACCAGCTCATGGTCTAGTAGGATGGTGGAATTATAAAGTGGTGGAAGAGAAAGGTGATGGAATTGAAATAAAAGATATGCCCCCGACTCAACTTGGGCATTGAACAATATATCAATAACCAAATACAATATCAATAGGCAATACAATTAATAATGCATATGAGAGAAAAACCAAAGAAAGAGGATTTTATATGATGCTCAAATGCAAGGTGGCATGATGACATGAGCATGATATAATTATGATGCAACAATAATGTATATGAAGTAACCAAGATCTTACTAGGACAAGTATCATTACAATTGTTAGACAATTGGGGTGCTACATATTCCCTGTGCGAGCAATATCGGCTTGGGCACTACCTATATTTCAATTCCTGATAGATGGAATGTTACCCACTGAGGAAGTGCTGTCCAGGCAAACACAGAGGAGAGCAAAGGCGTACACGATCATCAATTCCGAACTATACAAAAGGAGTGTGACCAATGTCCTCCAGCGATGTGTTGACCCAGAAGAAAGGCTTGACATCCTCCGAGATATACATCAAGGGGAATGCGGGCATCATGCCTCATCCCGAGCCTTGGTAGCAAAAGCTTTCCGGCACGGATTCTACTGGCCAAATGCCTTAGGGCAAGCGGAAGATCTGGTGAGAAAATGTAATGGTTGTCAGAGGTATGCTACCAAGACACATATGCCAATGTCGGAACTCAAGACCATACCAATCACATGGCCCTTTGCCGTATGGTGCTTGGATATGGTTGGCCCGTTCAAACCAGCAAGGGGAAATATGACTCACATTCTGGTAATGGTGGACAAGTTTACCAAGTGGATTGAAGTAAAGCCTATAAGAAAGTGTGATGGAGCTACGGACGTAACGTTTCTCAAAGATATCATCTTGAGATACGGTTATCCTCACAGTATCATAACTGATAATGGCAGAAAATTTGCGGAAGGAGCGTTTGCGCGATTTTGCTGGGATAAGAAGATCGGGCTGGACGTAGCCTCGGTAGCCCACCCCGCATCGAACGGACAAGTGGAAAGATCCAATGGATTAGTATTATCCGGGATAAAACTCCGGCTCATTGAGCCGCTGCAAAGATCAGCGGGGTTTTGGATAGAAGAACTACCAGCGGTACTGTGGAGTTTAAGAACAACTCCGAATCGATCAACAGGCTATACACCGTTTTTTCTGGTATATGGGGCAGAAGCTGTATTACCAGCCGACATAGAGCATGATTCGCCTAGGGTCACCCAATACACAGAAGCCGAAGTGCAAGAAGCCCGGCAAAATGATGTTGATCTGCTAGAAGAAGCGAGAGAACTGGCACTGTCCAGATCCGCCATATATCAGCAAAATCTCCGACGCTATCATAGCCAGAAAGTGTGCCCCCGAGTCTTTCGGGAAGGCGATCTGGTGCTCTGGTTGGTACAACGTACTACTGGCATGCATAAATTATCCCCCCATGGGAAGGGCCATTCATCGTAAGCAGGGCATTGCACAATGATTCTTATTATCTTATAGATGCAAAGCCACACGAAAAGAACAAGGCGGACAGGTCTGGAGAGGAATCTAAGCGACCATGGAATATAGCTCTACTTCGTCCTTTCTACACTTAACTAAGAAGTGTATGTATCCGAGTCATCTCATATGTCGGTATGTATGTCGGCAATGAGCTTATCAATGAAGTGTTGGCACCTCGAGCAGTAACTCGGGGATTGCCTTAATAATGTTTGTTGTTCTTATGCGTCAGCTAGAATAAGTTATTCGACTTAACTCGGATTAGTAATGTGCGAGCACTAAGAACCCAACTCTTCGACTTGCTGCTGTCCAACAAGAATTGGCTTCATGGCAAGCAAGAGAACAAGTTTGGAATTGCGTAGCACATGAAAAATGACTAAGGAAAAGAATTTATTCGAGCCGAGGTTTGTTTTTCAAACTAACCCTGCATTTATTTTCAAGTTATTATGCAGTTTTATTTTGGTGCTAAGTCTAAAAGTTTCCCAGTATTGTTAAGACAATTTTTGAAGCTCAGATTCGTAAGTCATAAAACCGAATCAAGGTAGACATGAACCGAGCCAAGAGATTGAACGAACAAGAAAAAGAAACTCGGGGACTACGCCCAAGTTAATCCGGCATAAGAACTTAGTAGCAAAATATCACATGTGTTTGGAATACAACTCCACCCGGCATACCGGGGATCTGATAAATTTTCGAGTTTTTTCGCTCAAGGAGCAGCAGGAGGAAGTTCGGCATCATCTTCGTCGCCTTCAATATCCGAGGCGTCATCTTCTCCTTCACCGTCCGAGCTATCCTCATCATTCTCAACCTCTTCGTCCGCAGCGGCTTCCAGGAAGCTCGGCCCTCAACCCATTCATGAATGGGAGCATATTCGATGAGGCTATGGGCGCAAGCCTGGCGCCGAGCTACCCACTCTGGGTCATTGGTCCATCTGGATCCTGTGCGCAGACGCGTTAAGAGGTTGAGATCGATCTTCTCATTCCACGTGAGTATGTGGTGAACAATGGTATCAACTGCGGCACGTCCAGCGGACTCTCTCCAGAGGTCAAGCTGAGTCCCGGTTTCCATTAACTTCTCAATGAGAAGTGCGGTGGTCTCCGGGGCTTCTTCGCCGGGCCAGAATGTGTTGAAGATGCGAGCTGCAGCGTCGAGGATGTCCTTGCCATAATTTTTGATGAGCTCCACGCGAGATGACAAGCTGACCGACATGTCCTCCAGGTCATAGGCAATCCCTTCACCATCAGGAGCGGCCAGAGTACCCCTTTGTCGGCGGAAGTTGGCAACTACTACGCTCGCAATAGGAGTGCCTTCTGGAAATTTGCCTGGAAACAAGGCAAAGGAGGAGGGTCAAGAAAAGACATATGAAGTAACTCGGAGAAGTAGGTCGGAAAAGGGAAAGGAACTTACGTGATATATGACTGAGGATCCGGGTCAACTCCTTGGTGCAGTCATCATGTCTCTTCCAAAGCTGCTCAAGCTCAGCGTTCGCCGACCCAAGCTGGATGCCGGACTCCTTGAGAAGATCCTGGTCCTTGGCGATCTGGAGGTTGAGGCGCTCGCGCTCTTCTGTGTAATTTTGGCCAGCCTTTTGAAGCTCGGATTGGTGTTGGGCCTTCATCTTCTCCATCTCAGCCTTGAGCCTGGCAATCTCATCATCCTTGGTCCGGAGGAGGGCGAGCTCGTCATCTTTCTTCTTAAGCTCGGCTTGGTGCTGCCCTGCTTGTTCGAGAAAATGCAGCATCATATCAGGCACGGGCACACTATCTTCAAGCGATGCTGAAATAGTGTGTTGGCCCGGCAGAGCCGAAGTATGAATGTTTGCCGAGCCAAGGAGAAAAGGAAGTGGAAAGCACGGCAAGGTCGGACAGAAATGACTTACCCTTAATCTGCTCCAGATTTTTCCGCATAATAATGTTCTCCGCCTCCACCCCAGCTGCGGAAACCGAATGATGAGATTAGTTCGGCAAAAGAAGATGAAGAAAAATGAGGAAGCGCTAAGGAAGAGATTTACCCCTTTTCGTATTCCTCGATAAGTGCAACCTGCTTTGCGCGTATCATCTTGTGAGTATCCAGCAAACGTTGGAATTCAGCACTCCGGCGATTGGTGGTCACCTGGAAGGGATACAGAAACACAAGTTAGCTCGATGCATATTCGAAGTGTACAAAAATCCGGGCCAAGTGGAACTTAACCCGGCTATAGGTGTGTGCATATTCGAAGTATACTAAAATCCGGGCCAAGTGGAACTTAACCCGGCTCTAGGTGTGTGCATATTCGAAGTATACAAGATCCGGGCCAAGTGGAACTTAACCTGGCTCTAGGTGTGTGCATATTCGAAGTTCTCATCGAGCTACGTTAGTTTTCTAAAGAGCATCCGGCCGAGTAACAAGTTACTCCCCCGGAGGCTCGGGGACTAATGGTTATTATCTACTGCATGTAAAGGGGAAGCGACGTACCTCCATCATCCGTTCGGCGAGGTTAATTGCCTTCGCGGTTGTGTTCATCTGAGCAGAAAACTCGGCGGGGCCGAACTTCTCCAGGAGATCGGCGTCTTGAACTACCTCTGCCTTATTCCAATTCATGACAAATTCTATCAGGCTCGGAGGATACCATTCACCGGTGGGCATATGGGGCGCAACCAAGCCCTTCACGTGCGCTTCTTTCCTTTCAATCAAGGCAAGGGCTGGGCTGGTGTGCAGAACCATCTGCTGTGCATCGGTTGGCTCGGCAGGGGCGTCCTTCGCTGCTGGAGCTTTCTTCGGGAGCATTGATACGAGGGTACGCTGCCCAGCCTCGACGAATGTCGGCTTGGTAGCGTCCGGAGCCTTCTTGTCCTTGGCTTGCTGGGAAGAGGAAGCCGTCGCAGCGGATTTCCCCTTAGGAGCAGCTGGGGTAGCTCCTCGCCGAGGTTGAGAAGACTCGGACGATGCATTGGAGCTAGGCGCTGGTGCTCTTATTGCTGGGCTTGGCGCCACTGCTGATGTTTTTGCAGCTGGAGTTGGTATTGATGCCGGAGTTGGTGTTGGTGCTGGTCTGGTTGTTGATACTGGTGCTGGAGCCGAGGTAGCTTCAGTGGCTGCTGGTTGCGGTGATGCCGAGGTGGTGGATGCCGTCGCCTCGGCCGGGCCGGTCTCCCCCGCTCCAAGGTTACCCTCCTCTTGCCGAGGTGGAGGAGAACCCGGAGCGGCTGCAGAACCCTCGGGAATAGAGCTCAGCGGACGTGACTCGTCGTCGCGACGGGGAGAAGGGCTAGGTCGGAGAGGTGAAGAGATGCTAGATCCACTTTGAGGGACCTCCACCGGAGCCCTACAAAATCAAACAATGTTAGAAGAGAAATTACATCGATGTAAGAAAGAGCAAGATAGAGAGGGAAGAGTGACTTACGCATCCGAGGTTTAGGCCTCCTTGGGTTTCCGAGCCCTTCGTGCTGGGGCCTTGCCTACTGGCTTAGAGGCAGTCTTGTCCCCGGACTTCTTTCGCCTTTTAGCGGGCTGAGAAGGTCCGGAGCAAGAACTTGAAGCAGCCCCGCGCTTCTTCTTCGATGCCACCGGAACAGGTTCGCCCGTAGCGAGGGGAGGATCCTCGTGGATGTGACCACCGGGGTGAGCTGATGGCGGAAAAGCAAAAGAAAGGGGGACAGCCTCAACAGGTTCAATCACCTCGACATCCGAGTCATCTTCATCATCGGGCCAATGTCTAATAGAAGAGGGTTTACCCGTGGGTCATTTCATGGCGTCGGCCATCGGGAGGAACATCTCCTAGTCCGGCTCTTCCTCATCCAGAGTCTCCCGGTCCGGCACCCACTTAAGGGTCGGATCGGTGCCGTCCTCGAGGGTCTGCTGAAGAAATTGCTGAGGAAAGGAATGAACAAAAGAGTCAAAAATGCAACAATGACCGACATATAATTAATCCGGAGTAAATTTGCGCCACGAAACTTACCAAGGGAGGAAGCTTGTCCCGGCAAAAATGCTCAATTCCCCACGTCCACTCAGAGGAGAAGTCCTTGTGGGTGGTGAAGAGAGCCTTAACCCGGCGATAAATCTCCGTCTTGCTCAGCTCGAAGGAGGAGGTCCGGTTGGGGTCGCGGTCGAAGCTCATGTGGCACACCTTGTGGGTGCGCTTCTGGAGGGGGGAGATTCGGTTGCGCACGAAAGTGATCATGGCATCCTCGTTGCGTAGCCCGAGCTTCTTCAGCTCCGCGAACCTTTTGTTGACCTGGTTGACCAAGGCCGTGGGCTTCTTGGGGACGGCGTCCCATAGATCCGGGTTAGGTGGACCCGGGGTATATGGGAGCAGCCGGATTAGATCTTTGGTGCCTGTATTCCAAACGTAAAAGAAGGTCCAGGCCCACCCTTTGCAGGACTCTAACCCGGTGACCCGGGGGAAAACGGAAAACCTCCGGGGTGAGATGGAAGCCACTCCAAATTGAGTGAGCTGCTTGTCCTCCGGATCGGTGTGGATGTTTGGGATAACGTTGCGACGAAGGCCGAAAAATCGGATCCATAGCTCCTTCGTGGGCCACAGTCCGGTGTAGCCTTCGATCGTAGAAGCAAAGGCAGAAAGAGAAGTGATGGTGTTGGCTGGAAGATGGTGCGGCTGGAGCTGGTACGTACTGAGCCAGTCCCAGAAAAAAATCACTCACCGGAAAGCCGAAGCCCCGTTGAAAGTGGGACAAGAACACGACGTATTCACCCGGATTGGGTGAGGGGGCCAGTTCGGAGGAGGCCAGGCGAGCCGCAACACCGGCGGGGAAGCTCCTGGTGCGGTAGAGCCAGTCCAGGTCATCTTCGCAGACCCAGGACCCGGCCCACGCACCGCGGTCTGCCGCGGCGTCCTCCTCCATCTCCTGCTCAGCAACGAGGAGCTCTTCTTCTGTCATCTGATCTTCGCTGCCCTCGCTGGCGCTGGCGGCAGCGGGGGGCGGAGGCCGGGATTGGCGAGGACCCGTGGCGAGAGAGTTGTGTAGCGGTGGCGGCGGCGCAAAAGTGTGAAGGAAAAGCGCGGCGGCGACGCTGCTATTTGGAGCACTGGCGGCGGCGCGGTCGCAAGAAAGAGGAAGGAGAAGAGCAACGGGTAGAGGGGCGCGGAAGGGGAAAAATCCTAAGGGATGCGCCCCTCCGCTATTTAACCACTCCCTCAAGCGGTGAGTGGGATCATGTCCTGTGGATCGGCCACACGCAGTGGCCGTGTATCACCTGCCCGGACCAATCAGTGGGGAGCCACACAGAGGGCCACAAAGCGAAGATGATCCCATGACGTGACACTGTGATGCGATAAACGAGGAGGCAGGCATGACGTGACCCGCGCATAGTGATAATTGATGATTATTGCGGCGGTTACTGTGCAGGCCCTTAAAATAAGACAACATAATGATTACCCTTCACATGGGTTAGTGTACGAGAGAAGGAAACAAGGCCCGGATGGAACCGTGGTAACCCGGCCAGCAAGTGAAAACTTGGAATGTGCGGAGGGAAAGTAAAACCAGGAGGTCCGAGTTAAAATGGTAACCCGGCCGGCAAGTGAAAACTTGGAATGCGCGAAGGGAACGTAAATCCATATAAATCTGAGGTAAAGAGGTAACTCGGCAATAACGACCGGGGCACAGAATTGAACCTGGTGTGGCCTTAGCGACCAAGGCAGCTAATACCGCGCCAGCTTCGGGGACTAATGTTGGGGGGATACCCCCGGGTAGGGTCACGCCGGGGTATAAAGGCCGAGTTAGCCGAGGTTCGGCAAGGCCAAAGTAGATGCTGGCTGGGTCACCTCAAGGCAGGCCGAATCACGGGGTAACCCGGACCAGGGGCGTTCGCCTAACTAAGTCTCAACCGACTTAAGCAGTAAGTCGGAAGTGCACGTTTTACTTATATGCAGGAACAGGTGTGGCCAGATCAACTATGATCCGGGTCACGTTTGGCTTCTAGGAGAAGGAAGGAATCTAGCTGGTCAAAAGAAGCCCCGGTACGCACTACCTGAGCGAAGCGAGCAAGGACAGGACCACCGGGGCGTGGCCGACAAGGGTGACGACGCCCATGTCAGCTGACGCGGGCGCCGCAGAGGCTCACTTAGCCAAAGCATGTGTGACGCGGGGGAAAAGCACCCCGGTCGTCTTACTACTTTGGGGGGAAGCATATTGAATATGCTTCCACGTATGCCCTAGGGAGAGACCGAGCTCCCTCTATAAAAGAGGGGCTAGGGTTTCAGTAGAGGGAGTTGGTTTTTCTACTATTCTGGTTTGGCTAGGGTTTTGGGTGCGATCTGTGGGTGAGAGTAAGAGAGCTCCTTCTTCCTCCTCTCGCCAATACAGCTCAAGGAGCACTTGTAATCTTGGAATCAAAGCAATACAAACTACTGTATGGAGAATCACTTCAGTATCCCTCCCTGGATTCCCCTAACGTGTATTAGTCCCCACCTTTAGCCTATCCATGACATCTGCCGTGACACCACCACGACAACCAAGCCCACGTTGCGCACGTTGGGTCGGTTACAGATAGCCCACGATCCGGGAGCGACCCGAATAGGCTAATTGTTGACACGTCTGTCAAAACCGCACAAGTTTTCCCAAGCAGCAAAAATAAAGCTCGGCTCGGCTTTACTACACTTAGATAGCGCATAACCCTTTCAAGTGCACACCAATGTTCAGTACCCGGGTTAGACATGAACCTACTCAACTTGCTCACAACAAAAGAGATGTCGGGTCTTGTCGCGCTAGCTAAGTACATGAGTGAGCCAACGATTTGAGAGTATCTCAATTGTTCTTTCGACTCTTGTTTTTCCGTAATGTCACACTGGGATCATAAGGTGTTGGGGAAGACTTGCCATCAACAAAACCGAAGCGGCTCAAGATCTTCTCAACATAGTGTGATTGCGTCAAAGTAATCCCACTCTCGTGCTTAATCAGCTTGATATTCAGAATAACATTAGCTTCTCCCAGATCTTTCATATCAAAGCTCTTTGACAGAAAGGACTTAACTTCATTTATCACATTCATGTTTGTACCAAAGATAAGGATATCATCCACGTACAAACATAATATAACACCTTCGCCCCCACCATGGCGATAGTAGGCACACTTGTCAGCCTCATTAACGACAAAGCCAACAAAAGTTAATGTTCTGTGAAACTTCTCATGCCATTGCTTAGGTGCTTGCTTCAGGCCATATAAAGATTTTAACAATTTGCACACCTTTCTCTCTTCACCTTTTACCACAAACCCATCAGGCTGATCCATATAGATCTCCTCTTCCAACTCTCCATTGAGGAAAGTTGTCTTAACGTCCATTTGATGAACGATAAGACCTTAAGAGGCAGCCAGGGATAGTAGTACTCGAATGGTGGTCAGTCTAGCAACAGGTGAATAGGTGTCAAAGTAATCTTCACCTTCTCTCTGGGTGTAGCCTTTTGCTACAAGCCGAGCCTTGTACTTTTCAATAGTACCATCAGGCCTTAGCTTCTTCTTGAACACCCACTTGCAACCCACAGGCTTACAGCCATGGGGTCATTCTGATAGTTCCCAAGTTCTATTAGAAAGAATCGAGTCCATCTCATTATGAACAGCTTCTTTCCAATCATCTGCATCAGGAGATGCATATACCTCTGCAATGGAAGTGGGAGTATCATCCACAAGGTACACAATGAAATCATCTCCAAAGGATTTTGCAACCCTCTATCTCTTACTCCGTGTAGGAGCTTCATTGTCATCCTTCTCTATGACTAAACTTTAGCTCCCACTCCACTTATATGTGAGCTGCCACCAAATTGGGCCAAATCACACATAGGCTTTCACACACATGGACTTTGGGATTTAAGGAAAATCTGAAATCTATATGGACTTATTTATTTAGCCCATTATTTTTAACATAATCGATATGGGGGACGAGCGGGGGCTTCCCTCCGTCCTGAATGGCATCGACACTCCTTGTGGTGCCACAGCAGGAGCTGCAGCCGGGCGTGAAATGCAGTCTAGTGCAGAGGCCAGAGGATCGGAGGTATCCTATGCCTATGCGACGCACGGACAGACGACACCTGCTGTGCTGGGGCGTACGTACTAGGTATCCGATGAAAAACACTGGCTCGTCTTCTTCCGGTCCACTACTCCAGTGCGTACGAACAAACCTTTGGGTATTGGATCAGCAGCCCGTACGGCCGGACCAAGAATGCGAACTACTCCCTCTCCTCTGTTCAGAAATATAAGACATTATAGCTTTGTGCTATAAGTGTATCTAGACATTTTTTAATATAAGGTTCACTTTGAACCTCGACGAACCTATAAACTAAAAGATGTCTAGATACATTTGATTCACAAAGCTAAAACATCCTATATTTCCGAACGGAGGGAGTAGTAGACAACTAGAGCCTTTGCACACCGTACCGTGCGTGCCCGAATAGCCAAAAGTAGTTCTATACTGGCATTTTAGCTTTTGGAACTAGTTTCTTAGATCGTGAGCGTAGTTCCAAAACCAGAAAAAAGTGGAACCGGAGTAAGTTTTGCTCCGATTCGATGCAAAATTCCTTCCTCTATATATAGAATATTATTTCTCTAGCAACGCCAACCGGTAGAGCTGGTGTGAACATCTATATGGTTTTATTCATTGTTGGGATCCACAATACATGCATTTGGTTGTGCAACGTTGTGGAGCTCATGCCAAATATCATATCGATGCTAAACTTTTAGTTGCCAGATATAGGGGAATGATTTAGTTTTTTATGAAGCCGATGTATTTAGATCACTTTTGGTGTGTAGGTTTAGAGTGAATCTACATATAAAAGTTTACATTCATTTCAAAAAAGTTAAAACATCTTATATTTTGAAACGGAGGGGGTAGGATGCGTCCAAGTTCTCACTCTCTCTTTCCTTTCTGGGGGCGTGCCATGGTGAACAGGGCCACGCACAAAAAGTCACATTATGCGGTTTGTTTGGTGGGCTGCATGGAGCTTTTTTAAGACGGATGTCAGCTGTTTGGTTGCATGCGCTCGATTTGGCTGATCATGTTCTTTGTGTGCGGGCTGTTGTACCTATTGGCGCGACACCTACTACGGCAGGGACAACGATGGAGAGCTGCGCGGGCACCTGTTGCGGGTGTGACGATGATGGATGGTGGCGCGGGAACACGGTGGACCCGAGCGCCTGGAACATGTGCCCGGCGAAGGGGAGCTCCTTGCGGTCGATGGAGATGAAGACCTTGGAACTAATCCAGTGGCGCTGTGTGAGCTCCTGCATCAACGAGAAGAGAGAGGAGAGAGAAAACATCTTTTTCATGTAGGATTTGTTTTGAATTGGAGCATGTAGGATGAGCATGTTTAGAGAGTAGAGACAGAAGCTAACTTTGCATGCGCGTGGGTACCCTTGCACTTGATCTAGATATGCTCCACAGAAATGCTTGATTCGAATGTTGTCCCTGGATCTGGCTCTTGGCTGCTTTACAGTTTGCGCTGCCACAACCCAACCTCCCATGCAGGCATCCAAACGACACGTGTTTGTCGCCAACGGGTCTGCCCAAACCTCCTACAGTTATGTCCGAGAATGGTGTTTATTTAACCGGGTGTAATAGTTTGGTTTCTCCGCATGGGCTTTTAGAATTTGGGTTCTAATGGGCTAGCTTCCAAACAAGATTTGGTTTAGTTTGGTTCCTCTAAATACTAGTTTGTGTGTGGCTAGGTATGGGTCTTTTGGTTCCGGTTCTAAATAGGCCCGACCCATGATTCCCAACTGGTTTTTTAGAGTGGTTTCCAAGTCAACGCTACTTTAGTCCTCGCGTGTCCCTCGACGGTTGACGGGGTCTTGGGTAACCAGATACCTGGAGAAACACAAACATTGGTAAGGCAGCTAGCCGGATTACGGCTAGCAAGCAGTCTCACAGCGGAGCAAGGCCAAGCGAAGCCGGAACCCGCCGATTTCGTCTCCCATCTCTTGTGTAGAGTAGTCGGTAGAAGGGCGCTATCCGGCTATAAAGCCACGAGGGCACATGACGCTAACTCCACACCTACGCCATAAGCATGATGTAGAGGCGATATGACCCTACGGTGCGCTGTCTGGGCAGTCCCGTAGGCAACAGAGATGATATCACCCTATGCCTGGTCACATCCCCATTCTTCGGCCAGCGGAGGGCTTGGAAGTCACCGCAACGTCAGCACCGCAGGACGGTTCCGGAAGATCAGTCACAGAGGAGGAAACAGGATGACCAAGCAACCGCTCTATCCCATTGGTAGCGGAGGTAACTGCATGGCCAGATCGGCACATATTCAAGCCATACTATACGTGCTAATGGCTATAGATAATCAGTGTTTAAACCTAAAGTCAATGTTAATCTATATTGTATACGTGTCAAAGCCCAACAGTTAAAAGAAGAGCCCATCTGTAGTACGTGAGATCAGTGTGCAAAATTGATATGCCGTACCCTAAAAAGAAATCTTCCTCACTGCTCCAGCTCGCCAACCGCCAGCCGGGCACTAGAAGACCACCCACATCGCCACGGCTGCGCAATCAAGCACACAGTTTATAGGTACGCCGATACAGACATTCTGCCACTAGATTTGTTTCCATGGATTACGGCCTATTAGTCCAGTCTATTACTACAAACCTTGAAAAGACAATGGATCTTCTGCGTAATATTTTACAATCTACTAATCACTTTGTGAAGTCAGTACTAGATTCCATTGTGCGCATATAATTTGGTAATGCAATAAAAATATGGTTTCCTTCCATTAAAATTGTATAAGTTTATTTATTTGTATTCCCTCTTATCAGTTTCTACGGCTATATCATACCGACATTCGGGGATTTCTCATTCAGTTTCTCCAAATATAGTGTAATAGACATATCTCACATGAAACAGTCCGTTAATAGTACAAACTGTTTCATAAGTTTCAGAAAAGTTTCATAAGTTTTAAAAATGTCTCACAAAATTTTCAATTTCTGGGTTAGCACATGGCCAACGTCATGCTGGCGTTGGCACTCCACTACACACAAGGGCCTTTAGAAAATAATTGTTCCCCGCAAAACAGAGAGCCAAGAGGGTAAGAGGTACACAGATCACATAGAGCCCTACGGATGTGGGGAGTTGTTTTGTTTGGGCCAGGTCCGTTGGACTTGGACATGCTGGTCAGTAGTATTCTGGATGCGCACTTACTTGGTTTTTATTACGAGCTAAGCCAGAATATTTATGGATCTCTCCGCTGATTCCAACAAACAGTTGAGCAATATCAGCCAAAATAAGTTTAGCAGCGATTGAATAGAGTTTATTGTTTTCAAAATTACTTTTAAACAATAAAAAAATTGAAAAAAAATCCTATAGAGAAAAGTTGTAGAATTTTAACACCTTTCCGGTTGTATATCATGCTGAAAAACTCTAACAAAAAAAGAATAAACCAGACATAATGTAGCGCGAGCAACTCAATAATTTTAAATTACTACTAGCGAAGCAATTCTTTCGTCCAGCAATAACTAACTTAAATTTATCTAGATTCGAATGTATCTATACACTAAAATGTATATAAATAGATACTCCCTCCGTTTGGAAATATAAGATATTCTAGCTTTGTGAAACGAATATATCTAGATATCTTTTAGTGTATAAGTTCACTCTGAACCTCTACGAACCATACACTAACAAAACGTCTAGATATATTCTATTCACAAAACTAAAACGTCTTATATTTCCGAACGTAGGGAGTACATTCAAATTTAGACAAACCTAAATCAGTTATTTGTGGAGAGAGGGAGTAGTATAACCAGTTGTGGCAGCTACTAGTAATTTAGAAGGAAGCAATGAGTTCCACTAGGCGAAGCAACGCCATGTGAGAAGAGCCTCCTTCTCCGACGCACTCTCCTACCTTGGCTTGGAGATCACGGGCTCTCTCTCTAATCTCCTTCGTCCCTTCAATGGCAGGGGCCATCAAGTTGTCGATGGCAGATCGGACGGTCTCCCTGTTGATACTCTGCACCCCCACCCCCACCCTCCAGACGTGGCACGCGTACCTGGCCGTCCCAAGCTGGTCGCCGAAGCACGGCAGGCAAGCCATGGGGACGCCCTCCGACAGCGCTTCCACCGTGGAGTTCCACCCGCTGTGCGTCAGAAAGGCGCCCACGGCGGCGTGCCGCAGCACCTCCTCCTGAGGGGCCCAGCTCACGACCATCCCTTGCTGCCCTACTATCTGCTTTGCTAGCTCAGCAGGCAGCAGCAGCGCGAGCTCGGAATCATCCGATGATGGACGCCCGCGGACCATGCCCGGCCTAACCACCCACACGAACGGATGGCCGGCGTCAGCTAATCCCCACGCCAGCTCCACCAGCTCCTGCGCGTCCACGGTGGCGACGCTGCCGAGGCTGACGAATATTACGGATCCCGTTGACTGCGTGTCCAGCCAGTCCAGACAGGAGCGGTCTGCTTCTTGGGGCGGCGGCGGCGGCGGGGAGACCTTGTTGAGGGGACCGACGGGGAACACCGGCACGGACAGGCCGTCACGGACGTTGCCCACCTCCGGGCCCTCGATCGAGTCGAATGTGTTGAGGATGAGGCCCGACGACCGTCTCGCTCCGTCGACGAATCGGTCGAGCAGGCCGGCGAAGGTGTCCAGGCTGCTCGCGTCGATCCTCTGCAGGTCTCGCACTCGGAACGGGGGCAGCTCTTCCACGAGAGCGTCCCTCCGCGACTCGTGGTAGGGCAGGTGGCCCTTGGCGAGCAGCGCCGGGTAGGCCATGAAGGTCCGGAAGCTGGCGGCGCTGCTCGTCATCAGCGCCAGCGCCGGCACGCCCAGCTCCCTCGCCGCAGCCTGCGCCGAGAACCACACCACGTCGGTGACCACGCAACGGACGCTTCCCTCCGCGACCAGCGCGGCAAGCCGGTCCTTGAACCCGGCCGCGCACGAGTCGTTGAGTGCCACCAGGAACGCCGCGATGTCATCGGACGCGGCCGGGAACTTGGCTGCGCCCACGGCCACGAACCGGTAGTCCGCCGGGTACCTGGCCGGGTCAGGCGCGTGGAGCTCCGTGTGGAGCACGGTGATAGCATGGCCGCGAGCGTACAGCGCGCCGGCGAGCCTGAGCATCGGGGTCATGTGGCCAAGGTAGGGCAGCGGGAAGACCACCACGCGGCGCAGGGCACCATTATTTGAGCTATCACACACAGACATTGCTCCTCTTGTGAGCTACAATAAGGGACGGGGAACTTGGGCTTATTGCTGGAGTACCTATATATATAGCTGTCCCACCAAACAAAATAAGTAAATAGATGAATTGACTCCACATTGTAACAAAAAATCGAGTTGAGGAAAACAAAATTCTAAAAATTGGATGAAAAATACCTCGATCCTCCGGCCTTCTGCCTGAATCCAAGGACGACGGAACTTGGGGTGGGTTCAAAATGGCAGGGACTTCAACTGGTGGAGCAGGCAAAGCAGGGGTCCATCCGTCGTGGTTTCTAATTAAAACACAAAGTTTAGTGCTCTAAGCAAGCAACAAATTGGTGCTTGATGTCCCATAAGTATAGGGGGTGTATTGCAGTATTTTCGAGGGAAGTGGAACCCAATTTATTGATTCGACACAAGGGGAGCCGAAGAATATTTATAAGCCTTAACAACTGAGTTGTCAATTTAGCTGCACCTGAAAACAATCTTGCTCACAACAGTTTATCAGTAGCAACAGTTTCGTAATAGCAATAGCAAAGTAATAGCAGTAGTAAAATAAAGACAGTAGTAATAATTGCAGTAAACAGTAGGATTAAAACGCGGTAGACATAGGGATGGATGGACGGGCGTTGCATGGACAAGCCAATTCACATAGCAATTAAGACATAGGGCAATTGCAGATAAGTAAGATACATCATCCAAGTACTAAATAATCATAAACATGTGTTTTATATATAGCCATACGTGCTCTCAATGAGAACTTGCACAACATCTTTTGTCATGCCAGCCGTTTGCAGCGAGGCCTCAAGGAAACTACTGACAATTAAGGTGCTCTTTTTAATAGAGCACCAAAGCAAAGCATTAACACTCCCTGAACACATGTGATCCTCACACCAAATCCATTCCCTCCGGTTATCCCGATTGCTATCACTTCGCGGCCTTTGGTTCCAGACAATAACATGTGTAGACAACTTGCAGGTAAGATCACAAACAATACTATCATAATGAATCAATAACATGTTCAGATCTGAAATCATGGCACTCAGGCCCTAGTGACAAGCATTAAACATAACAAGTTGCAACAAAATCAAAAAGCACTAATAATAGATACTAGGCACCATGCCATAGCAATCTGATGTCATTACATAAACGATCTCATCCAATCCCTACCATCCCCATAGCCTACAGCGGGGGATTACTCACTCATATATGGGGGAAACATAGATGGTCGATGGAGAAGCGATGGTGGCGATGATGGCGATGATCTCCTCCAATTTCCCGTCCCGGCGGGGTGCCAGAACAGAGTTTCTGGTGCTGATTTTCGGAATATGGTGGTGGCGGCGAAGCGGAACTCTTTCTAGAAAAACGTCGAACCCCCCTCGGTTTTTAGATCAAGAGGCATCTTATAGGCGAAGAGGGACGCCGAGGGGGTTGCCGAGGCGACCACACCACCCCCTGGCGCGGCAGGCCTGGCCCGCGTGGCCAGGTGGTGTGGGCCTCTCGTGGCCCTCCTCTTTCTCGTCTTCTGGCTTTGTGAGTCTTCTGGTGAAATAGCATTTTTGGCATATTTTCTAGGATTTTTCCTGATAGTTGATTTTCTGCACAAAAACTAGACACTAAGGTAATTCTGCTGAAAACAACGCCAGTCTGTGTTAGTTGTATCCAAATCACACAAGTTTAGAGGAGAAACAATAGAAAAAGTGTTCGGGAAAGTAGATACGTTTTGGACGTATCAACTCCCCCCAAGCTTAGCTTATTGCTTGTCCTCAAGCAATTCAGTTGAAAACTGAGTGCGATAAAAGAAACTTTCACGAACACATTTGCTTCATATGATGTATATATTCTCAGCATATGATCAAGTACTTAGACAACTCATAATAAGGAGTATGCAAATAAGTCTATTCAATAGCCATTGCAAGCTATGAAGAGATTCCAACTCAAAAATAATAAGTAGCATGAAACATAAACATAAGCGACATTGCAATGCTCATAAAAAGGTATGATAGGGTGGTATCTCGCTTGCCTTTGATTGTAGGGCAAACACAAATACCCAGGCACCTCTAAAGTTCAAGTGAAGACTAGAAGTAAAGATATCAGAGATATAAGCATCAAGGTCATGACACAATTAACCAAGCTTTGAAACAAGCACATTACACTAAGAATGACAACCATGCTCTCAAGAAAGTGCTCATAGAATATGTGGTGACTCAACAAGGAAGTGAAAAGGTTTTAAAAAGTTTGAAAGGCTTCCAAATGTTGAAAGTATGGTACTCATTAGCTTTGAGCTCTAATTTACCCTATCATAAGCATCTTTAAATGGTTAAGGTGAAAGTGAGGTCCAATACGAGTTATATGCTTGACAGACCATAAACTGGAAATCTCATGTCCTTTGAGTACGATGGCCGCTCCTCATGCTACTCAACTTTAGTTACCACTAAGTTCTTGTCATAGTAAATACATGTGTATCATAGAGAACCCCCAACGGGGTACCCCTTTCCCGATGATACGGAAGAATCCCCATATCAAAATGACAAGGCAAGTAGACAACGAGCATCTCAGAAATCTTCTTATTTACCATGGGAAAATGGTACTTTTTTCTCTCTTTCCTCTTTTCTCATATCCTTTTTTTCTTTTTTTCTTTTTTCTCTTTTTTTTCTCAATCTCTGTCTCTTTTTTAATAAGAAGAATGCTTCATAGATTGCTCATTATGGTTACGCTGCAGATTTCCACCATGATTAGGCATGGATTAGACCAGCGGCCGAGGCGTTTCTCTAACACATATACATAACTCCATGGACTTACAAGCTCCCCTTTTATTTCACACCGACGACATCCGTAAACAAAAGAGCATGATATCAACTAGGTATATATTTACAGGTGTTGAAAGCGTTCTCCGTGACAGCACGGTTCTGCTAATCCCCGGCCTATAATTTGCAAGCATATAACTTTCATGGACAGTCACAATAGTTCAGGTTTATTAGGTGCAAGAAATAAAGTGTGCCATCCAGTTCGTGAGAGCTTTACTAACTAACTTTCTCATAACAAGCAAACATTTTATTCGGAAGAAAACAGAGCATAATAAATATGCAAGGAGTAGCAATGATCCTAATAGGTAGATATGGTGGACTCTTTTGGCAATATTGGTTTTGGGGAGTTGGATGCACGAGTAAAGCTTATACTCAGCACAAGTGAAGGCTAGTAATAGAGAGGGAGCAACAAACGAGACAGCAATAACTATCATAATCATGCTTGCAACAAAACAAGACTAATTATGGCATGAGGAGTCACATACCGGAGAACAAATGCTCCAAATTTTAGCAGCAAAGATGGGCTGAGCAAGGAGATCGAAAAATCGCAAGCAAGAACAGCAAGAACGCGAGTTTGAGCAATGAACTAATGTTTTCTCGGGAGAGAGAGAGAGAGAGCAGTGGCAAGTGAGAGAGTGAGTGGAGGGCCAGGGGTGGCCCACACCATGGCCAGACGCGCCCCTGGTGTGGCCGCGCCACCAGGTAGTGTGCCTGCCTGGTGGGCCCCCTGGTACTCCCTAGGCACTTCTCTGCCCCTTTTTCACGTAAAAATTTAATATAAATTTTCTGGAATTTTTCGAGACACTTTATTTTTGAGCAATTTTCAGGTATTGATGAATGACTTTTCTATAGAAAGATGATTTTGAAATGATGCAATAACAAAACGAAACCTAAACTTCAGAAGTTCTAAGACACTCTAACTAGCAATAGAAAAGCAAACTAAGCGAAGGCAAAAACTAAAATGGATAAAATAAAAGTAAGCGAAGATAATCATGGTGAAACATTGTTTTGTTCATTAAAATCCTTTTGTTAACAAGGTTGATCAGGTCTTGTTACCAAAACAATTTTATATGAAACAAAACTTTGCATTCCACTAATGATTATGTTACCTCAACCTTGATAGCGATGGTCCCAATCATAATAGTTTCATATTTTTCTCATGGTATAGGACAATATATTTCTCCAACTTGAATGCCCTCAACATTTTCAATTGAATTTAGGCCATAATTCCTATTAATCTTCTTAGGGAATAGATAGTATGCTCCTTGTCATTAACATTAAAAGTTACATTTCCTTGATTACAATTAATAATAGCTCCTACAGTGTTAAGAAAAGGTCTCCCAAAAATAATAGACATATTGTCATCTACAGGCATTTCAAGCACAACAAAGTTAGTTAATATCAGGCAATTATGAGCCACTTGAACAAGTAATCCTCACATATACCAACATGAATAATAGTAGATTTATCAGCCATTTGCAAAGATATATCAGTTGGTATTAATTTTTCCAATTGAAGTCTCTTGTAGAGAGAGAAAGGCATAACACTAACTCCTGCTCCTAAATCACACAAGGCGGTTGATGACCCACAAGTATAGGGGGTGTATCGCAGTATTTTTGATAAGTAAGAGTGCCGAACCCAACGAGGAGCAGAAGGTGCTGGCTAGTGGTATGGATCAGGAATTCTCTGCAAATACTTAGCAAACGGATTTTTAGGGGTTTTTGATAAAGCAAGTAAAAAAAGTACGAGTAAATAAAAGACAGTAGGAATAAATGTAGCAAGTGGCCCAATCTTTTATGCAGCAAAGGACAAGCCGGTTGTATTACTTAAGATGACCAAACGTTCTCGAGGACACATGGGAAGACTGTCAAGTGCTTTCGCTTCATCTAGTCGATTAATCTTCTTTAGCTGGCTAAGTGTTGTGTGGGTGAACCTGTGCTAATGTACCGCCCCATCCAAGACTAATACATACTTGTGATTATACCCCTTGCAAACATCTGTAAGTACAAGAAAGTAATTAAGGTAGAAACCTAACCACAATTTTAAACTCTAAGACCCTTACGTCCCTTGTGCAATGGTTTCCTAACGGGGGGTTCAGGTTTTTGTCACTCCGGCAACCCCTACGATTAGTAGCCAAATACACAATGCATTCCCCTAGGCCCATATAGGTGAAGTGTCATGTAGTCGACGTTCACATGACACCACTAGAAGAAGTACACCACAACTTAAATAACAATCTATTGAATCTTTCTCAACGCAACTCCACTACTAACAACAAGACTTCTCCCATGTCCTCAAGAACAAAACGAACTACTCACAAGACATCATATGGATCATGATCAGAGATGGAATAATGATGTATAACAATCTGAACATAAACAATAATTCAACGGTTCACTCAATAGCATCAACTACAAAGAGTAATCAACACCGGGAAAGTTTCCCCTATGAACTATGCAAGATTCAACGCAATTGTTACAGCAATATGGAGATGGTGATGAGGGTGTTGATGATGATGATGGTGGTGGTGATGATGATGATGATCCCGATGAAGCCCAGATTGATGATGGTGTTGATGGCGACGATCTCCCCTCTCCGGGAAGGAATTCCCCCGGTAGAAATCTGTCTGCCGGAGAGATCTTTCTCTCTCGGTGTTTTCCGCCCCGCAGAGGCGGCGGAATCTTTCTGTGGTCGCTCCCCGAGTCTTAGGGTTTCGGGAGGAAGATATACGCCAGAGGGGAGAGGCTGGAGTGGGCCAGGGTGGCCACACCACTCCCTGGCGCAGCCTAGGCCTGCCCGCGCCATGGGGTGGTGTGGGCCCCATGTGGCCCACCTCCGCTCCATATTCTGGCATCTTGAGTCTTCTGGAAAAATAGAATTTTCCGTATATTTTCACGGATTTTCTGATCTTCGCGAATTTTGCCTCCAAACAGCACCTTTTCCATCAGAATCCTGACTGCAGCGGTCCATGCTCCAAAAGTCATCAACCATGCAAAAACAAATGAAATAACATAAGTATCACCTCTCAATACGAAATATATCAATGAATAATAGTGAATTAAGACGTAGAATAGTGATGCAAAATGGACGTATCAACTCCCCCAAGCTTAGACTTCGCTTGTCCCCAAGCGAAACAGAGCTCAATAAACATGACCTCAAGTTTATGGAGTGAAGAGTCGATAAAAGAATACGGACAAGAAGCATCACATTCATCAAATACATAGATCATAATAGAAGACAACTCACTATTATACAACTCAACTTGCAATGAGTAAAGGAAACACAATAAAGATACATAAAGTGAATCATAATTGGTAATGGCAAACTTAGCTCTTGGTCGAAGAATAGTTGATAATTTGCTGGAGTTCACAAATAGCTGATTTTCAAAGAAAGCTTTCAAAGTAGTAAACTTCAAGATAAGAGCAATGTGCAAAACAAGGAACATAGGAAACATGATTGAATAAATCATCATATGAATGAATGAAACACATCAACTCAAAATACTTGCTGAGAAAGAAGGGAATAGGTTTACTGACTCAACTACAAAGTAAAAGAAAGGCCCTTCGCAGAGGGAAGCAGGGATTGCAAGTCTCATAAAGAGCTCCCGAAAATTATGATACTTACTAGCTTTCAGCTCTCATTGCCCCTATCATAGGAATCTTTAGGTGATTAAGGTTAAAGTGACACAACTAAGAGGATATGATTGACAAGTTATACGTTGAAATCTCATGCCCTTTACTTATGAGTACCGATCCTCATGCTACTCAACTTCAGTCACGAGCAAGCTCTTGTCATTGTAAATACATGCGTATCATCGAGAACCGCCAACGGGGTACCCCTTGCACATGACACAGGAGCTATCCCATAATCAAAATGACAAGGCAAGCAGACAGTGAGCATCTCAGCGATCTTTTTATTTGCTATTTGCATAGGTTTTTATTGAGGATGCTTCATAGAATGCTCACTATAGTTATGCTACAAGTTTCCACCATGATTAGGAATGGCTTAGGCTAGCGGCCCAGGCGTTGCTCTAACACACATATAAACTCCATGAGCTTACAAGTTCCACTTTTATTTCACACCGCCGGGATCCATAAGCAAAAGAACATGATATCAACTAGGTACAAGTACCAATGAAGTGTTGAAAGCGGTCCCCATGATACATGGTTCGGCTAACTCCAACTCATAAAGCGCAAGCATATACGCAGCAAAGAAGGACCCAATGGTTCAAGTTTATTAAATGCAAGAAAGTAAAGTGTGCCATCAAGTTCGTGAGGGCTTTAATCACTAATTTTCGCATAACAAGTTTAATTTCGGAGGTAGATAAAACAGGAATTTACTTGGAATAGCAATAATGCTACTAGGTCGGTATGGTGGACACAAATGGCAAAGGTTTTGGTTTAAAGGAGGTGGATGCACGAGAAGAATTCCCTCTCAGTACAGGTTTTTGGCTAGCAAGGCTGGGTAGCAAGTATAAGAGTTGAAGGAAACAAACAGACATACAAGTGATAAAGACAAACATGCAATCTTCCTTGGAAGCACAAAAGATCTTAACCAGAGAATACTAAACTTATGAGCAAATCAAGAAAGAAAGATGATGAATTTTTTTTTATATTTTTTCTCTAGAGTACTCCTATCTTTTTCTTTTCAACTCTCAAAAAGGTGTTGCTACTAACCGAGCCAGGTTTGCCAAAACCAACTAAATTAACTCAATGATCCCAGAGTGCTACCAATACTAACAACAAGATCAATCATATAACCACGAATTGAAAACTAATATAAGCTATGCAAAAGAGTGAATGATAGAACTTCTCATTAATATTCCATAACGAAAACTCACACCAAGGGATACATATCTAACGAGAGAGGGGACACTTCCATAATGCAAACCATACTACATAATAACTCCTCTATTCATGATATGACTCTACTAATAAGGTAAAAAGATAGAAGATAGTGATATGATACCGCGGCACTCCCCCAAGCTTGGAACAAACCAAGGGGATGCCAAACCTGATGACGAATTACTCCTTTGGTGGTATTGGTATCCTCTTGATGAGCTCTTTGATCAATTTCCCAAAGTCCTCAATCTCGAAGGTGAGAGTACGAATCAACTCCGAGTTGTGCTCAATACGCCCCATAATCATTTCATTTTGTGGATCCCAGCTCTTGTGATTCTTCTTCCATTCTTCCCACTTGGAGTCTTCTTTTCTTGCATGGTTATGGGTAAAGGTATGGAAGGTACTCTTGGTGTTCGGAGAAGGTGTCCTTGGGGCCAAGCAGTGCCGCGGAGGCTTCCCTCCAGTTGACATCCGTGCCGTCCTTCTGATCCTAGCAGGGTTCGCCACCACTCCAATGCTTGCAATGGTAGTGCCGGTGTGCGAACATTGGCCTTGCTCCTCTTCACCTTCACTCTTGATCCCCTTCTCCTTCCGGGGGTCTTGGGGGTCTTCCTCCATGGGTTCCTTCCCTTTATCCTTGGCGGACACCACTGTGCTTCTAAACCTTCAAAGAGTATGTCCTGGCAGAAACAGATCGAAACAAAAACACGACGAAAACACGATATACGAACCTTAGGGTATCCGGGGGGTTATATATTACGAATTTTCATAACAAAAGGAAGGTACTGGGAGAAAATAAGTCGGAGACGGAGTCCTGGGTGGCCTCACCACCTGGTGGCGTGGCCAGGGGTGGGCCCACGCCATGGGGTGGTGTGGGCCACCCTGGCTCCGTTTCCGTCTCTTTTCCGCTTCGTAGCTTTCCTTATTGATTGAAAACTGCAAAAATATAGTTGGATTGTATTTTCGTGGAACTTTTCTTACCATAACTGTTACCTAGTTGGGAATAGACTCTGCAGGTCTCTAAATTTCGTATTTAGTGGATCCTTCCGGAGTCACCACTTGAATCATCAATATCTTCATCTTCATATACTTATTACTTGAGTCATAAAACCCTTCTTTTTCTTATTACACCATTATCTCCTCTTCCTGGAAATTTCTTTCACACAAAACTTCACACAGTTCTCATTAGCAACATTAGTATAAGTGAAGTGATAAAACCTTTTGAGTCCAACTTCAACTGAAAACCATCAAAAGAAAATCTACTGTAGCAACTCCTTCCGGAAGACCCAAAAAGAATTCAAGAAGGAAATCGAATAAAGAAGCAAATGCAAGATTGGCAAAATCTGTCAAAACAGACCAGTAGGTAAAGATCAATTTTTTCGAAAACCTTCTGTTGCTCAAATAAAAAAGTGCAAAACTAACGAAAGTTAAATAACAACCTGGGGCAGAAGCACAAAAAATTACAGCTCAATCCAACATACAGAGATCTCTCACGAATTTTTACGGTGAAGCACAAAAATCTGTTTCGGGACAGCAACTTCCCCAAATATTACTTCTCTCTCATTAGAGGTTGGTCTTGACACAAAAACCAAACAAAACGGATAAGGAGCGGTTATTACCGAAGTAATAACTTTCAAGACTCAAAGAAACAAAAACAAACTAAAGCAAAAACAAATTGGGTTGTCTCCCATAAAGCTCTTTCTTTATAGCCATTAAGATGGGCATGATAATTTTGAAGGAGCTCTCATACAGATATGAATTGAAGTGAAAGAGAGCATTAAGAAGCAAAAACACACACATTTAAGTCTAACCCACTTCCTATGCAAGGGGATTTTTTAAACAAACAAGTTATTGAAACCAAAGGCAACTTGGATAAGAAGGCAAAAGAAGTGTAACATAAAAACTTTCAGCATAAAACGAGGAAACTTGATATTATTGAGATACATAAGAACACTTTTCCCTCTCTCATAATAACTTTCAGTATCATGCATAAACTTAACAATATAGCTATCACAAGGGCCATCATAGCAATGATCACTTATTCTAACAGAAAACACAGGAATACTAGCTCTCATAACACTACTATGTGAAACAATATTAGAGGTATGTTTACAAAGGATAGTGTGTCCCTCTTCCTCATACTTAGTGACAAAGTCTTTCACATTTGCTACAATAGGTTCATCAACCATTTGTTTATCAGGTTCAACAGCCTTATTCATTAACCATACTAGCTATCATAGAATGTTCCTTTACCTTAACTGGAAAAGGCATTTTCTTAATATAAGGTTCAGGTGAAACATGATTAGCCGTATAAACTTCAGTATTTCTTGCAGGAACACTCTTAGCAATATCTTTATAAGGTTCATGATACTTATTCCACTTCTTTTTAGGAACTTCAATGTAGGAAGCAAAAGCCTTAAAAAAAGAAGCAATAGCTTCAAAGTCTAGACCATAAGTATTTTTAATATTTTGAAAGTCATCAGTTCCCATAAAAGATTCAATGCATTCATAATCATAATTTATACCTGACTTTCTACCTTTGTCATTCTCTCAAGCTTCAGCATTGTCTTGAATACGGTCCAGAAGGTCCCATTTAGCCTCTTCTTCCATACGAGTGAATGATCCAGCACAAGAAGCATCCAATAAATCTTTATCATGTAGAGGGAGCCTTGCAAAAAAGTTGTTGATAATAATATTGTTGGGGAGCTCATGAATGGGACATTTGAGCATTAGTAACTTCAATCTCCCCCAAGCTTGAGCTGTACTCTCTCCATCAAGAGGCCAAAAGTTGTATATTTGATTCCGATCTTTATGAATCTCACTAGGAGGATAAAACTTTGAATAAAAGAGAGGCACTATTTCCTCCCATTCCAGAGCTTGACCATTCTTCATCAGCTTATACCATTCCTCAGCTCTTCCTTTTAGTGATAATGAGAATAACTTCTTATTAACTTGATCTGTAGTAATACCTGCAGACTTGTACAACCCGCATAATTTGTGTATAAAGAGTACATGATCACCGGAATGGACAGTTCCATCCCCAACATAGTAGTTATCCATAACACGATCAATAATTCTTGTAGGTATTTTGAAAACATCTTTCTCAGCAGGTGGTGCCTTATCTACTACCTTAGAAGTGGTAGTAGCATTACCAAATAAGAAACTCAACGAATTATCCATAACGAAAATAAAGCAACTAACAGAAGTAAACAATACTCACAGTAGAAATTTCCTTTACCAGTTCCACTCTCCAATAGCGCTTCACTCCCCGGCAACGACGCCAGAAAATAGTCTTGATGACCCACAAGTATAGGGGGTGTATCGCAGTATTTTCGATAAGTAAGAGTGTCGAACTGATGACCCACAAGTATAGGGGGTGTATCGCAGTATTTTCGATAAGTAAGAGTGTCGAACCCAACGAGGAGCAGAAGGTGCTGGCTAGTGGTATGGATCAAGAATTCTCTGCAAATACTTAGCAAACGGATTTTTAGGGCTTTTCGATAAAGCAAGTAAACAAAGTACGAGTAAATAAAAGACAGTAAGAATGAATGCAGCAAGTAGCCCAATCCTTTATGCAGCAAAGGACAAGCCGGTTGTATTTCTATAGATGACCAAATGTTCTCGAAGACACATGGGAAGACTGTCAAGTGCTTTCGCTTCATATAGTCGATTAATCTTCTCTAGCTTGCTAAGTGTTGTGTGGGTGAACCTGTGCTAATGTACCGTCCCACCCAAGACTTAATACATACTTGTGATTAAACCCCCTTGCAAACATCCGTAAGTACAAGAAAGTAATTAAGGTAGAAACCTAACCACAACTTTAAACTCTAAGACCATTACGTCCCTTGTGCAATGGTTTCCTAACGGGGGTTCAGGTTTCTGTCACTCCGGCAACCCCTACGATTAGTAGCCAAATACACAATGCATTCCCCTAGGCCCTTATAGATGAAGTGTCATGTAGTCGACGTTCACATGACACCACTAGAAGAAGTACACCACAACTTAAATAACAATCTATTGAATCTTTCTCAACGCGACTCCACTACTAACAATAAGACTTCTCCCATGTCCTCAAGAACAAAACGAACTACTCACAAGACATCATATGGATCATGATCAGAGATGGAATAATGATGTATAACAATCTGAACATAAACAATAATTCAACGGTTCACTCAATAGCATCAACTACAAAGAGTAATCAACACCGGGAAAGTTTCCCCTATGAACTATGCAAGATTCAACGCAATTGTTACAACAATATGGAAATGGTGATGAGGGTGTTGATGATGATGATGGTGGTGGTGATGATGATGATGATCCCGATGAAGCCCAGATTGATGATGGTGTTGATGGCGACGATCTCCCCTCTCCGGGAAGGAATTCCCCCGGTAGAAATCTGTCTGCCGGAGAGATCTTTCTCTCTCGGTGTTTTCCGCCCCGCAGAGGCGGCAGAATCTTTCTGTGGTCGCTCCCCGAGTCTTAGGGTTTCGGGAGGAAGATATACGCCAGAGGGGAGAGGCTGGAGTGGGCCAGGGTGGCCACACCACTCCCTGGCGCAGCCTAGGCCTGCCCGCGCCATGGGGTGGTGTGGGCCCCCTGTGGCCCACCTCCACTCCATATTCTGGCATCTTGAGTCTTCTGGAAAAATAGAATTTTCCGTATATTTTCACGGATTTTCTGATCTTCGCGAATTTTGCCTCCAAACAGCACCTTTTCCATCAGAATCCTGACTGCAGTGGTCCATGCTCCAAAAGTCATCAACCATGCAAAAACAAATGAAATAACATAAGTATCACCTCTCAATACGAAATATATCAATGAATAATAGTGAATTAAGACGTAGAATAGTGATGCAAAATGGACGTATCAACTCCCCCAAGCTTAGACTTCGCTTGTCCCCAAGCGAAACAGAGCTCAATAAACATGACCTCAAGTTTATGGAGTGAAGAGTCGATAAAAGAATACGGACAAGAAGCATCACATTCATCAAATACATAGATCATAATAGAAGACAACTCACTATTATACAACTCAACTTGCAATGAGTAAAGGAAACACAATAAAGATACATAAAGTGAATCATAATTGGTAATGGCAAACTTAGCTCTTGGTCGAAGAATAGTTGATAATTTGGTGGAGTTCACAAATAGCTGATTTTCAAAGAAGGCTTTCAAAGTAGTAAACTTCAAGATAAGAGCAATGTGCAAAACAAGGAACATAGGAAACATGATTGAATAAATCATCATATGAATGAATGAAACACATCAACTCAAAATACTTGCTGAGAAAGAAGGGAATAGGTTTACTGACTCAACTACAAAGTAAAAGAAAGGCCCTTCGTAGAGGGAAGCAGGGATTGCAAGTCTCATAAAGAGCTCCCGAAAATTATGATACTTACTAGCTTTCAGCTCTCATTGCCCCTATCATAGGAATCTTTAGGTGATTAAGGTTAAAGTGACACAACTAAGAGGATATGATTGACAAGTTATACGTTGAAATCTCATGCCCCTTACTTATGAGTACCGATCCTCATGCTACTCAACTTCAGTCACGAGCAAGCTCTTGTCATTGTAAATACATGCGTATCATCGAGAACCGCCAACGGGGTACCCCTTGCACATGACACAGGAGCTATCCCATAATCAAAATGACAAGGCAAGCAGACAGTGAGCATCTCAGCGATCTTTTTATTTGCTATTTGCATAGGTTTTTATTGAGGATGCTTCATAGAATGCTCACTATAGTTATGCTGCAAGTTTCCACCATGATTAGGAATGGCTTAGGCTAGCGGCCCAGGCGTTTCTCTAACACACATATAAACTCCATGAGCTTACAAGTTCCACTTTTATTTCACACCGCCGGGATCCATAAGCAAAAGAACATGATATCAACTAGGTACAAGTACCAATGAAGTGTTGAAAGCGGTCCCCATGATACATGGTTCGGCTAACTCCAACTCATAAAGCGCAAGCATATACGCAGCAAAGAAGGACCCAATGGTTCGAGTTTATTAAATGCAAGAAAGTAAAGTGTGCCATCAAGTTCGTGAGGGCTTTAATCACTAATTTTCACATAACAAGTTTAATTTCGGAGGTAGATAAAACAGGAATTTACTTGGAATAGCAATAATGCTACTAGGTCGGTATGGTGGACACAAATGGCAAAGGTTTTGGTTTAAAGGAGGTGGATGCACGAGAAGAATTCCCTCTCAGTACAGGTTTTTGGCTAGCAAGGCTGGGTAGCAAGTATAAGAGTTGAAGGAAACAAACAGACATACAAGTGATAAAGACAAACATGCAATCTTCCTTGAAAGCACAAAAGATCTTAACCAGAGAATACTAAACTTATGAGCAAATCAAGAAAGAAAGATGAAATTATTTTTCTCTAGAGTACTTCTATCTTTTTCTTTTCAACTCTCAAAAAGGTGTTGCTACTGACCGAGGCAGGTTTGCCAAAACCAACTAAATTAACTCAATGATCCCAAAGTGATACCAATACTAACAACAAGATCAATCATATAACCACGAATTGAAAACTAACACAAGCTTATGCAAATGAGTGAATGATAGAACTTCTCATTAGTACTCCATAACGGAAATTCACACCAAGGGATACAAATCTAACGAGAGAGGGGACACTTCCATAATGCAAACCATACTACAAAATAACTCCTCTATTCATGATATGACTCTACTAATAAGGTAAAAAAAATAGAAGATAGTGATATGATACCGCGGCACTCCCCCAAGCTTGGAACAAACCAAGGGGATGCCAAACCTGATGACGAATTACTCCTTCGGTGGTGGTGGTATACTCTCATCTTCGTCCGTCTTCCAGGGTAAAGGCTTCCCATCAACAAAGGACATTGTGGTTTCCAACATCCTGAAACTTGCAGCAGCACTTATGCGTTTAAATCTAGCCTCATACTCACAGTTTTGATTTTGAACGTCATAGAACTATGCTTGCAGTTCGTTGGTTGTTTGGCGGAGTGAAAAGACTTCATCTTTGAGTTCAGCAGTCTCCTTTTGGTGCTCGGCGATGAGTTCGGAACAAATCTTGTGGATGATGTCCACTTCGCGCTCCGCCATCTTCCTGTACCTAAAGACTTCTTGCTCCAATGCTTCCATCCAGTCCTCCAGACTTCCTTCACCTTTAGGGCCTTGAACCTCCTTAATTCGGACCTCCCCACCTTCGAGCAACAACTCATTGGGATGAATCTTCAATTCTCTCATGTATGGGTTGATGATATCTTCTAAGGAATCTCTCTTGGATGTTCCAGAGGAAGACATTGTGGCTCCAAATATTGGATTCTACCTGGCAGAAACAGATCGAAACAAAAACACGACAAAAACACGATATACGAACCTCGGGGATCTGGGGGGTTATATATTATGAAGTTTCACTTCAAAAGGAAGGTACTGGGAGAAAACGAGTCGGAGGCGGAGTCCTGGGTGGCCTCACCACCTGGTGGCGCCGACAGGGATGGGCCTGCGCCATGGGGTGGTGTGGGCCACCCTTGCTCCGTTTCCGTCCCTTTTTCACTTCGTAGCTTTCCTTATTGACTGAAAACTGCAAAAATATAGTTGTATTGTATTTTCGCGGAACTTTTCTTACCAGAACTGTTACCTAGTTGGAAACGGACTCTGCAGGTCTCTGAATTTGGTCCTCGATGAATTTCTCTAGAGTTATAACTTGAAAGGCATCAACATCTTCATTGTAAGAATCTCCAGCAATATAATGTTTGAGTCGCTGTCCATTCACTACTTGTGTAGTATTATCTTTTAGAGAAGAAATTTTTATTGCTCCTGAACGGTATACTTCTTCAATGATGAAAGGTCCTTCTCATTTTGATAGTAGCTTACCTGCAAAAAATCTGAGACGAGACCTATACAATAGAACTTTCTCACCAACATGAAATTCTCTCTTAAGTATTCGCTTGTCATGCCATCTTTTAACTTTTTTTAAAGAGCCTAGCATTCTCATAGGCTTCACTCCTCCATTCATCTAAAGAACTTAAGTCAAAAAGTCTTTTCTCACCAGCTAGCTTACAATCTCTATTTAGTTCTTTCACTGCCCAGTAAGCTTTGTGTTCTAATTCTAGGGGTAAGTGGCAACCTTTCCCATAAACCATCTTATAAGGAGGCATTCCCATAGGATTCTTATAAGCAGTTCTATAAGCCCATAAATCATCATTCAACTTCTTAGCCCAGTTTTTTCTAGACCTATTAACAATCTTTTGCAAGATAGATTTAATTTCTCTATTTGATAACTCTACTTGCCCGCTAGTTTGGGGGTGATAAGCTGAAGCAATTCTATGATTAACATCATACTTAGCAAGGGTCTTCCTAAAACCGCCATGAATGAAATGAGAACCCCCATCAGTCATGAGATACCTAGGCACTCCAAACCTAGGAAAGATAACATCCTTAAGAATTTTTAGAGAGGTTTCCCCGTCAGTACTTTTCGTAGGAATGGCTTCTACCCACTTAGTAACATAATTAACGGCAACAAGAATATGAGTGTAACCCTTCGAAGGAGGGAGAGGTCCCATAAAGTCGAATCCCCAACAATCAAAAGGTTCAATAACTAGAGAGTAGTTCATAGGCATTTCATTGCGTTTAGAAATATTACCAACACGTTGACATTCATCACAAGATAAAACAAATTTTCTTACATCTTTAAAAAAGGTAGGCCAGTAGAAACCTGATTGTAATACCTTTTGTGCAGTTCTATCTCCTGCATGGTGTCCTCCATAGGCGCTCCCGTGACATTTATGCAATATCTCTTTTTGTTCATACTCCGGAACACATCTTCGCATAATACCATCAACCCCTTCTTTGTATAAGTGTGGGTCATCCCAAAAATAATGCCTCAAATCATAAAAGAACTTTCTTCTTTGCTGAGCTATAAAAGTTGGAGGCAAATACTTGGAGACAATAAAGTTAGCATAATCAGCATACCAAGGGCCTCCTCGCGAGTTCACCCCTACTGCGGCTAATTGTTCATTTGGGAAACTATCATTAACAGGCATAGGATCCAAAGAGATGTTTTCCAAACGAGATAAATTATCAGCTACAGGATTTTCGGCACCCTTTCTATCTACTATATGCAGATCAAACTCTTGTAAAAGCAGTACCCATCTAATAAGCCTAGGCTTAGTGTCCTTCTTCGTCATAAGATATTTAATAGCAGCATGATCAGTATGAATGGTTACTTTTGAGTCCACAATATAGGGCATAAACTTATCACAAGCAGAAACAACAACTAGAAATTCCTTTTCGGTAGTAGCATAATTCCTTTGAGCAGCATCTAAAGTCTTACTAGCATAATGGATACCGTTTAGCTTTTTATCAATACGTTGCCCAAGGACAGCACCTATAGCAAAATCACTAGCATCACACATTATTTCAAAGGGTAAACTCCAATCAGGTGGTTGAACGATAGGGGATGTAGTTAAAGCCTTCTTAAGAGTTTCAAAAGCTTCCTTACAATCATCATCAAAAACGAAGGGTACATCTTTTTGAAGAAGATTGGTAAGGGGTTTTGATATCCTAGAAAAGTCTTTAATAAACCTTCTATAGAAACCAGCATGACCAAGGATACTACGAATACCTTTGATGTCTCTTGGGCATGGCATCTTCTCAATTGCCTCAACCTTAGCTCTATCAACTTCTATGCCTCTTTCAGAAACTTTATGCCCAAGAACAATCCCTTCATTAACCATGAAGTGGCATTTTCCCAATTAAGAACAAGATTAGTTTCTTCACATCTCTGCAAAACTTTATCAAGGTTGTGCAGACAATTATCAAAAGAAGTTCTGTAGACAGAAAAGTCATCCATGAACACTTCTACAATTTCTTCACAAAAGCCATGAAAGATAGCACACATGCACCTTTGGAAAGTAGCAGGAGCATTACATAAACCAAAATGCATACGTCTATAAGCATAAGTTCCATAAGGGCAAGTAAAAGTAGTTTTTTCTTGATCTTGTTGTTTGACAGCAATTTGAGAGAAACCAGAATAACCATCAAGAAAACAAAAATGGGTCTTTTTAGACAACCTTTCCAACATTTGATCAATAAAAGGAAGCGGGTAGTGATCTTTCTTAGTGACTTTATTGACTTTCCTAAAATCGATGCACATCATATAGCCTACCACTATTCTTTGAGGAATAAGTTCATCATTATCATTAGGGACAACGGTAATACCTCCCTTTTTAGGAACACAATGAACAGGACTAACCCATTCACTATCAGCAATAGGGTAAATAATACCAGCATCAAGGAGTTTCAATACCTCATTCCTTACCACTTCTTTCATCTTAGGATTTAAACATCGTTGGTGCTCCACTAGTGGCTTCGCATCTGGTTCTATGTTGATAGAATGCTGACATATAGTAGGTGAAATCCCTTTCAAATCATCCAGAGTATAGCCCATAGCTCCTCGGTGTTTCTTCAGAACTTCCAATAATCTTTCTTCTTCCTCCCCTGAAAGTTTAGCGCTAATAATAACAGGATATATCTTTTTATCATCAATAACAGCATATTTAAGATCATCAGGGAGAGGTTTTAGATCGAAGACCGGATCCTTTTTAGGTGGCATCGTGGTACCCAAGTCTTCTACATGCAAGTCGTGCTTAAGCATCACTGGTTGATCACGGAGAATCATGTCAATCTTATTTATTTCTTCCATGAAGATTTCAGTTTCATGTTCCTCCATAAATTGCTGCAAAGCATTGTTAGGAGCAAGAGAAATAGAAGCAAGTTGTTCAACCCTAAAATCCTCATTATGGGTTTCCTCTTCGCAAGGTTCTTTAGCAAATTTCGAAAAATTAAACTCATAGGATTCCCCATCAAACTTAGTCAAGATTTTCTCCCTCTTGCAATCAATAATAGCTCCACAAGTACTCAAGAAAGGTCTACCAAAATGCATACGTCTCAGCAGGTGGTGGCTTATCTACTACCTTAGTAGTGGTAGTAGCATTACCAAATAAGAAACTCAGCGAACTATCCATAACGAAAATAAAGCAACTAGCAGAAGTAAACAATACTCACAGTAGAAGTTTCCTTTACTAGTTCCACTCTCCAATAGCGCTTCACTCCCCGACAACGGCGCCAGAAAATAGTCTTGATGACCCACAAGTATAGGGGGTGTATCGCAGTATTTTCGATAAGTAAGAGTGTTGAACCCAACGAGGAGCAGAAGGTGCTGGCTAGTGGTATGGATCAGGAATTCTCTGCAAATACTTAGCAAACGGATTTTTAGGGGTTTTCGATAAAGCAAGTAAACAAAGTATGAGTAAATAAAAGACAGTAAGAATGAATGCAGCAAGTGGCCCAATTCTTTATGCAGCAAAGGACAAGCCGGTTGTATTTCTATAGATGACCAAACGTTCTCGAGGACACATGGGAAGACTGTCAAGTGCTTTCGCTTCATATTAATATTCTCTAGCTTGCTAAGTGTTGTGTGGGTGAACCTGTGCTAATGTACCGTCCCATCCAAGACTTAATACATACTTGTGATTAAACCCCCTTGCAAACAGCCGTAAGTACAAGAAAGTAATTAAGGTAGAAACCTAACCACAACTTTAAACTCTAAGACCCTTACGTCCCTTGTGCAATGGTTTCCTAACGGGGGTTCAGGTTTCTGTCACTCCGGCAACCACTACGATTAGTAGCCAAATACACAATGCATTCCCCTAGGCCCTTATAGATGAAGTGTCATGTAGTCGACGTTCACATGACACCACTAGAAGAAGTACACCACAACTTAAATAACAATCTATTGAATCTTTCTCAACGCGACTCCACTACTAACAACAAGACTTCTCCCATGTCCTCAAGAACAAAACGAACTACTCACAAGACATCATATGGATCATGATCAGAGATGGAATAATGATGTATAACAATCTGAACATAAACAATAATTCAACGGTTCACTCAATAGCATCAACTACAAAGAGTAATCAACACCGGGAAAGTTTCCCCTATGAACTATGCAAGATTCAACGCAATTGTTACAGCAATATGGAGATGGTGATGAGCGTGTTGATGGTGATGATGGTGGTGATGATGATGATCCCGATGAAGTCCAGCTTGATGGTGGTGTTGATGGCGACGATCTCCCCTCTCCAGGAAGGAATTCCCTCGGCAAAAATCTGTCTGCCGGAGAGATCTTTCTCTCTCGGTGTTTTCCGCACACAGAGGCGGCGGAATATTTCTGTGGTCGCTCCCTGATTCTTAGGGTTTCGTGGGGATGATATACGCCAGAGGAGAGAGGCTGGAGTGGGCCAGGGCGGCCACACCACTCCCAGACGCGGCCTAGGCCTGCCCGCTCCATGGGGTGGTGTGGGCCCCCTGTGACCCACCTCCACTCCATCTTCTGGCATCTTGAGTCTTCTAGAAAAATAGAATTTTCCGTATATTTTCCCGGATTTTCTGATCTTCGCGAATTTTGCCTCCAAACAGCACTCTTCCATCAGAATCCTGACTGCAGCGGTCCATGCTCCAAAAGTCATCAACCATGCAAAAACATATGAAATAACATAAGTATCACCTCTCAATACGAAATATATCAATGAATAATAGTGAATTAAGACATAGAATAGTGATGCAAAATGGACGTATCAGCGGTTCTAACATAGTTGTTTTTAATAGAACAAGGAATAGTTGGAATCCCTGGATCTCCAAGTTTCTTTGGAACCTTACCATTAAAGGAATAATTAGCAAGCAAAGTAGATATTTCTTCATTAGGGATCTTCCTTTTATTAGAGACAATATCCTTCATATATTTTGAATAAGGAGGGAATTTAATAGCGTCAGTCAAAGGAATTTGCAAGAATAAAGGTTTCATCCACTCACAAAACTTATTATAGTGTTCATCTTCCTTTGACTTGTGTTTCTTATCAGGGAAATGCATAGGTTTTTGGACCCAAGGCTCTCTTTCACTACCATGTTTCTTAGAAACAAAATCTTCTTTAGTGTAGTTAGTATTCTTAGTGTGCCTTTCAGGTTCTTCTTCAACTTTTTCTTTATCAGGAGCATCATTTTCCTCATTCGCACTTTCAGTTTTAGCATCAAAGATAGATATACTATTAGGATCTTTAGCAGGTTCAGAGGATTCTACAATAGTTTTACGTTTCTTTTTCCTTTTCTTAGGAGAAGTACCACTATTTTCAACTTTGTTGAGAATCCTGCTCAATTCTTTTAGGATGCCCCTCAGGATATAGAGGATCCTGAGTGGCAGCACCACTTCTAGTTCTAATTTCATAAGCATGTTTTGCTTTAGCAACATTAATTAGCAAGTCTTTTTGTACTTTAATAAGCTGATCAATTTGATTTTGAACCATTTGGAAATGTTTAACAAGCATTTTAACATCATTGGAGGTTCTTTCCACAATATCTTTTAACTCAATAATAGCTCTAGAGTTTTCCATTAAATGATTTTGCACCCTTTTATTAAAATTATCTTGCTTAACAATAAAAACATCAAATTCTTCTAAGCATTGATCAAGAGGTTTAGAGTAAGGAATATCACCTTCATCAAAATGTTGGAGAGAGTGTACCTCAATGGTGGATGTGTGGGAGATTGGCTTACAAAATTCTTCTATAGGAGGTAAATTCTTCACATCTTCAGCTTCAATACCCTTCTCCTTAAGACATTTATTAGCTTCCTTCATCACTTTATCATTTAGTTCAATAACTCCCCTCTTCTTTGATGTTGGTGTTGGCTCAGGCACAGTTAACTCAGGTGTAGTTGACTCATGTGTAGTTGACTCTGGTGAAGTCAAGTCATCATAATTCTTGCTTATTTTAGCCATTAATTCCTCAGATTCTTCGAGAGTTCTATTCCTGAAAACACAATCAGCACAACTATCTAGGTATGTCCTAGATTCTTCAGTTAGTCCATTATAATATATATCAAGAAGCTCATTCTTAGGTAATGGAGATCCAATTTGTGCGTGAATCAAAGCACATAACCTTGCCCATGATTCAGGCAATACCTCTTATTCTCCATGTTTAAAATCAAAAAGTTCTTACAAAATGGCATGTCTAGCACTAGGAGGAAAATATTTCTGAAGGAAAGTACTAATCAAGCAATCAGGGCTATCAATAGATCTAGGAGGTAAATTGTTAAACCAAGTTTTAGCTTCTCCTTTTAGTGAAAATGGGAAAATTTTAGCAACAAAGTAGGTGCGCATCTTAATATCATCAGAAAATAAACCACTCATGGTAGAAAGATCAGTCATATGTGCTACAACACTTATCAAGAGATATGTAAGATAAATCAAGAGAGAAATCATAATCCTTATCTTTAATGTTTATGGGAGATGGAGCAAACTTAGCATCAGGAAACAATTTAGGTTTTATAGTACGCCTCTCAAGGAGACTCTTAATAGCACTTTTACCATGAGTATTTTGACATTCTTTAATAAATTCATCATTCATTTCTATATATCCGTCTTGAATATCATAACTCTCTATAGACTCAGGCGAACTGACAGGTGTAGTAGTGTCTTCATTAGGAGTTTTAGTATTTCCAGCTATAGCTCTAGCAATCGTAGCATCTAGGAAAGGACCTAATGAACCACTCTTATCAAGCATAGCAGAAGCAGCATCATAAGTATTAGAAGTTTCAGATTTAGCAGTAGTAGCAGTATGTGTAGCATGTGTATGTGTTGGTGTAAGAAGCTTACATATGGTGAATCAAGATCAACAGAGGTGTTCAGAACTGTACCTCTCCTTGTAGTGGATGGTAAAATAGGGACATTGCCATCACGAGACTTACCCATGATGGATGGATGGCAGCGAACAATAGTGATTCCAAGTGAACTTCATAAATAGAGCTATGTTCCCGGTAACTGCGCCAGAAAATAGTCTTGATGTCCCACAAGTATAGGGGGTGTATCGCAGTATTTTCGAGGGAAGTGAAACCCAATTTATTGATGCGACACAAGGGGAGACAAAGAATATTTATAAGCCTTAACAACTGAGTTGTCAATTCAGCTGCACCTGGAAACAATCTTGCTCACAACAGTTTATCAGTAGCAACAGTTTTGTAATAGCAATAGCAAAGTAATAGCAGTAGTAAAGTAAAGAAAGTAGTAACAATTGCAGTAAACACTAGGATTAAAGCGCGGTAGGCATAGGGATGGATGGACGGGCGTTGCATCAACAAGACAATTCACATATCAATCAAGACATCGGGCAATTGCAGATAAGTAATATACAACATCCAAGTACTAAATAATCATAGGCACGTGTTTCATATATAGTCATACGTGCTCGCAATGAGAACTTGCACAACATCTTTTGTCCTGCCAGCCTGTTTGCACAGGGGCCTCAAGGGAACTACTGGCAATTAAGGTGCTCCTTTTAATAGAGTACCGGAGCAAAGCATCGAGAACACATTGATCCAAACATTAAAGCCATTCCCTCCGGTTATCCCGATTGTTGTCACTTCGGGGCCTTTGGTTCCGGACAATAACGTGTGTATACAACTTGCAGGTAAGATCACAAACAATACTATCATAATGAATCAATAACATGTTCAGATCTAAAATCATGGCACTCGGTCCCTAGTGACAAGCATTAAGCATAACAAGTTGCAAAAAAGTCAAAAAGCACTAATAATAGATACTAGGCACCATGCCCTAACAATCTAATGCCATTACATGAATGATCTCATCCAATCTCTACCATCCCCATAGCCTACATTAGGGGATTACTCACCCATAGATGGGGGAAACATGGATAGTCGATGGAGAAGCGATGGTGGCAATGATCTCCTCCAATTCCCTGTCTCGGCAGGGTGCCAGAACGGAGTTTCTAGTGCTGATTTGTGGAATATGGTGGTGGCAGCGAAGCGGAACTCTTTCTGGAAAAACGTCGAACCCCCCTCGGTTTTTAGGTCAAGAGGCATCTTATAGGCGAAGAGGGAGGCCGGGGGGTTGCCGAGGCGGCCACACCACGCCCTGGCGCGGCCAGGCCTGGCCAGGTGGTGTGGGCCCCTCGTGGCCCTCCTCCGTCTCATCTTCTGGCTTAGTGAGTCTTCTGGTGAAATAGGATTTTTGGCATATTTTTCAGGATTTTTCCTGATAGTTAATTTTCTGCACAAAAACTAGACACCAAGATAATTCTGCTCACAACATCGTCAGTCCGTGTTAGTTGTATCCAAATCACACAAGTTTAGAGGAGAAAGGATAGCAAAAGTGTTCGGTAAAGTAGATACGTTTTGGATGTATCAGTGCTTAACTTGTCTTTATTTGTCTTTTCTAGGAAATGCAATCCCATGTGTATGTTGGACCCCGACACCATCATTACCATTGGTTTATTGGAGATTCATGCAATTTATTGTACAATAAAACTCTTCCACATTAATCTAGATTCATACGAGATTTGTTAGAGAACTGAAACTTCTTTGAATGTTGGCAGACAATTTGAAAAAACTAACCAAAATTAGGAAAATATCCAAAACAAGAAAAAATACAAGTTTCTGTAGTAGAAAATTTTGAATAAATAACCAAAATTAACAAAATTTTGAAGATACATATTCCCTCCGATCCAAATTAATGTTCCCAGAATTGTCTAGATTCGGATGTATCTAGCACTAAAATATGATAGATACATTTGAATTTAGAAAAATCTGAGAACATTAATATGGACCGGAGGGAGTATAAGTTTCAGTAGACCTAGTCAAAAAACATACAAGTTTCACTGTCAGGTGGAGCTCGGGTTGTTTCCAAATTTTTAGGAGGGTTTAAGTGCAAATGTGTGGTTGTCGTTGACTTCGTGGACTCTGCATGAATCTCCAACAATTGTGCGAAGCAAAAGATGTCGGGGGCCAACCTACGTGTGGAAAATCTGCACTCGTCTTTTCTCCATAGAAGCCTAGCTCAACCGTTTAGGGGAGTGGATGTACAAACCCAACATCTGAGAACATTAATATGGATCGGAGGGAGTATAAGTTTCAGTAGACCCAGTCAAAAACATATAAGTTTCACTGCCAGGTGGAGCTCGGGTTGTTTCCAACTTTTTAGGAGGGTTTAAGTGCAAATGTGTGGCGGTCGTTGACTTCGCGGACTCTGCATGAATCTCCAACAATTGTGCGGCGTGAAAGATGTCGGGGGTCCAACCTACGTGTGGGAAATCCGCACTTGTCTTTTCTCTAGAGAAGCCTAGCTCAATCGGTTAGGAGAGTGGATGTACAAACCCAACATCTAAGAAGATTAATATGGATCACAGGGAGTACAAGTTTTAGTAGATCTAGTCAAAAAACATACAAGTTTCACTATCAGGTGGATCTCGGGTTGTTTCCAACTTTTTAGGAGAGTTTAAGTGCAAATGTTGGCGGTCGTTGACTTCGTGGACTCTGCACCTGGACCCCGGAGTCCCCGGCCTGTGATCCCGGAGTCTTCGGCCCGGACTCCAGGCAAGGCTCTGCCCCTCTTCCTGGAGCGTTCAGTACACCCCTGCGGAGACCAAGCCAGAGATCTCCGACCGCCACGGAGTCTCCGTCCACCCCGGAGTCTCCGTCCACCCCGGAGTATCTGGCCCGCTACACCGCAGTCTCCGCCCCCACATCTCCGGACAGGACTCCGTGCCCCTATCGAATGGTCTCTGCACGCCACCCTGTAGACTCGACCGGAGTCCGAAGACTACCCCGGGGTCTCCGGCCACCCCGGAGTCTCCGACCTTCAGACCTCAGAGTCTCCGCTGCAAGTGAAACGGGCATGCGTACCCTGAGTTGGTCCTGGCCCATGTAACACCCCCAAACTCCCATTTATGCCTATTTTACCCCTAGTTCATGGCTGGCCTATATATATGCCCCACACTGTCCTTGAAACCCTGGACATGATGATAAATTAAGGCATGTTCCTAACCCTAGATGGGAACCCCCTATCAATATATTATCTATGAGTTGTACAAGGCCTTGGAGTCGCTGCCCTTTTGCAAGTCGTCAAGACCCTCCTCAAGTGTTTGGTCTCTCCTTATCAAGGATTCAAGTAGTGTTTGGTCTCTCCCCTTTGGGATTCTACTTGGTTGCTACTCTCTCCTTGATTTGGATTCTATCATCCGCTTGCCGATCTCTCCTTTGGTGATTTTACCGCAAGGTCTCTCGATGAGGATTCTATTGGATTGGTTGTTTGAACCAACGGGAGAAAATCGAATGGGGTGTGATTTGGCGTGTATCTGTATCTTTACCTTGCATTAGAGTTGCGTTCATCGTGTTCATCGCGTGTTACCTTACTCCCCGCCTCAAATCCATGAAGATCGAGCCACCTCAAGGGTAAATCGACAAGGAGACCTATATCAATATGGTACTACCTTTATAATTCGTGGTATCATGTTGTAGTATCATATTCTCATAATATTTTTTGTTTTGTAGAATCTCGATGCAAAATTGTGTACAAGATCTATTTGATATTATTTTATTTATATTTACGTGTTATCATACCGTATCCACCACTACTAGGAAAAATCTTATCAGTGACGCACCTTTTTTGTTATCAGTGGAACGTGGGCCGTGCACCACTATCATCACGCCACTGATAATATTTATTAGTGGCGCACGGGCCCGTGCGGCACGGATAAGCCCACTTATCAGTGGCACATGTGGGTATGGTGCGTCACTGATATTTTTTTTGAATTTCAATACAAGGCGGGATATGAAAAGTTATATGTGGAGCGTGTGGGTATGATGCACCACTGATAAAATTTTCAAATTTCAAAAAACAAAATGGGATCTTTAACTGCCGCTGTCGGTGTCGCCTTCGCCTCCGCTGGTGTCGCGGTCGCCTCGCCGTGGCCACAACCTACCACCGCAGGGAGGTGAGGAAGGTTGTGGCCGCGCCGGTAGGATGACGAGCCGAGAACGAGGATGATGAGGAGCTCGAGGACGACACCGGCGTTGGTCAGGAAGGAGCTCGAGGACGGCGTTAGCGGGGTTGAGAGGAGCTCGAGGATGGCGCAGTGGCCGGAGAGAGGAGAAGTAGAGGTGGAGGAGAAGGAGAGGAGATGAAGGAGAAGGAGCAGAGAACGGGAGGCGAAGGAGAAGATGAGAAGGAGAGGAGAATAAGAAGGGGAGAAAAGGAGAATGAGAGGAGAAGATGAAGAAATTTCGTGCTTGTTGTTTTGATATATTAAATATTTTTTTGACATCGTATGCAAAAGTTATGGCTGTTTTACCGTGTTATAACGTTTTTTTGCAAAAAAAAAAGTTAAAATTCATATTTGCTAATTTTTTCTACAAACTAGACCACATAACCTACATATATCTGAAAGGATTTTATATTTGAAGTGTTTATCATTTTTTTTTATTTTTTGCAAAACTAAAAAGACGATCCACAGGTGCTGTGCAAAATTTACCTGTGGCACATCACATGGCCATGCAGTTAGCACCATCTATATGTGCCACTTATAGATGACCCTGGCTTATCCGTGGCGCATGACTTTATGATGCGCCAGCGATAATCCAACTATCAGTGGTGCATCATAAAGCCATGCGTCATGGATAAGGCAGTGGTCATCTATGAGTGGTACATATAGAAGCCCCAACCTTATTCGTGTCGCATGGTTTTCTGATGCCCCAGTGATAGTTGGGTTATCATTTGAGCATGGCTCTTTCGTGCGTCACATGTATTTGTCTATGGTGCATCACCTTTATAATGTGTCACTGGGTCTCAGACCCACGGATAACCTTCCTAGTATCGTACCTATGATTCCACTATCACCTCTCTCATAGTTAACTATCATACCCCCACTATGGCTAGCCTTAGTGCATCTCGGGTGGTGACAAAAAACCACCTACATGCAAACCGATTTTGTCTCTAATAGATGTCATCATAAAAATAGTATTTTAACAAAAATATGAAGCTATATATTTTTGCCTAGCAGAATGCTAGTTTTGATGGCATAGCACGTGCAAATTAATATTTATTGAGAACTAAAGACATACTATATTGGAAATACAAAATTAGTCATCATTAATGGTTCCAAACCAAACACGGACACGCAAACATACTTAATTTCTCTCACCTCTATTGCTGCAGAACTAATATTTTTACCGCGGATTAGAGTTCTATACTTTTTCCAGGAGGAATGCTAGTTTCGATGATGCAACACGCAATGGCATGTGACCACTTGTAACTCGATCACCAACCGAGGGACGAAGGACTACAATAATTAGGTGCTCCCTCGATACCTGTTTATTAGGCTAACACGGAGTTCAAGAAATATGTTTCGCTACAAATTTGATAAACAAAATATGAATCATATGTCATAAAAACTATATTATTGGAGAGGTTTTTAAATATGAATTCAATGGTATAATTTTTGTGATATATAATTCATGTTTTACTGACCAATTTTATGGTCAAACTTTTTCCTTAAACTCCGTGTATTAGCCCAATAAACCGGTATGGTGGTAGTAGAGAGACCTAGAAAGGCAGCTAAGAAAATAATAGATTAGTATGTCTCAGATGGCGACAAATGAAACACTGATGTGCAAACAGATTATTTTTTCTGATTGATGCCATCAGAAAAATAGTATTTTACCCCGAATATAGAGTTGTATTTTTTTTGCATAGCAGAATGCTAGTTTCGATAGCGCAGCATGCCATAGCACGTGACCACTTGTAACCTAAGCCATAACCGAGTGATCACAGTGTGAAAAGAAATAGTTAGAGGGACCTAGACATGCTACAGAGGAAATACAGGACGTCTTGGATGGTGAAAAAAACACTAATGTGCAAACTGATTATTTTCTCTAATCGATGATGTCATAAAATAGTATTTTAACACAACTACATATCTATATTTTTGCCTAGCAGAATGCTAGTTTGGATGGCATAGCACACGATAGGATATGGCTATTTTTAAATCATGCCCTAGTCCAGGGATGATGGTGCAAATTAATATTTATAGAGACCTAGAAATACATACTATAGTGGAAGTACAAGATTAGTATATCATTAATGGTTCCAAATGAAACACAGACATGCAAAACTATTTAATTTCTCGTATCGTTATTGTCACGGAAATAGTATTTTTACCGCAAATCACAGTTCTATACTTTTGCCAAGTGGAAATACGAGATTAGTACGTCTCAGATGGTGACAAGCGAAACAATGATGTGCAAACACATTAATTTTTCAAATCGATGCCATCACAGAAGTAGTATTTTACCCCGAATATAGACTTGTATTTTATGCATAGCAGAATGCTACTTTCAATGGTGCAGCAAGCATGTGATCACTTGTAACCCAAGCCCTAATCGAGGGATGACGGTGTGAAAAGAAATAGTTAGAGGGGCCTAGACATGTTGTAGAGGAAATACATGACGTCTTGAATGGTGACAAAATACACTAATGTGCAAACTGATTATTTTCTCTAATCGATATTGTCATAAAAATAGTATTTTACCACAACTACAAAGCTATATGTTTCTGCCTAGCAGAATGCTAGTTTCGATGGCATAGTACACGATGGGATATGACTATTTTTAAATAAAGCCCAAGTCAAGGGATGATGGTGCAAATTAATATTTGTAGAGATCTAGAAATACATACTATAGTGGAAATATAAGATTAGTATATCATTAATGGTTTCCAACGAAACACAGACATGCACCACTATTTAATTTCTCTGATCGCTATTGACACAAAAATAGTATTTTACCGCAAATCAGAGTTCTCTACTTTTGCCAAGTGAATGCTAGTTTCGATGACGCAACACGCAATGGCACGTGACCACTTGTAACTCGATCACCAATCGAGGGGCTAAGGACTATAATAATTAGGTAGGCTGCTAAGGAAATACAAGATTAGTACGTCTCAGGTGGCGACAAATAGAACATTGATGTGCAACAGATTAATATCTTTGATCGATGACGTTGCAACAATAGTATTTTACCGTGAATATAGAGTTGTAGTTTTTTGTGTAGAAGAATGCTAGTTTCGATGGCATAGGATGCCATAGCATGTGACCACTTGTAACCTAAACCCCAATGGAAGGATGAGGTGTGCAAAGAAATAGTTAGAGAGACCTAGACAGCTGCAGAGAAAATACAAGATTAGTATGTCTCACATGGTGAAAAAAACACCTATGTGCAAACTGATTATTTTATTGAATTAATGCCATAGAAAATAGTGTTTAACACAAGTACAAAACTATATAACTTTTTCCTAGCACAATGATAGTTTTGATGGCGCATCACACGATAGGACATGACTATTTGTAAATCAAGTCCCAGTCGAGGGATGATGTGCACATTAATATTTATAGAGACCTAGAAAGACATAATACAGTGGAAATACAATATTGGTATGTCATTCATGGTTCCAAACGAAACATAGACTTGCAATCATAATTAATTTCTCTAACTAATATTGTCGCTGAAATAGTATTTTACTGCAAATCGGAGTTCTATATTTTTGCCAAGTGGAATGCTAGTTTCTATGACACAACGCGCGATGGCATGTCATGTTGAAGTAGATCCAAATTCATTGAGTAGGCTAACTTCTAACGAGCAGAGCGAGGCCCGTCGCCGGTATGCTTGGCGCCCTTGGTACGGATCGTTGAAGATCTAGGTTTCACCGCTTTTTATACCTCTTGTAAGCCGCCGGCTGGGATAAGTTGCACCAACGTTATGTAAATATTTTCCGTTATAATGAAGTTTGCCTGCTGACGATCGTGATGTTTCCTTCACTTTGTTGGAGAGATTTTTCACGTTAAATCATGAAGGTGGACGGAAATGGCCTTGTTGTACCTCACTCCCGTCTTCAATGGGGTCTGCTCTTTTTTTTTAGGAGAGTATGCCAATATGATCTTAATGAGGTGCGGGGCTTTGCATCTGACATTCGTTGGGCTTTCCTCTGCGGGAGCCCGCGTCCCGGCCTTTTTGTGCAATAAACCCCTTCGGCCGAAGACTAGTGATAGGTGGTCCCGCGGTGTCCCCCCCGCGCTGTGACTTAGTTTTTGTTCTTTGTTATTGGATTGTTGCGTTGATAACATGTGACCAATTGTAACTCGATCACCAATCGAAGGGTGAAGGACTACAGTAATTAGGTAGAGAGAGCTAGAAAAGTTGCCGAGAAAATACAAGATTAGTTCATCTCAGATGGCGACATATATGAAAGACTGATGTGCAAATATATTAATTTCTCCTATCGGTCACAAAAATAGTATTTTACACCGAATAGAAAGGTGTATATTTTTGAATAACAGAATGCTAGTTTCGATTATGCCTCATGCCATAGCATGTGACTACTTGTAACCTAAGCCCAAATCGAATGGCAATTGTGCAAATAAATATTTGAGACCTAGAAAGAGACATAGTATTGTACTAGTGGAAATATAATAGTATTAGTACATCATTAATGTGTCCAAATGAAACACTGTCATGCAAACATAGTAATTAATTTCTCTGATTGATGTTGTCGCGAAAATAGTATTTAACCCCAGATAGAGAGTTGTGTACTTTTACCGAGTGAAATACTAGTTTCGATGGCGCTGTAGGCGATGGCATGTGAGTATGTGACCACTCATAACTCAGGGACCTTCTTCAAGCCACGCAAGAAGCAGAAGGCGCGGAAGGGTGTGAAGGGGACTTTCTTCAAGGTACACAAGAAGTCAAGAAGCTTCCACGAAAGAGAGAGCCCTAGGGGATGGCAGATGAAGAGTGGGAAGTCATCTGCATCCGGTGAAGGTAGTCAACGCATGAAGCCAGGGCGGCTCCTAAAGTCTATGAAGAATGAGGTGAGCGTGGCGACTACGACCCTAGTCGCCTAAAGGCAAGGGAACAATGCGGGCACCGTCCGTCATGCCGCCATCAGCCGAATGCAAGTGATCACCTTGTTGGTGCCCCTTTTGAGAAGTGGGTCGCCGTCGAACTCGGCGCAATTCCACGAAAGTACCACCATGACGCCGATTGGGAGAGGATCAAGATCAAGTTTGATGAGCGCAAGATCGTCATCCCGATTTATGCCGCAATGCAAATGAAGAGAACCCAAATGGCAATGTGACAGGAGAATGGCATGAGCACGGACGATCAAGTAAGGTCTCAACTTTTTATGTGCGTTTTTCTTGCTTGGCTATGCATTAATGTGTGCGTTCTCTTGCTTAGTTGGACCGTGCACATGACATGTATCGACAAAGCAACGAGGGAAAGGGGTTCGCCTTGGTACACCCAGCTCAAAAAGTGGGGGAACTGAAGGGTGATGCAAATTGATTTTTTTTTGAACAGGAGAGCCCCGAAAGGGGCTGGAAGCCATTCCATTAAAACAAGACGGCGAAGCTACACATTTTCACGCAGGACCCTAATATAAAGAGAAAGAAAACTAGATCCAAACGCTTTACAAAGAGAAAGAGTACAGAAAGAAACAAAAAGGTCCTCCTTCCAGCTCGTCTCTGCATCTGAAGGGCCTTGCAATGGAGGTTGAAAATATGCTAGACCATGCCGGTGATCTTGATGGCCTCGATTTGGCCAGGATAATCGGTTGGCTGCCTACCTCCGATTTGGAACTGCAGAGAAAATTGGCTTCACTTCTCCAAGAGAACCCCTCGCCGCTGCAACTCAGAGAACTCTCCCTTGCAATCGCAACCTCTGCGCCCAGAAAGAGAGAAATCACCGAAGAACAGCAGCGACGAGCTCCCAGGATTCGATGACACCGCACAAAGAAACCGAGGTCTCTCCTCAGAACTCCTGCCCGAGATGAGGAGAGGAAGCCATAGAAGATGCCGCATCGACGAACCCAAGAAACAGGCTTATTTGACAAGCAGCGACCTGAGATTGCCGATGCGGAACTCCCCCACGGAGTCCCAGAAGTCGGCGAGGATGACCAATCCAGCGGCACGCCCGCACTGCCGCTAGGGTAGCTGCACCAGAGCCACACCTTCTTTGATAGAAACCTGCGAAGACCGAAGAAATTCGAGACAGTAGCGTTGCAGCGCCCCTCCTCGCCACCACGGCCGGCCAGGGACAGCTGCAAAGCAGCGCATCTCGTCTTCGAACAGTACCAACAGAGATTCCATCTAAAGATGGCCGAGAGGAAACAACAGCCACTGTCTCCTCCCCCCCCCCCTTGCCGCCACGGCCGCCCGGGGGAAGGTGAACGAGCCACCACGTCGCGCCGCCTGACCTCACCCCCTAGCCACCATGGCCAGGCAGGAAAGATGAGGCAGCCTCCGCCATCTTCAACAGAAGAAGGTGCTCCAAGGACCCTTTATTTATGGAGTCGTCGGCACCGACCTCTACCCGCAGCTCCGGCCACTGGAGCAACGCCAGGAGAGGCAGGACCACTAGTCATGAGCAGATCTTGGCCCATAGACCAAGCTCAGACGAACTCCCGGCATAACGCCAAGAAACGGCAGAAATCTGCCAAAACCGGAAGAAACTAATCCTACTACTACCTCTGCCACCTCCCCAAACCCAGCCCCCGTCAGCTAATCCGGCGGCGGGGGGTGGCGGCGGAGAGGCCCGGCGCTAGGTGGAAGACTCTCAACGGAGGTGGGGGGGGGGGGAGGAGACGGGAGAAGATAAGGTTTCCGTCCATGCAGATTGATTTGCCAAGGGCGTATCTAAATCAATGCCCCATCAACAACAAGAAGGCCAAGGCATCCGTTTTTGAAGCGGCATCATCCAAGAGGGTGCAAGGCTCAATTAAAAAGTGCCTCTCTGAGGTGTCAATGAAGTCGATCATTCGAGCATATAAGAGTGATGAAAGGTGGGCGTCCTTGTTGGCGAAGCAAGACAAGAAGATGGAGCTCCAGACAGCGGCTATCATATTGTGAGATTTCCATTATTTTTCTACAACTATGGACGTCATTTGGGCCGTCCTCCAAACACGACAACATGCGGGCGCTTCCATTCAGTCCATCCGGCGTGTGTGCTAGACGCCGGCGGCTGCAGATGCTTTTATACAGTTGCTCCTAGGGAGGCGAGAGTAGGTGGACTGCCGAAGAAGATGCTCTCTGTGTGTGTATATATACACAGACCTGGAGTATCGTATAAGCTGTAGTTGATACCATAATACAGGCCCAGGAAAGAGTCGTTGGAGATGGCTGCTACAAGTCGGAGTGGCGGGCGAGCACGAGCAGCTATCATGGGAATAGGAACAGCTGTGCCACCCAATGTATGGCAGCAGAGCTCCTTTCCGGATTACTATTTCGACACAACAAATAGTAATCACATGGTGGATCTAAAGACAAAGTTCGCGAAAATTTGTAAGTTTAGTTTTCGGTTTTCATTCATATTCTACCTACGTACCTGCTGCTCCTGGGAGGAATTACGCATAGTAGGAGTTTTTCTCCAGGCGAGAAAACAAGGATCGAGAAGCGGCATGTCCACATGTCGGACGAGTTCATCCGGAGCAACCCTTCCATCACCGCCTACGAGTCCACGTCCCTAGGCCTCCGTCAAGGGGTCGCGGACGCCACGGTGCCGGAGCTCGGCGCGGAAGCTGCGCGCAACGCCATCGCGGACTGGGGCCGTCCGGCGTCCGACGTCACGCACCTGGTCTCCTGCACCACGGTGAGCGGGTGCATGCCCGGCGCCGACTTCGAGCTGGTCAAGCTCCTGGGCCTCCCGCTCTCCACGGGCCGCTTCATGCTCTACCAGGCGGGCTGCCACGGCGGCGGCATCTCCTTGCGCCTGGCCAAGGATCTCGCCGAGAACAACCCCGGCGCCCGGGTCCTGGTGGTGTGCTCCGAGGTGATCACCATGGCGTTCCGTGGGCCCTCCGAGTCCCACCTGGGGAATCTGGTCGGGCAGGCCATCTTCGGCGACGCCGCGGGGGCCGTCGTCGTCGGAGCCGGGCCAGCCGACGGTGAGGAGAGGGCCTTGTTTGAGATGGTGTCGGCGTCCCAGCATATCATACCGAGCACGGAAGAGATGGTGGTGTCCAAGCTGCTCGACCATGGGATCGTGTACACGCTGCATCGGGACGTCGCGCGCCACGTCTCGGCCAACATCGGGGCGCTGGTCAGCAAGGCCCTGGAGCTCGCGGGGCTTGTCGTCGAGGATTGGAACCAGGAGCTCTTCTGGCTAGTTCATCCCGGCGGCAGGGAGATACTGGATCGAGTGGAGACCAGCCTTGGTCTCAACAAAGCCAAGATGGCGGTGTCCAGGGAGGTCATGGAGCAGCACGGTAACACCTTGAGCTCTTGCGTTATACTCGCCATGGACCAGATGAGGAAGAGGTCCGACAGCAAGGGGATGCCCACGGCAGGGGAAGGCCTCCAGTGGGGGCTTCTCTTTGCTTTTGGCCCGGGCCTCACCGTCGAGACCATACTCCTCCGCGCCCCGCTACGCAACCATGCAGCATCAATGGACTGATGCGCACGTACAACCAACCACGCAGCAAGCATTACCTCCGCCTGTCGCTTGTTTTTTGTGTCTTTCAAGTTTCACCTGGCGCGTGTTAATTTCCTTAATTACAATTATAAGATACGCATGCATACACAAGCCTGGCTAATGTTTTCAAATAATATATTTTTTATTCAAATAGGAAAATAATACACAGAATAAGGATTTTCAGAATTTAGCGCGGAAGTGGAACACCGTGTGCCGACAAGCACTAGTCGTCTCACTGTGTGCCGACAGGGCTGTCGACTGGACGCAACGCAGTGTCAGACAGCTAGTCGGCTCACCGTGTGCCGACAACACCTATCGGCACACCGTTTGCCGATTAGCTCCGAAGCATGCAATTATCATGCACCCTCGCTATTGCTAGTGTGTTTAGGCTAATTTGAATGCATGAACACGATTACGTCGCAACCTAAACCAATCCAGCTTATTCTCCCGCCTCTCCTCTCTCACTAATTTCTCCCGCCAATCCTTCTCTCGTCAATTGTTCCCGTAATTTTCTCCAGCCAATTCTTTCAGGTGTTTCATAAATTCAGGTACCGATATGTTTTCATTCACCACTTAATATGTTCCTCCTTTTTCTCTCGCCGCGAGATTCCACCATGAGTGTGCCTTGTTCGGACCTGACTATAGGCCAAGGAAGATGAAAAATGCAAGGTTGCCACCGGGGGCGAGAACAGAGCGGTGTTGGTGTGGCCATCTTTCCAAGGTGAAGGAGAACGTGGATTTCTGTCATAAGATGGGCATTAAGTTTTTCATGTGTGTCAACTATGACTAACACCCGCCCGGCAAGCAAGTTCGTCGTACGAGAGGCCTCCGGTATGTTCTTAAAGCATGATGAATATGCCTATTTTACACTATTTTGTTCTTTTATACATGTCATTAATGTGGTTACATTCTCCTCACCCACTCGAGCAAATTGCAGGATCCACTAGGTTTTGATTGTGGCGTTGCGTATTTCACCAGGTCTACGTCTCTTTTGCGACATTCACCAGGTTTTCGTCTAATATGTTACACATTGGTCTAAACAAGCCATTAGTCTTCCGTTGACATGCAATCTTACACTTGGCCCCACATAGTTGAATTATTTTGACATGATGTATCCGTATAAAGGGCAGATTTTCTTTTTGACAATTAGAAAAAATAATATTCGGTCGTCGGATGGACGCTGGAGAGGACAAGTGGCACGGTCGCAATGGAGCCAGGCTCTTCCCTATTGTGGGCTAGGGTAAAAGATTCTAGAACACGGACGTGTGACCTGTGCGACATTGCAGGATGGCGGACGTCGCGCGCGCCATGGGCCCGCCGTCATCGTCTGCGTGCATGACCGCGCGGTGAGAGGCGTTCTCGGCATGACAAGCGTCCGCACCCGCCGGGTACAGGACCCAATGAGAGCCGCTGAAGTACTCGCGACCTTCGTCGGGATCCATCATCGGCGGTTAGTCGCGGGCAATTTGCCAGCCGCCGCCACGACCCTCAGGCATGTGCTTCACGGGGAGGGTGATGGACCTGGGTGCAGTGGGTTCAGTTTTTTTTTGAGAGACGGTGGGTTCAGTTCGGTCGCCACGACTAGTTGTACCGGACCGTTTGGGGTTTCGTGGCTGGTTAGACTTGATTGTGTGGGGTCCAGTGTTAGATTGCGGAAGACTAATGGCTCGTTTAGACCAATGTGTAACGTATTAGACAAAAACCTGGTGAATGCCGCAAAAGAGACGTAGACCTGGTGAAATGCGCAACGCCACAATCAAAACCTAGTGGGTCCTGCAATTTCCTCTACCCACTCTGCAAGTGATACCATTGGATTGACACGGAGTAGCCAGCTTGGGCCCTGCAGGAGATTGTGGATATGAGCCGATGTGCATAAGCTAGCTTTCACGCTAAGGAATGTGCTGAAAAGGTTGCCGCGCAGGAGAAGAAGGATTGAGGGAGAGAGAGAACTGAAAGAATTAAGAGCGGAACAAGCTCGAAACTGTGAGCTGAACAGGAGGAGGACAGAGGAAGAGTGGCAGATGGAATAGGTGCACAAGAAGACCCGTGTGGCTGAAAGGCAGAGATTAAGAGAAAGGGCTGCTAAGGCAAAGGCAGCAGAAGAACGTGGTGACAAGACTGGAAAGTACCTACGCTGGACTCAGGACAAGTAGATGTATGTCTTTGTACCGATGCATCTTCATTTTAGTTGTAGCGTTTTCATATATCTGAATTTCATCATGAGTGTAGCGATGTATCTTAATTTTAATTTTAATGTTTAGACGTATCCTAATTTCGGACATAATGTATCTTAAGTTCAAGTCGTGATAAAGATTGTTGTTGCCAAATTCATCCCACCATTTTCCTTCCTCGTGATGAGTTCCCTCTAATTTCTTCTCGTCATTTTTCTTCCCCCTAATTTTTTCCTGCCAATGAGTTCTCGCCAAAATTTTATAGACAGAATGTTCCCGACCAATTATCCCGCCGATAGTTCCTACCAAAATCTTCCTGCCATTTCTTCTCATGTCACTGAGTTCTCTAAGCAGGCATGCATTTTCCCCACTGAGTTCCGTAAGCAGGCATGCATTTTCCTCTCCTGCAGATGTCGGGTTTTCCTTCCGATCGTAGATTTCCAAAATGAGGTGTCTTGTTGCATTTTAGATTTTGCTAGAGAGTTTAGGATAGATGATACTCCGGTTACATGGGAGGCACTCATAAGTAGTGACATCCTCCTCAATGAGCTCGGTGAGAAATTATATAGGTCAGGTGCCCAGAGGACCCCTAAGAAAATACAGCAAGAATTTCTCAGGATCAATGCAAGGTGGGAAAAGATAAAGGTTGAGTCTAAAACTACTTCGGTGAAGTTTTGGGTAAATAACTCTTGGCTATAGATAGAAGAGAGCGAAAACAAAGATGATTTCTTCATATCGTCGCGCAGCAAGAGCAGGAGAGGTGCCTGCACGTCAAACAAAAAGAGAGGTGCCTGGGAGAAGGCACAACGGGCAAAGAGTGCTTCATCGTCAAAGGGAAAGGGTGCGGTATCGTCGAAGGGCAAGGGAAAGGGAGAGGCATCATTATAGTTAGGTTGTCTGAGTTTAATTTAGTTCGTGTTTGTATATTAATTATCTGTTGTAGTTGTTTGTTGTGGTTGAATCTTAATGCTCTCTTGCATGGTGTCAAATAATAATAGTAATTCGTCTCATGCATAAATAGACGTCTCATACATAGATAGATAGACATAGGTCCATGGAGATAGGTATCACTATCATGGGCCCAATTTTCTAGTGCCTCCAACGAGCCTATTGGCTTGCCAGCCAACGGTAGTCCCACAAAGGATGACACATCCTGAACCGTCTGAGCCATCTCTCCCCAGCGAAAGTGGATCGTGTGAGTCTAGGGCCTTTATCGATCCACTAAGCAGGTGAACAATGAGTGGTCGTACCTAAATCGAGTAGTCTTAAAGCCATGATATTGGTTGTCTATATTTCCGCACGAGTGGTCTCAACCAGACATGCGAAAGGTAAAAGGCCAGCCCACTTCAACCTGTATGGCGAGAAAGCATATCAATTTAGCTAATTTGTCTCATAAATATGTAAAAACAATGGAGGAATAAATATAATACCCACTTGTTTCACATCAATTTCAACTCTACTCACTTTGCATTTAATACCCACTTGTTTAAATACTCCACTCTCTTTAATTAAACACTTTTATTTATTTTGTTTAGAATTTTGTTAATTACTTTAATTAACAAACATATGTATAAAACTCCTTACAATACTTCGATATTACATCTGAAACCATTTGCAGCAATTTGACCCGAAACTATTTCGGTGTCCATCGAAATAGTCCTAGCGCTTTCAAATCCTCTCTAGTATTATATATGCTCCATTCGGAGTTGATATATCTTAAGCGTGTTGATACATTACAAATGTATCTATCATTTTTTATGTTTCATGCTTGGTTTTATCTACTTTCTTATGTTTTGTCCACACTTTGGAGTACTTTTCATATAATTTCTTGGACTAACCTATTAACAAGAGCAACAGTGCCAGTTGCCTGTTTTCTGCTGTTTTTGGTTCTAGAAAGTCAGAAAATGAATATTCTCAGAATTGGACGGGGCAAAAGACAAAATGCCTATTTTTCCCGGAGACTCAAGGAGTCAGAATACGAGACGGAGAGGGGCCACAAGGTGGCCACACCACCCCTGGGCGCGGGCCCCCCTTGGCTGTGCTAGGGCATGGTGTGGGCCCCCTGGCCGGCCACCGACCTTGCCTCTTTCGCCTATATATCCCCCTCGAGGCAGAAACCCTAGATCGTCAATCAGAAATCCATGAAAAGTTCCGCAGCGCCGCCGCCACCAAAGAGGAGATTCGGGGGACAGAAAGTCTTTGTTCCGGCACCCTGCCGGGACGGGGAAGTGCCCCGGAGCCATCTCCATCGATCTCCACCACCATCTCCATCACCATTGCTGATTCCCATGATGAGGAGGGAGTAGTTCTCACTCGAGGCTAAGGGTTCTACCGGTAGCTATGTGTTCATCTCTCTCTCTATATGCATGATCTTGTTGAGATCATGAGCTTGTAATCAAGTAGATCTACCTTGCTACTCAAGTGCTTTAATAGATCTCTGCTCTCCCCATGTGTGTGAAAGTGACAGCGTGCACACCGTGGTGGCACTTAGGCTAGAGATTACAAATACTTGTTATGAGTTATATTTGGAGTTGGATGTCTTTATGAAATTGTGGTGTTTGTTGGAACCATCTAGTGCTCAAGGTGACAGTGTGGGGTTATCTAGATGGGAAAGGCTTACTTTGAGGTGTGTTGTTATAGCCCTACCATGGATTAGAGTGTCCAACCGGAGAGTAGTTAAGAGTAGTATCATGAAGATGATATATAAATATGAGAGTGTTCACTAGTGAAAGTATGATCCCTAGGCCTTGTTTCTAAGCATTGAAACTTCCTTTGCTACTAGATCTGTTACATGTTTGCTTGCTTCCATATTTATTTCAGTTTGCCTTTAGTCTCTTCCACACCATCAAGCTATTTTCTGGTACCGTTGTCTTATATCCATACCACTTGTATTTCACTATATCTTCGCCGAACTAATGCACCTATACACCTGACAAGTGTATTGGGTGTGTTGGGGACACAAAAGACTTCTTGTATCTTGATTGCAGGGTTGCTTGAGAGGGGATACCTTTGACCACTTCCTCCCTGAGTTCGATAAAGTTTGGGTGATCCACTTAAGGGAAAACTTGTTGTTCTATAAACCTCTACACTTGGAGGCCCAACAACTGTCTACAAGAATAGAAGTGCGTAGACATTAAGCTATTTTCTAGAGCCGTTTCCGGGGAGGTAAGGTAAAAGGTACTCACATCATCTGGTGTGAGTGCTCGAAGTTATTTCCTTTAGATTCTGCAATTTTGTCTTTTTGTTTCTTGTTTTTATTTTCACTAGTTAGGCTTAATGGAAAACAACAACAAAATTAGAGAGCTTTATAGTATTTATCTTGAGTTAGGACATGAACTGTTTGAAGAGAAAATTAAAAAACCTATGGAACTTTATTTGCTTGGTAATAGCAATGTTGTTAGTATGAACTCTTTGGACACGGTTATTTCTAATGCTATGGAAAAGTCTAAGCTTGGGGAAGCTAGTTTTTATGAAAATGAGCTTTTTAGTTCCCCAGCTTTGGAAGATAGCTATTCTATTGCTTATGATGATACCAAACCTCTAATATATGATAATTACAATGATGAATATTGTTGTGGTGGTGTCACGGCAGATGCCATGGATAGGCTAAAGGTGGGGCCAATATGCACTAGAGGAATCCAGGGAGGGATAGTGTGGTGATTCCACACACGGATTCTTCGTATTCACCAAGTGTTCAAGGTTTACAGATGCTCCCTAAGCTGTATTGGGGAGAGGAGGAAGAAGAAGCTCTCTTACTCTCACCACTACCTATCTCCAAGGAACCAACTACTCAAATGCCAACCCCTACTATAGAGGCCCTAGTGCCCCTTATAAAGGGGAGGCTAGGTCTCCAGTTTGGGCATACGTGGAAGCATATTTCTAGGAATATGCTTCTTCCCAAAATAGCAAACCGACCGGGTCACCTTTTGCCATTGTAAGCCATGCAGAGGCTACGTAAGCCTCTGCGGTGCCAGCGTCATCCGACATAGGGCGCGTCACCTTTGTCGGCCATGCCTCGGTGGTCCTTCCCTCTGTCCGCTTCGCTCATGCTCCAGCATAGAGTGACCACCTTTTGACCAGCGAGATTCCTTCCTTCTCTTGCAAGCCTGATATAACTCGGATCATGCCCAGTTAATCCGGCACCGTGGGTACCTGCATACAAGTTACAAAATGTATGTCGGCATACGACATACGTCAGCCGGGACTCAGTTAGGTGGACATCCTTCGGTCCGGGTTACTCCGTAAGTCGGCATGCCTTGAGGTGACTCGGCTAGCATTCGCTTTGACCTTGCCGTACCTCGGCTAACTTGGCCTCTATACCCCGGCGTGACCCTACCCGGGGGTATCCCCCCAACATTAGTCCCCGAAGCTGGTGCGGTCTTAGCAACTTCAGCTGCTAAGGCCACGGCAGGTTCAATCTTTTTGCTCCTTTTTCCGAGTTACTCCGTAGCTCGGATTCCGTGGTGTAGTATTCCCTTGGCTCATTTCAAGTCATCACTCGTTGGCCAGGCTACCCTTCAGTTTTCCAGGGTATTCTTCCTTCCTTCGTACGCTTCCCCACGTCCCACGTGGAAGGTAATCATTACCTTGCCTCATTTTAAGGGCATGCGCCAGTTACTGCACTTATTGTCAGGTGTTACTGTTGCACACGTCGCGTCGCAGCTGCCTCCTTGTTAACTGTATCACCACGTCGCATCGTGGGATCTCCTGTGCCCTGTGGCCCTTCATGTGGCTTGCCTCTGATTGGCTGACTCAAAATATACAAGGCCACACCATGTGGCCTCAGTGCACAGCGCGATCCCACTACCCACCGTTGGGTGTGGTTAAATAGGGGAGGGGGCGCGTCGCTTGGGTGTTTTCCCCTTCTCACGTCCCTTTGCCTCTTTGCTGCTTCCTCCTCTTCGCGACAGCGCCGCAGCCGCCGCATTTGCTCCACCGCGCCGCTGCCGCACTGTGCCTGCTTGCACTAGCCTCGATGCCGCTCCCGCGCAGTTTCATCATCAAGGGTCCGTGCCACTCCACGCCTCTGCCTCCCACCTCCGATAAGTCCGGTGAGGACAGTGACTTGGAGATGACCGAAGAGGAGCTCGCCGTCGCTGGAGCAGAGATGGAGGAGGGGGAATCCACGGAGCGCGGTGTCTGGGCCGGTTCCTGGGTATGCCAAGATGATTTGGACTGGCTCTACCGCACCCGCCGCATCCCCGAGGGCGTGATTGCCCACCTTGCCTCCGAGGAGCTCGCTCTCTCACCCAATCCGGGTGAGTTCGTCGTGTTCCTATCCCACTTCCAGCGCGGCTTCGGCCTGCCCGTGAGTGATTTCTTCCATGACTTCCTGAACACCTATGAACACCAACCTCACCATCCTCCGGCGAATGCCATTACGTCCGTTTCTTCATTCGCCTCCATCATAGAAGGATACATCGGCATGTGTCCCACCAAAGAGCTCTGGATCCGGTTCTTTGGTCTGCGAAGGAATGTGATTCCGGATAAACTGCGTGCCTCGGAGGACAAACATCTGACTCAGTTTGGTGCCGCCTCCATCTCTCCCCGGAAACAATCCGTCTTTCCCCGGGTCACGGGGCTTGATTCCTGCAAGGGCTGGGCCCGGACCTTCTTCTACATGTGGAACGGCACGGATGAGGATCTGATCTAGCTGCGCCCCTATGCTCTAGGTCCTCCTAATCCGGATTTGTGGGACCGGGTTTCCAAGAAACCCACTGTCTTGGCGAATCAAGTCAATAAATAGTTCCAGGAGCTGAAGGATCCGAGGCTGTGCAACGAGGACGCGATGATCACATTCGTCCGTAGCCGGATCTCCCCTCTCCAGAAGCACACACACAAACTTTGCCACATGAGCTGGCGACTTGACCCCAACTGGACTTCTTCCTTCGGATTGAATAATGCCGAGATATTCCGCCGGGTCAAGGCCCTCTTTACGACCGACAAAGACTTCTCCACTGACTGGGAGTGGGGGATGGAGCATTACTGCTGGGACAAGCCTCCTCCTACGGTAAATCTCGTGATTCAATCCCTTTCCGAGTTATATCCTATGCCGGAGTATGTCGTTTATTTGATCCCTTTGCATTTTCTTTTTAGTTGTTTCTTCAGCAAACCCTTGAAGATGGCACCGAGCCTTCCCTCAAATGGGTGAAGGATCGACTTGTCTCGGACGAGGAGGAGCCGGATCAGGAAATGTTCCTACCATTCCCGGATGCAACCAAGCGACCCACTGGTAACTTCTCTTCTTAAGGGATTGGCCTGATGATGAAGATGATTCCGACATTGAGGTGATGGAGGCATTTGACGTTGTACCCATTTCTTACACATTTCCGGTTTCAGCTAACCCGGCTGGGCAGATCCATGAAGATCGCCCTCTTGCTACGGGTGAGCCGGTCCTAGCCCTGTCCAAGAAACGGGCTGCCACTTTCGTTGCTTCTCCCGGACCTCCCAAAACAACCAAGAGGCGGAAAAAGTCCGTTGATAAGACCGCCACCAAGCCTCCGACTAAGGCTATAGTTCGGAGAGCTCGAAATCCCAAGGAGCCTTTGACTTCTGACGAGTAAGTCACCTTTCTCTTTGGTCCAGTTCTCTGCTTCATGCTTTTCTATCTATATGCCTTTCTTTTTTTATAACTTGTTATTCATCGTTTGATTCGACAGGGCTGCGGTGGAGGTTCCCTAGAGCGGTTCCAGTATTGCTTCACCCCTCCGGCATACCCCATCTCCCCCTCGTGGTGACAACACATGCCCACTGAGCCCAATTCGTGAGGGTTCCGTGACTGCTCCGGGTTTTAGGCCACCTCGTCCAGAGGAGGGTAACCTCGGAGCAGGGGGAAGTGGCACGACCGAGGTAGCGGATGCTCCTAGCTCCTCATCGGCTCAGCCCTAACCCGCCACCTCCGACGTACCAGTAGAAGCAGCACCACCGCCAACACCAGCATCAGCACAAGCACCAGTGCGAGCACCAACAGCAGCATCAGCAGCAACACAAGCACCAGCAACAACTCCTTCTGCATCGTCCAAGTCTTCCAAGACTCGGCGAGAGGGCCCAGCTAGCACCAAGGCTGCACCCAAGTCCAAATCTGCAGCTCAAACCTCAGCCTCTCAGTAGCAGCCCAAGGCCAAGAAAAGTTCTGACGCCACCAGGGAAGCATCCATCGATGTTGGACAGCGCACGCTCGCGTACATGCTGTCGAAGAAAGATCTGCCGAAGAAAGATGCCTCCCCCGGATCAGCTAGCAAGCAACTTGCACTACATACCAGCCCTGCTGCTGCCCAAGTTGCGAGGAGGGAGGCCCATGCCAAGGGTTTGGTTACGCCGCATATGCTCAGTGGAGGGAGTTATCCTCCGGCTCTGATCGAGTATGTAGATAATTGGAACAGAGCGGAGTTCGTCAATCCCAACAACGATCTCCCGAAGAAGTTCGGGCCCGCCGAATTCAGTGCGCAAATGAAAAACGTAGCCAAGGCTATCAATGTTGCTGGCCGGATGATGGAGGTACGCTATTTTGTCCTTTCTTTATCATGCACAAGTTCTTAGATATATATCCATTAGTCCCCGAGCCTCCGGGGGAGTAACTTGTTACTCGGCCGGATGCTCCTTAGAGAACTAGCGTAACTCCTTAGTAGCTTTGAATATGCATACACCTAAACCCGGGTTAAGTTCCACTTGGCCCGGATTTTGTACACTTCTAATATGCACACACCTAGAGCCAGGTTAAGTTCCACTTGGCCCGGATTTTGTACACTTCGAATATGCACACACATAGAGCCGGGTTAAGTTCCACTTGGCCCGGATTTTGTACACTTCGAATATGCACACACCTAGATCTGGGTTAAGTTCCACTTGGCCCGAATTTTGTACACTTCGAATATGCACACACCTAGAGCCGAGTTAAGTTCCACTTGGCCCGGATTTCATACACTTCGAATATGCACACACCTAGAGTCAGGTTAAGTTCCATTTGGCCCGAATTTTGTACACTTCGAATATGCACACACCTAGAGCCGGGTTAAGTTCCACTTGGCCCAGATTTTGTACACTTCGAATATGCACACACCTAGAGTTAGGTTAAGTTCCATTTGGCCCGAATTTTGTACACTTCGAATATGCACACACCTAGAGCCGGGTTAAGTTCCACTTGGCCTGGATTTTGTACACTTTGAATATGCATAAAACTAAGCCACCCTTACTTTTTCAGATCACTACCAATCGCCGGAGCGCTGAGCTTCAGCGCCTCTTGGACACACACAAGGCACTACGCTCGAAACATACCAGGCTTCTTGCTGAGTTTGAGAAAAGGGGTAAGTTTTCTCTTTGATTTTTCGCATTTTTCTTTGTCTTTTCCTGCCGAACTAATCCTTCATTCGGTTTGCACAGCCGAAGTGGAGGCCAAAATACAATCATGAGAAGTAACTTGGCCGAGATAAAAGGTAATTCACTTTGGTTACTCAATTTCCGTGCTCTCTCTCCTTTCTCCTGGGCTCGGCAGATATTCATACCTCGGCTCTGTCGGGCAACAGACCATTTCAGCATCCCTTGAAGATAGTGTGCCCGTGCCTGATATGATGCTGCATTTTCTCGAACAAGCAGGGCAACACCAGGCATAACTTAAGAAGAAGGATGATGAGCTCGCCAAACTCTGAGCCATAGATGATGAGATTGCCAAGCTCAAGGCCGAGATGAAAAAACTCAAAGAGATCAACAAAACAGAGATGGACAAGGCTGGCCAAGACTTCATCAAGGAACGAGAACGTCTTAACCTCCAACTCACAAAGGATTAAGAATTGCTGAAGGAGGCCGACGTCAAGCTTGACTCGGCTAATGCTAAACTTGAGAAGTTCCGGACAAGACGTGGTAATTGCACCAAGGAGCTCACTCAGATCCATTGTTGGAGATATGCCCAAGAGGCAATAATAAAAGTGGTTATTATTATATCTTTGTGTTTATGATGAATGTTTACATCCCATGCTATAATTGTATTATTAGGAAACACTAATACATGTGTGTTTTGTAAACATAACAGAGTCCCTAGTAAGCCTCTTGTTGAACTAGCTTGTTGATTAAATGATGATCATGGTTTCCTGATCATGGACATTGGATGTGATTAATAACAAGGTTATATCATTAGGAGAATGATGTGATGGACACACACCCATAGTAAGCATAGCATAAGATCAAGTCATTAAGTTCGTATTGCTATAAGCTTTTAAATGCATAGTAACCTAATCCTTCGACCATGAGGTTGTGTTAATCACCATCACCGGATGGGTACTTTGATGACATCAAACACCGCTTCGTAACTAGGTGGTTATAAAGGTATCATTGGGTATTCTGAAAGTATGTGTTGAAGCGCATGGACCAAGATTTTGATTTGTCCATCCATATGACGGATAGATATGCTCTAGGCCCTCTCGGTGGAATGTCATCTAGTTAGCTTGCAAGCATGTGACTGGGTCACAAGGGATGACATAACATGGAACGAGTAAAGAGTACTTATCAGTAACAAGGTAGAACTAGGTATGGAGATACCGACGATCAAACCTCAGATAAGTATAGTATCGCGTGACAAAGGGAATTGGTTTCGTATGTAAATAGGTTCTATCGATCACGAAGTCATCGTTGAGTATGTGGGAGCCATTATGGATCTCCAGGTCCCACTGATGGTTATTGATAGGAGATGTGTCTCTGTCATGTCTACATATTCACGAACCGTAGGGTGACACACTTAAGGTTCGAAGTTGTTTTAAGTAGATATGGAGTGTGCGTTGGAGATCGAATGTTGTTCGGAGTCTCAAATTAGATCCGGGACATCACGAGGAGATCCGGAATTGTCCGGAGAATAAGATTCATATATTGGGGATCATTTTCTGAGTTAGGAAATGTTCCGGAGTATTTTTATGAGGATTCTAGAAGGTTTCGGAATGTTCCGGAAGGTTCTGGAAGATTTCTTGTAGTTTGCTTGAAAACCAAGAAAGGGATCAAGGAGTCCTTGTGGGGCAATACAAGGAGTCGTGGGGGTTAGTCTCATGTGCGATGACATGTAAGGTTAGCCCGAGCCGCTTCATCCCACCATGCCCGAGTCTCAAGGAATCCTCATACAAATACTCCGGAATTTTCTAGAAGCAAACTCCACCGAGTTATAAGAACTTTGTGATGAACTACAATATGCACTGCATGAACAAGACGTTGCCTGAACTATCGTCCATGCTGAAAACTGCTGAAGTGGAGATCAAGAAGGAGCACCAAGTGTTGATGGTCAATAAGACCACCAATTTCAAGAGACAGGGCAAGCCAAGAACAAGGGCAACTTCAAGAAGGACGGCAAGAAAGCTACCGCACCTGCTAAGAAGCCCAAGGCTGGTCCTAAGCCTGAAACTGAGTGCTTCTACTGCAAGGGTGCTGGTCACTGGAAGCGAAACTGCCCCAAGTACCTAGCGGATCTAAAGAACGGCAACATCAAGAAGAAAGGTATATTTGATATATATGTTATTGATGTGTATCTTACTAGTAATCATAGTAGTGCCTGGGTATTTGATACTGGTTCGGTTGCTCATATTTGTAACTCGAAATAGGAGCTGTGGAATAAACAAAGACTGGCGAGAGACGAGGTGACGATGCACGTTGGAAATGGCTCCAAGGCTGATGTGATCGCCGTCGGCACGCTCCCTCTACATCTACCTTCGGGATTAGTTTTAAATTTGAATAATTGTTATTTGGTGCATGCGTTAAGCATGACCATTATATCTGGATCTTGTTTACAATGAGACGGTTACTCTTTTAAGTCCGAGAATAAAGGTTGTTCGATTTATATGAGTAATATCTTTTATGGTAATGCACCTGAGATGAATGGTTTATTCTTACTGAATCTCGATAGTAGTGATACACATGTTCACAACATAGATGCTAAACGAATAAAATTGAATGATAATTCTACATACATGTGGCACTGTCGTCTTGGTCACATTGGAGTGAAGCGTATGAAGAAACTCCATTCTGATGGACTTCTTGAATCACTTGACTTTGAATCACTTGAAAGATGCGAAGCATGTCTAATGGGAAAAATGACTAAGACTCCATTCTCTGGAATAATGGAGCGAGCTACAGACTTATTAGAATAATACATACCGAAGTGTGCGGTCCAATGAGTGTAGCATCGCGTGGTGGATATCGTTATGTTCTCACTTTCACGGATGACTTAAGTAGATATGGGTATGTCTACTTTATGAAACATAAGTCCGAAACTTTCGAGAAGTTTAAGGAATTTCAAAGTGAAGTGGAAAATCATCGTAACTAGAAGATTAAATTTCTGCGTTCTGACCGCGGAGGTGAATATCTAAGTTATGAGTTTGGCATGCATTTAAAGAAATGTGGAATACTTTCGCAGTTGACACCGCCGAGAACACCACAGCGTAATGGTGTGTTCGAACGTCGTAATCGAACTCTCTTAGATATGGTTCGGTGTATGATGTCTCTTACAGATTTACCGCTATCATTTTGGGGCTATGCATTAGAGACAGCCGCATTCACTTTAAATAGGGCACCATCTAAATCCGTTGAAACGATACCGTACGAATTGTGGTTTGGAAAGAAACCTAAGTTGTCGTTCCTTAAAGTTTGGGGTTGCGAAGCATATGTAAAGAAGTTACAACCTGATAAGCTTGAACCCAAAGCGGAGAAATGCGTCTTCATAGGATACCCTAAAGAAACAATTGGGTATACCTTCTATCATAGATCCGAAGGCAAAGTTTTCGTTGCCAAGAATGGATCCTTTCTTGAGAAGGAGTTTCTCTCAAAGGAAGTGACTGGAAGGAAAGTAGAACTCGATGAGGTTATTGAACCTTCTCTCGGATTTGAGAGTAGCGCAACACCGGAAGATGTTTTTGTGCTGCCTACACCAATTGGAGAGGAAGCTAATGATAATGATCATGAAACTTCAAAAAAAGTGGGTGCTAAACCTCGCAGGTCAAAGAGGGTTCGTACCACTCCTGATTGGTTTGACTCTGCCTTGAACGTCATGTTGGTGGACAACGTTGATGACCCTGCGATGTATGAAGAAGCTATGGTGAGCCTAGATTCCAACAAATGTCTAGAAGCCATGAAATCCGAAATGGGATCCATGTACGAAAACCAAGTATGGACTTTGGTGGACTTACCGGATGGCCGTAAGGCTGTCGAGAACAAATGGATTTTCAAGAGAAAAACAGATGCTGATGGTAATGTTACCGTCTATAAAGCTCGAATTGTCGCGAAAGGGTTCCGACAAATTCAAGGAGTTGACTATGATGAGACATTCTCACCAGTAGCGAAGCTAAAGTCTGTGAGGATTTTGTTAGCAATTGCTGCACATTTCGATTATGAAATTTGGCAGATGGATGTCAAAACGGCGTTCCTTAATGGTGACATTGAGTAAGAGTTGTATATGGTACAACCCAAGGGTTTTGTCGATCCTAAAGATGCTGACAAGGTATGCAAACTTCAGCGCTCCATTTATGGACTGAAGCAAGCATCCCGGAGTTGGAATCAACGTTTTGATAAAGTAATCAAAAACTTTGGATTTATACAAACTTATGGAGAAGCTTGTATTTACAAGAAAGTGAGTGGGAGCTCCGTAGCATTCCTAGTACTATATGTAGATGACATATTGTTGATTGGGAATGATATAGAACTTCTTAATAGTGTCAAAACCTATTTGAATAATAGTTTTTCAATGAAGGATCTTGGCGAAGCGGCATATATTCTAGGCATCAAGATTTATTGAGATAGATCAAGACGCCTAATAGAGCTTTCACAAAGTACATACTTAGACATAGTTCTAAAGAAGTTTAGAATGGAAGATAGCAAGAACGGGTTCGTGCCCATGTTGTCAGGTAAGACCTTGAGTAAGACTCAAAGTCTAGCTACGGCAGAAGATAGAGAGAAAATGAATAAAATTCCCTATGCCTCGGCCATAGGTTCTATCATGTATGCCATGTTGTGTACAAGACCGGATATAGCACATGCTGTTAGTTTGACTAGCAGATATCAAAGTGATCCTAGAATGGAACACTGGACAGCGGTCAAGAATATCCTAAAGTACCTAAAGAGGACTAAGGATATGGTTCTTTCTTATGGAGGTGATGAACAGCTTGTTGTAAACGGTTACACCGATGCTAGTTGGAACACCGATCTGGATGACTCGAAGTCACAGTCGGGATACGTATTTATTTTGAATGGTGCTGCAGTAAGCTGGAGGAGTGCAAAGCAAAGCGTTGTGGCGAAATCTTCAACTGAATCGGAATACATAGCTGCTTCGGAGGCTGCACAAGAAGCCATATGGATGAAGGACTTCATTACTGAACTTGGCGTGGTTCCCAGTGCGTTGGACCCGATGGCCATCTACTGTGACAACACAGGTGCCATAGCTAATGCACAGGAGCCAAGGTCACATAGCAAGCTGAAGCACATCAAGCTACGTTTCCACGCTATTCGCGAGTATGTCCGAGATGGTGACATAAAGATTTGCAAAGTACACACTGATCTGAATGTGGCAGATCCGTTGACTAAACCTCTCCCTAGAGCAAAGCATGACCAACACCAGAATGCCATGGGTGTTAGGTATATTACCATGTAATCTAGATTATTGACTCTAGTGCAAGTGGGAGACTGTTGGAGATATGCCCAAGAGGCAATAATAAAAGTGGTTATTATTGTATCTTTGTGTTTATGATGAATGTTTACATCCCATGCTATAATTGTATTATTAGGAAACACTAATACATGTGCGTTTTGTAAACAGAAGAGAGTCCCTAGTAAGCCTCTTGTTGAACTAGCTTGTTGATTAAATGATGATCATGGTTTCCTGATCATGGACATTGGATGTGATTAATAACAAGGTTATATCATTAGGAGAATGATGTGATGGACACACACCCATAGTAAGCGTAGCATAAGATCAAGTCATTAAGTTCGTATTGCTATAAGCTTTTAAATGCATAGTAACCTAATCCTTTGACCATGAGGTTGTGTTAATCACCATCACCGGATGGGTACTTTGATGACATCAAACACCGCTTCGTAACTGGGTGGTTATAAAGGTATCATTGGGTATTCTGAAAGTATGTGTTGAAGCGCATGGACCAAGATTGGGATTTGTCCATCAATATGACGGATAGATATGCTCTGGGCCCTCTCGGTGGAATGTCATCTAGTTAGCTTGCAAGCATGTGACTGGGTCACAAGGGATGACATAACATGGAACGAGTAAAGAGTACTTATCAGTAACGAGGTAGAACTAGGTATGGAGATACCGACGATCAAACCTCGGATAAGTATAGTATCGCGTGACAAAGGGAATTGGTTTCGTATGTAAATAGGTTCTATCGATCACGAAGTCATCGTTGAGTATGTGGGAGCCATTATGGATCTCCAGGTCTCGCTAATGGTTATTGATAGGAGATGTGTCTCTGTCATGTCTACATATTCACGAACCGTAGGGTGACACACTTAAGGTTCGAAGTTGTTTTAAGTAGATATGGAATGTGCGTTGGAGACCGAATGTTGTTCGGAGTCTCGAATTAGATCCAGGACATCACGAGGAGATCCGGAATTGTCCGGAGAATAAGATTCATATATTGGGGATCATTTTCTGAGTTAGGAAATGTTCCGGAGTATTTTTATGAGGATTCTAGAAGGTTTCGGAATGTTCCGGAAGGTTCTGGAAGATTTCTTGGAGTTTGCTTAAAAACCAAGAAAGGGATCAAGGAGTCCTTGTGGGGCAAGACAAGGATTCGTGGGGGAGGAGGACTCCTCCCCCCTCCCCAATCCGCCGGCCAAGGAGGGAGGGGAGTCCTACTAGGACTCCCCCTCCCCATGGCGCATCCCCCCTTTAAATAGAGGGGTGGGGGGCGCCACCCCCTGGTCCCCCTCCACCACTCCAAACCCTAGCCGCCTCTCTCCTCTTTCTCTCTTCTGCTCAGGCTTACGCGAAGCCCTGCAGAATTCTCTACTCCACCACCACCACCACGCCGTCGTGCTGCTGGGATTTCGTGGAGAAGATCTACTACCTCCGCTGCTCGCTGGAACGAGGAGAGGAAGGTCTGCTTCGACTCCGCACGTGTGACCGACTACGGAAGCGCTGCCGGAACGTGGCGTCGGAAGGATCGTCCACACGATCTTGAGATCGGCAAGTGATCCACTACATCAACCACGAGATCTAATCTCGTAACGCTTTCGGATCTACAAGGGTTAGTACAGATCTATCTCGTTGCACATGTCTAATAGATTAGATCTTGGCTTTTATCTAGATTAGATCTGGGTTTTGTTCGTTCTTGCGGTAGAAATTTTTTGTTTTCCATGCTACGAACCCATCATCCATAGCCATATCTCCCGTAAACTCCTTTCCTTAAGCCGACATGTATTTTTCCATGTTAAGTTCTTTTGTTTATTTTACTTGTTTTGTCTTCAGGAAAATTCCCAGAGGGCGATGCCAATGCATCCACTGCCGTTGCCAAGTTTCGCCAAAAGAGGGGTACTCCAACTGGTCCTGGCTCCACTCTTGACCTAGAAGATCTAATAGTCAGCCTATCCTCCCGAGTTGAAATTATGAAGAACTATGGTTCGGGTCTCCTAGATTCAGCTGTCCGGATCTTTCGTGCCCTTTGGCCTGGTGAGGATATCCCGGAGGGATCCACTGCTCTGATCCACAAACTGATGGATTGCGATACCCAACTCGACCTCTGGACGGAATCCGATGCTCACGCTGGAGCTGATACCGTCCTCCACTTCATTCTCACATGGTATGAAAAATTGAATCTGAAGCTTCTCGAGCGTTTGCGCACGGATCAAGGTGGTCAAATGACCCGGACTGGGTAGCTCGGCGCAAGGCTTGTGCCCACAACCTCATCCAGTTTGCCCCCGTCCATCAATGGAACGAGGGACCAAGCTTCCTTGACGCTATTGACGACGAATATGTCAAAGATGGTTCAGGCGATGATGAAGAGGGCGAAGCCTCGGATGTCGAAGAAAATGAAGATGATGATGAAGCTGAGGCCGGAGTTCCACCTGTTGGCGCCGAGTTACCTCCTCCTGCTGCTGCTCCTTGAGCACCAAAAAACACTTTGAAATTTATCAGATCCTCAGTATGCCGGGTGCAAATGTATTAAGCATACTGATTTTGTTTTGCTACTAAGTTATTCACATCGGATTAACTTGGGCGTAGTCCCCGAGTTTCATTTTCTTGTTCCTCCAATTTCATGGCTCGGTTCGCGTCTACCTTGATTCGGTTTTGTGACTTGCGAGACCGAGTTTCAAAAATTGACTTCACAATACTTGGAAACTTTAGGATTAGCTCAAATGTCATGGAAATGGCCACGGCAGTCGCCGCCATAGGCGGCGATTGAGAGTTTCGTGAGGAAGAGTTGGCGGCCATCTGCGATGCGAGATGGGGGCAGGTGCACAAGGGTTTACCCAGGTTCGGCCCCCCGGAGGGTAAAGACCTACTCCTGCTAGGTTAGATTATGAGAGAGCGAGTTACAAGGGTGGCGAGCTCGGCGGCTGGGTGGCGACTCGCTCGAGAGGGTGTATGATGGAACGTAAGTCTCTACGATATCCTAGGGAGGTTTACATATGAAGCACCTCCCCGGGTTTACGAGTTGCCTCCGAACAAGATAAGGATCCAGGAGCCTTTGACCTAATCCAACTGGGCTTCTGCTATGCTCCTGGGCCTCCAGTCGCCACACGATGGGCCTCTTCCTTCCTCAAAGTCCAGTCGTTGTCCTTCAGGCGTACTCGCGGACCTTCCGGCCCACTCGAAACCCACTGCTGAGCATACCCCCTCAGGCATATCCCCATCAGTAGTCCCTGAGGCCATTGTTGATGTAGGCGTAGGCGTTCTGTGGTGCTTGAAGTAGGCGAGCCCAGTCTGGGCGCCCAGTCGAATCGGCAATGGACTCTATTAATGCCGAGGAGAATTTCTCCACTGCTCCACTCGTCACTTTAACGAACATCATCATTGCCCAGTCGTCATTTCAGCGAGAAGAGGGATTGGCGGGTAGCGAGTGGATCACCGAAGTTGGACCGTCAACTTCAGTCAAACTACCCGTTGGAGCTTCCAATGGTAACTACGACGCAATTACCGTGGGTAACGGCTATTCCGATTTTGGCGGGTGACCTTTCCCATATAAGGGGAGTGATGGATCTGCTTTACAATCCTGCTTCGCATTCTTCATCCTTCCTCATTTGCTCTTCCTGCTCGCCCCTGACCTATTCTCCTCACATCGCGCAATTCTGCTTCCCACTCAATGGCGCCTCCCAAAGGCTCGTGGGGAAAATCCAAGTGCTCCACGGCCCAGTTGAAATCCTTCGAGGACGTCGGGGTGCTTCGCAAGGGTAATTGGCGAGTTCCCCCTTCTTCTGAGACCGAGCCGAAGCCGCGGCCCGGTGAATTCATCTGTTTCACCAGCCATCTCGAGAGGGGCTTACGGTTCCCCACTTCGCTCTTCTTCCGCCGCTTCTGCGCGTACTAGGTGATCAAGCCCTCGGATCTTGGTCCGCATAGCATCGAGCAGCTGGCGATCTTCGTCGCCTTCTACGAGTGGTATCTCGGTTGCAGGCCTTACTTCCCGATGTGACTGGAGCTCTTCCATGGCCGCATCGGGCGTGAGGCGTCCAGTGGCTTGATGCTGGCCGCAGGTGGGGTCACCTTCCAGTTGAAGCCGAAGGCCAACTTCTTCAAGCTTCTCCTGCCGAAGAAGGCCGCCAGCGAGTGGAAGAAAAGCTGGTTCTACGTCAAGGAAGCCACTCCCTCCGGCAAGGTTTCCCTCCCTAAATTCGTTGCCGAGAGGAGCGAGCCCCGCCGACTGGCGCCAAAGAAGCTCCCTGTAGATCAGCGGATGGCCGTCGCGGAGATGATGGACCAGATCCAGAAGCTGAAGGACCAGGGGTTGATTCCGATCAACCTCTACAATTGCTGGCTTGGGCGGCGCCTGGTTCCGCTGGCGGCTCGTCCACGCTGGATGTACGAGTACAGCGGGAAGCTTGATCCATCTCGCACCAGCACGGAGTCATGGGAAGCCGAAGACTACAAGGCCGCCCTGAAGAAGATCACCGACGCGGAGTTCACGGGCGCGGCGGTCGGAGTCACCCCGTATACGCCCGTGAAGAATGAAGCCCCTACAGTAAGTCTTCTTTCCAATCGCTCCGTTCGTATTCCAATTCCGTTCTTTTCGCTCGTCGTGTTTGTGACTCGCAATGGTTCTCAGCTTTTTCAGGTATTAGAGGGTTGGCTCCCTCCGCTCGATGAAGAAGTCCCCCAGGAGCTAGAGGAAGATTCCGAGGGGAATCCTTCCAATAGCGACGGGGAAGACGAAGAGGTCGCTCCCCCAGCGCATGTGGCTCGCAAGACCCGAATGCAGAAGCAGCGGGAGGTCGAAGTGAGCCGCAGCCTGGACGAGTTCAAAGAAGACGACGAGGTCGCACAGGAGCAGACGTCCCGACGCACCGCCACGCCGGCCCAGGTCGCCGCCGAAGAGGCCCGCGTTGCCAGTCAGGTCGTCAGTGGTGTTTGGGTCGGAAGCCGACTCTGACGGCGAAGGGTCTCCTGAAGTCTCGCACAAGGTCCCGAGGGCTGCAATCCCGATGAAGGGGTTGGAGGGCGTGGACGTGGAGGTGGTGGTAGAGGTGCCCCTGGCTTCGATCGCGTCGTCGACCTCAGGGGTCCCAAGCCAAGAAGCCACCAACGTGGTGCCGCCCAAGTTGCCATTGCCGTCGGAGGCAGCGGCGTCGGACCCGGAGATCCTGGCGACTGCGGCTTCGTCGTCGATGAAGCCATCGGTTTCGTGGGCTTCAGACGTATTCGAGCGGGGGCTTAGTCGCAAGCTTGGTCCCGAGTTGGACAAGCCTGCCCATATCAGTACCGGTCTTCGCGTTCTTCCAGTCGCCAAGTAAGTTTACACTTCCCTGTCCCACTATGCTTTGCATCTTTCGTGTCTTGGTTGCGCTGATTAGAAGGGTTCGTGCAGATCGGGGGCTAAGAAGATTGGGCATCCTTCGATGGCCAAGATTCCCCCGGCCACTGTCGCGGGAGAAGGTGATCTCCTTAGGAAGAGGAAGGCCTCCGAGGATGTCGTGACTGCTGACGTCGCGAAGAAACAGAAGGACGGTACTGACGACGCCGCGACCGGGGGGAGCGCCGCGGAGCCAGTTGCTGCGCCGCTCGTCGAAGAGGGGGCGGCGACGCGATCGGAGCCAGCGCCGGCTGCATCCGCGCCGGAGGTGCCGGCCCCGGCGGTCAGCGCCCCTGCCAGGGCGTCGGCGTCATTCCTTCGCTTTATGGCGAGGGGTTTTCTAGGCGGTGCGGACGCGCAATATCCGCAGTTCCCGGAAATCGTGGACGTGGAGATTGAGGCTCGCCGCGGGCGCACCTCCTTCACGGTCCCGTCGACTGACGCTGCTGAACTTCACAAGATGCTCGGTGCTGCCATTCAGGTATGTCCAGTCCCTGAATTCCTAGTCACTAAATTTCAGCGGTTGGGAATTGTCTTTATCTTCCTGTATAATCCAGTCCCCGAGTTCCTAGTCGCTGAATCGCAGCGACTGGGAACTAGTCTTTGTTTTTCCTTCCTTCTGCGCCTCGCGCAAGTCCCTAGGAACTGGTCTTGTTTCTTATTCCTTCTCCAGTCCCCGAGTTCCTGGTCGCTGAATTTCAGCGACTTGGAACTGGTGATAATTTTCCTCCTGATGCTTAGCTGGTCTTGTTGTTTTGCAGGGGTTGTAGCGGGAGTCGACTGATCGGCAGGCTGCACGAGAGCGCCTGGAGCGTGACTTGCGCGAGGCGCAGGAGGTTAACCAGCAGCTTCAGGAGAGGATCGGTGAGTGTTTGGTGTTTGTTCTTCTTTGCTTGTTGTGAGCTGGTTTTTATGCGATACTTTAACATCTCCATTTGCAGACGGTTTCCCCGCTGAGGTCTCCAAGGCCCGTGAGGGGTATGTCCCACTCGCAGAGCTGGATGCGGCGAATGAGCGAGTGGCCTTCTTGGTCAAGGAGTTGGAGGATGCTAAGGCGGCCTCAATTTCTTCGGAAGAATGGGCGAAGGCTGCCGTCGCTGCCGCTGAAGAGGAACGCAAAGCCGCGGACTCCATCATCGTGGGACTGCATAATGACCAGGCCACCTTGGAGAAGCACGTCAAGGAGAGTTGCCGTAAGCTGCTTGGTGAGTTTATGTCATTGCTTTAGCCTTTTGTCCGGTTCCCGCTTTGGGGGTTTTATTGTTTCGCTGATACCTGACTTTGCAGTTGTGGTAGGCCAAAGAGACCCGGTGGTGTAGACTTATACTGCTTCGCAGTGCGTAACTGCCGTGGTGAATGCGGCCACAGCCTCGGCGTTGTGTGTCCAGGCGGCTCTCCAAGGCATGTCTCCCACCGAAGTCATCCCGGGGGGCTCACTGAGGTGTGGCGCTATCTGGAGGAGGTGCCCGCGGTTGTGGACTAGATGACGTGCTCGGCGTTCAGACGCGGGGCCGCCACGGCGTTGAGCTTGGGTCTCGCGCATTTCCCCGACGACTTCGACCTTGACGATGTCACGAGTGGCTATCCCTCGGCGACCAGCACGGTGGAGATGTCGCAGGTGCTGCAGCTTACCGCGAAGGCCGCTCCTTATGCTGATCGTGTCTTGGCGATGGGGGATCTGCTGCCATACCAGGAGACGGTGTTGGCGCCTGGCGACCCCGAGCCGGAGCACCGCGACATGAAGTCGGAGCAGCCCTTCCGGTCGTCATTGGCGAAGTTGCTGACCACGTATCCGACGAACCCGTGGCAACCCTTTTTGCGCGTCAGGGGTGGTGGTGCTTCTTCTTCGTCGGGGCCTGTGTAATGAGCAAATGTAGAAGTTGTAATAGATGCCAGGTGGCGAACATTTGTATGATTTTTGTGACCCGTGCCGTAGGGACTTGGTTGGCTTGTGTTTTAAAGCAGTGTTTTGTTCAACAATTTGAGCGAGTCCCCGAGCGCGTCCGCCCTTTAATGGGGTATAACTTGATTATGTATTTCTATGTGTTTGCCTTGTTTTTGCATTTGTTTTTTCTCTCGCGTCTCCTGAACGGCGAGTCCTCGAGTGCGGGTGAGGTTCGTTTGTGAATGAGTCCCTGAGCATTGTGCTAGACCGTATTGGTCGTGATCCTGTTGCAGGTTACGGATGCGTTGTTTGTAACGCGTCTCCTCCCCTGGCCCGGAGAGCCAGTCGCTTGGCGAGCCCTAGGCAGCTTTTTTACTGGGTGTGTTCCCGAGCCGCGTGGGGTCCCCGTTTTGCAGAGGCCCCGTGCGTGGTACTTAACCGTTCGAGTCGTTTTGCGCGAGGGTGGGGGGGATAGGTCGCTGTGAGAAGCGTGTGTCGGATGTCTTGGCCCAGCGGACCAGTCGGGTTAGGCGACTCCAATGGCGGCTCCAGGTTGGCGTTTCTCGTGGACGACCCAAGGCCCAGATTTTTCCGGTGCCCTTGTGCCGCACTACTTGGCCGTGCCGGTCGCTCGACCAGAGGTTGACTTCCGTATGTAGCATATTGCTAGTATGTACGAGTGTGAGTGGCAGAAGAATATGGCGAGTGGGCACAATTTGTGCGATCCGAATGAATTCCATTATATATGCCGATGGAGTATAGTGTGAGGTTCTAAGTATAGAACTTTCTGAGGAGGTTTATATTCCATGGCCTCCCGACCTCTAGTTGGACGTCACCCCGTATGTCGATGAGGTAGTAAGCGTCGTTGCCAAGGACTCGGCCTATGGCGAATGGCCCCTCCCATGGGGGGTAGCTTGTGCATGCCCTTTTTATCTTGGACCAGCCGTAGGACCAGGTCGCCTTCCTGGAAGGAGCGAGTGCGCACTCGGCGGCTGTGATAGCGGTGAAGTCCCTGCTGGTATATGGCGGTGCGGGAGCGAGCCAGGTCGCGTGCTTCGTCAAATTGATCAACGCTGTCTTGGCGGGCGGTTTCGTTGGCCGCCTCGACGTAGTTGGCGACTCGAGGGGAATCGTGCTCCAGGTCTGTTGGCATTACAGCTTCGGCGCCATACACCATGAAGAAAGGCGTGAATCCTGTTGATCGGTTGATGGAGGTGCGGATCCCCCATATCACAGAGGGGAGCTCGTCGACCCAGCATCCTGGGGTGCGCTCGAGGGGCACCTGTAGTCGCGGCTTGAGACCATGGAGGACGCTCTGGTTGGCGCGTTCTGCTTGGCCGTTTGACTCCGGGTGGGCGACTGATGCGAGGTCAAGTCGTATGTCGTGCTCCTCACAGAATTCCGCCATGGCCCCCTTGGCGAAGTTGGTGCCGTTGTCTGTGATGATGCTGTGTGGGTAGCCGTACCGGTAGATGAGTTCGCGGAGGAACTTGGTAGCCGTCTTGCCATCGCACTTCTTGATCGGCTTGGCCTCCACCCATTTGGTGAACTTGTCGACTACGACCAAGAGGTGAGTCAAGCCCGATGGGGCCTTCTTGAACGGGCCGACCATGTCCATGCCCCATACGGCGAATGGCCACGTGATGGGGATTGTCTTGAGCGCCGAACCAGGAAGGTGCGTCTGGTTGGCGTACTTCTGGCATCTGACGCATCTTTGGACAACATCGGTGGCGTCAGCGTGTGTGGTGAGCCAGTAGAAGCCGTGCCGCATGGCCTTGGCGACTAGCGACTTGGCGCCGGCGTGATGGCCGCAGTCGCCGGCGTGGATGTCCTGGAGGATCTTGCGGCCTTCCTCTGGCTGTACGCAGCACTGGAACACGCCGGTCACACTGCGCTTGTGGAGCTCGCCATTGATGATGACGAAGGATTTGCAGCGGCATACGATCATTCGCGCCTCTGTCTCGTTGCTCGGTAGGATTTTGTGTTCTAGGAAGGCGACGTATGGTGTTGTCTAGTCGCTAGGTTCTACAACCATGGCGACTACAGCCGGTTCTGGTTGTAGTGGAATCCCGACGTCGATCTCCTTTGGTGCGCTGATGGAGGGCTTGTGGATGATGTCGAGGAAGACGCCTACTGGTGGTGTCTGTCGAGCCGACCCGATGCGGGAAAGTGCGTCCGCCTCCTCGTTTTTACGCCTGTCGATCCACTCGACAGAGTAGCCGTCGAAGTGTCCTCCCAGTTGGTCGACAGCCCGGCGGTATGCTGTCGCATGTCCCGGCCACTTAGCCGGCGACTAGGTCGGAGTCGCCGTAGCATCGTAGGCGATTGATGTTCATCTCCTTGGCAGCTCTCATGCCGTGGAGGAGGGCCTCGTATTCCGCCACGTTGTTGGTGCAGGGTGTGAAGTTGAGGTGGAGCACGTAGCGAAGCTTGTCTCCTTTGGGGGAGGTCAGTATGACCCCAGCCCTCGCGCTGTCGGCGTTCTTGGAGCCATCGAAGTGGAGCGACCAGTAGTGGAGGTATGGGAGCTTCTCTGGTTGCTGTGCCTCTTCCCAGTCGGTGAGGAAATCGGCCAGGGCCTGCGACTTGATCGCTTTTCGGGGCTCGTATTTGATGTTGTGGACGCCGATCTTGACGGTCCACTTGGCGACTCACCCAATCGCATCACGATTGCGTATGATGTCTTGCAGGGGCGTAGAGGATACCACCGTTATTGGGTGCTCCTGGAAGTAGTGTGGGAGTCGCCGCTGTGCCCGGAATACCGCGTACACCAGTTTTTGGTATTGCGGGTAGCGCTGTCGTGAGTCTGTTAAGACTTCGCTGATGTAGTATACTGGGCGCTGTATGGGGCGCTCCTTGCCTTCTTCTGGTCGTTCGACGACCATCACAGCGCTGACGACCCGATTGGAGGCCGCAACGTAGACGACCATGGGCTCTCTGTCGAGTGGCGCAGCGAGTAGTGGTGCCGCGAGTAGCACTTCTTTGAGTGCTTTTAGTGCGTTGTCAGCCTCTGCGTCCCATTGGAATGTTGGGTTCTTGCGCATCGGGCGATATAGGGGGATTGCCTTCTCTCCTAGTCGGGGGATGAAGCGACGGAGAGCCGCGACTCGCCCTGCCAACTTTTGGACGTCGCGCAGGCACTCGGGTTTCCCGAGTCAAGCGATGGTGTCGATCTTGGTGGGGTTGGCCTCAATGCCTCTCTTGGAGACTACGTACCCCAGAAGTTGTCCAGTGTGTACGCCGAAGGTGCATTTTCCGGGGTTCAGCTTGATGTTGTACCTCCGTAGATTTGCGAAGGTTTCTGCTAGGTCGGCGAGCAGATCGTCCTGGCGGGTGGATTTTACCACCACGTCGTCGATGTAGACATGGATGTTGCAGCCAATTTGGCTCACTAGACACTCATGCATGCACCTCTAATATGTGGCGCCTGCGTTCTTGAGGCCAAATGTCATAGCCGTGTAGCAGAACGCGCAGAATGGCGTGATGAACATCGTCTTCTCTTCGTCTTCGACCGCCATCTTGATCTGGTTGTAACCAGAGTAAGCGTCGAGAAAACACAGCGACTCCGATCCTGCGGTCGAATCGATGATCTGATCGATGCGCGGTAGGATGAACTCCTCCTTCGGGCAGGCACTGTTGAGGTTGGTGTAGTCTATACACATTCTCCAGGTGTTGTTCTTTTTGAGAACCAGGACTGGGTTTGCCAGCCACTTGGAGTACTTAATTGGCCGGATGAAGCCTACGGCTAGCAGGCGCTGGACCTCCTCGGCGATTGCTCGACGGCGTTCTTCATTGAAGGGTCGTAGCGACTGTTTTACTGGTCGCACTTTGGGGTCGGCATTGAGTTTGTGCTCAGCGAGTTCTCTCGGGACACCTGGCATGTCAGATGGCTTCCATGCGAAGATGTCGCGGTTCTCACGGAGGAACCCGATGAGCGCGCTTTCCTATGCGGGGCTCATATGCGCCCCGATGTTGACCGTCTGGCTGGAGTCGCCTGGGACGAGCTCGACGGTGCGGGTGTGCGTGTCGCCTCAAACGTGGAGTTCGTGGCGATTGGTTTCTTCAGGATGGTGGGGTCGTCCTTGTTAATGTTGCCCGCGTATTTCACGAGCTCCTCCGCGTGGTCAGTCTCCGCGGCGATGACGGCGTCGGCGAGCTCGGCGCCCTTTTCCTCGCATTCCACGGCCATATCGGGGTCGCCGTGGATGGTGATGATGCCGCTCGGTCCGGCGAGCTTCATCATGTTGTAGGCGTAGTGTGGGGTCGCCATGAACTTTGCGAATGCCTGGCAGCCCAGGACGCAGTGGTAGGGGCTGCGGAAGTTTACTAGTTTGAAGACGATCCTCTCCGTGCGGTAGTTTGCCGGGGTGCCGAAGGTGACTAGCAGCGTCACCTTCCCGATCGGGTACGCCTTCCGACCGGGGACGATGCCGTGGAAGGTCGTCAGTGTTGGCTCGATTGCTGTTTCTGGGAGCTAGAGCCTTTTGAAGGTGTCGAGGTATAGGATGTTGATGGAGCTCCCACCGTCCATCAGTGTCTTGGGCAGCCAGTAGTTGGCCACCTTTGGCCTGACCACCAGGGCGACTCGCCCTGGATACTCGATTCTTGGCGCGTGGTCCTGGCGACTCCAGGTGATGCTTTGATCGGACCAGTTTAGGAAGCGGGGAATGTCGACTTGTGTCACCGCATTGACGGCAACCGCGCGGGCGAGTACCTTCTTCTCACGCTTGGTGCCGAGCCCGGTGAAGGTATGAAGCGACCCGACAGCGGTTCCGAAGCCACCGCCGTTCCCGTTGTCCCGCGGTTGGTTGTTGTTGGGGTCCGCCCTTGCACGTCTTGCCTTCTCAATCTCTTTGAGAGAGTGGTAGTCGGCGGTGGTGTGGGTGGCTGGTTTTCCCTCCCTGCTGTGGTAGATGCAGGGCTGATTAAGCAGGGCAGCGGGGTCGAATTTCGGCCTCGTCGCGTTGTTGGCGCGGTAGTTTCCTCCATCGCGGCGGTAGTTCTTGGAGTCGCGTTGGCCATAGCCAGCGTTGGCGACGAAGTCGACTCGCCCATCGGTCCAGCGCTTGCCGGTGATGCGGGTGTTGCTGTAGCGCATGTCGCATAGTCGCCCGCTGTCATGGATGCTGGTGCGTCGTCTTCCTCCCGACTCATCGTCGGAGTCTTGGTTGGGATCTTCCTCCACGTAGCGCTTGGCAATCTCGAGGAGGTCGGGGGTGTTGTCGAGCGTCCGGTAGACCCTCTTGACCTTGGCGACCAGAGGTTCGTACCGACACGCGTTTTTGAAGCAATGTATCGCCGTGTCTGGGTGGATGCCGGAGGCGTTTATCCACAGCTCTTGCCACATTTGGATCCACCGGCGGGTCGACTCGCGTTGTCCCTGGATGCATCGCTCTAGGTCCTCGATGGTGGTGGCGCGAGTGTAGGAACCCTCGAAGTGCCTGACGAAGGCGTCCCGCATTTCTTCCCAGGAGTCGATGTTGTCGGCGGGTAGCATATTGATCCATTGCCGGGTCGCACCCTCCATCATCAGGGGGAGGTAGCGAGCGGCGAGCAGGTCGGTGTGGCCTGCGATCCCCATTGCCATGAGATATGTGTCCAGCCAAACGGCGGGGTCGTACGTCTGGTCGTATTTCTCGATCTCCTTGGGGGCCTTGAAGTTGGCGGGGTATTTTTCCCCGCGGATCATGGGTCCAAAGCATTGTGGCCCGACTCGACTGACTGAGCCTCTTGGCTCCGGGTCGCCGCGGTTGGTGAGGGTGTGTCGCAAGTCGTAGGGCTGGCGCGACCGCCACGCTTGATTGTTGATGATGTGTGTTCGGGCATCGAGTGGTTGCCCGTTTGGAGCGACGGTGTTGTTCGCAGGTCGCGGCTCGTTGGTCGACAACGCGGGGTTGGCGGATCGCGGTTGGTTTGCCAGTGTTTGGGGTGGTGGGCAAACTATCGCGTTGGCCACGGTTGGGTGGCCGCTCGATGCCGCCCTGCTTGCTAACGAGCGGGAATACATCCGCCCACGCGGATCTACTCCCGCGGCTTGCTGCTCGACGACCCTGACAAGTAGGGCTTTAGCGTACTGGATCTGCAGCGCGCCGTCGCCTCGGACATCGAGGTTGGCGATCGCGGCGTCGGCCGCGACGACGTTGTCCATCGGGGTGGAGTAGAGTGGTAGCCCATTGGTGTCCTGGGATTGAGGCGAGATGATGATGCGTGGTTGGTCAGGTGGGGGTGCACGGCCCATGGGTGGTGGAGGGGCCCCATTCGCCGGTGCTCCAGGTGGTGGTCTTGCGGGGTTGCCTCCTCCTGGCGGCGCGTCCTCGCCATGTTCGCGCTCGACGGCGCGTGTGGGGTCGCCCTCGTCGTTGAAGTTCAGGACGCGACCCTGAACGTCGGGGTTTAGGCGGGTACTAATGCGGCGCTGGTGATAGAGTGATAGCTCCTTCGCCGTCTCTCGTTCGAGGTGGCATTTCTCGCGCTCGGCGAGTTCGTTGCGATGCGCCTCCTGGAGCCGCAGGCGGGCTTGTTCCACCTCCGTGGCTGTCGCGGTCGGCGGAATCGGCGTGGAGAATGGATCTGGCGGGGCGGCCGCGCTTCCCGCCATGTAAATCGTGTTGAAGCGATTGGATCTGGCGCGAAGGTCCTCGGGGGATTCCGAGTCGGAGTCGGAGTCGAAGATCCCCAGTATGGAGGGATCCTCGAAATCTTCGGGGTTGGAGACTCGCGTGATGGAGTCCTCCCGCGACGCGGCGGTGATAGATCCGTTGGCCGATACGGGGGTCGCGGAGTCGGCGTCGTCGTTTAAGGTGTCAACGTTGGTGGCGACGTTGGTCTCGACCGCGTCGCTAGCGGCCGAGTCGTACTCGGTGACGAGGCCCCTGATGGAACGGACCTGCTCCTCCGAGAGCAGATCGCGGTGTGGAGGCGATCCACCGACGATCATGGTCGCGGCTGGGTCGACCGCGTCGGTAAAGCCGACGAAGAGGTTGATGGAGCCGATCGGTATCACCGCGGCATGTGTGATCGGGCGCGACGCCGGGATGTAGCTGTTGGGCAGGATCTGCAAGATCCCGCCGAAGGCGATCATGCGGCTGGTGGCGAGCGGCCGCTCGATGGGCGAGTAGGGTCTCGCCGCAGAACTCAGGCCAGTCCCACTAAGCCCCACGGTGGGTGCCACTGTCATGGAAATGGCCACGGCAGTCGCCGCCATAGGCGGCGATTGAGAGTTTCGTGAGGAAGAGTTGGCGGCCATCTACGGTGCGAGATGGGGGCAGGTGCACAAGGGTTTACCCAGGTTCGGCCCCCCGGAGGGTAAAGACCTACTCCTGCTAGGTTAGATTATGAGAGAGCGAGTTACAAGGGTGGCGAGCTCGGCGGCTGGGCGGCGAGTCGCTCGAGAGGGTGTATGATGGAACGTAAGTCTCTACGATATCCTAGGGAGGTTTACATATGAAGCACCTCCCCGGGTTTACAAGTTGCCTCCGAACAAGATAAGGATCCAGGAGCCTTTGACCTAATCCAATTGGGCTTCTGCTACGCTCTTGGGCCTCCAGTCACCAGTCGATGGGCCTCTTCCTTCCTCGAAGTCCAGTCGCTGTCCTTCAGGCGTACTCGTGGACCTTCCGGCCCACTCGAAACCCACTGTTGAGCATACCCCCTCAGGCATATCCCCATCATCAAAATAATACAGCATAGTAAAAGTAAAATAAACATGGGGTTAGTCCGAACAATAAACGTCGGCTCAATTACGTTCCTTTCCTTAGTCGTTTTTCGTGTGCTGCGCATTTCCAAACTTGTTCTCTTGCTTGCCATGAAGCCAATTCTTTTTGGACAGCAGCAAGTCGAAGGGTTGAGTTTTTGGTGCTCACACACTACTAATCCGGCTTAGGTAGAAGTAACTTAAGCTAGGCAACATAAAAATAAATAACTAACATAAAGGACAATAAATATTACTAAGGCAGTCCCCGAGTTACTGCTCGAGGTGCCAAGATTTCATTGATAAACTCATTTCCGGCATACATACCGACATATGAGAAACTTGGATACAGACACTTCTTTGTTAAGTGTAGAATGGACAAAGTAGGGCTACATTGCATCGACGCTTAGATTCCTCGCCGGACCTGTCCGCCTTGTTCTTCTCCTGTGGTTTTGCATCGATGAGGTAATAAGAGTCATTGTGCAATGCTTTGCTCACAATGAATGGCCCTTCCCATGGGGGGGATAACTTATGCATGCCAGTAGTACGTTGTACCAGCCGGAGTACTAGATCACCTTCCCGGAAGACTCGGGGGTTTACTTTCCGGCTATGATAGTGTCAGAGATTTTGCTGATAAATGGCGGATCTAGACAATGCCAATTCTCTCGCTTCTTCCAGCAGATCAACATCATTTTTCCGGGCTTCTCGCACTTCAGCTTCTGTGTATTGGGTGACTCTAGGCGAATCATGCTCTATGTCGGCTGGTAATACAGCTTCTGCCCCATATACCAGAAAAAATGGCGTATAGCATGTTGATCGATTCGGAGTTGTTCTTAAACTCCATAATACCGCTGGTAGTTCTTCTGTCCAGCACCCTGCTGATCTTTGCAGCAGCTCAATGAGCCGGGGTTTTATCCCGGATAACACTAATCCTTTGGATCTTTCCACTTGTCCATTCGATGCGGGTGGGCTACTGAAGCAATGTCCAGCCGGATCTTTTTATCCCGGCAGAATCACGCAAATGCTCCTTCAGCGAAATTGGTGCCGTTATCTGTTATGATACTGTGAGGGTAGCCATATCTCAGGATTATATCCTTAAGGAATGTCACGGCTGTAGCTCCATGACATTTTCTTATCGGCTTTACTTCAATCCATTTTGTAAACTTCTCAACCATAACCAAGATATGGGTCATATTTCCTCTTGCCGGCTTAAACGGACCAACCATATCCAAACACCATACAAGATTGGCCAGGTAATTGGTATGGTATTTAGCTCCGACATTGGCATGTGCGTCTTGGTGGCATACCTCTGACAACCATTGCATATTCTTACCAGATCCTCTACTTGTTCCAAGGCACTTGGCCAGTAAAACCCATGCCGGAAATATTTTGCTACCAAGCCTCTAGACGAAGCGTGATGCCCACATTCCCCTTGTGTATATCTCGGAGGATGTCGAGCCCTTCTTCTAGGTCAACACATCGTTGGAGGACGTTTGTGACACTTCTCTTGTATAGCTCGGAATTGATAATCGTGTATGCCTTTGCCCTCCTCTGAATTTGCCTTGAAGCACTTCTTCACTGGGCAAAGTTCCATCTTTCAGGAATTGGAATATGGGCAATGCCCAAGCCGGTATGGCTCGCACCGAGAACACTTCCTCGTCAATTTCCATTTGATCCACCGGCATAACCTCAGTCGGATCACGCTGCGCAGTCCCCGGGTTCTGCGAAGCAGTCCCCGGGTTTGCCGAAGCAGTCCCCGGGTTTCGTGAACCACTTCCCACATCAATTTCCATGGGCACAGCTTCCGACTCCGTATTTGCCAGGATATAGATTGACTCGGACTCTGGGGATGGCCTGATAGATGGTTTTCTGAGGTGCTCTAGTGCTACACCTGGCGAGATCGCTTGTCGAGTTGATCCGAGCTTCGACAGTATGTCGGCTGCCTCATTTTCCAACTGAGGTACATGGTGGAACTCGCATCCCTCAAAGTATCCTGATATCTTCTGCACATGAAATCTGTACAATGCCATGTTCGCATCCAAAGCATCTCATTGCCCTGAGACTTGCTGGACTACCAAATCCGAGTCACCAAAACACCGGATCCGGCGTATTCCAATTTCTTTTGCCACTTTGAGCCCATGCACAAGTGCTTCATATTCTGCAACATTGTTTGATGCTGCGAAATGGATCTGCAGCACATACTTCAGCTGGTCTTTCTTGGGTGAGGTAAGCACAACTCTGGCGCCTAACCCGATTTTTGTTTTTGATCCATCAAAATGCATCCTCCAGTAATTCGGATCTGGCAACGGTGGCTCGTATTGCAGTCAGCCCAATCCACAAAAAAATCGGCCAGCTCAATTGCATCTCGCCTGTCGTACTGTGGAGCGTAAGGGGCTAGATCAATTGCCCATTTTGCGATCCGACCGCTTGCGTCCTTGTTGCTCATTATTTCAGATATGGGGGCTTCACACATCACTTTGATTGGGTGTTCCTCAAAATAGTGTTTCAGCTTCTTTGCTGCCATATACACACCATATGCCATCTTTTGATAGTGAGGATAGTTTTGCTTTGATGCTGATAATACCTCGCTCAGGTAATAGACTGGCCTTTGCACCGACTTACCCTCTTCGTCGCGCTCTACCACTACTACTGCACTTACAACTCGGTTGGTTGCAGCTATATAGAGCAACATTCGCTCTTTTGATAGTGGAGAGGCTAACACTGGTGCAGTGGCTAACATTTTCTTTAACTGGATGAAGGCTTCATTGGCCTGCGGCGTCCATACGAACTTGTCCGACTTTTTCATCAGTTGAAAGAGAGGCAATGCCTTTTCTCCCATCCGGCATACAAACCGACTTAAGGATGCCAGGAAACCAGTGAACTTCTGGACATCATTAAGACACTTCGGCAATTACATTCGTTCTATGGCCCGGATTTTAGTTGGGTTAGCTTCGATACCTCGGCTGGAGAGAAGATATCCGAGTAATTTTCCAGCCGGGACACCGAAGGTACATTTCTCCAGGGTTAAGCTTCATTCGGAACCTCCTTAAGTTCGCGAACGTCTGCCGAATATCATCAAGGAGCGTTTTGCTTTCCTTGGTTTTTATTACCACATCATCTACATACACTTGCACATTTCGACCAATTTGATCGTGTAAACATTTTTGCATACATCTTTGGTACGTTGCCCCTGCATTACGTAAACCAAAAGGCATGGTGCAATAGCAATAAGCGTCGTATGGGGTAATAAATGCAGTCTTTATTTGATCATTCGGGTTCAGAGGTATCTGGTGGAAACCAGAAGATGCGTCTATGAATGACAACAGTTCACACCCAGGTGTAGAATCTATGACCTGATCTATCCTTGGCAGTGGGAATGGATATTTTGGGCACACCTTATTCAGGTTCGTGTAATCGATGCACATACGCCAAACTACTGCCATATTCGGATCATCTTTCTTCTTTTCCACCAGCACCAGATTAGATAGCCAATCCGGATAAAGCACTTCCATGATGAACCCATCTGCGAGGAGCCGAGCTATCTCATCTCCAATGACTTTTCTCCTATCTTCGGTGAAGCGGCGGAGAGGTTGCTTCACCAGCTTTGCTCTGGGTCTCACATTCAAAGAGTGCTCGGCCAACTCCCTCGGAACACCTTGCAAGTCATGTGTGGACCAAGCAAAGATATCCCAATTCTCACGGAGGAAGTTGACGAGCTCGCTTTCCTATTTATCAGTTAACCCAGCACCAATTGTTACGGTGCGCTCTGGGAACAGATCATCCATAGGTACTTTCTTTGTATCCTTCGTTGCTTGAAATGAGACACTTCCATGCGGGTTACTCAGTGCCGTCATATACTGCTACACGGACTGAGCCAATGCCGCTACTTCCTGGATCTTTCTTTTTTCTTGTGCAATCATGAGTGACTCGGCCAGGTTAGACCCGGCTGACGCACACTCAATGGAACGTCGGAAGTCCCCAGCTATGGTAATTACCCCATTTGGCCCAGGCAGTTTCATCTTCAAGTAACTGATGTGAGTACTTTCCATGAATTTGTTCAGGGCTGGCCTGCCGAGTAACGCGTGATATGTGCTTTCTAAATTTACCACCTCAAACTCCAAATTCTCAGTTCGACATTTATCTCTCGTGCCGAACAGCACATCAACCCGGACTTTGCCAATGGGTTCATAGGAAATGCCTGGCACAATACCATGGAAAGTTGTCCTTGTAGCTTGGAGCATGTTCTCCGAGGTACCCAACTTGCGCATTGTATCCACATACATGGTAGTAATGTTGCTGCCATTGTCGATCAGTACCTTAGAGAACCTCACATTGATATTTGGCCCAATGAACGTTGGGTCCAGCACTAGTGCATACGAACCAAGACTTGGCATGAGCTTGGGATGGTCTTTGATACTCTAGGTAATTTCCTGATCTGACCAAGGCATATACCTCGTCACCGCTGGCATAACTGCATTCACCTCCATATGTCGGCGTTGCATGCTCTTTCTATCCATTTCCTCCGTGGTAAACACACGGTAACTCTGGTGATGCTCTCTGTATTCATTTCTCCCCTCATTGCCGGGATATCTTTGATCTGTCTGATGCTGATTTTCCACCTGATGCACTGCATCCCTTCTCTCATGGTTTTCATACCTCGACGAAGGTGGTGGCAACATTAACTGTTGCGTGTTCGCTCCGGAGAGCAATTGTTGCCGGGTAACTCCTGCCGAGTTTGATCGTTCCAAGGTGCCTGAGCATTCCCCAAACCACTTTGTTCTATCTTCCTCATCCACTCACATTGCCGAGTCGTATGACCTGCCGGGTTACTCGGATTTGGTGTGTGAAATTTGCACGGTTGATCCAGCATTGCCTCATACGTATACCTTGGCCGGTCTTTCTTTTCTTGCCACTGTCTCTTTTGTTCGGGCGTCCAAGTTTTCTTGCCATCATTTCTCGGAGTCCATTGTTGCCCTCCAGTTTTCTGACGGGTATTACTCCCTGCTCCGGGTTGGTCTTGATTTACAGCAGCAACTTGTTGTGAACTGTATCTGTAATCCGATCTATCATCTCTTCTCTTACCCCGGTAATCATTTCACCGAGATGATCCGGCTCCATCTCGCTGGTAGTACTCCTCATTTGACTCGTTTGATATAAGCCTAGGTTGAGTCGGATCACCCAAAGCATACGAATCAGCAATCCGGATTGTCTCTGTCAATGTAGTTGGTATATCCCTTTGTAACCTTTGCCACAGCATGCTTGCATATCTACATCCTTTGTGCAAACCAAGCTATGGCCTGAGACTCAATCACACCTTCACACGAGTTTCTCACGGTGCACCAGCGGGTTAGGAACTCCTGGTCTATTTCATTCGGTCTCTGCTTGCACATTGCTAAGGTCTGTGGCCTATTCGGCCTCTGATACGTGCTCTACAAGTTACTGACAAACATTTCCTCAAAATCAATCCAGCAGTTGATACTCCGGGTGGTAAATTGTTTAACCATACCCTCGCTGGCCCCTCCAGCATCTGAGTTACATATCTCACTGCCCATCTCAGATTGTTTGTGGCAATTTTCACTGTTGTTGCGTAATTGATCAACCAATCCTCCGGCTTGGTGCTGTCGTCATATGTTTTCGTGCCTCTGGGTAACTGGAAGTTAGGTACCGGAGGTTCTTTCATGATCCGAGGCCCAAAGCACGCTAGACCCGGAGGACCTTGACACTCAATTTGCTCCGACCTATAAAGCCGATCCAGCTTTAACCCGGTGTCGTCAGGCATCAAGTTCCTGCTTCCCAACCTTGACCCTATCACATGATAATCTGGCCTAGGGTATCCTACGTTCTCCATTTCCGAATCTCCATCGTTGTATCTATCTTGCTCTTGTGGAGTGCCTCTCTGTTGCATACCTTGGTCGGCACTTCGCTCTTGTCGTGGTATATTCCGCTGCTGCGATTGCCCTACACCTGCTGAGTTACGCTGTCCGGCATTGCTGTTTACAATGTTTCCCTGACCGACATTGCCTTGGTCGCGGTTACCTTGGCCAACTTCACCTCTGCTAACACTCCGTCGATCCTCATTTCCTTGCACTGCTTTTCCTTTTCCTGCCCTTGCCGGGTCATATGGGACTATCTGTTTGTTTCTCCTCGCCGAGGTTACTACCTCCTCTCTTCTAGGGCCATCATGAGGGGATGATGCAGCTCCAGCATATTTTTCCGGATTACCCACCGCCGAATAAACGACCTTGGAAGCTCCAGCTCTTGCCGGGTTAGCCCTGAGCAACTCCTCATTCTGTCTATTAGCGATCCGAACTAACTCGTTGACCCTCTCCTGCTGTCTTTGCCGGGCTTCACCCGTCAAACCTTCTAACTCGGATGCGGCTGCATCTGCTGCTCCGAGGTTCTTTGTCGGGGTGTTATACTTCGGCAGCCCCATGGACACAATGTTCTCTGATTCCCCAACCCTAGTATCACCCTCTTTGTTCATTTCACTAATGAGGTTTATCCCTTTCACTTTTACTGCGTCTAACTTATTTGCTTTTGCACACTCGCGCAGCATCATGCTCAACCACTGCTGAGCCACGACTATCTTTTTTGCACCTTCTAGTATTTTTTGCCTAGTTTCCTCTAACTCGGCCTGTGCCTGAGCCGGATCTACCATAGGTGCTATGGGGCTTGCCAAGCTATCTATCCCCTGCTGCATCACATTTTCTGGCCTCTCTAGTGGCGGACCTCTACTTTTCCTTGGTGCCTTGGGTGTTACCTCCGGATTTGGTGCCGGATCCTTACTCGCGCCAGCGCCATGCACTGTCATCATCACCTCGGCGCGGTCTGGGGAGCGAGTGATACATGCCCCGTAAGCCGCGCTAATGGGTGGCTTGCCTCCCTCGACGACGTGCCGCGGGTGAACGCACGACACATCGACGACGATGTAGATCTTGTGAGCGCCAAGCTTGACGAAGAGGCCGTTGCACGGAAGAGGTCGCTTGCCGAAGCAACCAGCATTGTCGCTGACGTAGTCCAGCGCTCCAAAGCGCTGAACGAGCCTAGAGACGATGCGCTCGCCGTTGCCAATGAGCATGGAAGAAATCACGGATGAGGATCTGATCCAGCTACGCCCCTATGCTCCAGGTCCTCCTAATCCGGATTTGTGGGACCGGGTTTCCAAGAAACCCACTGTCTTGGCGAATCAAGTCAATAAACGGTTCCAGGAGCTGAATGATCTGGGGCTGCGCAACGAGGACGCGATGATCACATTCGTCCGCAGCCGGATCTCCCCTCTCTAGAAGCGCACACACAAACTTTGCCACATGAGCTGGCGACTTGACTCCAAAGCGTTGAACGAGCCTAGAGACGATGTGCTCGCCGTTGCCGATGAGGTTTCCCGTCCGGATCTTCACTCCTGCTAGCGCCGCTAGCCCCACGGTGGGTGCCAACTGTCGTGGTGGTGTCACGACATATGCCATGGATAGGCTAAAGGTGGGGCCAATATGCACTAGAGGGATCCAGGGAGGGATAGTGTGGTGATTCCACACACGGATTCTTCGTATTCACCAAGTGTTCAAGGTTTACAGATGCTCCCTAAGCTGTATTGGGGAGAGGAGGAAGAAGAAGCTCTCTTACTCTCACCACTACCTATCTCCAAGGAACCAACTACTCAAATGCCAACCCCTACTATAGAGGCCCTAGTGCCCCTTATAAAGGGGAGGCTAGGTCTCCAGTTAGGGCATACGTGGAAGCATATTTCTAGGAATATGCTTCTTCCCAAAATAGCAAACCGACCGGGTCACCTTTTGCCATCGTAAGCCATGCAGAGGCTACGTAAGCCTCTGCGGTGCCAGCGTCATCTGACATAGGGCGCGTCACCTTTGTCGGCCACGGCTCGGTGGTCCTTCCCTCTGTCCGCTTCGCTCATGCTCCAGCATAGAGTGACCACCTTTTGACCAGCGAGATTCCTTCCTTCTCTTGCAAGCCTGATATAACTCGGATCATGCCCAGTTAATCCGGCACCGTGGGTACCTGCATACAAGTTACAAAATGTATGTCGGCATACGACATACGTCAGCCGGGACTCAGTTAGGTGGACATCCTTCGGTCCGGGTTACTCCGTAAGTCGGCATGCCTTGAGGTGACTCGGCTAGCATTCGCTTTGACCTTGCCGTACCTCGGCTAACTTGGCCTCTATACCCCGGCGTGACCCTACCCGGGGGTATCCCCCCAACATTAGTCCCCGAAGCTGGTGCGGTCTTAGCAACTTCAGCTGCTAAGGCCACGGCAGGTTCAATCTTTTTGCTCCTTTTTCCGAGTTACTCCGTAGCTCGGATTCCGTGGTGTAGTATTCCCTTGGCTCATTTCAAGTCATCACTCGTTGGCCAGGCTACCCTTCAGTTTTCCGGGGTATTCTTCCTTCCTTCGTACGCTTCCCCACGTCCCACGTGGAAGGTAATCATTACCTTGCCTCATTTTAAGGGCATGCGCCAGTTACTGCACTTATTGCCAGGTGTTACTGTTGCACACGTCGCGTCACAGCTGCCTCCTTGTTAACTGTATCACCACGTCGCATCGTGGGATCTCCTGCGCCCTGTGGCCCTTCATGTGGCTTGCCTCTGATTGGCTGACTCGGAATATACACGGCCACACCATGTGGCCACAGTGCATAGCACGATCCCACTACCCACCGCTGGGCGTGGTTAAATAGGGGAGGGGGCGCGTCGCTTGGGTGTTTTCCCCTTCTCGCGTCCCTTTGCCTCTTTGCTACTTCCTCCTCTTCACGACAGCGCCGCTGCCACACCATGCCTGCTAGCACTAGCCTCGATGCCGCTCCCGCGTTGTTTCATCATCACGGGTCCGCGCCACTCCACGCCTCTGCCTCCCACCTCCGATAAGGCCGGTGAGGACAGTGACTTGAAGATGACTGAAGAGGAGCTCGCCGTCGCTGAACCAGAGATGGAGGAGGGGGAATCCACGGAGCGCGGTGCCTGGGCCGGTTCCTGGGTATGCCAAGATGATTTAGACTGGCTCTACCGCACCCGCCACATCCCCGAGGGCGTGATTGCCCACCTTGCCTCCGAGGAGCTCGCTCTCTCACCCAATCCGGGTGAGTTCGTCGTGTTCCTATCCCACTTCCAGCGCGGCTTCGGCCTGCCCGTGAGTGATTTCTTCCATGACTTCCTGAACACCTATGAACTCCAACCTCACCATCCTCCGGCGAATGCCATTACGTCCGTTTCTTAATTCGCCTCCACCATAGAAGGATACGTCGGCCTGTGGCCCACCAAAGAGCTCTGGATCCGGTTCTTTGGTCTGCGAAGGAACGTGATTCCAGATAAACTGCATGCCTCAGAGGACAAACATCTGACTCAATTTGGTGTCGCCTCCATCTCTCCCCGGAAACAATCCGTCTTTCCCCGGGTCACGGGGCTTGATTCCTGCAAGGGCTGGGCCCAGACCTTCTTCTACATGAGGAACGACACGGATGAGGATCTGATCCAGCTGCGCCCTATGCTCCAGGTCCTCCTAATCCGGATTTGTGGGACCGGGTTTCCAAGAAACCCACTGTCTTGGCGAATCAAGTCAATAAACGGTTCCAGGAGCTGAATGATCTGGGGCTGCGCAACGAGGACGCGATGATCACATTCGTCCGCAGCCGGATCTCCCCTCTCTAGAAGCGCACACACAAACTTTGCCACATGAGCTAGCGACTTGACTCCAAAGCGTTGAACGAGCCTAGAGACGATGTGCTCGCCGTTGCCGATGAGGTTTCCCGTCCGGATCTTCACTCCTGCTAGCGCCGCTAGCCCCACGGTGGGTGCCAACTGTCGTGGTGGTGTCACGGCAGATGCCATGGATAGGCTAAAGGTGGGGCCAATATGCACTAGAGGGATCCAGGGAGGGATAGTGTGGTGATTCCACACATAGGTGCTTCATATTCACCAAGTGTTCAAGGTTTACAAATGCTCCTTGAGCTGTATTGGGGAGAGGAGGAAGAAGAAGCTCCCTTACTCTCACCACTACCTATCTCCAAGGAACCAACTACTCAAATGCCAATCCCTACTATAGAGGCCCTAGTGCCCCTTATAAAGGGGAGGCTAGGTCTCCAGTTAGGGCATACATGGAAGCATATTCCTAGGAATATGCTTCTTCCAGTAATAGCAAACCGACCGGGTCACCTTTTTGCCATCGTAAGCCATGTAGAGGCTACGTAAGCCTCTGCGGTGCCAGCGTCATCCGACATAGGGCGCGTCACCTTTGTCGGCCACGGCTCGGTGGTCCTTCCCTCTGTCCGCTTCGCTCATGCTCCAGCGTATAGTGACCACCTTTTGACCAGCGAGATTCCTTCCTTCTCTTGCAAGCCTGATATTACTCGGATCATGCCTGGTTAATCCGGCACCGCGAGTACCTGCATACAAGTTACAAAATGCATGCCGGCATACGACATACGTCGGCCGGGACTCAGTTAGGTGGACATCCTTCGGTCCGGGTTACTGCGTAAGTCGGCCTGCCTTGAGGTGACTCGGCCAGCATTTGCTTTGACCTTGCCGTACCTCGGCTAACTCGGCCTTTATACCCCGGCGTGACCCTACCCGGGGGTATCCCCCAACAAATATGATATTTTCATTCCACCTACTATTGATGAGGAAATTAATTATGACTACAATATGCCTCCTATATTTGATGAATATGGTGATGAGAATAATAATGATAGCTATTTTGTTGAATTTGCTCCCACTACAATTAATAAGAATGACTATGCTTATAGGGAGAGTAATAATTCTTTTATGCATGTGTCTCATGATAAGAATGTTTTATGTGATTGTTATATTGTTAATTTTATTCATGATGCTACTGAAAGTTATTATGAGAGAGGGAAACATGGTTGTATGCATCTCAATAATATTAAGTTTCCCCTCTTTATGTTGAAATTTTTGAAGTTGCACTTGTTTTGCTTTCCTATGCTTGTTGCTTTGTGCTTTCATGACTTTTTTATTTAGAAGATTCCTATGCATAGGAAGTGGGTTAGACTTAAATGTGCTTTGAATTTGCTTCTTGATGCTCTCTTTTACTTCAATTCATATTTCTTATGTGAGCATCTTCTCAAACTATCATGCCTAACTTAAAGGCGTTAAAGAGAAGTACTTATTCGGAGATAACCCAAAAGTATTAGATGAGTCTTGGAAGTTATTACCTCTATAATAACCACTCCTTATCCTTTTTATTTGATTTTTGTGCCAAGAGTACCCTCTAATGAGAGAGAAGTAATGATTGGGAAAGTTGTTGTCCCGAAACAGATTTCTGTGCTTGACCGTAAAAATTCGTGTACAATCTCTGTACGTCCTTTTGAGGCGTGGATTTTTGTGCTTCTGACCCAGGTTGTTATCTCACTTTCGTTAGTTAAACACTTTTTGATTTGAGCAAGAGAAGGTCTTCTAAACAAATCGGCTTTACCTGCTGGACTATTTTGACAGATTTCTGCCATTATTTGCATTTGCTTCTTGTTGGTTCCTTTTTGAGTTCTCTTTGGGGAATTGAGCTTTTTGAGGGAAGTGCTACATTAGCTTTTGTTTTAATGGAAGTTTTATTGGTGTTGAAACTGAACCCAAAGATTTATTATCTTGAGTGCACTAATGTTGCTAATAAAGATTGTGTGAAGTTTTGTATGAAGGAAAATTTTCAGGTGTATGGAAGGAATGAGTAATGAGATGAAGGATGGACTAAAGCTCAAGCTTAGGGATGCCACACGTGTCACCCCAAGAAATATCCAAGAAGTACAAGCGTCAAAGCTTGGGGATGCCCAAGGCATCCCCTTCTTCATCAATAAAAATCTTAGGTCTTTCTAGACACTTCGTTTTTATTGTTTCATGCACAGTTGTGTTGTTCTTGGAGCGTCTTTGTTTTTGTTTTTGGTTTTCGCTTGCTTAGTTTGTGATACATTGCAAATGTATCTATAATTTTTGATGTTCCATGCTTGGTTTTATCTACTTTCTTGTGTTTTGTCCACACTTTGGAGTACTTTTCATATGATTTCTTGGACTAACCTATTAACAAGAGCCACAGTGCCAGCTGCCTGTTTTCTGCTGTTTTTGGTTCCAGGATAGTCAGAAAATGAATATTCTCGGAATTGGACGGGACAAAAGCCAAAAATCCTATTTTACCAGAAGACTCTCGGAGCCAGAATATGAGACGGAGTGGGGCTAGGGCCCAGCCACACCACCTGGCCACGCCAGGGGGTGGTCTGGCCGCCCTAGACTCTCCCTCGGTCTCCCTCTTCGCCTATAAGTTGCCTTCTGACCTAAAAACTCAGGGGGGTTCGACATTTTTCTAGAAGGAGTTCCGCTCCGCCGCCACCACCAGATTCCACGAAACAGCACCAGAAACTCCGTTCTGGCACCCTGTCGGGACGGGGAATTGGAGGAGATCATCGCCATCATCATCACCATCGCTTCTCCATCGACCATCCATGTTTCCCCCATCTATGAGTGAGTAATCCCCCACTTTAGGCTATGGGGATGGTAGGGATTGGATGAGATCATTCATGTAATAGCATCAGATTGTTAGGGCATGGTGCCTAGTATCTTTTATTAGTGCTTTATGACTTTGTTGCGACTAGGGCCCGAGTGCCATGATTTCAGATCTGAACATGTTATTGATTCATTATGATAGTATTGTTTATGGTCTTACCTGCAAGTTGTATACACACGTTGTTGTCCGAAACCAATGGCCCTGAAGTGACAGAAATCGGGATAACCGGAGGGAATGGCTTTGATGTGAGGATCACATGTGTTCACAGAGTGTTAATGCTTTGCTCCGGTGCTCTATTAAAAGGAGCACCTTAATTGCCAGTAGTTCCCTCGAGGCCCCGCTGCAAACGGGCTGGCAGGACAAAAGATGTTGTGCAAGTTCTCATTGCGAGCACGTATGACTATATATGGAACACATGCCTAGGATTATCTAGTACTTGGATGCTTTATCTTATTTATCTGCAATTGCCCTATGTTCTGATTGCTATGTGAATTGTCTTGTCCATCCAACGCCCATCCATCCATCTCTATGCCTACCGCACTCAAATCCTACTGTTTGCTGCTATTGTTACTGCTGTCTTTACTTTACTACTATTGTTACTTCACTATTCCTACTACAAACTGTTGCTACTGATAAACCGCTGTGAGCAAGATTGTTTCCAGGTGCGGCTGAATTGACAACTCAGTTGTTAAGGCTTATAAATATTCTTTGGCTCCCCTTGTGTCGAATCAATAAATTGGGTTTCACTTCCCTCGAAAATACTGCGATACACCCCCTATACTTGTGGGTCATCAGTTTGCTGAATAAATTGGTTGGACCCCCCTCTTTCATACATTAGTTTTCAAATAGTTTGGTTTGGATTGGAAAGAGTAGGAAAAGTTCATGCTTAAGTGGTAAAGAGAGCTTGTTTTTGACTGTGGCCCATGCTTTGTCATGCCATGCTTGATATTGTTTTGGCTTTGTGCTTAGTATTCTTTGCTATAGCATGAATTGTTATAAACAATTGAGATTGCTTAATGTGCTTTGGATGAATCATGCGTTGTTTTAGCATATTAAAGCATAGTATTGTGGTATTCTCCTTTGATGCTTTATTTGGGTTGACTTGGCGCATGCTCACACCATGTTCTGACTATCCAAAGTCACCATAGCCTTGATGATCCTTTAGTTTTCAACTTTAAGTATCACTCTATGCTTTGATCAATAATGTTTTGTTGCTCTGCATGATTATGGCCATTATTGCTCTCTTAGTTGGTCGCTCCCAGTCTTTTGCTAGCCTCCGTAACCAAGTATGAGTTCCACTCATGCATCCAACTCCTAAAACCAAGTTATTCCAAAGAGTCCACCATACCTACCTATTAGCTTATGCTATTCCAAGTATATCCGTGCTTTTATCTACCTTCCGAATTAAACTTGTTATGAGAAAACTAGTGATTAAAGCTCTCACGAACTTGATGGCACACTTTACTTTTCTTGCCCTTAATAAACTTGAACCATTGTGTCGTCTTCGTTGTATATGCTTGCACTTATTTGTTGGGGATTAGCAAAACCATGTTGTCATGGGGAACGCTTTCAACATTGCACTTGTACTTTGTACCTAGTTGATATCATGCTGTTTTGTCTATGGATGTCGTTGGTGTGAAATGAAAGGGGAGCTTGTAAGTCCATGGAGTTATGTATATGTGTTAGAGAAATGCCTGGGCTGCTGGTCTAATCCATGTTGTCATGGTAGAAACCTGCAGCGTAACCATAATGAGCTGTCTATGAAGCATTCTTCTTATAAAAAAGAGAGTCAGATATTGAGAAAAAAGAGAAAAATAGAAGAAAAAGAGATATATGAAAAGAGGAAAGAGAGAAAAAAGCACCATATTCCCATGGTAAATAAGAAGATTGCTGAGATGCTCATTGTCTGCTTGCCTTGTCATTTTGATATGGGGATTCTTCCGTACAATCAGGCAAGGGGTACCCCGTTGGCGGTTCTCTATGATACACATGTACTTATGATGACAAGAACTTACCGGTGACTAAACTTGAGTAGCATGAGGAGCGGCCCTCGTATGCAAGGGATATGAGATTTCCAACTTATACTTCGCCAAGCATTTTTTTGGAAGCTCTTTATGAAACTTGAATCTCTGCTTCCTTCTATGAAGGCCTTTCTTCCACTTATATATTGAGTCTCCACCTTCTATCTTTATGCACCTACTTTGAGAGCATAGTGGCCATTCTTAGTTCTATGTGCATTGTCCCAAAACTTGTTGATTGATGCATAACTTTGATATTCCTTTTTTTCAACTATTTGTATCTAGTCACTCTTATGAACTTTGAAGGTGTCCTATGCATTTATGTTTTCTACTCTATGAGGGACAAGCTGAATGCCACTATGCTATGTTTTCTTTATGTGAAAAAACAAACGTCTTGCAAAGCCTTGTTATTAATGAATCTTTTGTTTGTGCCTTTTCATGTTGCAACATAGTTGTTTTGCCTTATTGCTAGAATTTTATCTTTCATGTTATGTTGAAGTACTATGATCACAACTATCAATGTTTTACAAATACTTTGATCAATTTTATGATGGTGCATGTCACCTCAAAAATTATTCTTTCTTTTAATCACTTACCTACTCAAGGACGAGCAAGAGTTAAGCTTGGGGATGTTGATACATTGCAAATGTATCTATAATTTTTGATGTTCCATGCTTGGTTTTATCTACTTTCTTATGTTTTGTCCACACTTTGGAGTACTTTTCATATGATTTCTTAGACAAACCTATTAACAAGAGCCACAGTGCCAGTTGCCTATTTTCTGCTGTTTTTGGTTCCACAAAGTCAGAAAATGAATATTCTCGGAATTGGATGGGACAAAAGCCAATATGCCTATTTTTCCCGGAGACTCACGGAGCCAGAATACAAGACGGAGAGGGGCCACAGGGTGGCCACACCACCCCTGGGCGTGGGTCCCCCTTGGCCGCGCCAGGGCATGGTGTGGGCCCCCTGGCCGGCCACTGACCTTGCCTCTTTCGCCTATATATCTCCCCTGAGGCAAAAACCATAGATCGTCAATCAGGAATCCACGAAAAGTTCCGCAGCGCCGCCGCCACCGAAGGGGAGATTCGGGGGACAGAAAGTCTCTGTTCCGGCACCCTGCTGGGACGGGGAAGTGCCCCCGGAGCCATCTCCATCGATCTCCACCACCATCTCCATCACCATTGCTGATTCCCATGATGAGGAGGGAGTAGTTCTCTCTCGAGGCTAAGGGTTCTACCGGTAGCTATGTGTTCATATCTCTCTCTATGCATGAAAGTGACAGTGTGCACACCGTGGTGGCACTTAGGCTAGAGATTACAAATACTTGTTATGAGTTATATTTGGAGTTGGATGTCTTTATGAAATTGTGGTGTTTGTTGGAACCATCTAGTGCTCAAGGTGACAGTGTGGGGTTATCTAGATGGGAAAGGCTTACTTTGAGGTGTGCTGTTATAGCCCTACCATGGATTAGAGTGTCCAACCGGAGAGTTGTTAAGAGTAGTATCATGATGATGATATATTTATATGAGAGTGTTCACTAGTGAAAGTATGATCCTTAGGCCTTGTTTCTAAGCATTGAAACTTCGTTTGCTACTAGATCTGTTACATGTTTGCTTGCTTCCATCTTTATTTCAGTTTGCCTTTAGTCTCTTCCACGCCATCAAGCTATTTTCTGGTACCGTTGTCTTATATCCATACCACTTATATTTCACTATCTCTTCGCTGAACTAGTGCACCTATACATCTGACAAGTGTATTGGGTGTGTTGGGTACACAAGAGACTTCTTGTATCTTGATTGCAGGGTTGCTTGAGAGGGGATACCTTTGACCACTTCCTCCCTGAGTTCGATAAACCTTGGGTGATCCACTTAAGGGAAAACTTGCTGTTGTTCTACAAACCTCTGCACTTGGAGGCCCAACAACTGTCTACAAGAATAGAAGTGTGTAGACATCACGTGTCACCCTACAATTCGCGAATAATGCAGACATGATCGACACTCTTCTCCGATCAATAATCAGCAGCGGGACCTGGAGATCCGTACTAACACCCACACATTCAACAGTGACTAGTGATCGTGAGAACCTTTGACGTTGTAACTAAATCCCTATATCTCGAGATATATTACATGTCCGAGATTCGATCATTGGTATTCCCATACCTAGTTTAATCTCGTTACCGACAAGTACTCTTTTCCCGTGCCCATTATAACATTCTTAGTGATCTTATCACTTGCTTGCAAGCTATATCAATATGATACCACCGAGAGGGTCCTGTGTACATCTCTCCATCATCGGGGTGGAAAAATCCCACTCTTGATCAATGAGTCACTACATAACACTTTCGGAGTATTTAAACCCACCTTTATTGTCACCCTATTACAGTGTCATGTTTGATGTTATCAAGTTACTCTTTCGGTGTTAGTGATTGACATGATCTCATGGTATAAAGACTGTTACTACGCATGGTGTTATACCAATGTGAACATAATGATTTTGATTGTATTACTATACTTTGGGTGAATATTTATCACATCATTCCACCATTGTTGTGACCTCGTTATTAATAACATATAATGTCCATGATCAGGAAACCTTGATCATCTTGTTAATCAATGAGCTAGTTTATATAAGAGGCATAACTAAAAACTCTTTATGTGTTTATTAAACGCACATGTATTAACGTTTCCAATTAACACAATTATAAAATGAGAAATAAACATTTATCATAAACATGGAATAAGATAATAACCACTTTATTATTGCCTCTTGGGCATATTCCCTTCATGAAAAACATGAATATATAGTTCCACAACTGTATCACATATTCGATGATACATATCAGTAGTTCATATAAGGATAATATAACAAATTTATGAATACATTAGGAATAACATCATACATGATTGCCTCTAGGGCACATTCCCAATAGCGTGATCAGATCCTATCCTGGTGAGTGCCCAGAGTGAGCAGAGCGGAAATTCCACTTCCCACTCCACTAACACCAGGACCCGGTCCAGGACCGATCGAATCGGGTCCACATGTCTATTGTCCAGGTAAACCTGGCCCCCACTCTAGTGATCTCTCTAAGCGCAAGATTGACAAATGCAATCATTGAACATCCGCATCCTTGGGATATCCATGTTTGTTGAGCTCTTATCGTTCAGTGAGCGGGTCAGATTAAAGTCCCATGCAACGACTACTCGGATGGGGCTCCGGTCCACTTTTTCTTGCAGTTCATCTAGGAAGACAGTTGATCTACTATGGTCCATGGGGCCATATACAATGATGCCTTCCCACTAGAGGCAAGATCTTCTATGCTTGAGGGAAATCCTCACAAAGAATTTCCCGCGGTCCATGTCCTCCACCTCAAAAGTCTCCTCCTTGGCACCAAGGAGGATACCACATGAATGGCCTGAAGCAGGCAAACAGTTCCATCAGAACTTGTGCTAGCTCAAGCCCTCTAGTTCAGAGATGTGGAAGTCTTGTCTTATGGTTTCTTGCACTCCCACAATGTCCACAACTTCTTGCCTCAAGTACTATTTTAGTTGTTGTTGCCAGCCCTCTTGCCCGAACTGCTTGATGTTCTAAATGAATGATCTTATCATGGGCCTATTCATTTGGGAGCTACGTTAGGGGGTCCCCTTACGGCGGACAGATCGGTCCCTATCAGAGGTCGAGGGCCTGTATGTCACCTTTGGAGGCCGCATGCGCGTCCTCCTCTGAGAGGTGGACGCTTTGGCAGTCTCCCCGCTATCGGGGCCAGGAGGTCTCAGGCTCTAAGGGCCCGGGTCCAGTGGGGTCGAGGGGGTCCGACCGCCTGCGCTTGGCCTGAGCGCGGGCTTCGGATAGGGCCCCCTCGCAGATATCATTAGCCATAATTGTGGAAATCTGTTCCATGCGGGGACTGCGTTCGCCTCGGAAGATGATGCCGCTCTCTATTGCAACTTTGCCAAGTGCTCCAAGGAGGTGTCTGCTGGAACCGAGAACCTGGAGTCAGAGGGTGGGGAGGTGAATGGAAGGGGTGGGGTGGGGGAAATTACGTGTCTAGGTCGAGGTTGCGAGCTGCCGCCCGCTGCTCAGCCACCGCCAACACCGTAGGCTCCATACCTGCCTTCCCACCCCTCGAGCGTGTAGTGTAGGCACTATGGCGGGAGAGCTGGGGTGTGGGGCGCTGCTGACGTGGCTTGGGCCAAACTACCGGAGTATCGGGGAAGGACAGGGTAGGCTCCACGCCTGACCTAGCTAGCTGGCGAGCCCCTCAGCGAGGTCAAAGTCGAGCGGGGCGACAGGGTGTAGCAGAGCACTCCTGGTGAGCATGGTGACGGGGGTGTTGTGACCTCCATCCCCACACTCCCAGAGGCCCTGTCCCCTCCTGTAGGGTTGTGAGGTTACCTCCCCGGGGCAGTGGTCACCTCCAGGTGCCCCGTGAACTTAGATGTGAATTCTACCCGCCTGGATATTAATGCACCTTCTTGGGCCTTCGAGGTCCTTCCCGTGTGATGACGTGTGTATGCCACCGTTGTCGCTGCCGTATGGTATATATCTTCAACTAATTTTTTTAAATAATACCCTTTTTTGATAAATTTCAGAAATAATACATAAAATTCAGAATTTTGAATTCTAGCACGGCTGTTACATCGATAGATTCTGTGTATGGTACACCGATTTGTTGCATTTTCTTGCTCAGACAAGCGTGTATGATTTTGTGCCTGTCGTTATACCTAATCGGTGTACCGTGTACCCAGTCGTGCTAGAATCCGAAATTTCAAATTTTATGTATTATTTTTAGAATTGATTAAGAAAATGTATTGTTTATAAAAATAGCTATATCTTCACACAAGCATATACTGTGTGTGCACGCGCCAGAATCTCGATGCCTAGTTAGTAGTAGTGCCGGTAGGCAATTCAATCGTGTAAACGAGCAGAAGAGGGTTTTGTAAGATGAAAAAGAAATCAATGGGTACAAAGTATTGGAGACAGTTTCCTCCTACTGCTTTTGGCCCCTTTTGGAAATGTACTACTCCCTCTGTTTCAAAAAATATAAGATATTTTAGTTTTTGTGAAATCGAATGTATTTAAACATCTTTTAGTGTATAGATTAAACACTTGAGCACTTGAAGTTACACACAAAAAATGTCTAAATACGGATTCTTTTTAAAAAACTAAAACATTTTATATTATGAAACGGAGAAATTACTACTGAGTATTATCATTATCTTTTCAGGTTTTGTCGCGGGAGTAGACTTCCGTCATAAGGCTTAAGGCCTATAATATTTAAAAAAGTCAAACAACATAAAGTTTGACCAAGTTTTTAGAAAAAATATTAATATTTACAATATGAAATATATACGTGCTATCTATATAATATCATAGTTATTGATAGTTTTTTCAAAAAGTTTGATCAAACCTTCCATAGCTTGACTTAAAAAAAAATTATAACCTTGGGATGGAAGGAGTTGTAATACTACCTTCGAACCAAATTAATTGACTCAACTTTTTTAAGATACAGATGTATCTAATACTAAATCATATCTAGATACAACGAATGTAGACAAATCTAAGTCAACTAATTTGGATCGCAGGAGCAGTGAGTACCCTAGAGAGCTAGAGCCACTGACATGGTGTAGCAGTAGTAGCAGTGTGAAGGAGTAGTAGTAGAGGTAGCAGTAGGGTATGGGCACAAGATTGTTGGAGCAAGATGACAGAGGGCCGGGGTAGGGTAGAGTAGAGCATGGCCAGACGCAGGGTGCTGGTGCCAGTGAGGCAGAGAGAGACAGAGAGTGAGACGAGACAAGCTTCGGCTCAGCCACGCACGCTGCTCGATCTGCTCTGCTCTGGATTGTGGACTAGTAGAAAGAGGAGAGGATGCACGAGGCGCGGCCGGGAGAGAGAAGAGGCATCCTAGTAGTACCCGATGAATGAAAGCAGAAAACTACTCGTTCCCGACCGGACGGACAGGAAAATTATGTCACAGTGTAGATTTGCCCGTTGGGTTGGTCCGTTGCTCCGGACGGTCAAAACCGAGTCCCTTTTACCTCGATCGGATCAGAGCGCCCATGCTACCTAAAAGAGCATCTCCACCAGGCACCAAATCCATCGGGCATCTCCACCACGCCCATCCAAATGGGCGATGCAAACTGTCCAATTCACTCCGGATGAGTCTGACTGAATTTAGGTCGTGGTCCGGCCTGCCTGGATAGTGCGTCCACCGGTGTGATCCATCCTGCCTGCAGCCTCTTTCTTGTTATAAACGCGGTAAGCAAATAACAAAAAACGAAAAAAAATCGTAGCAAGGGACACTTATTTAACGTGGAAAAACCTCTCCAATAAAAGAGAGGAAAAAACTACGAGCATCAGCCAGCAAAACTTCACTATAACAACAAGGAGTGTTCACACAACGTCCGGGATTTTACAGATGCAACTTATCCCAGTCGGCGGATTACAAGAGGTATATATAGCAGTGATAATCTAGGTCTTCAACGATACGTACCGCTTCGGCCCAAGCCTACCGGCGATGGGCCTCGCTCCACTCATCAGAAGTTATTAGCCTCCTTAATTGAATTTGGATCGTACTTCAACATTCCCTTTTTTCGACGTTGGCAGCACCGACACCCTCTCCACATTGAGGTGCCAGTTGCTAAGGAGGGAGATATCATGGTGGGCGATGACGTCCCGCTCCCGCCAGTGCCGCTCGCACTACAGCACCGACACATAGATCCGTCTAGGCGAGCCCGCCAGCGTGCCCCTAAGGGAGCATGTGCAGGAGTTCTGCCCGGGTACGATCCCATCAGTGAAGAACCCAAGAGAGCCTTTGGCCGACTTCACCCGGCGCACCCCTTGGTCACTTAGCATCCGCTGCATAGCAGGTCAAGTAGGGTTGAACAAAGGATAGCAACGGCACACGGCGCTTCCATGCAGCACACCCAAGCAACGTGTCCCAAACAACTGTATGTGTTGACCCCTTGCCATTATAAAAGGAGGCTCATGGTATATGAAAGAGGTGAGATATCAACTGAGAAGATCATAAGCTAGCTTAGAAGGAAAGAAATCAACGGAGGATCCTTCCCAAGGAATAACACTTGTAACCAGTTCATCATCCACCATATACATCATAGTTGCAGGATATAGGGTTTCACACAATGCGGCCTGAGCCTGGGTAGAAAACTTGTGTGTGTGTTCTTCGCGTTGAACGATTGAGGTTGTTGCGTATTGCGGACCGAACTAAAAAGGGAAGTGCATATCTCCGATGTCGAAATTTTTACTGGTGGCATTCAACGCGCACACCACCAATAGTGCTTACCAGTGGCGTGCCGCTTGGACGCCACCAATCCCTTCTCCAAACATCGTTTCTTACTAGTGCATGTGCATGCCACCTCTGTGAGTCATAAGATCAGTGTTGGAGGAACGGCGATGGCATAGGTTGACTTTGTTCTTGACGGGGCTCTCGGGTTCCGCTTCTCAGCTTCCGGGAACTGACTAGTCTTTTTCTTGCTGAAGGCATTGTCTAAGACTAGACTTTCTCCAGAGTGAAAATCCAAATCTGTCCATGGTGGTTAGACTGGACGATGATAGCGTTCGTGCATTGTTAACTTTGTGGAGACGTCATTTTGGAGATCTATTTTTGGAGTTTAGGTGACCGATCCTTCCGAATGGTTTCTCTTTCTTTTTCTTTTTATGTGTGCATACTTAATTTCTAGACTTGGTCTTGACATTATATTATTACAGAGTCTAGGTGTAAATAGTACTCCCTCCGTTTCGGTTTACAAGTCCTACGCGTACTTTTATGTCGCCAAATTGAGCAACTTAGTATGAGGTATATATTATAAAATATATATACCGGAAACTTTAGACTTTGTATTTTTCAATGATATAGTTTTTGTATTATATAATTCAAATTATGTAGGTCAAATTGGTACCTTATATACGCGCAGGACTTGTAAACCGAAACGGAGGGAGTATCATCTTTATATTAATATATTAAAAAAAGGCAATTAGAACATCCAAATTTTGACATTTTGAAATATTTTGACACCCCCCCCCCCCCCCCCCCCACCACCACCACCACACACACACGCGCGCGCGCGTGTGCTGATTTACAATGTCCGTGCCAATATCTTTTTGAATATTTTGACATTTTGAAATATGTTCTTAAACCATAGGTTTATTTGCATTGGTGAGCTGGATTGGATTTTATTAACTGAAAGTAAAAGGAAAGGGAGGATGGCACCGGTAGCTGCCGTATCTCAGTATAGACTGAACCGGCCAAAAATGAAAGAACCGGAGCTGGAGTGTAGACTGAACAGGACGAATCATCTCTCAAAAAAAAAAAAAAAAAAAAAAACAGGACGAATCAGGATCGCACGCACGCAACACAGAGCATGTGAACACGAGGATGGAAGTGGACCAGATTAGAAAGAGCGCTCTTTCTAATCTTTTTTTTATCTCAAAAAAAAGAAAGATTAGAAGAGCGCAGCCCTGCGCCACGCTCTTGCAGCGGGCGGTCTTGGAATGTTTGTTTGCACCTTCTGTTTTTTTTTGGCGAGATCCACGTCTACCCTTAACTCGACATAGTTCATTGAAACCGGATGACATTTGATAACCGATGGTAGTTCGACATCGAAATTAAATGACATTTGATAAACTAAACTACTCGTCACCATCGCTAGTTGGAAATGCTCAAAATATTTTTCAATAATGTTTTTGTTGTATAGTTTTTTTATTCTGTTTTTTTTTTCCTTTTTCTGCCATCTATGTATAATTAGTTTATGCAATGTAATCAAGAAATTAAAAATGCATGCCCCCATTGTCTGCAACGCTTGTGTGCATTCGTGTCTAAAATGTGCCGTTAGGAGGACGAGCAGCCCTGTTAATGGGCCGAACAGTAAAAGGTGCTGCACTGGCGGGCGAGCGAGCCAAGTAGAATGTAACCCTAGCTGACGCTAAGGCCCATACAGAGGCCGCCGTTTTAACCTGTGCGCACCGCCAGACACCACTGTGATCCTAACAGAAAATAGCAGCAACCGTCAACAATAACAGGGTGAGACGGGAACCGATATAAATCCTTTTCCACGTAAATCAAGAGCCGTATGTTCCAATTACACCACGAAATTCTGCTAATGTTTCTCTGCTTATTTCGCCTTTTCCGGCGGCACAACACATAACATTTTATCTCAAGCTACATCATCATCCATCGACCTCTCCAAAACTTGGCTCATGCTACCAAAAATGACCCGCGGCCGCCGCCGCCTTTCTTCTTCCAGGACAACTCAGCCGTCATTCATCAGTATCCGTAGCCTGGTTGTGAGCAAAGAAGAAAAGGAGAAGGTTGGAATTAGCAAACATGGTTGGTTGCAAATATAAAGCGGGGAGACATTGGTCTCAGCCGTTGGTTAACGTACCAGAGTTGTCCATGGGGTTAACGAGGGGCGCGGGCTCGGGCTCCTTGATCTCGACGACGACCACATCCGAGGTGAGGAAGGTCTTGGCCACCGACGCGGCGTGCTCCAGGCAACATCTCACCACCTATATCGCACAGTTCGTCATCACACCAAAAATGGAGGGGAACAAAAAGAAAAGAGAAGGAACTAAATCATAGTCTCAACCATGTGCAAGGGGATCCATTATATTATGTTCTTTACTTGCGACCATGGTTCTCAAACTACGCGTAAACAAAGTGGACCCATTTAGTAGTTCTTTTTATCCTTTTGTGGTTCCCAAAGTTCTTTTCACTTCATTTCAGAATTATACTGCTCATATAGATATAGATTAGGATGCCTTATCCATTTAGTTTCCTTTTTCTTTTTAGGTCCAGACTCTACAAGCTTAGATCCAGACGCTTTATTCCAAAGTAGTAAGACTAAATCTCCCCAAAAGAAAAAGGGTGGTCCCCTAGGAAAAAAAAAGTAAGATGCAACCCCAATATCAAGACCGCATAACTGATGCCTGAAGTTGAATGATCCCCCAGCAACCTAACCGACATATCCATTTCAGAGTAGTGCAATTAAGTGTGTCATGAGAGTACAAGGCCAAAATACCTTAGTGGGGTCGATGATACCAGCAGCCATCAAGTCCTCGTACTGCCCAGTAGCAGCATTGTAGCCAAACTTGACGTTGTCGTTAGAAAGAACCTGGCACAGCAGCATATTTTTTCATGTTATACAGATCAACGCAGGAAAATACGCCATTTTGAGTAAACGAGCTCGAACCTTCTCAGTGACAACACTGCCATTGACACCGGCATTCTTGGCGATCAATTTAAGTGGGTAGCACAGCGCCCTCCTAACGATTTCGGCTCCAACCTAGAAAGTTTCCATTACAGCATATCAAATTGGAATGCTCAATAATTCAGTATCATGGTTTATGACCCAAGTGCATTTGACAACATTGAGTGCAAGTATTAGAAGCCCTGGGGAATTTCATTTGGTTTTACCTTCTGCTCGTCGTTGTCCAAGGTGTCCTTGATGGCATCAACCTTAGCCGCCAGTCTCAAAAGAGTGCATCCGCCACCAACAACAATACCTTCCTCAACGGCAGCCTGCAAAGGGGAAGGAAGGAATTGGAATGATTCAGGAAGCAACAAACCAATGGACTTAATTATACTTCCTTGAGATGCAGATACAAATGTGACAGCTAAACAGTTGAAAGGCATGGCATGCATTGACTTACCTTAGTTGCGTTTAGAGCATCCTCAACTCTCAGCTTCTTCTCCTTAAGTTCAGTTTCTGTTTGCGCTCCCACCTATCAAGTAACAAGCCAATGTTTAGAGCTACCACGTCATCCTTCACCCCAACAGGAAATGGAAGAAAAGAGCAAGATGAGATCAAATTTATGTCCTTTGTTATACCTGAATGACAGCAACACCACCAGCAAGCTTTGCTATCCTCTCATTGAGTTTCTCCTTTTCATAATCTTGTTCTGCGTTCTGAAAATTAGTCATAAGAACAATTGATCAGACTTCAGACTAAGATGGCTGCTACATCTGCAACAAATAAATAATGCAAATCTACACAACACTGAAAAAACAGAATACATATCAGGATGAATCATGTAGGAAAAGGAAATAGCATACCTCAATGAGATTTTTGATCTGTGCAACCCTTTTAGTCACTTCTTCCTGGGTGCTGCCATCACCAACTATTGTTGTTGACTCTTTGTTAAGGACAACCTTTGCAGCCGTTCCTAGAACTGATTTGTCCGCCTTGTCAAGTGACAGACCTACCTCATCTCTGATCACAGTTCCTGCAGAAATAAAAAGTGTCACAAACAAGAAGCATCCGTGATCGCCATAACACTCCACATTATATTTTTGCCTCACCTCCGGTCAGGATGGCAATATCATCAAGGTACTGGGTCTTGCGCTCTCCAAAACCAGGGGCCTTGATAGCACAAATCTTCAAAGATCCTCTGAGCTTGTTGACAACAAGGGTTGCAAGAGCCTCCTGCTCAATATCCTCAGCAATTATCAGAATTGGGTATTGACCCCTGATGGCTTCCTCCAGAACATTGATAAGATCTCTCGCGTTGGTGATCTTTTTGTCCACCAAAAGCAGCTGAAGAATGAAGATACAACATATCAATGAACTGAACCATAGACAGTGAACAGCAGAAAATACAAACTAACAGTTGCTCAGATTCCAGCTTACCTTGCAGTTCTCGTACTCTGTGGTCATTTTCTCACTGTCGGTCACAAAGTAAGGAGAGATATAACCACGGTCAAACTGCATTCCCTCCACAACATAGAGATTGTTCTCGGAACTTCTTCCTTCTTCAAGGGTAACCACACCCTTCCGTCCAACCTTGCTCATAGCCTCTGCTATCATGTTACCGATTTCATAGTTGTTGCCAGCACTGACTGCAGCAACATCAGCAAGCTCACTATCTTCAACCTGCAGGAAGAAGATACTACTGTAAGTAAAAGTTAAAAGTGTACACTGCCTACACCAACATCATCTGATTCAACCCAGGCATTGGTAAAAATATTGTCATACTAGCTAACAGTCAAATTTTACCTCCTTTGACATCTTCTTTAGTTCCTCAACAAGTGCTTTCGCTGTTTTCTCGATACCACGAGTAATTTGTACAGGGTTAGCACCAGCTGCAATAACCTGAATAAAAGCATACAAGTTTTCAGGATTACAGAATAGTGAATCATTCAGCTAATAAATAATCTCTACAAGAGGATAAGAGGGTAATGGCATATACCTTAACACCCTCAGCAATGAGCCCCTGAGCAAGGACCACGGAAGTAGTTGTGCCATCGCCAGCTAAGTCATTGGTCTTCGCCGCAGCTTGCCTAACCAACTTAGCGCCAATGTTTTCAACTGGATCCTCCAGCTCGACCTGCAGTAAACTGGTTGTTACTGAAAGCTCTGATGGGATCTTAAGCTAATCACGAGTTGCACGACAAGACAACCCTAAGCCTGCACTACAGAGTCATCCAAAAAAAATCCAACGAATCTCCAACCCTTCTTATTATAAAAATAGAAGGTGCAGCATCAGCATAGTAGAAAAAACAGCTATAGTTGTTCTTATGTGCTCATCTCATCCTCAGGAAGTATAACATCAGAATCATGTAGATTCATTATGATATCATGCAAATCATAAACATCAACAGTGAAATAAACATACTAGGGTTGGAGTATGATCACTGGATACAACCATGTCAGTGCAAGTTTACGCATAACATGAAAGCTCTATAACATGGTAACATTGCAATGTACCTCTCGTGCAACTGTAACACCATCGTTGACAATCTTAGGAGACCCGTACTTGCTCTCCAAAACAACATTCCTTCCCTTCGGCCCCAGTGTAACTCCAACAAGATCTGCAAGCTTGTTGACTCCAGCCTAAGATACAGAAACAGTGTATTAGCGTCTGTTCAAGACTCGGCACTGGCATAAAGTGAAGACTCAAATATGAAGTGCAAGATATGTGAGGCTAACCTGGAGCTTCTTGGTGGCTGAGCCATCCTTGTTGAAATAGAGCTCCTTAGCTGCTTTTACTCTGAAGCTGCATTTCCTCTGGAGGCGCACGTTCCGTGGCCGGCTGGCGAGGGAGATAGATGATACTGAAAATGGCTTCTTGTCCGATACAATGCCAGTTGGAGCTGCCATAAGCCCAGCAGTAGAAGTGGCACCAAATGGTGAAGCCATGTTTCTCTGCGCATCAAAATGATAATATCAGCATGACAGAGAAATATATACAGCATACATACAAATCCCATAACATAGAGATACTGTAAGCACAAGAAAACAGAAGCAAGCTTCACTTCAGATAATGGAAGTGGAGGCACCTACTTGTAGCTAAGGCAGTAAATCAAAATAGACGCTTTATTTGTTCGCGTTTTTGACAAAATGACCAGGCATCAACATAAAGGAACGGTTTAAACAAAACTGCCAGGTACATTACACCCCACTGCAAGTCCAGACATGCACTGTTTGCAACACACTGGCAGACAAATAAGAGTGTGCAGCACACCCCCCAGAAAACCAAGCTACCTCGCAGACCTTGCTCTCAAGAAACAATGACGCCCTTCTAACTTACCAATGAACAAATTCGACAAAAAAGAAAAACTAATGTACCGGTTACAGAAATTTATGGCTGTCCTTAGATTTTGCAGAAACAACAGCGTTGAATGCTCTGCTACCGTGCTTGCTGCCATGGAGATAGTTGACAACAAAGAACTACACCATTCTGCACTAATGTACTACCAAGTACAGCAGGCTAATTACAGCGTCCGAACGCCCCAGCGAGAGACTAGCGAGCACCAATTAGCCCACGGCAGCTGAGCAAAACTGCTCCAACTCAAATCCCACTAGCGAATTGTAGCAATTAGCTACCAATCTACGTGACAGCAATACCCCGGACCCGAGACCACGCGCTCGTCGAATTTCGCCGGGGGAACGAGCTGGAACCACATCCCAGCGCCTGAATTTCCACCCTGGATAATATACTAGTACCGAGACACTTGGCGACCAGCCCATCTAATCCTCGGGCTGCGGCGCCCGAATGCGACGGCCCGGCGCCCGAATTGGGCGGGCGGGAAGCCGGGCGGCGCCGCGGGGAGGGGGGTAGGGAGCGGCGGGAGGGGTCGGGGTCATTACCTTGGCGCCTCGGCGGGGGAGGAGGAGGCGGGCGGAGAGGATAAGGCTGAGCGGCCTCGGGAGGGTTGAGCAGCTGCTACGGGTGAGGGGTTTGGTTTGGTTGGGGGAAGTGGGGAGGAAGGGGATGAGGTCTTAAATACACGCAAGGGTTTTACAAAGGGGCCTCGATGCAACTTTTCCTTGCACGCCCTTGGGTAAGCGTGTATTTTCCATTGCAAAAATATGGTTGTTTCCAGGAACTTAAAGCAAAGTCTGTTTTTAAAACGAGAGAGATAATTAAGCCGGCGTGTCTTTTTTTAAAGCATTTCATTCAGGGTTCGCGAGAGATACATCGCTTAGAGCAAGTACAATAAGTTCTAGTCAGCTGGTTATAAACATTAAACTAATATTGTTTTGCTTAGTTGGATAAGAGAGAAGATGTGAGAGAAGAGAGGTGAGCTCTCAGAGCAAGTACAATAGGGTACAGTTAGCTGGCTATAAGAGATAAAATAGTATAATTTGGATGAGGTGGAGGAGAAAAGAGGAGAGAGAAGATAAGCCGGCTGTAAGTTAAGAGTCAGCTCTAGCACGTGCTCCTAGACACTTTATGAGATTGACATGTGGGCCTCATATTGATTAAGTAGTACATTTTGTTCTCAACTATTGTACATATTGGCTATAGAGCTGGCTATAGATGACGTCTCACCTGCTTATAGCCAACAACCGGCTATATTATTGAACCTGCTCTCATGCAATAGCCGGCTCTTGCGCGTGCTCTTAGGCATTTTGTGAGTATGTGAGTGGACCATTGACATATAAAGTAGTAAATCTTTGAAGGTAACTACTGTACTACTTGACTATAAGCTGGCTATAGATGACCTTATAGCCAGCAAGCCGGCTATACTATTGGAATTACTCTTAGACTGGTCACAGTGAGTTATCATACTACTAGTATCATGCATAAATACTAGTGTATGATACTATCCTCTAATGCATAGTATCATATAGTTACGTAATATTTAATTCTTTGTAGAATCCCAATATAAATATGTGTACATGATTTATTTGGTATTAAAATATCTAGTTTTATGTGTTACGATACGGTATCATAATATGATACCACCACCATCTTTTTCTTCATTAATTAGCAGGTCGTGTCAGTTTTTTGTCTACATGGCATGCATAATATCCTCATTAGGACTAGCCTTAAAACATCGCTCAAAACTCAAAACATAAGATGGTGGATCACCTTCCCACATAAAAGGTCTAGTACTATAATCATAACTAAGTACAGCTAAATTATGTGCCACTTGACTCCCTCTCTTGGGGAATGTTGGAACGAGGCCCTACCAATCTTGTGCAGAAGTAATTTGGCATAGTAGCAGAGTAGGGGACTCCATGTTTCGATGCAGGCAGTCATCAACTTCAAGTTGCCGGATTCAACAATCACAGGTGTGCACCCAATATTCCCTAGGAGTCGTAGACCGTGTCTTAATATATACCATAGCTTGTGTGGTTGATGCATCAAGAGTATTAACCAGCGTTTTGGCACCACCGGCAATTTCCCCTCCTTTAGCAATTCCAATAACCGCGGTTGAACCAGGTCCATTCGGAAAATAGGCTGCATCAACATTCAGTTCATACTATGGTGGAGGAGACTTACTCCATTTTTATTTCTCTACTGATCGATACTTAGAGTAAGCGCCAGATAGAAATGTTGAACTTGCAGGTGTGGACACATGTTCTCCTTTAGTCTGCAAGTCTTTATCTTCACATCCTTGCTTGCATATTGGGCATTGTCATGAAACTTTGATGTGTCTATTAGCAAGAACACGAACTCCTGGAACTAATCCACATGTCTATTAACGACATGTGTATTGGTTGCATATGACCCCTTGTAGCGTAACCTTCGCGAGTAGTAAATAAACATAACGATATAGAAAAGCTAACACATTTAAGATGCAACCGATGAGGCCATCAATAATGTATAAAATTTATTAAAAGTTTTGAAGACGGGGCTAAAATACATTATTTTACAAAAAAATCAAGTCCATTTCCAAAATAACTATATTAGAAAAAGGGAAATAACAAATTGAGTTCTAATTGTGGTAGTAGCTCAAATTGGTGACCTAGAGTGAGAAAGACTACCATTCATACATGATTTTGTCTTTCTTATGTTTCTCTAGCTAGGCGTGGGGCAATTTAAATGTGAAATATCATGCCATGGTATATATATTGTATTTCAATGCTATTTTTTCAACAAATTTTAGCTAATGCGTTTTCACTTTGAGCGCACATGAGATCTAGTAGTTGTGTATCATGACAATCTTTGGGGCTTTGCTATCTCCTTAGTGCCTGGTGAGGAGATGACAAATATGTGGTTGGTCTCAACGACGACGTATGGACGAGATCACTAACATAAACTTGAGCTCCTGGCGCTTTGCGATCTAACGATGACATGTTTGGTTCATCTGTCATAGATGACTTTTACGCCACTAGTCTTAGTTAAAAGTTTGTCTTACGAGATATTGTTGTAACAACTACGTCCGAAAATCAAGAGGAAGGATTCTAGTGAAGGCACTTAAAATATATCGTCGCATAGGAAAACATGTTTGTCGGTGGAACCAACCCAAAAATAATAATTTAGACATCAATTGGCGCTTCAAAAAACACGCGATGCACTACTTGCATTTCGTTCGAAGCAGAAGATGGCGAATGTAGCCGCTAAACCAACCAAGATTAACATGCAACAAGCTAAAAAAGCTACCGTGGTATTTTTTTTTTTCCATTAGATGAGCTGCGGAAAAAATCATGGCTTGGCTCCAGATTGAACGGGACATCCTGAGGGTGCATCCGGTAAATTGGCCTCAACAGGCCTCGAGCATTATGGAAGCGTCCAGAAGCATCACCATGGCCAGCGGGCTCTCAGTATGACCCTAAAAGGGCCCAATCTAGGCCCGTCGGCGGAAAATAGGCCTGTGCGGAGCAAAAAGAAAAATCTAACGCCGTTGCCGGGGATCGAACCCGGGTCACCCGCGTGACAGGCGGGAATACTTACCACTATACTACAACGACTTTGTTGATAAAGCACTTAAGCTTTTTATAATGTTGAAATGAACGTGGGTACCGAACCACAACTAAGTTCCAAAGTTCGGCATGGTACCAATAATAAGAATATCATTATGTAACTCTCAAAAAAGATACTCCCTCCGACCCAAATTAATTGACCTAGATTTGTCTAGATTCAGATGTATCTAGACATGTTTTAGTACTAGATTCATCCAAATCTAGACAAATTTGAGTTAATTAATTTGGATCGGAGGAAGTATCATTATGTAATAATTTTTCCTCGCGTCCATCTTGGCATTGTATGACCTAAATGGCAACAAAGAATTCCTCTCTCCGTCTCAAAATAGATATCTTAGATTTGTCAAAAAATGGATGAATCTATATACTACCTCCGTTTCATAATGTAAGTGTTTTTACCAAACTAAAACAGGTTTATATTGTGAAACAGATGGAGTACTAAATAGTGTCTAGATTTATTCAAATTTTAAAAAATGTGAGATATCTATTTTGAGACGGAAGGAGTACTAAATATAGTTGGTCGATATTCACTTGGTTCAAACTCTTGTCGTAGCATTTTAGAAATTCCTACCTAAACCTGATCTGGATCAATATCCAAATCCAAAACACAAGTGTCCAACAGATATCCACTCAAAAGTGAATCCATCCATGTCCAGTCCAGTCTCCGTTGCCCGTATGTCCAAATCTATCCAACTCCAATGTGATTTTAGCGATGGATATCCAAATCCAAATCCAAATGGACCTTAAGCCGTGAAGTGCAGACCACAGAGATGTGCACCAAGGCCAGGCGCACGCACACCCTCATAGGCTCACACCCGGTGGCTGGGCCCAGGAAGTAGTACACGAGGTATGTAATATACGAACTGCGTCGAAGCTCTAGGCGAAGAGCCCGCCCGTGGACACGTCAGCTTTGGCGTGAACCGCCGGGCATAGGACGCAAAAGAGGACGACGACTGCAGCGAGAGGAACTTGCCCTCACCATCGATGAGCTAGTGCGGCCGTCGAGGCGCCGCTGCGGGCATAGACACCGCCGAGCAGAGCATGTGGAATCTTGCGGCAACGCGCATGTTCAGTAGCGAGAATGGCGTCTCCGCCACAGGCGCGAAGATTTCGGCGAGATGCACTGCCTGGTCGACTCAGTTCGGGAGCAGACTCTTTTCTACGAGCCGGACGATGATGGCGGCGGCTCGCATCGCGTGCGATGATGGCGGCCGCTAATGCGTGTGAGGCACTAAACGGTGTCCAATGGACATTGGAATATCCAATCCTTAAGGTCCAAAGTTTTTCGTACTATTGGACCTGATGTCCACTCATATCCACATCCAATGAGATCCATTCCAATTGGATCCAACAGATTTTTAGTCCAAAGCCCATTGGACAAAGTTGATCAAATTCCAGATTTATCCCTACCTATGAGGTAGTGGGATGTGGTTTTAGCTCATAATGCACTCTTTTACTTCCCGTTCAACGTGGCCATCTGGGCTGAAATCCCCATCACATTCTTCCCAAAGTATATGGTCATTTATAGAAAATATTCACTGTTGGGATTGTGTGCTTGGCGAAAGGATGAATCGGAAAGATGAGTGTGTGTCTGACTAGCTGCTTGGCATGTATAATGTGCCTCAAATATATTCTCAGATAAGCACATTCTATGGAAGATACTGTTTGGGTAAAACTATATACTCCCAAAAATAAGTTCTCTTCATAGAATGTCAAGCTTATAGTGTCAAGTAGGTGGGAGATTTCTAACCTCACTTTGCAGATGCGTTTTTTTTCTTGGGTAGCACCACCAAACCACGTGTTCCCTCTGGCTAATTTTTTTAAATAATACATTTTTTAAAAGTAATTTCAAGAATATTACGTCAAAATAGGACTTTACAGATATAGCACACCATCGTTTTTCGCGACAACGACTTTTTGGAGTCGTTTTACCACGAAACGACGCGCGCGGGCCGTCTTTTGAGGCGCCGAAATGGGCGCCGCGGACCCCACCCTGCCGGGCTGCAGGCGGACAACGGCGTGTCGTTTAACGCGCGGACGACGAGAAAGGCGCGTCGTTTAACGCGCGGACGACGCGCCGTGTCGTTCTACGGCTGGACGACGAGCCCCTTCTTATCTCCTCGCCGCGCCCAGCCCAGCCCCGCGTCGGCGCCCTCTCTTCTTCCTCCTTCGCTCTCTCTCGTGTTCATCTTCTGCCCACGCGAAGAGCACCGATTTGGAGCTCAGTTTTGCACCGTTTTCACCAATATCTGCTGCTGAAACACATTAGACAGTTAGTAGAGTCCCGATCTACTAATGGGATAATCTGGTGAGGTGATTTGAGGCATTTTTTAGGGGATTTCGTGGTGTTCTTGAGGGGCAATGGCTATGGTGGAGGCTGGTGGTGCAGCTTGAGTGGAGGTAGTTGTTCTTGAGTGCAGGTTGTCGATCCGTTGAGTGGAGGCAGTTGCACGACAGGATTTCTCACGCTTCAAGGGTAAACCCTAATTTCTTGCTGACTGTAGTCATTTGTGTAGTTTTATTTCATCTGTAGTTTTGAATGTGGTAGGTTAGCTGCTAGATTATTCGGCTATAGGATTATAATTATATTTGCGTGCTATGCAAGATTATTCAGCTATAGGAATATTAGTTTATTTTTTAGCTAAAATCTGCCCCTGTACGGTCATTTGATAAATTGTGGTATTTTTTTAGGCCTGAAGTTATGTCCAGTAATGTAGTGTTTAGGTTCTACTATGGTGACGGTGTCGTGAAAACAAACCAGAATAGAGTTGATTTGAGCGATTTCAATTGTATTGATGAAGTGCTCCAGGATCCTGCAACCATCCCCATTATTGAGCTGAAAAATTGGTTATGTGCTCGTTTAGGGCTCCCTCCCACCCATACTGTCGGTGTGCATGTATTATGGACAAAGTTAAGGATTAAACCTGATTTTTATTTGAGACCGATAGAAGAGCAAGCTAAATGGGTCAAGTGGGTGAAAGCTTGTCTGCATAGGGTAGTTAACCCCAGTGTCTTAGTGCTTCCTGTGGCGAAAGAGCCTGTTTATGATCAGGGCCAGAGTAGTCAGACACACCATGCTGGTGGTGGTTATGATCATGAGCAGAGCAGTCAAGCCGAAGACGGAGGTGGTGGTGGCTACTATAATGACCAGAGCAGTCAAGGCCAAGATGGCGGTGGTGATTATGAACCTGGGCAGAGTAGTTATGCACACACCGATGGAGGTAGTTATGAACCTGGTCAGAGTAGTTTTGCACACACTGGACATGAATCAGCTGAAGGTAGTCAAGGGACAGGAGAAGATATTTTCAGTGGTGAGGTCGATGAGGACGAGATACACGACGGTTGGTTGCAAGATCAGATGGAAGCCGAAGATTCAGAAGGGTACAGTGATAGCTCTTATGATTCCGCTGAGTCTGATCTGGAGGACCAACCTATTCCGGCATCATGGAATCAAGACCACACAGCAGCGATGAATGTGAACGATGGGCACGATTCCTCGTGGCACTATCACGCCAACAACATCTCCATTGGTGCATTATATCCTAGCAAGAGGCATCTACAGGAAGCAATCGTTGAGTGGGCATTGTCCACGCAGCGGGTTTTCAAAACAAAGGTGTCATCCCAGCAATATTTGACTTTGGTTTGCGAGGTAGCTGGGTGTCCTGCGAGGGTCCATACCCATGTTCCTCGATATGACACCAACTGGAAGGTTAGCGATGTTGTGCAGCACACATGTCAACTTGACAATGTCCTGCAAGACCATCGTAATCTCACGTCAACCCTCCTGGCTAGATTGTTATACACTAAGATAGTGGAGACCAAAGCCATGGTGGTGAAAGCTATCATCAACAAAGTTGTTGTCAGATTTCGCTACAATATATCTTATGGAAAGGCTTGGAGGACTAAGCAGAGGGCACTAGAGACAAGATTTGGTTCGTTTCGAGATGGATACGACCGTGTTGTTCGGATGCTGCAGACACTGCAGGCTAGGAATCCAGACACATACCTTGACATCCAACACTTAACATTGCCTCAAGAACCCAATTTGAGGGTGCTGCATCGATTGTTCTTCTCATTTGCTATATGCATAGAAGCTTTCACTCACTGTCGACCAGTCATTTGTGTAGATGGAACATTTCTCACTGGCAAGTACAGGGGCCAGATATTGACTGCTATAGGTCAAGACGGGAACAATCAAGTTGTTCCACTTGCATTTGCTTTCGTGGAGAGCGAGAACACCGAGAGTTGGGTATGGTTTTTCAGGCAGCTAAAGATAGCAGTTGTGAGGGATGTACCGAATGTATGCGTCCTACATGACAGGCATCCGGGTATACTCAGCGCGATGAGGAAGCTGACTCAGCATGCTCCAGATGAACCAACTCCATGGCTAGACATGCAGAGTCGTTGGTGCATGCGGCATCTAGGGGCTAACTTTTTCTCACAGTTCAGGAACAAGGCCCTTATGAACCTATTCAAGAAGCTTTGCAAGCAGAACCAGGCGTGGAAGTATATCAAGTGTCGGGCCTATCTAGATGAATTCACAAAAAAACATGTTAGGCAGAGGAGAGCAGCTAGAGCAGCAGCTGTGGCGGCTCATGCGGCCGCGGTAGCTGCACAGACAGTAGATGGAGCAGCACCACCCGAGGAAGAACCAATTGCTCTTTGCGATTTGCCGGGATTTGACCAACCCGGTACTAGGAGGAGGCCTGGCAGACGGATTAAGAATTTTCAGGAATGGATAGAGCACGAGCCTGCGGAGAGGTGGTCTCTATTGCACGACACTCATGGTGCTAGGTTTGGCGTCATGACTACAAATCTTGCCGAAACTTACAACTTCGTCTTGAGAGGAAGCAGGGCTCTGCCATTAACAGCTATTGTGGAGTGTATTTTCACCGGAACGTTGAAGTACTTCAGAAACAGACTCCAGCTTGCTTAGATGCATATCATAAACAACCCAAACACGAGGTACTGTTCAAAGATAATGGATTACATGAATGCCAAAATGGAAAAGGCTCGGTCTATGCAAGTCGTCGCCATCGGTAATCAAGAACGAAGATTTGAGGTTCGCCTCCCTTCCAACAGGATCGGATCTGGAGAAGAGGTAAAGACACAAGAGGTGAGGATAGGCAATGAGGCTTGGCCGACGTGTGAGTGTACCTGCAACAAACCCAAGCTGCTACATCTGCCTTGCTCTCATGTACTTGCTGCGTGTGGGCGGTTAGGTATAGATGCGAGATCGTTTGTGTCTCCTTATTTTCTTAAGGAGTCGGTGATCAATACATGGACTGGCGAGATGATGGGATGTAGAGTATGGGGCAATTTTAACAAAGTAAACCCCGGTGAAAGGATTTACATCCCAGATCCTGAACTAATGCGGACAGGCAGAGGAAGGCGACAATGTGTTCGGATCCGTAATGATATGGATGAATCTGAAGCCGGGGGCCCTACTAGACAATGTTTTCTATGTAATCGTTTTGGTCATAGAGACACCAATTGCCATATTTTCGGGACTGGAGGAGCGGCTCCTCGTGGACGTGGCAGGCGAGGAACAAGAGGCAGAGGCAGAAACCAGTTTTGAATTTGTAATTCGTATGAAACCATGTTTTAAATTTGTAATGGCTATGGAACTATGTTGTAAGTTTGTAATTCGTATGGAACCATGTTTTAAATTTGTAGCTTATGGAACCATGTTTTAAATTTCTAAGTTGTATGGAAGCATATTCTAAATTTGTAATTCGTATGGAACCATGTTTTAAATTTGTAATTCGTATGGAACTATGTTGTAAGTTTATAATTCGTATGGAACCATGTTTTAAATTTGTAACTTATGGAACCATGTTTTAAATTTGTAATTTGTATGGAAGCATATTCTAAATTTGTACTTCGTATGGAACCATGTTCTAAATTATGCAGATGGCGGGATCTTTGCTTAATGCTGATATTGATAGAAAGCACCGGTCAACTTTATTGGATACAGAACCAGGGAGCTTAAAGCACCTTATCACTCGCACTCCCATGTGTAACTGGATGATACACCCTTATTGGCTGCAGAGGTATGAGACATTTATTCCTAATTAGTATGGAACTATGTTATAAATATTTTAGGGCCATAGTAAACAAATCCTAATTCTATCTCGGTATGCAGGTTGAAGTGGGCCGGGCTACTACCCTTTGTGCGTCTGGTTGAGGCCACTCATACGCAGGAGATAGAAGGACGACACCATGGATTCCAGACCACGCGCATGGCCTACGACGGGTCGTTGCTCACCTGCTTAGTGGATCGATGGAGGCCCGAGACTCACACTTTCCACTTTCGGTGGGGGGAGATGGCTCCTACACTACAGGATGTCTCGTACTTGCTGGGTCTGCCGTTGGCTGGAGTGCCAATAGGCCCGGTGGATGCACCGGAGAATTGGGCCCAAGAAATGGCCCAACGATTCTATGGCATTCGTGAAGGAGTTCCGGAGTTCACGTATGAAAATCATGGGCCCAAATTTGATTGGTTGCAGAACTATCAGGTTCGTTTGTTCCTAAGTATCTTCGTATTTGATCCAACTATTTTCATATCACACAATGCTTAAACTTGTTCTATTAACCAATGCAGATACAGAGGTTCGGGTACCCAGATGTTCTGATGACTGAGCCACAAATTACGCGCAGCCTTGAAGCGTACTTATTGTGGCTACTTGGGAAGGTGATGTTCACCGAGAACCACGTCTCGACCATCAGTGCACGCTACATCCGCTATGCTAGAGAGATCGCGGAGGCGACGTGCCAGAACGACATCACCCAATGGAGTTGGGGGTCTGCTGTCTTAGCAGCAACGTACCGAGGTATGTGCACAGGCTGTACGCTAACCAAGGAAAAATCTGCCTTGCTAGGATGCCCATTGTTGCTGCAGTTGTGGTCATGGGAGAGGTTCCCTATTGGCCGCCCGGAGGTAGCAAAAAATCAGGCGGTTATCGTCCAGGGAGAGCGCCCCATTGTCTATGAGTCTGATATGCTGTTTGACCATGAGAGAATTGACATGCCTACATTCGGTACACATTGGACACGCCGCAAGGTAATTTAAAAGGTTCTGTTAATTGCATGGTCCATATTGCACTACGAAGGAAACTAACAACTATTTAATCCAACAGTGTCGTTTCGCGGGAGAACAAGTAACCCGCTGCTACCCGGCGTTCAGCGAGCAGTTCGACACGTTGAAGGAGGAATCGGTGATTTGGGAGCCGTACACCACAGCTGAAGCAAGAGCAAGATATCCCGGCGGGTTATCTATTATGTGTCGTAGAGATGAGGACTACTGGCTCACTAAATCGAAGATCATCTTTGATTGTCAGGTGGAGGAGATGTCTCAACAGAGAGTCATGAGGCAATTCGGTCTTCGCCAGATGGTAGATCCTCCATCTCCGGAGGCGCCCCTTTCATCGGACGTCCATATGTAAGTTAATATATTATGTATCTATAATTTTACACCGATTGTGTACTTACAAAATCTAACTGCAGGTACTCTCGGAAGGGTACTAAAAGAAGTGCAAATCAGTGGCTTCAACGGGTTAATACTTATATCAATGGTTGGCAGAATGCAACAGATGACGTGTGGACCGCTCATGCGTTTGATATGGACCTATTCCGTGCATACTTACAGAGGTACATGAGCATGACACGGTTGCGTCCCGTCCACCACGCACATGATGATGAAAGATACCATAGCTAGTCGACTATGGAGCCCAGACAATCAACGGTAAATCCATTTTTCTTTGTCACTGCACCTGGTAGCCTATATAATGTGTACTTATCCATTTTACAAATGCAGGACGATATGACATGGGAGCTACAGAATGAAGTGAATCAGTGGGGACGTTCGCTCTCGTCCGCTCCTCTTCTACTACCACGTCAAGCGTGTCCAGGAAAGACTACAAAGTATCTATGCGACCATCACGTGCACGAACGTTTCAGACGTCGTTCAGCACCGAGCAGCACAGCGTCCACCTCGTCACTCCGTGGGGGAGGGCCAGCCGCGTCGCTCCACGCAGACTTGCCCTCCACGTCACTCGACGCAGGAGCGCACCCCGTGTGCGGACCAGACACTTCTCCGAGGCTCACAGCAGGAGACACCCACTGCACCTACCCGCCACGGGCCTCGTCCACGGATCTCACAGCAGGAGACACCGAGAGCTCCACCCCCAGACCAGGCTGGAGGCTCAGCGTGGCAGCAGCAGCAGGAGACACCGAGAGCACCACCCCCAGACCAGGCTGGAGGATCAGCGTGGCAGCATCAGCCGCAGTTTGATTTCGACCAGTGGCAGCAGCAGCCGCATCTTACTTTCGACCAGTGGCACCAGCAGCAGCCGCAAGTCCCATTCATGGGCTATCGTCCTTAGGGTACGCATCTTCCTATCTATTTTGGTTACATGTAGTGTATAATCGTTGAGTACTTAATATTTTTACATGGCAGGAGGATATGGAAACCCAAGCATGTCCTCAATGGGTTCGTGGGCGACTAATGAGGAGGATCAGCAGACTCATCAGGATCAGGTTGACTGGTTTGGACTGTATCAGACGCAGCAGACTCAGGAGACGTATTAGACTCCACCACCTATCCCCACACAGGATACACAGGCGTGGGATGACGGGTCAACTCTACCTCCCCGCAATGTGGTGCCTCCTAGAAGGTACGGATGGCCTACACCGACGCTAGGGCAACCTCGTGACCGGTGGCAGTGATATCTATCTATGTATCTGTCTGCGTATTTGTCTATGTATGAGACTTGAATCTTGTATCGGTCTAGTTATCTGTCTATGTAGCAGACTTGTATCTTGTATCGGTCTAGTTATCTGTCTATGTAGCAGACTTGTATCTTGTATCGGTCTAGTTATCTGTCTATGTAGCAGACTTGTATCTTGTATCGGTCTAGTTATCTGTCTATGTATGAGACACATTTTTTATTCGACAAACACTACAGCATAGCTTGCAACACAATTCAACATAACTTGCGGTAAATAAATAAGAGTGCTCTCTATCCCTACGACTATGCCCTTACACTTCAACGATGCCTTCTTCATGGCCTGCTCTTCTTGCCCTTACCCTTCGACGATGCCTCGTCTTTACCCTTCTTCTTGGCCTGCCTTTCGTCCCACTCAGCTCTCCACTTAGTCCCAACGGCAGGCATCATGAATATATCATCTTCATCTTCACTCTCTTCTAGCTTGTCATTGCTCTTCTTGCCCTTACCCTTCGACGATGCCTCGACCGATGATGGCTTGCCCTTAACCTTCGACAATGCCTCGTCTTTATCCTTCTTCTTGGCCTGCCTTTCGTCCCACTCAGCTCTCTAGTTAGTCCCAACGGCAGGCGTCATGAATATATCATCTTCATCTTCACTCTCTTCTAGCTTGTCATTGCTCTTCTTGCCCTTACCCTTCGACGATGCCTCGACCAATGATGGCTTGCCCTTACCCTTCGACGATGCCTCGTCTTTATCCTTCTTCTTGGCCTGCCTTTCATCCCACTCAGCTCTCCACTTAGTCCCAACGGCAGGCGTCATGAATATATCATCTTTATCTTCACTCTCTTCTATCCAAATCCAAGGGAAGGTGAGGTTCTGCTGCCTTGCCCTTTCATTAGAGAATCTTTGCTTGCTCCACCTAGCATTGATCCGAAGTAGCTCTTTCCGTATCTCCTCTGGAGTCCTCTTCGGCCACCCTTTCCTACGCAATCCCTCACGCAGCTCAGTGAGGAGACAATCACTACCAATTAGTTTCTCCAATGGGGCTGGATTATTGTCTATCATAAATTTCCTAGCCAAATGAAATAGGTCGACGGACATGTCTGGCACGAAACTACGATCGTAGGGAAACATACTGGCTAAAAACAGGGTGGCTGCTGCTTAAACAACTGCGCGAGGAGGGGTTTTTATAGGGTAACATTCTGGCGGGAAAAATTCTAGCGGGAAACATTATGGTGGGAAGCATTTTGGCGGGAAAGATTTTGGCGGGAGATATTTTGGCGGGAAAAATTGTGGCTGGAAACATTCTGGCGGGAAAAATCTGGCATGTTGAAATTACATATACATGACAACACTCTAACTGAAATAAAGATACATCAAGACACTACAACTGAAAGGAAGTTACATCAAGACACTACAACTAAAATTAAGATACATCGGGACACTTCAACAGGAATTAAGATACATCGGTACTGAGACATACGTCTACCTTCCCTGAGTCCAGCGCGGGTACTTCCCGGTCTTGTCCCCATGTTCCTCTGCTGCCCGCGCCTCGGCAGCTCTTTCTCTTAATCTCTTCCTTTCCGCCTCACGGGCCTCCTTGCGCACCTCTTCCTGGCGCTCGCGGATTGCATTCTCTTCCTCCCTTCTCTTCCTGTTCAGCTCGCGGTTTTGAGCTTGCTCTGTTCGGAATTCTTTCATTTCTCTCTCCCGTTCCTTCTTCCCGTTCGCGGCCTTCCTTTCAGCACGTTCCTCATCAAGAAAGATCTCCCTTGCACGTCGGCTCCTGTCCGCAATCTCCTGCACGGCCCAGGCTGGCTGCTCGGTGTCAATCCAATGGTACCACTTGCAAAGTGGAGGAGGAGACTGCAAGCAAATCAATGGAATGAATAAAAGAACACATGATAACATGAATGGTTAATATTAACCATGCTCTGGGAACATACCGGAGGCCTCTCGTACGACGAACTTGCTTGCCGGGGCGGGCTTGCGTCGTAGTTGGGACACATGAAAAACTTCATGCCCATGCAGGTGGAGAAATCGATCGACTCCTTGACCTTCGCGAGATGGCCGCACCAACAACGCTCGTGTGTCACCCCTTGCGGCAACCTGGCATCTTTCGTCTTCGTAGGCCTATACTCGGGGTCCGAACATGGCACACTCATGATGGAAAGGGGAAGGAAATGGGAGAAACAGAGGAATAACAGGATGGAGAGATACCATCTCGGTGCCAGTATTTATAGAGGCAACTACTAGAAATTGGCGGGAGATAACAGCGGGAACAAGGGGCGGGAGAGAAACGGCGGGAAGAATTGGCGGCACAAAACGGCGGGAAGAAGTGGCGGGAGAGAAACGGCGGGAAGAATTGGCGGGAGAAAACAGCGGGAACAAGGGGCGGGACAGAAACGACGCAAAAAATGGGACGGGAAAAATACTGGCGGGAATAGGTGGCGAGAGATAAACGGCGCAAAAAAGTGGCAGGAGAAATACTAGCGTGAAAAATAACGGCGCAAAATAGTCTAACGTACTGTGCGTGATCCATGCAACCGTCATCTTTTCAAAAAACGATTTTGGAATGTCGTTTTTCCAAAAAACGACAACAGCTGTTGTTTTCTCAAAGAACGACTTAGAGCTTGTCAGCCTGCGGTCGTTTTTTCAAAAAACGACAACAGCTGTCGTTTTCTCAAAAAACGACTTACAACTTATCGTTTTTTCAAAAAACGACAGTGTACTATATCTGTAATTTCTTTTTTGGCGTAATATTCTTGAAATTAATTAAAAATAATGTATTATTTTAAAAAAAATAGCTTCCCTCTGTCTCTCTATATAAGGTGGGTTCAGTCGATATCTGGAACCGGGCAACTATGTGGGCCATAACATGTGGTTCTGCCCACATCTAAAGCCAACATAGCGAGGAAAACCAACAATAATTTTAGGTGAGGCTGAGAACCCACCCTTTGCTTATCCTTTATCACCACTCTATTGAAGCAGAGCTTCTAGCTATCTCCAACCACCACATCTTACGGTGCCCACAATCATAGAAGAAACTTGCAGGCGCCACTATTGAGTCCTCGGATGTTCTCGGTGCTGAAGAAGGTATGATGAAGTCCATATTTGCTCGTCCTTTTTTTGATAAATACAACTCAGGTAGAAGTTAATTAATATTGAAGTTGGAACTAACTATGAGTTTGGTAGAGAGTTAGGTGAAATCCGGTTGAGAATTCGATTTAGAGTTTGGTTGTGAGTTTTCTACGGGAACCGCGTGGGTCGGGACACCTCCCCGTGTTTGGCCAGATCTAGATCTAGATCTAGGCAGTTACGTGTGATCGGATACTTGGTTCCCTACGGATCTAGATCTAAAGAAGTGAGGGATTAGAGTGGCTATTTGCCTCCAATGGATCTAGCGCTAGAGAAGGTAGCTATAGCCCCGAACAATGCACAAGTTCATGGTTTCAATTCAGCGGCAGAGATGGTATGGTGAACCACGGATATATTATTTCTTTTGTTTTTGTAAGGTAGAGCCTCACAAGAGTTTCTATGACTAGTCTATCATAGATTTGAAAAATTCTATTAGTTTCGTTAGGTCAAAGACTTGTTGAAATGTGTTTACTTTGTGTAGAAAGATGATGACTTCTTAGTAAATCTCTACCTTCTATTATGTTGGAACCTTCAGATCTTGTAGTGGAGTTGAAAATCTTTACATTCTTTAGTTGAAACCTTTACTTATTTTGTCGATTCTTTGGAGAAGTGAGGAGGTAACATGAAAGAAGACAATCACAACAAATCATTACAAAAAGGTCAAAACTAGAGACCCCATTTGGTTTGTGTTCACTTCTACTCATGAATCTTCCTTGCTTTTCCAATCTTGGTCTTTCATAGTCGAGGTTGTCGTGGCCGTGGTCGTAGACCGAGAAGGTTGCATCTTAGTTGGGATGTCCCATGTATAATTGGTGTAGTAATAAACCAACCCATGGAGATAATTATGTGTGCACTCTTTTAACCTAGAGTTCCGCATATGTCTCATTTATCCTTGGAAATTGTCATATTATGGGCCTAAGAAATGATCATAGTGGTCTAATTGATTCCCCCACCCCCAACACACACACACACAAAATCTTAAGCACCCACTAGTTATTTGATGTCACTTTAATCGATGCTTCTACTACCCTTGGTCATTGCAACCCTACCATGCCACTCTTCCATCCATTAGCGTGTTCTCCTATAACCTCTCCACCTTTTGTTGCATTGGCTTATTGTTTATATTGGTGGTATGCAAACATTCTATAGCTACGTATGAAAAATGAATGTCCAAAGTATCCCCTCATAGAAATACCTATTTTAGTATTTGAGTTAATATTCATGTGCACATATTAAATGGTTTCTCTGGTGGTTGGAAATCGTAGTTGAGAGACTAGGGTAACTGAGCATATGGAATAATTATAGTTATCAATGTAAAAGAACGTAAAATTTCAATATTACATTCCTTCCTACCATTCCACACCTTAGTTACCAATCCTTGAATTGCTATATTTTATTTTATGAGTAAATGATTTATAATTTTCAATGTAAAGGAACCTCAAATTTCAACATTACATGCATACCTATTTTGTAGCAACAATAATAAACCACATGACTTCATGTTCATCTAACCATTGATGAAATTTGAGAATAAATAGGTGGAAATACTTTTTTGTTTACTCTATTATGTAGCGTGTTTCCAGGTTTTACTAACATTTAAATACCAATGCCCACATTAGGTAGAAGCAGATTTAAAATGGAGGTCACGGTTTATAGTTTGTTTATCTCTAGTCTATTGCTATAATTGTTCTCCCTAAATTTAAAATTTCATACGTTGAACTTGATACATTGCAAAGGATCATCCACATGGACAACACCCCTATCTCCATGATTTGTTCCATGCTTGGGCCCCAAGGTTGGGCAGACCTTCCAAATGAGCTACTCCACTCCATCATTGTCTTACTGGAGTCAAATCATGACCTTCTTGCTTTCACTGCCACATGTCCCAGTTGGTGTGCCGCATTCAAGTCAATTAGGTCTACCTTAGGCACACTCTTCCCTCCTCTTATTTTCTGGAATTGTGCCGACCAACAGCGCACCTCTGGTTCCACCATTCAACACACATGGGAGCTCATTGATCTCGCCTATCCAAGTTCTCCTTTGAGGTGTTGGAGTCCCCCAACTTTTTTTGATAGAATGACACTTGTTGATTGTTCTCATGGTCACGCCATATTCTTCTCTGGTAGATCCCATGTCATTCTAGATGTTTTCACTGGTATTACGATTTTAGCTCCACCTTGCCCATTGGTCCAACTCGTACGTAGAGCCTTTATAGCTCCACACGCATCGTCAGATTCATATCTCTTTGTCACCGGTCCACAATGCTTACTTGCTTGGCGAGTTGGGAGTTCATCTTGGTTGCATTGTGACGATATAGACGCGCATAATATCAAACAAATTGTGGCATTCAAAGGTCAGGTCTTTGCAAGGACATGCCAAAAGATGTACACCGTGCACTTGGCACCCCGACTCAACCTTGTGGCACTAAAAGTTGTTTCTAGAGATAATATGGCCTCATCCAAACATTGTGGGACGATGGTTTCATGTGACGACATGCTTCTGCTTCTTACTACTAAATGGGAAGCCTTCTCCCTCAACTTGTCAGTCGAACCCCCTGAGTATGTGAGAGTGGCGGATGAATTCTTGGAGAAGCGGGCATTCTTCCTCGACAAGAAAGGTTTCTGTCAGCCAAGGCAAACCATTAAAGCGGAGAGGATGGGGTTAAAGGGTTGCCAGATCTACACTTTGGGTGAAATGGCTCGAGTATATTCATACCCGGTTGTTGACCGCCCAGATTTGTGGATCTCCCAAGAATCTCGTATTTCAAGGCTAAACAAGCATCTTTTGGGCAATCATCTCGGTCTTGCAACTTGGATATGAGATCCTGTAGTGTAATTTGTGGTTGTATCCCTATAACTTCATGGGGTTTGATGAATTTGTCCAGTCACTATGTTTCCTTCTAGTTTCCGCTGCTCTGATAGACTGTGTGTTGAGAGCTTAATGAAGACTTGTAATATTTTCTATTTGTTGGAGGCACAAACTTGTGGTACCTATTGATGTTTTATTGAACCTTGTTAGGTACTCCCTCCGTTCAGAAATATAAGACATTTTAGCTTTGTGAAATGAATGTATCTAGACGCATTTTAGTGTATAGGTTCACTCCAAACCTCTACGAACCTATACTAAAAGGCGTCTAGATACGTTCGATTCACAAAGCTAAAACGTCTTATATTTCTGAACGGAGGGAGTACTTCTATTTTGTATGATAAAATAGACAGGGGCCTACACCGTGATTGAAATATGTCATGTCCGGTCTTTGCTCTTATGTGTTGTCCATATAGAGTATGCACTAGTTGGGATGTGTGTGAGCTTTTCGGTTAGCATGCTTCGTCTGTTCAACACATCTGTAGCTTGTTGACTTGTTCTTTTCTTTTGAAATGAGTTAATCATACCTTGATAAAGTGTTCTGGCTTGTTGACATACACATTTTGTTTTAGCAGATGTTGACATACACACATGCTGTTTAAAGGAAATTTAGTTTTTTAACAGTAGAAACGAAGAGATCATGGCTGGGCCTAGGAAGCCAGTTAGTGCCAGACCTGATTTGGCCCGGGAACGCTAGCTGAGTAACCCCAGCCCACGCGTGATCAGCAGCTCGTGTCATATAAATTAGGGCTCCCGCAGTCCCGTTCTTCTTCCCTCCCTCCATTGCGATTGCGCCGCCTCCAGTACATTCGACTCCATTGCTCTTTCTCTCTCGATCTCTCTCTTTTTTTTCCTCTGCCGTTGCTTGTTCTTGTTTCTCGGTATGGATCGAATTATGGCGTTTTGTGGCAGTGATGAGACATTGAAAGGCCGGTCTTACGGCTGCCTCCCCGGACGGACACGAATTGGTTCTTGCCATGGTTGTTCATCCTGGGCATGGTAGTAGCGTGATGTGATTCGAATCGGCGAAAGGTTTATCTCTGAGCCTCCATTCTTACCCAGATCTTCTTATTGTGGCCATGCCTGGCTCAAAGCTTTTCCTGAGATCTGTTTACCCAGATCAACATGTTTTTTTTTTAATTTGGCTCGGTATGCGTATTTCTTTTGTTTCGTGGCTGTTCTTTGTGCGAAATCGAAGATTCTTACTACTGTGACTGTTTAACGCGATGAAAAATAATGTCGAGAACTCCTGATTTAATCCTGAGGCGGACGATACGGTCGCCAGAGAAGGCGTCGTGCGCTTTACAATTTTTCGGATATACCGTTTAATTGAGCCACAGGTTGCTTCAAGGTTCACCTGTACAAACCATCATATGATTTCTCTTCTCTAAATAATGATATATATATCCTCACGATGATGAAATTTCTTAAAACCATTTAGGCATATTGGCCACGGATATTCAGTTTGGCTCCTGGCGTGACAATCTGGAGGTTTTTGTCGTACTGTGGGCCCATGGCTACTAAGGGCAACGGTTCTGCTGTGTTCTAACCGGTCTGAGCCGATCGGAGGATCCTCTCTAGCAGGTGATCCATCCGCTGCATCAAATTGGTAATTTAAATAAAAATAATCCAAAATAGAAACAATTTAAAAATAAACCTATCCCAAACTATTTTATATGGGTAACTTTTTTTGCCACTCCCGCCCGCGTGGCGCTACACACAAGTTAGCGGTGCCACTGCTGACGGCGCCACACATCTGCTGGCGCCGCAGCGCTGGCTTGGCCCTGCAGCGCCAGCCAATATGGCGCCACACTTACCGTTGCTGCTCCCATCGGTGCGGCGCGGCAGCCTGTGCCACGCTGGCACGTGGGCCCTCTGCAACGTTAGTTCCGCGTCACTCGGGATGGCGCCGCATCCTAGCCTGCAGCACCATGGCGCACGGCGCCACACAAGCAGCAGCACTAAGACGCGCGGGGCTCGGCCTGACCCTCTTCTTTCTTTTCCTCTCCAACTCCTCACAGAGAGCACACACCCATGGCGGTGGCTAGGGTTGGTCTCCCCTTCCTCTAATCCTTCTCCAATCTGAAGATTTTGCCCGTGGATCTTGTTGTTGAGCACCTCCTCCAGGTATTTGTCCAAGAAATCCCCCTTTTTGTCCAATGAATCTCACTAATTTTGATAGTTTAGAAAAACCCTAGTTCATCCCAAAATCAAGACATATAGTTGATTTATTGATTACTTAAAGGAGGATAGATATGTGGTAGTGTGTCTAGATTTAGAGATGCCAAATGGAGATGGTTGTACCTTAAAAATATTAGTATGTATGCTCACGTATAGATGGCCACATAGAGATGTCAAATATATATGCTTGAAATTATATATGTGCTTGTAGCTAGAAATTATATGCTTGAACTACGATGTTTGTGCTTGAAAATATTTGTAGTATGTATGCTCACATAGATATGGCGGTTAGCAATACTTCATCATGTGCTTGTTAGCCCACATAAAATTTGCTCACATAGATATGACCATATAGAAAGCACTCTATTCATATTAGTATGCCATTTACAATATGCTCGTATTTTTACTTGTACTTTTTTTAATTATATAGTATGTCGGAATCGGAAGAGGAAGAAACCCATGCCCCAACCTATATAGAACATGGGTATGTCGAAGGCACATCGCTTCTTGAGATGACATATGATAAGCATCATCGTGCCTACCTGATGGCCGAGCGGGTAAGAAAAATAAACCCAACTATTCATGTTGTGTTGCTAAAGTTTGATGGACATGTTATAATCGAGCTTGTATGTGTGTAGACTCTTGTTCCCCTACGACTGAGGTATCACGGGCATTTCCAAGAGATGATGACATACGATGATCGGTACACGGTGCATATCCAAGCGCTAGGACTGCTCCCATTCATCCATATGGTCAACCGTGGTACACCGCCCATGAACCCTGCTGCCATCACCGCGCTTGTCGACCGGTGGAGGCCGGAGACGCATAGCTTTCACCTCTGTACCGGTGAGATGACTGTGACTCTTCAGGACATGTCCATGATCCTTGCACTCTCTATCCAGGGGGATCCGCTCTGCATTAACACATCCTCTAACAACTGGCGTGACCGGATGTGTTCCCTTACTGGTGGTAAGTGTCCCGGTGACACTATAAACTCACAGGGGGTAAAATTGAGGGTCACAGCCGGGGCTACTTTCAAGTGGATATCACAGAACTTCAGTACCTGCCCTGAGAATGCTAGTGATGATGAGGTCATGATATAAGCCCGTGTTTATGTGTGGTATGTTATCACGAAGACTATATTTCCCGATGGTAAGGGAAACATGGCTCACTGGCACTGGCTGAAGGCGTTGACTAAAATGGATAAGAAATGGAGTTGGGGTTCAGCGGCATTGGCCTTCTTGTACCGACAGGTAATGAAGTGCTTATATTTTCCCCATCTTTACATGTGCTCTTTGAATGTCCGCATGATTAAACTTTGTTTGCTTTGGTGCGTAGCTGGACGAGGCTTGTCGGAGGACTGGTCCTGAGGCTTACATTGGTGGTCCATTGCTACTTCTCTCGGTGTGGATGTGGGAACGCTTTCTAGTTGGACGGCCCAATAAAATGCCCGCCAAGGATTATATCGATGGAGGGAATCGATCGAGGTGGCCAACTTGGGCTTACAATTGGGACGTGGTCTCCAAGCCCCCAACCGACCTACAAGTGTCGTATATTAGATACACCAATGAGTTTGACAACCTTCTCCCAGAGCAAGTAAGAATTTTCAACCCATATACCATTTAGCATTCTGTTCAACTACTTTTCTTATCGAACTATCTTGTGTGTGATTAAGGTTGTATGGGAGGTATATGGTCCTAGGGACAATTTTGGTTGCGAGGATTTTCGTCTTAAACCGCAGTGCAACGCCAAATGTAATCTCTGGTACATGCAGTGCCCCATGATATGCATGTGGGTTGTTGAGCATCATATGCCGTAGCGGGTTATGAGACAGTTTGGTCTCTATTAGTCTACCCCTCCGGATTGGCAGGACACCGACATCGAGCTTCACCGGTAAGAATTGCTTCTATACATATTTCCCAATACGATGTATGATAGTTGTGTGTGCTAAAAAATGCGATTTGTTCATATACTGGTTGGATAGGCTCAAGAGCAAGAAGACGGACTGAGACAAGATTCACCAGAAGCACGTGTCTCGGTTTCTCATTTGTGTGAAAGAAGCTAAGAAATCAAAAAGAATGATCGCACAACCCCATTGTGAGGATGCTTTCAGCGAGTACCTCCACTGGTTTCTAGAGAACACTCATGTTAAGATCCTACCGGATGCCTATCCAGAAAACATTTTGGAAGAGCCGCTGCCTGGTTTTGACGACCTAAGCAACCTTGAGTACAACCAGATTGTCAAAGAAGGGAGCCAAACCTCCTTTGCTCCCGTGATCAACTTTGTGGTAAGTCGGGTAGTTTTTATTTGTGTTACCACCTCAACAAAATATATAATCCATGTCTTCATTTCCTTGCATGTCAGCGCACGGAGGTCTAGAAGCAGGCGGATGAATTGGAGGGCGCTTTAGAGTTTCCAAGGAACGAGGAGGGCCATAACAAGTTAAGGGATTTCGTTAAGTGGCAGACACAAAAGTTACGTCGCCCCGCGAATTTGCTTGGTTGCCGGGACCCCGAGGTTGCGACATCGTCCAAGCAACGGGCCAAGTCGACATCTGAAGAGGAAAGTAGCCCCGAAGAACAACAATCTACTACAATATGACATAATATGACCGTTGTTATCCTTTAATGAATTGCCATGTATCACAACTCAACTGAGATCATTGTTCTCATTCTAAAGGCCGAAGATGAAGATGAGGCCGTGCCGGACGACATGCTATTGGAGAGGTACCGAGTACAAGCCCGCAATCAAACTAAGCCCAAGGTACGGTCCGCAATCAAGCTTAGGCCAAGGAACCCTCCAATTATCGAGTCCGAGGATGATGAGGAGTCACGCCAGAAGATGGCTCCGAGAAGAGGAGGCAAGAGCAAGCGTGCGAGAAAGTAGTGAACTAGTTGGAAGTGGACTTGTTAGAAGTGAACTTGTTGGAACTTGAATCTGTCGGTATGTTCGTGTGGATTGTGTGAACTTGTGGAACTTGAATCTATCAGTATGTTCGTGTGGATTTGTGTGAACTTGTTGAATTTGTGGAACTTGAATCTGTCAGTATGTTCGTATGGATTTGTGTAAACTTGTTGAATCTGTCATTTTAGGTGGCCAATTGAGTTCTTGCAAACCTCTAGGCCTGCTCTAGCAAATATTCTACTGATTGTCATTGAGTAAATATTTGCACCTGAAGCACGTCTCCAGGGCTGCTGCGCCGGCCACCATGGCGCCGCTCCTCTACAGGGCTGCTGCGCCAGCCACCACGACGCCGCACATCTCCAGGGCTGCTGCGCCAGCCACCATGGCGTCGCATGTCTCCATGCATATATTAGCAGCAGACAGAGGTTTCAGCTACCGCGCCTGGGCAACCGTGGCGCTGCAGCCATACGTGTTCCGCCAACCACCACGGCGCCGCACATCTCCAGGGCTGCTGCGCCAGCCACCATGGCGCCGCACATCTCCAGGGCTGCTGCGCCAGCCACCACGGCGCCGCACGTCTCCAGGCATATATTAGCACCAGACAGACGTTTTAGCTGCCGCTCCTAGGCAACCGTGGCGCTGTAGCCAGACTTGCTGCGCCAGCCACCACGGCGCCGCACATCTCCAGGGTTGCTGCGCCAGCCACCACGGCGCCGCACGTCCCCAGGCATATATTAGCACCAGACAAACGTTTCAGCTGCCGCGCCTGGGCAACCGTGGCGCTGCAGCCAGACGTGCTGCGCTAGCCACCACAGCGCCGCACATCTCTAGGGCTGCTGTGCCAACAGCCACCACGGCGCTGCACCCACTGGCAGGCACTGAAGACTGTGTGTTGCGCCTTTCGCCTCTCACCCTGGCGCTCCATCCAATACACATAGTTCACGTAGTTAAGAAATATCTAAGGGGGCTCAAATTCCTTTGATATTTCTCCCATCCAATACACATAGTTCCCATCCAATACACATAGTTCTCAAAATAAGTTCAGCTAAGGTTCACACATCGCATGAAGAAATAGTGCATCCTGAGCCTCGCCGTCTACAAGTCTAGAACACGAGGCCATTTCCCCTTCTTCTTGCGCTCCTCATCTTCCTCCTGGAAGCACCACGTCGTTTGACACTTCCTTTCCCTCTCCGCATCACGAGCCTCCTTAGCGATGCGCTTCTCTTCCTCTTCTTTCTTGCGACGCTCGTCCTCACGTTGCTTGCGCCTCGCCGTCATCTCCTCGTTACGCACAGCTTCTTGGTACCGACGTCTAACTATTGCACCGTCGATCTCCTGGATAGCCTTCGTAGCTTCAGATTGCTCGAGGTCTATCCAAGTGTAGTACCTGCATACTGGAGGGGGAGACTACAAGATAATAGAGCATGTTATTAATATGATATGGAATAGAGGTTCTTAAATTAAATTGCTTTGTGCATACCGGTGGAGTCTCATACGGGTTGCGGGTACGCACGGGAGAGCGAGCGTAGTTGGCACACATGAAAAACTTTCTTCCCCAAGTATCGGAATTGTAGTCGATGGACTCCTTAACAAGGCAATCATCTTGGCACCAACAAATTGGAACCTCTTTTCCATGGGCCTTGTATGTACGATATGCCCTCCATGGCCTTTCCACTTGATCGGCGCAAGGTGGCCTAGCATTGGACCTCCTCTTCCTCTCCTCATCTTCCTTCTCCTTTTTCTTCTTCATCTCTTCCTCGTCCTTCTCTTTTTTCCTCTTCTTATCTTCCTCTTCCTTCTTCCTCTTCTTCTCCTCCGCTTCATCCTCCTTTTTCCTCAAGTCGCGAGCAAGTTGAACCACCGACTCGAATTCACGAGCAAATGTCTCCTTCCGCTTCCTCTCTTCCTCTTCCTCTTCCTCAACTTCCTTCCTCTTCCTCTCCTCCTCTTCCTCTTTCTCCTTCCTCTCTCTCACCACTGCCAAAGCGTCCGCCCACAACTTCGAGTAGTTCACACCATTCCCTTCATTGTTCTTGTTGGCCATACCTACAATAAGAAAAAAGGTGAAAGTTAGTTAAGTAAGCATGAATGTGAATAATACCGGTTTGAAAAATATAAGCATGAACGATAGTAAAGTAAGCATAAAAGTGTGATCATTTGTTTCGACATACCTATGCGCATACGGATTTGGTCCCGCCAAATAACCTATCACACTAGCCGGATTTGGTCCACGCCATCTTCCTCTACCAAGCCCAAGTGATCGACCTCTTCCTCTACTAAGACCAAGTGATCGACCTCTTTGTTTCCTAGGAGCTTGTTGCCTATGAGCATGTTGGCTACTCCTCCCTTGGCTTGGAACTTGTTGGCTACTTGTCCCTTGGCTAGGAATTTGTTGGCTTAGACAATTTTGTTGGCTACTTGTCTCATGCACCATCGGTGGTGCAAAGGAGGATGTCTGGGAATGTCGATCCTCACCGCATTGAGAATTCCTTAATGGCGATCCGAGATGACACATATTTCCCAATCAAGAGGTAATACCTTGGATCTCAAAAGACGTAAGAACCACTCCCAATTAACATTGTTATCCGCCTCAACCAAAGCAAAAGCTAAGGGAAGCAACCGGTTATTTGCATCATTTCCAATTGCAATGAAGAGAGTGCCACGGAATTGCCCGGTCAAGAAGGTGCCATCAACAGAGATTACCGACCTACAATGTTCGAAGCCCCTTACACATTGTTGAACGCCCAAAAAGCACGCCCAAATACTCGAACATTTCTTCCGTTACGAACCATTGTTTCGGGGCCATATGGCTCGACCACGTGAACCATGCCCGGCTTAGCATTGGCCATTTCTAACAACAACCTAGGGATTCAGCTGTATGATTCTTCCCAACCACCGTACAACATCCTGAATGCGGCTTGCTTTGCCTTCCAGGCCTTCCCGTACTTCACCTCATAGTTAAATAGAGCTTCTACAATCTCCATGACCATCTTGATGGTCATTGTTGGAAGTGATGAAATTTGGTTCGAAAGCCTATAGGCGAGGAACTCGGAGGTTAGCTGGCGGTGCTCGTGCTTCACATCTTTGCCATCCACCCTTTTGCCATGGCACATGTGTGTTGACACATAACTTGAAATGCGCCAATCAGGCCCTCCCTTGTATGGTCTTGCCCGCACAATCCAAGGGCATCCATCATCCTCGCATTTAATAGTGTAACAGTTCTTCACATCCGAGTGAACCACCATGAATGGCCGATGATACCTAATAGAGAAGTCCTTGATCCATTGCTTAAGTTCCAACAATGTGGAAAAACTAAGTCCTTTTGAAATCCCGTTCTTCTCATGGCTACTATCCCGGTACGAAGTTGGCCTTGGTCCAAGCACTACACCTTTGCCACCATCAACCGTGGCTTCATCCGCTAGACTGAGATCGCACATCAAGGGTATCCGAGGATCCTTCCCAATACCTTCTCGTGCACTTCGGCCTCATCCTTCGTGAACCCCTCTTCATCAACCTCTTGATCGTGGCCATCCTCATCCAAGTCCGATGCATACATTCGAGAATATGGGATGTCGTGATCCATGTTCTCTTGTGTAAGATATAGGTCCAAATCTCCAAGAGTGTTGTCATTGAGCTCCACCTTGTCCTCACTTTCCTCATACTCATCATTGTCCTCTCCCAATGCTTCATCTTGGTTATTTGAAACGGGGCACACACATGTCCTCACTTCATGTTGTTGGGTCAAAGGAGGCTCAATAAATTCCTCTTGGTTAATGGGTGGAGGACTCCGAGCTTCATATGGGGAGGCAACTTGTATGATACTCTTTTGCATATTAGCATCAACCTTTTTTGTGGCAAATAGTTCAAGAGCTTTGTCTTGTGATTCGGTCACCACTTCCTTATATGCAACCAAACGTTGCTCAGAGCTAATACGCATTGTATTCCAACGGTTGTGCATCCCAAATCCAACATTGTGCCTACCTTCCAACACAACAACATCATTAGGATCAACCCAATTCAAATCTACCCAAACTTGGTGCAACACCTCGGGATAGGTAGGACTATGCTCAAACACTAGGTCAATCTCATCCGAGTCCGGCTCAATATTGCCTCTCAAGAACCCGTCTTTGTCCGTATGTTGAACATGCACAATTCTATCCATACCTAAAACAAGCATAACAAAACAACGGTAATGAATTCAATAAGTACCTATACCAAATTTTGCACTAACAACATGCTCACAAAACCAAAACCAAAACCAAAACCTTACCGTTATCTTAACCCTAACCCTTATCTTAACCCTAACCCTAAAAATCTTAGCTACCTACACAAGAAGGCTTAGTATACCAATCCTATACAAATACTAACTCTAGATATCTACCAAACATACCATTGCTCCATACAAATTTACATATCCAATGGGGTTCTAGATTTGGACGAATTTTGCAAAATATGAACAAATAACAAAAAAAATGCGGGTGAAATTGAGGGAAGTAGAGGAGAATACCTTAGGGAAGCGATTGGGCAAGAAATCCTCCGAGTTTTCCTTCGAATCTTGTGTTTTTGGTGGAGATTAGACTAGGGGAGAGAGAGAGCCGCGACCACCACCTTCTTGCTGAAGGAAATATGCCCTGAGAGGCAATAATAAAGTTATTATTATGTATACCTTGTATATGATAGATGTTTATTTTGCATGATATAATTGTATTGATAGGAAACATCAATACATGTGTGTTTAATAAACAAAAAGGGTTCCTAGTTATGCCTCTCTTATAGACTAGCTTGTTGATTAACAAGATGATCAAGGTTTCCTGATCATGTACATTGGATGTTGTTAATAACAAGGTCACAACATTTGTGAAATGATGTGATGAACATTCATCCGAAGTATAGCATTACGATCAAGTCATTATGTATACATTGCTATAACATCATACGAAGTAATCTTTATCCTTAGACCATGAGATCATGTTAATTGCTAACACCAGAAGAGTATCTTGATAACATCAAACGTCACACCGTAACATTGTGACTATAAAGGTGGGTTCAATGCTACGAAGGTGTTATGTTGAGGCTCATGGATCAAGAGTGGAATTTGTCAATCCCGATGATGAATAGATATACTCTGGGCCCTCTCGGTGATATCACATTAAGATAGCTTGCAAGCAAGTGATGTGATCACTAGAATGTTATATCACGGGAACGAGAAAATAGTGCATGTCGGTAACGAGATCAAACTAGGTATTTGGATACCAATGATCGAATCTCAGACATGTATTATATCATGATACAAATGGATTAAGTTACTAGCGTTAAAGGTTCTCACGATCATAGAAGTCATCGTTGAATGTGCAGGAGTCAGTATGGATCTCCAGGTCCCGCTTCTGATTATTGATCTAAGAGGAGTCTCAATCATGTCTGCATTATTCGCGAACCGTAGGGTGACACACTTAAGGGTTGCCAGACACCATTTTGGAGCACATATGTTTCAGATGAAAGGATTGCAAAGCGCAGGAATTGTTTCGATAACCGGAATTGTTTTGGGTGAAATTGCAGAAAGTGGTTCTACATGTGATATTGAAATTTTGCAAGGGGTTTTATGTGAATGTTTGTTAATTAAAGTAATTAACAAAATTCTGAATAAATTTAATAAAAGAGTTTTATTAAATGAGAGAGCATTAAACTTAGAGAATTTTAATGCATTTAAAGTGGAGACTTTAAAAGAGAATGTGAAGGGGCATTTTAATGTGGAGGAGTTACCACCACATGAATGGGGAGGTGAGGGGTCACCCCCCATGGGGCGTCAGCCATGGGGAGGGGTACCCCCTCCTCCTATAAAAGGCCACCCCTCTCACCCTTCTTCCTCACACCTCCTCGTGAAGGATCTCTCTCCCCCTCTAGGATTATTTCCCCATGGTCCCGGATTAGCGAGATACATGTTCCCGGTGGCATTTTGTCTGGAAGGAGTTGCTGCTTCCGCTGCATCGCTGGAGCGAGGAGGTGGAGGTTACCAGTGGCATGAACTTGTGTGCGAGGACGGATGCGCTGCTGATTTGCGGCGCTCGGACTTCCACACGATCTTGAGATTGGCAAGTGTACGACTACATCAACCACGAGTTCCTACTCGTTAACAAAACTCATGGTCTTCGAGGGTAAGTTCTCCATGGATATATGTACACCCATTGCTCTGTATCTAGTAGATAGATCTTGGCGTATAGTTATCATCGTAGGAATTTTTCTGCTTTCTATGCTGCAGACCCAACAGTGGTATCTGATACGTCCATTTTGCATCACTATTCTATGTCTTAATTCACTATTATTCATTGATATATTTCGTATTGAGAGGTGATACTTATGTTATTTCATCTGTTTTTGCATGGTTGATGACTTTTGGAGCATGGACCGCTGCAGTCAGGATTCTGATGGAAAAGGTGATGTTTGGAGGCAAAATTCGCGAAGATCAGAAAATCCGAGAAAATATACGGAAAATCCTATTTTTCCAGAAGACTCTGGATGCCAGAAGATGGAGTGGAGGTGGGCCATAGGGGGCCCACACCACCCCATGGCGCGGGCAAGCCTAGGCCGTGCCAGGGAGTGGTGTGGCCGCCCTGGCCCACTCCAGCCTCTCGCCTCTGGCGTATATCAACCTCCCGAAACCCTAAGACTCGGGGAGCGACCACAGAAAGATTCCGCCGCCTCTGCGGGGCGGAAAACACCGAGAGAGAAAGATCTCTCTAGCAGACAGATTTCTGTCGGGGGAATTCCTTCCCGGAGAGGGGAGATCGTCGCCATCAACACCACCATCAAGCTGGACTTCATCGAGATCATCATCATCATCACCACCATCATCACTATCAGCACCATCTCCATATTGCTGTAACAATTGGTTGAATCTTGCTATAGTTCATAGGGGAAACTTTCCCGGTGTTGATTACTCTTTGTAGTTGATGCTATTGAGTGAACCATTGAATTATTGTTTATGTTCAGATTGTTATTCATCATTATTTCATCTCTGATCACGATCCATATGATGTCTTGTGAGTAGTTCGTTTTGTTCTTGAGGACATGGGAGAAGTCTTGTTGTTAGTAGTGGAGTTGTGTTGAGAAAGATTCAATAGATTGTTATTTAAGTTGTGGTGTACTTCTTCTAGTGGTGTCATGTGAACATCGACTACATGACACTTCACATATATGGGCCTAGGGGAATGCATTGTGTATTTGGCTACTAATCGTAGGGGTTGTCGGAGTGACAGAAACCTGAACCCCCGTTAGGAAACCATTGCACAAGGGACGTAAGGGTCTTAGAGTTTAAAGTTGTGGTTGGGTTTATACCTTAATTACTTTCTTGTACTTACGGATGTTTGCAAGGGGGTTTAATCACAAGTATGTATTAAGTCTTGGATGGGGCGGTAATTAGCACAGGTTCACCCACACAACACTTAGCAAGCTAGAGAAGATTAATCGACTATATGAAGCGAAAGCACTCGATAGTCTTCCCATGTGTCCTCGAGAATGTTTGGTCATCTATAGAAATACAACCGGCTTGTCATTTGCTGCATAAATGATTGGGCCACTTGTTGCATTCATTCTTACTGTCTTTTATTTACTCGTACTTTGTTTACTTGCTTTATCGAAAACCCCTAAAAATCTGTTTGCTAAGTATTTGCAGAGAATTCCAGATCCATACCACTAGCCAGCACCTTCTGCTCCTCGTTGGGTTCGACACTCTTACTTATCGAAAATACTGCGATACACCCCCTATACTTGTGGGTCATCAAAACTATTTTCTGGCGCCGTTGTCGGGGAGTGAAGCGCTATTGGAGAGTGGAACTGGTAAATGAAACTTCTACTGTGAGTATTGTTTACTGCTGCTAGTTGCTTTATTTTCGTTATGGATAATTCGCTGAGTTTCTTATTTGGTAATGCTACTACCACTGCTAAGGTAGTAGATAAGCCACCACCTGCTGAGAAAGATGTTTTCAAAATACCTACAAGAATTATTGATCGTGTTATGGATAACTACTATGTTGGGGATGGAACTGTCCATCCCGGTGATCATTTACTCTTTATACACGAATTATGCGGGTTGTTCAAGTGTGCAGGTATTACTACAGATCAAGTTAAGAAGAAGTTATTCTCATTATCACTGAAAGGAAGAGCTGAGGAATGGTATAAGCTGCTGAAGAATGGTCAAGGTCTAGAATGGGAGGAAATAGTGCCTCTCTTTTATTCAAAGTTTTATCCTCCTAGTGAGATTCATAAAGATCGGAATCAAATAGACAACTTTTGGCCTCTTGATGGAGAGAGTACAACTCAAGCTTGGGGGAGATTGAAGTTACTAATGCTCAAATGTCCCATTCATGAGCTTCCCAACAATATTATTATCAATAACTTTTATGCAAGGCTCCCTCTACATGATAAAGATTTATTGGATGCTTCTTGTGCTGGATCATTCACTCGCATGGAAGAAGAAGTTAAATGGGATCTTCTGGACCGTATTTAAGATAATGCTGAAGCTTGGGAGAATGACAAAGGTAGAAATTCAAGTATAAGTTATGATTATGAATGCATTGAATCTTTTATGGGAACTGATGACTTTCAACATATTAAAAATGCTTATGGTCTAGACTCTCAAGCTATTGCTTCTTATTTTAAGGCTTTAGATTCCTACATTGAAGTGCCTAAAAAGAAGTGGAATAAGTATCATGAACCTTATAAAGATATTGCTAAGAGTGTTCCTGCAAGAAATACTGAAGTTTATACTACTAATCATGTCTTACCCAACCCTTACATTGAGAAAATGCCTTTCCCAGTTAAGGTAAGGGAACATTCTATGATAGCTAGTATGGTTAATGAAAGTACGAATAAAGCTGTTGAACCTGATAAACAAATGGTTGATGAACCTATTGTAGCAAATGTGAAAGACTTTGTTGCTAAATATGAAAAAGAGGGACACCCTATCCTTTGTAAGGATACCTCTAATATTGTTTCACAAAGTAGTGTTATGAGAGCTAGTATTCCTGTGTTATCTGTTAGAATAAGTGATCATTGCTATGATGGTCCTTGTGATAGTGATGTCTACGCACTTCTATTCTTATAGACAGTTGTTGGGCCTCCAAGTGCAGAGGTTTGTAGAACAGCAGCAAGTTTTCCCTTAAGTGGATCACCCAAGGTTTATCGAACTTAGGGAGGAAGTGGTCAAAGGTATCCCCTCTCAAGCAATCCTGCAATCAAGATACAAGAAGTCTCTTGTGTCCCCAACACACCCAATACACTTGTCAGGTGTATAGGTGCACTAGTTCGGTGAAGAGATAGTGAAATACAAGTGGTATGGATAATTATAAGTGGTAACGGTGGTAGAGAATAGCTTGATGGCATGGAAAAGACTAAAGCAAAACTGAAATAAAGAAGGAAGCAAGCAAACATGTAACAAGTCTAGTGACAAACGGTGTATCAATGCTTAGAAACAAGGCATAGGGATCATACTTTCACTAGTGAACACTCTCTCATATAAATATCTTCTCTTTATGATACTACTCTTAACTACTCTCCGATTGGACATTCTAATCATTGGTAGGGCTATAACAGTACACCTCAAAGTAAGCCTTTCCCATCTAGAAAACCCCACACTATCACCTTGAGTACTAGATGAGTCCAACAAACACCACAATTTCATAAACACATCCAACTCCAAATATAACTCATAACAAGTATTTGTAATCTCTAGCCTAAGTGCCACCATGGTGAGCACGCTGTCACTTTCACATTTGGGGAGAGCAGAGATTCAATAAAGCACTTGAGTAGCAGAATAGATCTATAGATTACAAGCTCATGATCTCAATAAGATCATGCATAGAGAGAGAGAGATGAACACATAGCTACCGGTAGAACCCTTAGCCTCGAGAGAGAACTACTCCCTCCTCATCATGGGAATCAGCAATGGTGATGGAGATGGCGGTGGAGATCGATGGAGATGGCTCCGGGGGCACTTCCCCGTCCCGGCAGGGTGCCGGAACAGAGACTTTCTGTCCCCCGAATCTCCCTTTCGGTGGCGGCGGCGCAGCAGAACTTTTCGTGGCTGGAGGCTTGATGATTTAGGGTTTTGGTATCGGGAGGCTTCTTATAGGCGAAGAGGCAAGGTCGGTGGAGTGCCAGGGGGCCCACACCACCTGGTGGCGCGGCCAGGGCTAGCCCGCGCCACCACATGGTGTGGTCAGGCCCTGGCCCTCCTCCGTCTCGTATTCTGGCTCCATGAGTCTTCTGGTAAAATATCGACTTTGGCTTTTGTCCGGTCCAATTCCGAGAATATTGATTTTCTGACTTTCCTAGAACCAAAAACAGCAGAACACAGGCACCTGGCACTGTGACATCTTGTTAATAGGTTAGTCCAAGAAATCATATGAAAAGTACTCCAAAGTTGGAACAAAACACAAGAAAGTAGATAAAACCAAGCATGGAACATCAAAAATTATAGATACATTTGCAATGTATCAACATCCCCAAGCTTAACTCCTGCTCGTCCTCGAGTAGGTAAGTGATAAAAAGAAATAATTTTTGAGGTGACATACACCATCAAAGACTTGGTCAAAGTATTTGCAAAACATTCAAAGCTGGGATCATAGTACTTCAATCATAACATGAAAGACAAAGTTCTAGCAATAAGCAAAGAAACTATGATGCAACATGAAAAGGCACAAACAAAAGATTCATGAATAACAATGCTTTGCAAGACGTTTGTTTGTTTCACATAAAGAAAACATAGCATAATAGTATTCAGCTTGTCCCTCATAGAGTAGCAAGTATAAATGCATAGGACACCTTCAAAGTTTATAAGAGTGACTAGATACAAATAGTTTAAAACAAGCAATATCAAAGCTATGCATCAATCAACAAGTCTTGGGACAATGCACATAGAACTAAGAATGGCCACTATGCTCTCAAAGTAGGTGCATAAAGATAGAAGGTGGAGACTCAATATATAAGTGGAAGAAAGGGCTTTGTAAAAGAAAGTAGGGATTCAAGTCTCATAAAGAGCTTCCAAAAATTATGGTACTTGTAGTTTTCAGCTCTCATTGCCCCTATCATAAGCATCTTTAAGGTGATTAAGGTTAAAGTGACACAACTAAGAGGATATGCTTGACAAGTTATAAACCGAAATCTCATGCCCCTTACTTACGAAGACCGATCCTCATGCTACTCAACTTCAGTCACGAGTAAGCTCTTGTCATTGTAAGTACATGTGTATCATTAAGAACCGCCAACGGGGTACCCCTTGCACATGATACGGGAGCTTTCTCATAACCAAAATGACAAGGCAAGCAGACAATGAGCATCTCAGCGCTCTTTTTATTTGCTATTTGCATAGGTTTTTATTGAGGATGCTTCATAGAGTGCTCATTATGGTGATGCTGCAAGTTTCCACCATGATTAGGCATGGCTTAGGCTAGCGGCCCAGGCGTTTCTCTAACATACATACAAACTCCATGATCTTACAAGTTCCACATTTATTTCACACCGCCGAGATCCGTAAGCAAAAGAACATGATATCAACGGGGTACAAAGTACAAGTGCAATGTTGAAAGCGTTCCCCATGAAACATGGTTCTGCTAATTTCAACTTATAAAGCGCAAGCATATACACAACAAAGAAGGACCCAATGGTTCAAGTTTATTAGAGGCAATAAATTAAAGTGTGCCATCAAGTTCGTGAGAGCTTTAATCACTAGTTTTCTCATAACAAGTGGAAGGTAAACAAAAGCATGAATGTACTTGGAATAGCATAAGCTAGTAGGTAGGTATGGTGGACTCTTTGGAATAACTTGGTTTAGGGAGTTGGATGCATGAGTGGAACTCATTCTTGTTGTGGAGGCTAGCAAAAGACTGGGAGCGACAAACTAAGAGAGCAATAATGACCATAATCATGCAGAGCGACAAAACATAATTGATCAAAGCATAAAGTGATACTACAAGTTGAAAACTAAAGGATCATAAAGGCTATGGTGACTTTAGATAGTCATAACATGGTGCGAGCATGCGCCAAGTCAACCCAAATAAAGCATCAAAGGAGAATACCACTATGCTATGCTTTAATATGCTAAAATAACGCATGATTCATCCAAGGCACATTAAGAAATCTCAATTGTTTATAACAAGTCATGCTACAACAAAGAATACTAAGCATAAAGCCAAAACAATATCAAGCATGGCATGAAGCATAGGCCACAGTCAAAAACAAGCTCTCTTTACCACTTAAGCATGAGCTTTCCCACTCTTTTCCAATCCAAACCAGACTATTTGAACACCAATGTATGAATGAGGGGGTCCAACCAATTTATTCAGCAAACTAAGCAAACCACGCAAACTAAAAACCAAAATGAAAACGAAAAAGAAGACGCTCCAAGAACAACACAACTGTGCATGAAACAATAAAAATGAAGCGTTTGGAAGAAACCTGGAATTTTTATTGATGAAGAAGGGGATGCCTTGGGCATCCCCAAGCTTTGACGCTTGTACTTCTTGGATATTTCTTGGGGTGACACGCGTGGCATCCCCAAGCTTGAGCTTTAGTCCATCCTTCATCTCATTACTCATTCCTTCCATACACCTGAAATTTTTCCTTCATACAAAACTTCACACAATCTTTATTAGAAACATTAGTGTACTTAAGATAAATAAGTCTTAAGGTTCAGTTCTAACACCAAATAAATTCCCATTAGAACACTAGATACTGTAGCACTTCCCTCAAAAAGCTCAATTCCCCAAAAGAACTCAAAAAGGAACCAACAAGAAGCAAATGCAGAAAATGGCAGAAATCTGTCAAAACAGACCAGCAGGTAAAGACGAATTTTTTTGAAGACCTTCTGTTGCTTAAATCAAAAAGTGTTGAACTAACGAAAGTTAGATAACAACCTGGGGCAGAAGAAAAAAAATTACAGCTCAATCCTACTTACAGAGCTCTCTGCGGAATTTTTATGGTGAAGCACAAAAATCTATTTCGGGACAGCAACTTTCCCAATCATTACTTCTCTCTCATTAGAGGTTACTCTTGGCACACAAAGCAAATAAAAAGGATAAGGACCGGTTATTACAGAGGTAATAACTTCCAAGACTCAACTAAAACTCTTGGGTTATCTCCCAACAAGTACTTTTCTTTAACGCCTTTAAGTTAGGCATAAAAATTTGAGAAGATGCTCACATAAGAAATATGAATTGAAGTAAAAGAGAGCATCAAGAAGCAAATTCAAAGCACAATTAAGTCTAACCCACTTCCTATGCATAGGAATCTTGTAAAGAAACAAGTCATGAAAGCACAAAGCAACAAGCATAAGAAAGCAAAACAAGTGCAACTTCAAGACTTTTAACATAAAGAGGGGAAACTTAATATTATTGAGACACATAAAACCATGTTTCCCTCTCTCATAATAACTTTCAATAGCATCATGAATAAAATTAACAATATAACTATCACATAAAACATTTTTGTCATGAGCCACATGCATAAAAGAATTAATACTCCCCATATAAGCATAGTCATTCTTATTAAATTGTAGTGGGAGCAAATTCAAAAAAATAGCTATCATTATTATTCTCATCACCATAATCATAAAATATAGGAGGCATATTGTAATCATAATTACTTTCCTCCTCAATAGTAGGGGGACTGAAAATATCATATTCATCATTGTAATCATCATATATTGGAGGTTTTGTATCATCATAAGCAATAAAATAGCTATCTTCCAAAGTTGGGGAACTAAAAAGATCATTTTCATAAAAACTAGCTTCCCCAAGCTTAGACTTTTCCATAGCATTAGCAATAATGGTGTCCAAAGAGTTCATACTAACAACATTGCTATTAGCATGCAAGTAAAGTTCCATAGGTTTTTTAATTTTCTCTTCAAACACTTCATGTCCTAACTCAAGATAAATACTATAAAGCTCTCTAATTTTGTTGTTGTTTTCCATTAAGCCTAACTAGTGAAAACAAGAAACAAAAAGACAAAATTTTAAAATCTAAAGGAAATAACTTCGAGCACTCACACCGGAGGATGTGAGTACCTTTTACCTTACCTCCCCGGCAACGGCGCCAGAAAATAGGCGTTTGCCGTGGGAGGTTCTTCTTCTTTAATCCTCCGGTGTGAATACCTTTTACCTTACCTCCCCGGCAACAGCGCCAGAAAATAGCTTGATGTCTACGCACTTCTATTCTTGTAGACAGTTGTTGGGCCTCCAAGTGCATAGGTTTGTAGAACAGCATCAAGTTTTCCCTTAAGTGGATCACCCAAGGTTTATTGAACTTAGGGAGGAAGTGGTCAAAGGTATCCCCTCTCAAGCAATCCTGCAATCAAGATACAAGAAGTCTCTTGTGTCCCCAACACACCCAATACACTTGTCAGGTGTATAGGTGCACTAGTTCGGCGAAGAGATAGTGAAATACAAGTGGTATGGATAATTATAAGTGGTAACGGTGGTAGAGAATAACTTGATGGCGTGGAAAAGACTAAAGCAAAACTGAAATAAAGAAGGAAGCAAGCAAACATGTAACAGATCTAGTGACAAACGGTGTATCAATGCTTAGAAACAAGGCATAGGGATCATACTTTCACTAGTGAACACTCTCTCATATAAATATCTTCTCTTTATGATACTACTCTTAACTACTCTCCGATTGGACACTCTAATCATTGGTAGGGCTATAACAGCACACCTCAAAGTAAGCCTTTCCCATCTAGAAAACCCCACACTGTCACCTTGAGTACTAGATGAGTCCAACAAACACCACAATTTCATAAACACATCCAACTCCAAATATAACTCATAACAAGTATTTGTAATCTCTAGCCTAAGTGCCACCATGGTGAGCACGCTGTCACTTTCACACACATGGGGAGAGCAGAGATTCAATAAAGCACTTGAGTAGCAGAATAGATCTATAGATTACAAGCTCATGATCTCAATAAGATCATGCATAGAGAGAGAGAGATGAACACATAGCTACCGGTAGAACCCTTAGCCTCGAGAGAGAACTACTCCTTCCTCATCATGGGAATCAGCAATGGTGATGGAGATGGCGGTGGAGATCGATGGAGATGGCTTCGGGGGCACTTCCCCATCCCGGCAGGGTGCCGGAACAGATACTTTCTGTCCCCCAAATCTCCCTTTCGGTGGCGGCGGTGCAGCAGAACTTTTCGTGGCTGGAGGCTTGATGATTTAGGGTTTTGGTATCGGGAGGCTTCTTATAGGCGAAGAGGCAAGGTCGGTGGAGTGCCAGGGGGCCCACACCACCTAGTTAGACTTAAATGTGTGTGTTTTTGCTTCTTAATGCTCTCTTTCACTTCAATTCATATCCCTATGAGAGCTTCTTCAAAATTATCCTGCCCATCTTAATGGCTATAAAGAAAGAGCTTTATGGGAGACAACCCAATTTGTTTTTGCTTTTAGTTTGTTTTTGTTTCTTTGAGTCTTGGAAGTTATTACTTCGATAATAACTGCTCCTTATCCGTTTTGTTTGGTTCTTGTGTCAAGATCAACCTCTAATGAGAGAGAAGTAAGATTTGGGGAAGTTGCTGTCCCGAAACAGATTTTTGTGCTTCACCGTAAAAATTTGTGAGAGATCTCTGTATGTTGGTTTGCGCTGTAATTTTTTGTGCTTCTGCCCAGGTTGTTATTTAACTTTCGTTAGTTTTGCACTTTTTGATTTGAGCAACAGAAGATTTTCGAAAAAATTGATCTTTATCTGCTGGTCTGTTTTGACAGATTTAGCCACTCTTGCATTTGCTTCTTTATTCGATTTCCTTTTTGAATTCTTTTTGGGCTTTCAGAAGGAGTTGCTACAGTAGATTATGTTTTGATGGTTTTTAGTTGAAGTTGGACTCAAAAGGTTTTATCACTTCACTTATACTAATGTTGCTAATAAGAACTGTGTGAAGTTTTGTGTGAAAGAAATTTCCAGGAAGTGGAGATAATGGTGCAATAAGGAAGAGAAAGGTTTTATGACTCAAGTAATAAGTATATGAAGATGAAGATATCGATGATATTCAAGTGATGACTCTGGAAGGATCCAATCAATACCAAATTCAGAGACCTACAGAGTCCGTTTCCAACTAGGTAACAGCTCTGGTAAGAAAAGTTCCGCGAAAATACAATCCAACTATATTTTTGCAGTTTTCAGTCAATAAGGAAAGCTACGAAGCGAAAAAGGGACAGAACCGGAGCCAGGGTGGCCCACACCACCCCATGGCGCGGGCCCACCCCTGGCCGCGCCACCAGGTGGTGAGGCCACCCAGGACTCCGTCTCCGACCCGTTTTCTCCCAGCACCTTCCTTTTGATATGAAACTTCGTAATATATAACCCCCCGGATCTTCCGAGGTTCGTATATCGTGTTTCCGTCGTGTTTTTGTTTCGATCTGTTTCTGCCAGGTAGAATCCCAGATTTGGAGCCACAATGTCTTCCTCTGGATCATCCAAAGGAGATTCTTTAGAGGATATCATCAACCCATACATGAGAGAATTGAAGATTCATCCCAAGGAGTTGTTGCTCGAAGGTGGGGAGGTCCGGATTAAGGAGGTTCAAGGCCCTAAAGGTGAAGGAAGTCTGGAGGACTGGATGGAAGCACTGGAGCAAGAAGTCTTTAGGTACAGGAAGATGACGGAGCGTGAAGTGGACATCATCCATAAGATTTGTTTCGAACTCATCGCCGAGCACCAAAAGGAGACAGCTGAACTCAAAGACGAAGTCTTCTCACTCCGCCAAACAACCAACGAACTGCAAGCACAGTTCTGTGACGTTTAAAATCAAAACTGTGAGTATGAGGCTAGATTTAAACGCATAAGTGCTGCTGCAAGTTTCAGGATGTTGGAAACCACGATGTCTTTTGCTGATGTGAAGCCTTTACCCTAGAAGACGGACAAAGAGGAGAGCATACCACCACCACCAAAGGAGTGATTCGTCATCAGGTTTGACATCCCCTTGGTTTGTTCTAAGCTTGGGGGAGTGCCGCGGTATCATATCACTATCTTCCATTCTTTTTACCTTATTAGTAGAGTCATATCATGAATAGAGGAGTTATTATGTAGTATGGTTTGCATTATGGAAGTGTCCCCTCTCTCGTTAGATTTGTATCCCTTGGTGTGAGTTTTCGTTATGGAATACTAATGATAAGTTCTATCATTCACTCTTTTGCATAGCTTATGTTAGTTTTCAATTTGTGGTTATATGATTGATCTTGTTGTTAGTATTGGTAGCACTCTGGGATCATTGAGTTAATTTAGTTGGTTTTTGCAAACCTGGATCGGTCAGTAGCAAAACCCTTTTTGAGAGTTGAAAAGAAAAAGATGGAAGTACTCAAGAGAAAAATAATTTCATCATCTTTCTTTCTTGATTTGCGCATAAGTTTAGTATTCTCTAGTTAAGATCTTTTGTGCTTCCAAGGAAGATTGCATGTTTGTCTTTATCATTTGTATGTTTGTTTGTTTCCTTCAACTCTTATACTTGCTACCCAGCCTTGCTAGCCAAAAACCTGTACTGAGAGGGAATTCTTCTCGTGCATCCATCTCCCTCAAACCAAAACCTTTGCCATTTGTGTCCACCATACCTACCTAGTAGCATTATTGCTATTCCAAGTAAATTCTTGTTTTGTCTACCTCCCAAATTAAACTTGTTATGCGAAAATTAGTGATTAAAGCTCTCACAAACTTGATGGCACACTTTACCTTCCTGCATTTAATAAACTTGAACCATTGGGTCCTTCTATGTTGCGTATATGCTTGCACTTTATGAGTTGAAGTTAGCAGAACCATGTATCATGGGGACCGCTTTCAACACTTCCTTGGTACTTGTACCTAGTTGATATCATGTTCTTTTGCTTATGGATCCCAGCGGTGTGAAATAAAAGTGGAACTTGTAAGATCATGGAGTTTATATGTGTGTTAGAGAAACGCCTGGGCCGCTAGCCTAAGCCATGCCTAATCATGGTGGAAACTTGCAGCATAACTATAGTGAGCAGTCTATGAAGCATCCTCAATAAAAAACTATGCAAATAGCAAATAAAAAGATCGCTGAGATGCTCATTGTTTGCTTGCCTTGTCATTTTGATTATGGGATAGCTCATGTGTCCTGTGCAAGGGGTACCCCGTTGGCGGTTCTCAATGATACGCATGTATTTACAGTGACAAGAGCTTGCTCGTGACTGAAGTTGAGTAGCATGAGGATCGATACTCATAAGTAAGGGGCATGTGATTTCAACTTATAACTTGTCAAGCATATCCTCTTAGTTGTGTCACTTTAACCTTAATCACCTAAAGATGCCTATGATAGGGGCAATGAGAGCTGAAAGCTAGTAAGTATCATAATTTTTGGGAGCTCTTTATGAGACTTGCAATCCCTGCTTCCCTCTGCGAAGGGACTTTATTTTACTTTGTAGTTGAGTCAGTAAACCTATTCCCTTCTATCTCAGCAAGTATTTTGAGTTGATGTGTTTCATTCATTCATATGATGATTTATTCATTCATGTTTCTTATGTTCCTTGTTTTGCACATTGCTCTTATCTTGATGTTTACTACTTTGAAAGCTATCATTGAAAAACCAGCTATTTGTGAACTCCAGCAAATTATGAACTATTCTTTGACCAAGAGCTAAGTTTGCCATTACCAATTATGATTCACTTTATGTATCTTTATTGTGTTTCCTTTACTCATTGCAAGTTGAGTTGTATAATAGTGAGTTGTCTTCTATTATGATCTATGTATTTGATGAATGTGATGCTTCTTGTCCGTATTCCTTTATCGACTCTTCACTCCATAAACCCGAGGTCATGTTTATTGAGCTCAGTTTCACTTGGGGACAAGCGAAGTCTAAGCTTGGGGGGAGTTGATACGTCCATTTTGCATCACTATTATATGTCTTAATTCACTATTATTCATTGATATATTTCGTATTGAGAGGTGATACTTATGTTATTTCATCTGTTTTTGCATGGTTGATGACTTTTGAAGCATGGACCGCTGCAGTCAGGATTCTGATGGAAAAGGTGTTGTTTGGAGGCAAAATTCGCGAAGATCAGAAAATCCGAGAAAATATACGAAAAATCCTATTTTTCCAGAAGACTCAGGATGCGAGAAGATGGAGTGGAGGTGGGCCATAGGGGGCCCACACCACCCCATGGCGCGGGTAAGCCTAGGTCGCGCCAGGGAGTGGTGTGGCCGCCCTGGCCCACTCCAGCCTCTCTCCTCTGGCGTATATCAGCCTCCCGAAACCCTAAGACTCGGGGAGCGACCACAGAAAGATTCCGCCGCCTCTGCGGGGCGGAAAACACCGAGAGAGAAAGATCTCTCTAGCAGACAGATTTCTGTCGGGGGAATTCCTTCCCGGAGAGGGGAGATCGTCGCCATCAACACCACCATCAAGCTGGACTTCATCGAGATCATCATCATCATCACCACCATCATCACTATCAGCACCATCTCCATATTGCTGTAACAATTGGTTGAATCTTGCTATAGTTCATAGGGGAAACTTTCCCGGTGTTGATTACTCTTTGTAGTTGATGCTATTGAGTGAACCATTGAATTATTGTTTATGTTCAGATTGTTATTCATCATTATTTCATCTCTGATCACGATCCATATGATGTCTTGTGAGTAGTTCGTTTTGTTCTTGAGGACATGGGAGAAGTCTTGTTGTTAGTAGTGGAGTTGTGTTGAGAAAGATTCAATAGATTGTTATTTAAGTTGTGGTGTACTTCTTCTAGTGGTGTCATGTGAACATCGACTACATGACACTTCACATATATGGGCCTAGGGGAATGCATTGTGTATTTGGCTACTAATCGTAGGGGTTGCCGGAGTGACAGAAACCTGAACCCCCGTTAGGAAACCATTGCACAAGGGACGTAAGGGTCTTAGAGTTTAAAGCCGTGGTTAGGTTTCTACCTTAATTACTATCTTGTACTTACAGATGTTTGCAAGGGGGTTTAATCACAAGTATGTATTAAGTCTTGGATGTGGCGGTACATTAGCACAGGTTCACCCACACAACACTTAGCAAGCTTGAGAAGATTAATCGACTATATAAAGCGAAAGCACTCGACAGTCTTCCCATGTGTCCTCGAGAACGTTTGGTCATCTATAGAAATACAACTGGCTTGTCCTTTGCTGCATAAAGGATTGGGCCACTTGCTGCATTCATTCTTACTGTCTTTTATTTACTCGTACTTTGTTTACTTGCTTTATCGAAAACCCCTAAAAATCTGTTTGCTAAGTATTTGAAGAGAATTCCTGATCCATACCACTAGCCAGCACCTTCTGCTCCTCGTTGGGTTCGACACTCTTACTTATCGAAAATACTACGATACACCCCTATACTTATGGGTCATCAGTATCAGAGCCTGATCTATGCATAGGTGCTTTGTACGGGTAATACACATATGTTTATATGTGGGCGATGATGATTATGTTATTGCATATTCTATGTATTTTGGATATTGGTGGCATAGTGGGGTGAAGCGGCCCGAACCAACCTTAAATGTCATCGTACATGAGACCGGTTCCACGATTGACATGCAACTAGTTTTGCATAAGTGGCTGGCGGGTGTCTGTCTCTCCTACTATAGTTAATATCTGATTTACAACGAGTTGCTAATAACTTGGTTATCCTCGTTGTGGTTCATATTCATAGGTAACACTGATTCTATCTCCAAAAGCCCTAAGCCACGTAAAACTTGCAATTGATAAATTAGAGGCGTCTAGTTTAGATCGTTGCTGGGCTAGTGTCTTGATATGGTCTCGTTGTAAGTAAATGTATGATAGATACTCTTACAACACACTTAACGTGTAAGTTCCATAGACCTTGGCCTTAGACACAAGGAATGATATAGATCATACCACGATGCAAATGATAGAGATCAAATGCATGGACCATATCATCTCACTTTACACATTAGATGTTAGCATCTTATACTGCTAGTTTGGCGCTTTTGGTAGCATTATAAGATGATCCCTCATTTAGATATCAAGATAAAATGTGTTCTTCCTTCAGTATGCACTGTTCTATGGATCGTGTTTCGAGACATCACGTGATGATCGGGTGTACTCGACTCCGTGCTTTCATACAACGGGTGTAAGACAGTTTTACACACACGGAATACTAAGGTTCTTACTTGACGAGCCTGGCATGTACAGACATGGCCTCGGAACACGGACCGAAAGGTTAAGCATGAGTCATATAGTTGATATGATGCCCATATTGATGCTCGCCTTTGAGGCTACACCGACTCACGTGATGATCGGACTTGGTGTAGTGGATTTGGTTCATGTAATCACCAAAAAGACACGAGGGATGTCGTTTTTGAGTGGGAGTTCATTAGTAATTTGGATTAGTTGAACTCAATCTATCATAAACTTAGTCTAAATAAACTTTACAAATTCTGTTGTAGATGGCACCACCTGCTTATAATTTCAATATGTTCATGGAGAAAGAGAAGCTTGCTACAAATGGTAGCAACTTCACCAACTGGGCTATAAATTTGAGGATTCTCTTCACTGCTACACAAAAGCAATATGTGCTAGAGGCGCCGCTAGGCCCCCACCAGCTCCTGATGCCCCTGACGAGGAAAAGAATGTCTATATAACTCGTCAGGAGGACCACAACTTAGTTCATTGCGGCATACTGTATGGGCTAGAGCCAGAACTTCGAAAGCGTTTCGAAAATGGCAATGCCTTTGATACCATGGGAGAATTGAAAATTATTTTCAATACCCATGCTGCCGTAGAGAGTTATAATGCTTCTGAAAAGTTCTTTAGCTGCATGATGGAAGAGAACAACTCCGTTAGTGAGCACGTACTCAAAATGTCTAGGTATGCCGATAAGCTTGTGTCCTTGGGAATAACGATTCCCATTGACTTAGGCATACATCATGTTCTCCAATCTCTGCCACCTAGCTACAAGAGCTTCGTGATGACTATAATATGAAGGGCATGAAGAAGTATCTTCCCGAGCTTCTGTCAATGCTTAAGACTATAGAAGTGGAGATTAGGAAAGAACATCAAGTGTTGATGATCAATAAGACCACCGGTTTCAAGAAGGACAAGAAAGGCAAGCAGGAGGGAAAAAAGGGTGGAAAATCTGTTGCCGCACCTGAAAAGAAACCCCGAGCTGGCCCTAAGTCTGATACCGAGTGCTACTATTGCAAGGGGACTGGCCATTCGAAGCACAACTGCCCCAAGTATTTGGCGTACAAGAAGGTCGGCAAGGCAAACAAAGGTATATGTGATATACATGTTATTGATGTGTACTTGACTATTTCTCGCAGTAGCACCTGGGTATTTGATATGGGATCAGTTGCTAATATATGTAACTCGATTCAAGGGCTGTGGAACAAGCGACGGCTAGAAAGGGATGAGGTCACGATGCGGGTCGGCAATGGATCAAGAGTTGATGTGATCGCCTTCGGAACGCTGCCTCTCCATATGCCATCAGGATTAGTGATAAATCTAAATAATTGTTATTTTGTGCCTGCACTGAGCATGAACATTGTATCCGGATCATGTTTGATGCGAAGTAGTTATTCCTTTAAATCTGAAAACAATGGTTGTTCAATTTATATGGATAATATCTTTTATGGTCATGCACCTGTGTTGAATGGTTTATTTCTATTGGATCTTGATAGTAGTATTATGCATATTCATTGTGTTGATGCTAAAAGGGTTAAACTTGATAATGATATACCTACATATATGTGGCACTGCCGTCTAGGTCATATTGGCGTTAAACGCATGAAGAAACTCCATTCTGATGGACTTTTGGAATCACTTGATTTTGAATCATTTGATACATGTGAGCCATGCCTTATGGGCAAGATGACTAGAACGCCGTTTTCCGGTTCAATGGAATGGGCGACAGATTTATTGGAAATCATACATACTGATGTGTGTGGACCAATGAGTGTGTCAGTGCAAGGTGGATATCGTTATTTTGTTACTTTCACAGATGATTTGAGTAGATATGGGTATATCTATTTGATGAAACATAAATCTGAAACTTTGGAAAAGTTCAAGGAATTTCAGAATGAAGTGGAAAATCATCGTAACAGAAAGATCAAATTTCTGCGGTCCGACCGTGGAGGAGAGTATCTTAGTTACGAGTTTAGCACACATATGAAAAATTGTGGAATAGTTTCACAACTCACGCCTGCCGGAACACCACAACATAATGGTGTGTCGGAACGTCGTAATCATACTTTATTGGATATGGTTCGATCTATGATGTCTCTGACTGACTTGCCACTGTCATTTTGGGGTTATGCACTAGAAACTGCTGCATTCACTTTAAATCAGGCACCATCTAAATCTGTTGAAACGACACCGTACGAATTATGGTTTGGAGACAAACCTAAGCTGTCATTTCTTAAAGTTTGGGGATGCGATGTTTGTGAAGAAACTTCAGCCATATAAACTCGAACCCAAAGTGGAAAAATGCGTATTCATAGGATACCCTAAGGAAACGATTGGGTATACCTTTTATCACAGATCCGAGGGCAAGGTTTTTGTTGCCAAGAATGGATCCTTTCTTGAGAAGGATTTTCTCACGAAAGGTGTGAGTAGTCGGAAGGTAGAACTCGAAGAGGTTATTGAACCTTCTCTTCATGAAATGGCAAGTAGCGCAGCACCGAAAGTTGTTTCGGAGTTGACTTCACCTAATGAAGAGAGAGCTAATGATATTGATCATGAAACTCCGAAAGAGGACACTACCGAACCTCGCAGGTCAAGCATGACACATGCAGCTCCTGAACTATACAACAATCCTGTTATGAATTTCATGATTGATGAAATAGATGACCCTGCGATGTATGAAGAAGCGATGATGAGCCTGGATTCCAACAAATGGCTAGAAGCCATGAAATCCGAGATGGAATCCATCTATGAAAACCAGGTTTGGACCTTGGAGGACTTACCTCACGATCGAAAGGCCGTTGAGAATAAATGGATTTTCAAAAGAAAAAGTGATGCTGATGGTAATGTGACCATCTATAAGGCTCGACTTGTCGCAAAGGGGTTTCGACAAATTCAAGGAGTTGACTACGATGAGACATTCTCTCCCGTAGCGATGCTTAAGTCGGTTAGGATTATGTTAGCGATTTCTGCATATTTCGATTATGAAATATGGCAGATGGATGTCAAAACTGCGTCCCTCAATGGTAATATTGAAGAAGAGTTGTATATGATACAACCTAAGGGTTTTTTTCGATCCTAAGGATGCTAATAAGGTATGCAGACTTCAGCGATCCATCTATGGACTGAAGCAAGCATCCCGGAGTTGGAATCTCCGCTTTGATGAGGTGATCAAAGAGTTTGGATTTGTCCAAACTTATGGAGAGGCTTGTATTTACAAGAAAGTGACTGGGAGAAATGTGGCATTTCTGATATTATATGTGGATGACATATTATTGATTGGAAATGATATTGATCTTTTAAATAATGTTAAAAGTTATCTAAACAACAAATTTTCGATGAAAGACCTTGGTGAAGCTTCATATATATTAGGCATTAAAATCTATAGAGATAGATCAAGACGCCTAATTGGGCTATCGCAGAGTACATACCTTGATAAGATATTAAAGAAGTTTAATATGGACGGAAGTAAGAAGGGGTTCTTACCTATGTTGCAAGGCAAGACATTGAGTAAGACTCAAAGTCCGGTTACAGCGGAAGAAATAGAGATAATGGATAAGATCCCCTATGCCTCAGCCATAGGCTCTATAATGTACGCCATGCTATGTACAAGACCAGATGTGGCACATGCTATTAGTTTGACTAGTAGGTACCAAAAAAGAGACTAATAGTTGCTGAAGGTGATATTTTAGGATCGATTCATCAGGTTAGGTACCAATCTGATCCAGGTTCGGAACACTAGATAGCGGTCAAGAATATCCTTACGTACTTGAGAAGAACTAAGGATATGTTTCTTATATACGGAGGTGAAGAAGAGCTAGTCGCTAAGTGTTATGTCGATGTTAGCTTTGACACCGATCCGAATGACTCTAAGTCTCAATCCGGATACATATTTCTCTTGAACAGAGCAGCAGTTAGTTGGAGGAGTTCCAAACAACCTGTGGTGGCCGGATCAACGACGGAGGCGGAATATGTTGCTGCTTCAGAAGCGGCGCAGGAAACGGTTTGGATGAAGGAGTTCATAATAGAACTAGGTGTGGTTCCTAGTGCATAGGACCCAATGGTAATCTATTGTGACAACAATGGAGCCATAGCCAACGCCAAGGAACCAAGGTCTCACAAGAATTCCAAGCATATTAAGCGTTGGTTTCACTCCATCCGCGAGTATGTCAAGGATGGAGATATAAAGATTTGTAAAGTGTACACGAACCTGAATGTAGCAGATCCGTTGACTAAAGTTCTCCCTAGGGCAAAACATGATCAACACCAGAACTCCATGGGTGTTAGATTTATCACTACGTAAACTAGATTATTGTCTCTAGTGCAAGTGGGAGACTGAAGGAAATATGCCCTGAGAGGCAATAATAAAGTTGTTATTATGTATTCCTTGTATATGATAGATGTTTATTTTGCATGCTGATGTCTACACACTTCTATTCTTGTAGACAGTTGTTGGGACTCCAAGTGCAGAGGTTTGTAGAACATCAGCAAGTTTTCCCTTAAGTGGATCACCCAAGGTTTATCGAACTCAGGGAGGAAGTGGTCAAAGGTATCCCTCTCAAGCAACCCTGCAATCAAGATACAAGAAGTCTCTTGTGTCCCCAACACACCCAATACACTTGTCAGGTGTATAGGTGCACTAGTTCGGCGAAGAGATAGTGAAAGACAAGTGGTATGGGTAATTATAAGTGGTAATGATGATAGAGAATATCTTGGTGGCGCGGAAAAGACTGAAGTAAAACTGAAATAAAGATGGAAGCAAGCAAACATGTAACAGATCTAGTTGCAAACGGTGTATCAATGTTTAGAAACAAGGCCTAGGGATCATACTTTCACTAGTGAACACTCTCATAAATATATTATCTTCATGATACTACTCTTAACTACTCTCCGGTTGGACACTCTAATCGATGGTAGGGTTATAACAGCACACCTCAAAGTAAGCCTTTCCCATCTAGAAAACCCCACACTGTCACCTTGAGTACTAGATGAGTCCAACAAACACCACAATTTCATAAAGACATCCAACTCTAAATATAACTCATAACAAGTATTTGTAATCTCTAGCCTAAGTGCCACCATGGTGTGCATGCTGTCACTTTCACACACATGGGGAGAACAGAGAACTATTAAGCACTTGAGTAGCAAGGTAGATCTACTAGATTACAAAGCTCATGACCACAACAAGATCATGCATAGATATAGAGATGAACACATAGCTACCGGTAGAACCCTTAGCCTCGAGAGAGAACTACTCCTTCCTCATCATGGGAGTCAGCAACGGTGATGGAGATGGTGGTGGAGATCGATGGAGATGGCGGTGAAGATGGTGAAGTGGCGGCGGCGCCGGTGGCGGCGCGAAGGACTCCATCCCTGCCACCAGTATCACAGGGGAGCACCGCCCTTAGCACCCTTCCTTCATGGCTTCTTGGAAATCCTTCCCTATGGAGATGGGATCCATGGGGGAGGCAAAAACGTGGCTTTGGTGGCTGCAAATTCGTGGGTGGAGGTCTCTCCCACAAATTAGGTTTCCTCCCTTTATATAGCTTCTCGGATTTCCGTCATCCCATCTTGGGCTGCAGTAAATCGGGTCTATCGAGCCCGTCCGGACTCGGAATCAGCTAAATTTTATGTGCAGAACGTTTGTCGCGAAATTTCCAACAACTTTGTAGTTGAAGAGTTTTATATTTCAAGCCGTCTTCGACCCGAAACATGACCATATTAAAAAATAGTTCTGAGACAGATTTCTGCAAAATCTCAGTTTGACTCCAACAAGATTTCCACTTATATTCTTGGTAATTCCTACACATCAAAGTGTAAAACAAGAATATTGTGCACTTTTGCAACTATTAGTAGATTAGTCTAAATAAATCATAAACTTTATATAAAAAGGAGTATCAAAAGCATATTAATAGCATAAAACCATCAAAAATTATATATACGTTATGGACGTATCACATGCTATAATTGTATTGATAGGAAACGTCAATACATGTGTGTTTAATAAACAAAAAGGGTTCCTAGTTATGCCTCTCTTATAGACTAGCTTGTTGATTAACAAGATGATCAAGGTTTCCTGATCATGGACATTGGATGTTGTTAATAACAAGATCACAACATTTGTGAAATGATATGATGAACATTCATCCGAAGTATAGCATTACGATCAAGTCATTATGTTTACATTGCTATAATATCATACGAAGTAATCTTTATCCTTAGACCATGAGATCATGTTAATTGCTAACACCGGAAGAGTATCTTGATAACATCAAACGTCACACCGTAATAGGGTGACTATAAAGGTGGGTTCAGTGCTACGAAGGTGTTATGTTGAGGCTCATGGATCAAGAGTGGAATTTGTCAATCCCAATGACGGATAGATATACTCTGGGCCCTCTCGGTGATATCACATTAAGATAGCTTGCAAACAAGTGATGTAATCACTAGAATGTTATATCACGGGAACGAGAAAAGAGTGCATGTCGGTAACGAGATCAAACTAGGTATTTGGATACCGATGATCGAATATCAGACATGTATTATATCATGATACAAAGGGATTAAGTTACTAGCGTTAAAGGTTCTCACGATCACAGAAGTCATCGTTGAATGTGCAAGAGTCAGTATGGATCTTCAGGTCCCGCTTCTGATTATTGATCTGAGAGGAGTCTCAATCATGTCTGCATTATTCGCGAACCATAGGGTGACACACTTAAGGGTTGCCAGATACCATTTTGGAGCTCATATGTTTCAGACGAAAGGATTGCAAAACGCAGGAATTGTTCGATAGAAACCAGAATTGTTTCGGATAAAATTGCAGAAAGTGGTTCTGCATGTGATTTTGAAATGTTGCAAGGGGTTTTATGTGAATGTTTGTTAATTAAAGTAATTAACAAAATTCTGAATAAATTTAATAAAAGAGTTTTATTAAATGAGAGAGCATTAAACTTAGAGAATTTTAATGCATTTAAAGTGGAGACTTTAAAAGAGAATGTGAAGGGGCATTTTAATATGGAGGATTTACCACCACATGAATGGGGGAGGTGAGGGGTCACCCCCATGGGGCGCGGCCATGGGGAGGGGTACCCCCTCCTCCTATAAAAGGCCACCCCTATCACCCTTCTTCCTCACACCTCCTCGTGAAGGATCTCTCTCCTACTCTAGAATTATTTCCCCATGGTCCCGGATTAGGAGATACATGTTCCCGGTGGCATTTCATCTAGAAGGAGTTGCTTCTTCCGCTGCATCGCTGGAGCGAGGAGGTGGAGGTTGTCCGGTGGCTTTAACGTGCGTGCGAGGACGGATGCGCTGCCGATTTGCGGCGTTCGGACTTCCACACGATCTTGAGATCGGCAAGTGTACGACTACATCAACCACGAGTTCCTACTCATTAACAAAACTCGTTGTCTTCGAGGGTAAGTTCTCCATGGATGTATGTCTAGCCGTTGCTTTGTATCTAGTAGATAGATCTTGGCGTATAGTTCTCATCGTAGGAAATTTTTTATTTTCTATGTTGCGGACTCAACACTTGCTCGGGTGAAAATGGCACAAGAAGAAGAAGAGGGTCGGGCCGGGCCAAGCCCCGCACGTCTTAGTGCTGCTGCTTGTGCGGCGCCGTGCGCCGTGGCGCTGCAGGCTTGGATGCATCGCCATCCCGAGTGGCGCAGCACTAACGCTGCAGGGGGCCCACATGCTAGCGTGGCACGGGCTGCCGCGCCGCACCGACGGGAGCAACATCGGTAAGTGCGGTGTCATATTGGCTGGCGCTGCAGGGTCGAGCCAGCGTGACAGCGCTATGGCGCCAGGGCCCACATGGCCAGCGTGCCAGCTGTGCAGCGCCGTCGGCGGTGGCGCCACAGACTTGTGTGCAGCACCGCGCGGGCGGGGGTGGCAAAAAAGGGTTACCGCCTATAAAATAGTTTGGGGATAGGTTTATTATTTAAAATTGTTTCTATTTTGGGTTATTTTTATTTAATGTGCCCATCAAATTCCTCTCGTGTGGGCCTAGGTCCCGTCATGCTCTCGTGTGGGCCTAGGGCCTGCATGACAACGACCAAATGACCTTCTTTCACTAGCCGTCAATTGAGACATGTAGGCTGCTCCAAGATTGGCTGCACTGCTCATGCGCTCCTACACGGCCACATCAATGGATTTTTGGCTTCCGCACCAGCATCCAATGCTGTGGCCTTTTAACAAACCACCCGTGACCATCTTATTTCACACTCGCCCCCTCCCTCCCATCCTCTAGTCGTCAGCACCACCGTAGGCACTAGGCACCGTGCTAGCTAGCCATGGCCGTCGGCATTCGATCAAGGGGAGGGCGTCTTGGACGATCACCGGACCCTGGTCATAGCCGAGGCCGTTGAGGAAGACATGGGGGACGCGATGAGACCGGTTCGCCTCCACCACCTCTATCACCACCGTCGTCATCACCCGAGCTCAAGCCCATCGCCATCAACCGTGATGGGTTCCAATTTTCCATGACCATCCACTTGGGCATGAATTGGGACATGTTGCGCCTCTCCTAGAAATTTGCGTCAATCATAGACGGGCAAGAGCCCCACCACATCGTGCTAACGAGTGTCTGGTGGTGCGACCAGCCAATGGTCCATGGAGTGCTGTTCGACCGCTACGACCAGATGTACCTTGCCAATGGTTGGAAAGAATTCGCCTGCGTGCACCAAATCAAAGTCGGGCACTTCCTCATCTTCATGTATGACGGCGAAGCCATACTCACCGTCAGTGTCTTTGATGACAGCATGTGCCGGCGCCACTATCATTCCGACCTCGATGAGTAGACGACGATGAGGAGAAGACCATGGTCTCCTAGTGATTGTCATTTTTTCGCATCTTTGTGCCTAGTGTGTTCGAAGTATGTATGCAACTTGCTTGCTATGATCAAACAAGTGCAACAACGTCGATTGCAATGAAAAACTTCCATTAGTAGTAGCATATTTACAAGTGGGACATAGACTACGATGCTGGCGGCCGATACAACAACATAAACTTGCGTCGGCTACGGTGATGGCGGTGGCGGTGGTTTACAAAACCCCAATCCTCTTGCAGAGAGCAGTAGACCTCCCTCTGCGTATCTAGTTCCTCCCAAATGTGGTTGAGGCGGGAACACATGGCTGCGTCGACGGGATTGGCGGGCACCACATCCATGGCCTCATCGATCTCTTGTTCGAATGCTTGCCGTCATTGGAACTCTGGTATCATGACGTTGTCGTGGACATCGCGCGAGAAATGCTCGCTGGTGGTCCTATTGCGTGTTACCTCAAACGGTCGTGACTGCCTTCGCGCCGACTGGGTCACCCGGTGGTCCGACGCTGACAACTCCCCCGACTCTCCCCGGCCTCGGTTGCGAGCGCCACTTGCTAGAAGACGGAGGCCATGCATGGTTATCTTTGGGAGGATGTGGGGAATCCACCGCCATTGTTCTCTCCTTTTATTGCCCGCAACTAGATACGGCGGAAAACGTCCAATAGCGGCGGGAAGTGGTAAGAAGCGGGAAACAAGAGGGCGGGAAACAACAGGGCGGCAAGAAGACTTTGGAAACATACCGGGGTCAGCATCGGTGGCCATAGTGATGGCAAAAATCTTCCCATGGCGGATAGGATGGGTCGCCCCGCTGCACGCGCTGGCCAAGCATGCCAAACCGCGACCAAAATTTTATCGGTGGGCGGACCCACTCAGACTAAATCAGACAGTTTGCATCGCTGATATGGGTCGGCCCGCTGGAGATGCCCTAAGTATTTTTCCTTTTTATTGAAATTATGTTTCATTTGTTATGCCTTTTGTCTTTTTATATGTAGCATGTGTAGGTTACATTTGATCGATCACGACAAGGGCATCCCCACATAATTGTTTCAGCGACTGTTGGTCAGGAGTATGAGCAAGGCATAACACACATGAGAGACACACCCCTTCATCCGGTCTAAATCCGGCCCATGGATGGGCATGTGCGACCCGAGTGACTGCATAGGGCTCCAAACATTTGGGCCCCCAAATCAGCCCAGACGCCTTATAGGTTAACTAAGAAAATGCCTTCCGATCGCATCCCAGCAGCCGGATTATAAACATGCATCCCCCGACCAGTCTCCAAGGCCAAAGCCCATTGGAGAGTGCACCAAGGCGGACAACTAGCTAGTGGGCATCTCAATCCCTTGCTAGATTTTTGAGCAGAATGTCTTGCTAGCTTTACTTATTCTAGGCACTGGCAGATTGGTATTACACCGTTAAACAATATAAAAAATACTGTAAATCTAGGAAAAAACCTACAGGGTTTGGAAAAACCTCTATGATCTAATATAAACGCCTACTAGTCAGGGATGTGTCGTCCACCTCGCAACGGCACGGTGATTAAGTTAACTCGTGGAATGCATGGAGACAATCACGAGTTTCTAGATCCTGTTGTTGGTCATTGATCAGAGAGGTGTCTCGATCATGTTTGCGTATTTCCGAACCATAGGGTGTCATGCTTAATGATAGATGCTGTTTAGGGATTTATTTGAGATCATAGGAGAAAATGAGAGTTAACTCCAGAATTTTTCCGGGATAATACCGGAAGTGTTTCAGAGACATCCGAAGATCGGAGGATTCCGAATGTGTTTTGGATGATAGGAATTAAATGATATGTATTTAATATTGATTAATTGTATTAATATTAAAAAATATTTAATTTAATTTATGGGACAACCCACCTAATTGGGTTGTTCCCAGAGGGAAAGGCCCATATGGGGAGGCGCCCCAAGGAGGGGCCAAAGGTATTGGAGCTTGGAGCTTAGGGGCCAAAGGGCTTGATAGAGTGCTTTGAGAGGAGGGGTTCGAGAAAATGCAAATATGGTCGAGACACCTCTCTGGTTAATAACCATTTGCTGGAACGGGGATGTCCATAGTGGTTCCTACATATTCAATGAAGTTCTTTAATTGATTGAACCACGATGTTGATGATTCAATTAATCCGGTATCTGATTTCCTTTATCTCGCGAGATATTACTTGCCCGAGATTTGATCGTCGGTATCTGCATACCAAGTTCAATCTCATTACGACAAGTTATGTTTAATCGTTTTGTAATGTAGGATTCCCGTGATTAACAACATCATTTGGAGTGACTGATACATTCGATACGGATTATGAATGCAGTATAGTAGCCTTTTTCCTAGAATATCTAGGTTTAATCGAACATAACAATTGCGGTAGGTTGAGGAGCGTCTGCAAGACTTGTTAGTTTGCTTCATTCTTCATTTACCGAATCTTTCCAGTTTGTTTTGTTAGCGGGGTTGTATCAATTGATGGAGATAGGCTAGGGTTAAGTTTTCACCTGCCGCTATGCATATATATATATATAATATAATATATATATATAGATAAAAGATAATAGTAAGCACATTCATGTGTAAACGATCTAATATAGATAGGATTTATGGGTAGCATATCCATAAATACTAAAGCCCCTTTGAGCCACAGGAATAACATAAAGTCTCTTGGTCGAACTGTCATACCACGAAGCACCGGCCTATGAATGATTATTAAGTAAAATATAGACCAACACATTAAGATTAACAATGTTGCTGTTTTTCCCAAATGGACCACTAAACGTTACTACTGTACTCCCCTTGCTGTCACTTGGTTTCATGCATAGGCATTGTTTACCTCTCATGCAGAGGTAGGCGGGTGGAGTGGAGCTGGTGGGGGTGACCTTTGGAGTATGATGGGGTCGACGCTGTGCTGCGGGGGGTGAGGAAGTGCGCCAGGCCGAGAGGGAGAGAAAGGACCGGAAACGAGCGTCGTGGGCTCACCGTAGCGGCGACGGCTATGGCACTCCGACGAGAAACGCGCGGCTGCCTGGCGCTGTGGTTCTAAGAGGGGAGTGGGGAAAAGAGAGAGGACATTGGGGGCTTTGAAGGGGCATGTCAAAAGCGTCCGGGGGCGAGTGGGGGGAAGTGGAGGAGTGGGCGACGGCGATGTGCATGTCGTCTGGTGGTGTGGGCGCTGGGAGCGGGCGGTTGGAGAAGAAGGTGGGGTCAGGGCGTCAACGAGTAAGAGGGGAAGGTGGGTTGGCGGCTGGCGCTGGGCCGGTTTGTGCTGCGTGGGCAGCAGATGGCGGGGCTGCGGGGAGAAGGGGATGTGCGAGCTGTCAGCTCAGCTGGGCTGGTCTTCCCTTTATTTTTATTTCCTTTTTCTATTTACCTTAGTTGAGCCTTATTCTTTTTAGTCACAAATGTTCACGAAGTGACTATCCTGCACTGAAATGGTTAAAGACATGTGGGGTATATTTTTTTGCAAAATTCCACACTATTAATAGTCATCAACACAGTGATGTTTCAAAAAAAAGTCATCAACACAGTATACAGAGTCCAAATATTTTTTCACAAATGGATCATTAGACCACCTAGCGGGCGACTACTGACACTACACGGGACGAAGGCGTGCCATCGTCCTTGCTCCTGGGGAAAACTTGTCGTAATAAAATTTGTTGTTAGTAGAAAAATGTGAAACCGTCGATCTAAGACCCCAAATAGTCAGCGAATTAGAGCAACAACCATCGGCTGTAGATGACAACCAGCGTCGCCGGCGAGAGGATGAACCCTAGATATGCGTTTAGAGCCGCCGCCCATGATCGCCTCCCTCGCTTCCATTTCGTACAGGTTCCACGTGGGTGTCATTTGACCAGGTCATGGTTAGGATATATCTTCACCAACGGTTACTACACAAAAATATTTACTAGTCGTAAAATATCAGCAGTGTGATCGCGAAATACATTACTTACAAGAAAAAAAATCATCTACTTGCATCTCCCATTGGAGCTAACTGACTAATGTAGAGTACCGCGTCATGTTACGCTCATGGAGCAACAGAACTAATTAAGCAGTTAATTACTTGCAAAAATGTCAACTAGCTAGCAGGAATACCTTGTAGGCATAGATCACTCTGTCCGACTGCGTCCTTGCGTAGTGACAAGACTGAGTACAACTGTTGTCAACTTGCCATATACCAACCGCGAGTCAAGCCTAGTTTTGGAATAGAATAGCATCTAGGAGCATTGAGTGTGTTTTCCTTGTATAAGAACTAAGTTTTGGTTCATTGCTTTTTTCTGAAATGGGAAGATCACCCGGCCTCTGCACTCGAGGGATACACACAGTCTGTTTTATTGGATTATTACTCACAACACATTACGAGAGGTATTACAAAGATCAAACTGAGACATACCAAACAAACGGCAGATCACTAATCCTACAGAGGCGTCCATGAACAAGGCCAATACCCTGACATCACACTAACACACATCATATAAAAAATTGAAGGCCTCGACAAGTCGCCCAACGACGAGCAAGTGGCACAACTGGTCCGACAGACCCTCAGAGCGTACCAGCATAAATGCTCCATCAGTCCTCATTGCCGCCATCTTCCGCATACCCATCTTCTGGAGAGATCAACGTAATGACCTTGTAAGGTTTGCCGTCAACGCCACAATGACGTCAAACAACTCCACCACACCGCGTGCATCCAACATGCACGCACAGTCGACATCGAGATCCCCCATCACCATGTCAACGAGTCCCGCCACCCGTCACAGCTTGAAATTACCGAGAGATCCGTCGTGCGTAGCACCTACCGAACCAGGCATGACTAAGCGTAGCACCTAGCGGTTAGGCATGACTTGACATCTCGACTAGAGTCTCCGTGCAAGATGAAGCCACTCCACCTCCTGCCTCCACCATCAAGCGCCACTCCACAAATGATGCTCCCAAGAGAGAACACGACACCGCATCACCACCATCGCCCAACCCGGAAAACCAGATCCTAGGGTTTTCCCCAGAGCAACATGAGTAAGGTTGATAGTAGTTGGACGGTGATGCCTTCATCAAGGTAAGGGCGTGGAACGCCGCCATCGCCTGCTAGTCGGCTTGGTTTTCACCGACAACTAGATCTCCCCGACACGCAACCAGGACTAGATGATGGATCCCGAGGTCCGCCAAACCAGCGTCAAGTCGACCACCTCCATGGTGAAGATGACCCCCACCACCAAACCCAGGGCCTCCGCCCAGACGTCCTCATGATGCGTAGCAGGACCCGCATGGCTTCCGTGCGACGTGCTAGCCAACGGCGAGGATGGCAGAAGAGTTGGACAAGGGCCGCCTATTCCAGGACAAAACCTAGATCGACCACACCTCACCACCGCCTTCAGCCAGCTCTACCGCCGATGTTCACCGGCCGCTGCCGCACCGCCATCACCACCGAAGATCTGGTGGCAGTTTGTCGTCGTCGCCTAGGGTCAAGGGCCACCGCCAACTTAGAACGAGTGCGCGGAGACTGAAGGCCTCCTACGCCACGCCGTAGGGGGTTTGCCCAACGACAGTGCCGGCATCGGCGGGAGGAGGGTGGAGGGAGGAGGAGGACTAGCCGGTTGCTTGGCTTCTGCCCGGTGCGGCTCGGCGGCGGCCGCACGGGGTCGGGAGGAGGAGGGGTCAGGAGGAGGGTTAGCCGTGGGATGGAGGCCCAAAAACCCGCTATAGACTGTTAGTTTTGTTCATTAATCTCCAAAATATACAAGTTTGATCTTTAACTTATAAATACATGATATGTTTGGTCCTAGACCTAGTCAAATTAAATAGTATGCGAGAACTAACATGTGCTTGGATGATTAGGATCGGAGTGTAGTTGTACCTCGCTCCACTAGGGATCAAACACGAGATTTGATACTTGTGTGTCTCATAAAAGTTGGAATAGTATTTTAGTGGGAGACGATGTCCGGTCGATAGGGAGACACCTATGGTAACTTCGTCAAATTCATTACCCGCCAGCTTATTCTCTCGGAGGTTACATGCGATAATAGGGATGAGTGTATGTACGTATTTCTGAGCGTCTGAGTGCGTTTGTACTGTGTTTCCAAAAAAAATTAAACAGTATGAAAGATGGTGTAGCGATGGTTTAGCAACCTAGTTAATACACAATCGTAAATAATTAGAAAAATTAGGCAAGGTGACTAAAATATGTAAAGCTTGGGCTGAAAATATCGAAATAACAAAACAATAATAATAATAAAATATCCTTTTAGAAATGAAGAAACAATGGATTGAAACCTAGGAAAGCAAGATAATTCGATAAAAATATAAATAATAATGCATGGACATAACGAAAAATTGTCAATTTACAATTTTCCCATGTTTCTAATTAATTGTGAATTTTCTCTAATTTCTTATTTCTCCTAGACATTTCTCCATTACCACTTGTTTAGATATTTATAGAATATTTCTCACTATTTAGATATTGTTCCTGAACTGTTTACTTTTAAAATTTCTCCCTAATTTGTATATTTATTTTTCCTGTTTTTATTCCATCTTCTTTAAAAATAGTACTCAAATTTCGAGCCAGAAATCTCATCACCATCTTGCATTATAGTACCGAATTTCATCGGTACCTCAGTAGCAAGGCAGTCGTGGACCCGGAGGCTCTAAAACCAATATAGGGTTTCGTCCCCCTCACTGCCGACGCTGGCGATCTGCTCCCCTCCGGTGGCCTTGGGTCTTTGGAGGTGTGGTGGGTTATGACCCCTCACCAGCGAGAGTTATCGTTCTTTGTTTAGATTGTTTTTCATGTCTTCTTCAGGATTGTGCGGCAATGGCTACATGCTGAAGTCAGGATAATATTATGTCTGCTCTATCTTTGCTTCAGTGGTCCTTCTAGCGCTAGTGGAGGGCAGGTGGAGTCACGTGTTCAGTGGATCTCATAGGATCCGGTTAGGTTTTGTGTCCATTGGTGTGTGATACGTTGCTAACGTATCTATAATTTTTGATGTTTCATGCTTGTTTTATATCTATTTTCTTATGTTTTGTCCACACTTTGAGTACTTTTACATATTTTATGGAACTAACCTATTAACAAGATGTCACAGTGCTAGTTGCCTGTTTTCTTCTGTTTTTGGTTTCAGAAAAGCCAGAAAATGAATATTCTCGGAATTGGACCGAACAAAACCAAAGTCGATATTTACCAGAAGACTGAGCTAGAAGACGAGACGGAGAGGGGCCAGGGGCTAGCCACACCATGTGGTGGCGCGGGCTAGCCCTGGCCACGCCACCAGGTGGTGTGGGCCCCTCCGGCCTCCACCGACCTTGCCTCTTCGCCTATAAGAAGCCTCCCGATGCATAAACCCTAAATCGACCAGCCTCCAGCCATGAAAAGTTCCGCAGCGCCGCCGCCACCGAAGGGGAGATTTGGGGGACAGAAAGTCTCTATTCCGGCATCCTGTCGGGACGAGGAAGTGCCCCCAGAGCCATCTCCATCGATCTCCACCACCATCTCCATCACCGTTGCTGATTCCCATGATGATGAGGGAGTAGATCTTCCTCGAGGCTAAGGGTTCTACCGGTAGCTATGTGTTCATCTCTCTCTATGCATGATCATATTGTAATCATGAGCTTTGTAATCAAGTAGATCTACCTTGCTATTCAAGTGCTTTGATAGATCTCTGCTCTCCCCATGTGTGTGAAGCTGACAGTGTGCACACCATGGTGGCACTTAGGCTAGAGATTACAAATACTTGTTATGAGTTATATTTGGAGTTGGATGTTCTATGAAATTGTGGTGTTTGTTGGAACCGTCTAGTTCTCAAGGTGACAGTGTGGGGTTATCTAGATGCGAAAAGCGAACTTTGAGGAGTGCTGTTATAGCCCTACCATGGATTAGAGTGTCCAACCGGAGAGTAGTTCAGAGTAGTATCATAAAGAGATGATATTTATATGAGAGTGTTCACTACTGAAAGTATGATCCCTAGGCCTTGTTTCTAAGCATTGAAGCACCGTTTGCAATTAGATTTGTTACATGTTTGCTTGCTTCCATCTTTATTTTAGTTTGCCTTTAGTCTCTTCTACGCCATTAAGCTATTTTCTGGCACCGTTGTCTTATATCCATACCACTTGTATTTCACTATCTCTTCGCCGAACTAGTGCACCTATACACTTGACAAGTGTATTGGGTGTGTTGGGGACACAAGAGATTTCTTATATCTTGATTGCAGGGTTGCTTGAGAGGGATACCTTCGACCACTTCCTCCCTGAGTTCGATAAATCTTGGGTAATCCACTTAAGGGAAACTTGCTGCTGTTCTACAAACCTCTGCACTTGGAGGCCTAACAACTGTCTACAAGAATAGAAGTGCGTAGACATCAAGCTATTTTCTGGCGCCGTTGCCGGGGAGGTAAGGTAAAAGGTACTCACATCCTCCGGTGTGAGTGCTCGAAGTTATTTCCTTTAGATTCTGCAATTTTGTCTTTTTGTTTCTTATTTTTATTTTCACTAGTTAGGCTTAATGGAAAAAAATTAGAGAGCTTTTTAGTATTTTTTTCCTAAGGTAGAACATGAATTGTCTGAAAAGAAAATTAAAAAACCCATGGAACTTTCTTTGCATGCTAATAGCAATGTTATTAGTATGAATCTTTTGAACACCTTTGATACTAATGCTATGGAAACGTCTAAGCTTGGGGAAGTTAGTTTTTATGAAAATGATCTTTTTAGTTCCCTAGCTTTAAAGAAGAAAATTTTCTCTGATGATACTTTATCTCCCATATGTGGTAATTCTGATGATACTTGTAATATTTTAAATACAAATACTGAAAGCATCCCTTTTAAAATACCTATAAAGATTGTTGAACGTGTTATGAATAACTGTTATTTTGGAGATGGAACTGTCCATCCTGGTGATCATTTACTCTTTATACATGAGTTATGCGAGTTGTTCAAGTGTACAGGTATTTCAATGAACCAAGTGAAGAGGAAACTATTCCCTTTTTCACTTAAGGGCAAAGAAAGGGAGTGGTATGAGCTACTAGATGATCCTCATTGTTTGGAGTGGAAGGAACTTGAATCTCTCTTTTACTCTAAATTTTATCCTCCTCATGAAATTCATAAAGATATGAATTACATTTATAATTTTCATCCACATGATGGAGAAAGTATTGCCCAAGCTTGGGGAAGATTGAAGTCACTAATGCTCAAATGTCCCATTCATGAGCTCCCCAGTAATATTGTTATTAATAATTTCTATGCAAGGCTTTCAGGATATTACGAGGACTATCTAGATACTTGTTTAGAGGGATCCTTCACAAGTAAGGAGGTTAAAGCTAAGTGGGATCTTCTTGAAACAATTCAAAGCAATACCGAAGATTGGGATAACAACAAAGGTAAAGAACCAGGTATAAACTATGAGTATGATTGCATTAAGTGTTTTGCTGAAACTGCTGATTTTCAAGAGCTTAGTGCTAAATATGGTCTTGATCCTCAAATTCTTATTGATTGTTTTAGAGCCTTTGCTTCTCATATTAATGCTCCTAAAAAAATGGGACATCTATCATGAGCCTTTTAAAGACACTTGTATGGAAAATGAAATTATTATTAATGATAACAATAAACATGCTCAAACCTCTGAAAGTACTATTTCTTATAAGCATGTTAATTTTTGTGGAATATATAGACCTTGTGAGAAGAATCAAGTTGAAGAAGAATATTGTATCACCCATAGGAATGAAAAAACTAGAATGTGGTATAGGGCTCTAAATGATCTTGGTAAAAAAGTTTGTACCATCTATCCTTTTATTTGTGAACTTTGCTTTGAAGTGGGTCATTTCAATTTTCAATGCTCAGGCCATAATAATAGCCCTTCTAATCCAATGAGTACTGCAAGTTTGTATTGTGATGACATGATCACTCCTAATCAACATGATGAACTTACATTATTTTTGGGGTGTGAAGAATTATCAAGAAAAACTTATTTGGTATTTATGAGTGCTTTTGATATGAATAGCGTCTTGCATGGTTGTCATCTTTATTGTGTTGATAATTGTCACACAAATACTTACATACAAAATATTATAGAAGATGAAAATTTACCAAAATATGACATGTCTAATATGTGTTTTGGTCTTATTAATGAAAAGGAGGAATCCTCCAAAGTTTCTTCTATTGTCTCTAACAATGAACCAGGGTATATGGAGAAGCTTCCTTTCAAGCCTCTCCCTCCTAAATAGAAGAAGAAAAAGAAGAAGAGGAGGAGTAAAGGGAGAGAGGAAATGGTATTTTCCCCTAAGCATGTTGCTCCTATTATAGTTTTTGATGAGTCTGAACTCGATGATGTTTCTATGCCTATTACCTATAGTAGTGATCATGATTGGGGAAAACACACTACTTTTGATATTGAAAATCTCTTCGGTACCAATTCTGAAAATGATGACATTAATAATTGATGTACTATTAGTGCTATCCATGATCCTTCCAATGATGATATGTTTACAAATAAACACACTTTGGAAGATAATTATTCTATTGCTTATGATGATACTACACCTCCAATATATGATGATTACAATAATGAATATGATATTTTCAGTCCACCTACTATTGAGGAGAAAGTTAATTATGATTACAATGTGCCTCCTATATTTGATGATTATGGTGATGAGAATAATAATGATAGCTATTTTGTTGAATTTGCTCCCACTACAATTAATAAGAATGACTATGTTTATGTGAAGAGTATTAATTCTTTTATGCATGTGGCTCATGATAAGAATGTTTTATGTGATAGTTATATTGTTAATTTTATTCATGATGCTACTGAAAGTTATTATGAGAGAGGGAAACATGGTTTCATGTATCTCAACAATATTAAGTTTCCCCTCTTTATGTTGAAATTTTCGAAGTTGCACTTGTTTTGCTTTACTATGCTTGTTGCTTTGTGCTTTCATGACTTATTTATTTACAAGATTCCTATGCATAGGAAGTGGGTTAGACTTAAATGTGTTTTGAATTTGCTTCTTGATGCTCTCTTTTACTTCAATTCATATTTTCTATGTGAGCATCTTCTCAAACTATCATGCCTAACTTAAAAACGTTAAAGAAAAGTACTTATTGGGGGATAACCCAAAAGTTTTAGTTGAGTCTTGAAAGTTATTACCTCTGTAATAACCTCTTCTTATCATTTTTGTGCCAAAAATAACCTATGAGAGAGAAGTAATGCTTGGAAAAGTTGCTGTCCCGAAACAGATTTTTGTTCTTCACTGTAAAAATTCGTGTAAAATCTCTATAATAATAAGAAACATTGGACATTTCCTTAAAAAATAAAGACTTTCCTTTGGCATCTTGGTAGATGAGGTCGCCTGACCAGCCATAATCTTGCATGGGGGAATTGACAGGTAAACGCAAAATGTGATTTCTTACCAGCACAATGAGTCAATGATATGTACGTCTCTTATTTTTTTGAATTTGTGTTTAGTGTTTAGGGTTTAAGATGTTGGTCGCATCCATCTTGATGTTTGGCGAGTATAGTTGGTACTTTATTGATTATAAGGTGTACATAAAATAGGTCGGTGCATCCCAAGATGAAGAGAAGAATGGAGGTTAACCTTCCTTAAAAAAGGTTAGCTATGAGTGGCCCGCAAGACCATGGTCTCAACTGTCACCCCTGGTCCGAGCCCAAGCAGTACGCCCATATCAGGCAAGGCTTGCTTGTGGCGGCGGATCTCGTCGAGCACGAAGATCACAGTCGACCCTGACATGTTCCCGTACTCACTCAAAACATGTCGGCTAGCCGCCAGCTTCTTGGACTCTAACTGTAGGCCCGCCTCGACGCTGTCCAAGATGGCCCGCCCACCGGGATGCACCGCCCAGAAAAGGTCGTTCCAGCAGCCGGTCAGGCCGAGCGGCCCGAGCGCGTCAGCCATGCTCTGATCTATGTTCTCGAGGATCAGCCCTGGCATCTCGAAGGAAGGGTTGAAGACGAGCCCGTGTTCGGTGAGCCTTCCCACCGCGGCATGGTTACTCTCAGGAATGACGCTTTGCGAGGCGGCCACCATCTCGAAAACCGGGCGCTCGACAGAGTCGTCGGGTTCGGCGCCGACGATCACGGCGCCCGCTCCATCTCCGAACAAGGCCTGTAATATGATGGTGTCGATGTGGGCCTCGTCGGGGGCGCGGAAGTAGATGAGAGCAAGCTCCGCGCAGGCGACGAGAACGCGGGCGCCACGGTTGTTCTCTGCAATGTCCTTGGCGACGCGTAGCGCCGCGGACCCACTGGAGCAGCCGTTCATGTAAAGCATTGTGCGGCGGACGGACGGATCGAGGCCGAGGAGGGAGGCCAGGCGGATGTCGACGCCGGGCATGTGGGCGCCGGTGTAGGTGCTGACGACGAGGTGGGTGATTTCAGCGGGTGGGCGCCCCCACTCGGCCATGGCCTTGCGCGCCGCGGCGGCAGCGAGCTCGGGAACGGCGGTGGCTGCGATGTCCATCCGGGCGTCCAGGGACGGTAACGTGCGGTCCATGAACTCCGGGTGATTTTGCAGGAGCTCCTCGTCGTGGTAGAAGTAGCGCTTCTTGATGGCCGATCTATGACCTGGATGGAAGCAAGTGAGCGAGGCTCGTGCATATTAACCGCCTGGATTTATTTTTCTTCATAACAAAAGCTTAAAAAATGGGACTTGGAGGGTAGCAAGGGACCCTCATGCAGTTCAATAGAATAGTTTTTTGGTGTGTACGGTGAGAGAGCGACTTGAACTTAGAACCAGGTATCAACACCAGCCATCCATCCGGACTATGCCTGGGTTCACATAAGAAAAGCTTACATATTCTCCTGAGCTTGGCTTTGAGCTTGGTGAGGTGCTCCGTGTGGGTGACGCGGAAGTAGTAGTCGGCGTACTCGTCCTGCCGCACGCAGTTGGCCGGGTTCGCCGTCCCGATGGCCAGAACGGACGCTGGGCCGTCAGCGCGCTGCGCCTGCCGCATCTGGCGCACCACGGTGGCCGCCGGGCTTGCAGTTAGGCTCCCAAGAAGTGCCATAGATCCTGCTGGTTTAGCTCTTACCTACCAAATCGATCTGGTATTGCGAGCTGGATTTCCCGAGGTACCGGCTCGCCTGATGACATATATAGGGCATGATCTGTTACCTCGGCTATTTTGTAATACTGACTAGCTTGCTTGCAACTGCACGTCTCAACTAATCGAAATAGAGTAGTACCAAGTAGTATAAATGTATAATGCAATGTTCATTTCACAGATGCACCTACTCCCACTAGGACAGCTTGAAGATTCCCAGATTCACCATATACAACTCGATGTCCATATTGTTAGAGTATTATACGGACACGGTTATTATGATAGTTTAGGATAGTTAAGACTCTATCCTGACTTGACTCACCAGAAGGCACACCCCAAAGGCGAAGACCGCGTATATGGACGCGCATGAAGGCCGCGAAATCAGGATAATTCGCGTCATCAAAAATCACCGGGCAGCGAGGAATCGCAACATAGCCCGACGAGGAAGACATAGCTCTGTCGATTTTTTTTCCAGATCCGATCTAGATCGGACGAAAACTGGGCGGCTGGGCGCGGCAGCGGAGAGCTGCGGCGAGCGGCGGACGGGGACGGGCGGCCGGAGGAGGCGGCGGCTGAGGCGGAGGCGGAGACGACGGACGGGCGGCGGAGGCAGCGGCGGCGGACGGGCGGCCGGAGGAGACGGCGGCGGAGGACAGGCGGCCGGAGGAGACGTCGGCGGAGACGGAGGCGGCGGTGGACGGGCGGCCGGAGGAGGCGACGGCGGAGACGGAGGCGGCGGCGGCGGCCGGGCGCGGCGGCGGCGGCTGTGAGGGAGAAAAAAGCCTTACGGCTCTAATACCATGTTAGGGTAATAGATGCTTGTATTACCAGAGGGCCAAAGGCCAGAATATATAGTACATGTACAGGTGCAAATATACAGAAAGCCCCCTAACATATGGGGAAACTACAATATACAAATATACTCTAACATCTTCTTCGGCATCGACCCCTCTACGACCGCCTCGACCGCGTCACCGACGAGTTTTTCTCTGCATACTCGGTTCTGGCAAAACTGGAGTGTGCGTTCGTCCCCGACGTGTGTCTAGTTCTAGGAAAACTATGGCCGTACCTCGTCCTCGACGGCTCGGACTGCATCGACTTCGGCATCGACACCCTCAACGACTGCCTCGACAAGTGTCCATCATCCTCCTCGCGCGCTATGCGCATGCGGCTTCACGTGCGGCTACCTCGACACTGGCATCCCCGACCACGACATCGACCACGGCTTCCCATCGCACGGCTACCTCGACCATGGCACCGCCTCACGCTCTCGGCTCCCTCGACATCGGCACAAGGGCTACCACCTCGCTTGAGCATCATCAGCTTCCTCTACAGTCAAGCTACCGCGAAGCGACACCATCCGCGACGTTCCCGCTCCTACTGCGGAGGGATGTCAGCCTACTGGATGCTACTTCGGTTTATCTTCAGTCTGACCATCCGCGACATTCCAGTTGTTCATGACTCTACCGCTACGACTGCGGAGGATGTTAGAGTATTATACGGACATGGTTATTATGATAGTTTAAGATAGTTAGAGCGTGTACAGCCTCGACTGAGTCTAAGGAAAAACTTAGACGCGAGTCTATGAATCACAGAAGTGCTGCAGCGTGTGTCTATCCTTAGCCACTACTCTTGGGATGCTTTGTCAGAATTTTTTATTGTACCAGGCCTCCTCCCGGTGGTCCTTGTGGCCTAGTAGCTAGGTGAATCTACGTTGATGTAGGTGTCAACGCTACGCTGGAACCTGAGTCTAGTACTAGACGCGCGTCCAGCGATTTTGAGTTTAGCTACCGGCCGTCCAACGTTTAGTCCTATGTCTAAGGCCTCTTAGACCCAACGTTTGACCCACGTTGCGCATGCCCTTAGGATTCTAGCTTAACTTGACTTTAAGATAATCCCTTGTACGCCTATATATACTCGCCCATGAGGCTCAATAATATAACCATCATATTCCGCCAATCTCTCTTCCTCTCTATCGTTCTACACATATGTAAGTTGGTCTCAAAATTATTACACGGGATTAGATCATTGTTAGGCATAGGGTCAGTCTAGAGCAAAGTTTTAAATAGCCGGCTATTCCATTTAGCCGCGGCTTTTTCGGAGGCTACGAAAGGCTATAGCGCAGCTATAGCTGGCTATTCCGTTTTAGCGTATTTTTAAAAATAGAGCAAATTTTAGTCAAATCTTTTAAAAAGATGGGAAAAACTATGATTCAAACAAGATTCGAGCTACAAGTCATGCAACTATTCAACAGAAATAAGTATTCAATCAATTAACTCACAAGTTTTATTGAATCAGATTCAACATAAATTCAAAAAGGAAACAAAAAGGAAAAAAAGAAGAAAAATTCAAAGAGCAGAAATTTAGCGGCTAAATTAGAGGCTAATTTAGGGCTAAATTAGGCTATAGCTGGCTATTAGCGGCTATTCTCCATTTAGCCTATGAAGGGAATAGCCGTAGCAGGAGGCTTCTCAAAAGGCTATAGCACAGCTATAGCCGGCTATTTAAAACTTTGGTCTAGAGTAACATTATTAGATAGTACAAGATGTATTACTAGATAGCAATGTCAAGCCAACTTCTCTAGAGTAACTCCAAATTTTGAAATAGAATCAACTTTGCAGTGTGAACTTGTCGAGCAAGGTTAGCCACAATATTCAAGTATACCTCTGTTCACATACAAAGATGTTCAATAAATGTCAGCTCAATAGGTCCTAAGGACTTCCACTGAGCGTGGTAATGAGAAAACAAGTATCAACAAGGAAAATAACAAAGGTAATAGTCACATGAACCATCGTTCAAAGGGCTAAGCCGATGGTGTGTATCAAGGAGTGTCCATCGGCCACTTGAGTCGAGCTAGTGATCGCCAAAGAAAATTCATCGATGTTGTTGTTGACGGTCAATTCTTGGTTCCAAGGCTCGAGGATCGCTATAGTGCACCCCTCTAAGACGAGTGAAAGTGCATCTAGCCTTTAAGTGTGCTTTTTGGATGCTGAACTTTTAATAAAAGACTGTGTGCATCGACCGATGCCGAGGCCGGGGTCTCATTTCCTTTTTTTTTAACATCTAGCCATTAAGTGTGGTTTTGGTAATAATAAAAATCCCTATGGACTAATGATTTCATTGAGTTGTTTGTAAAAGAATGTTCCATGCTGATGCTTCAAGTCCATTTGTTGGACTCAAGGTTCTATGCTGCGAAGATTAGACTATACATTGTGTATTGGCGTCAAGATCATGGAATTGAAGCGACGAATTATGATCAAGAAGTAATAAGGAGAACTTCGAAGCATCAAGATGAAGTTTAGTAAAGTTAGGTCGTGGATCTGAGTACATCATAAGGCTCGATGCAGACCGAGAAGTCACTGAAGTTCCAAGGAGCTCACTCCATAACCATTTCCAAATCCCCTAACCAGAAGAATTGCAGAACATAAGGATTGCTCTCACTTGATCTAAATTTAACGTCCTAGGCAAGGCTCCAAGCAAATCTCATTTTACCGAATAACCAGCTGTGACTGTAATATGTATTCATATGAACTCTTGATACCGCTAGCCAGCGCAGAAGTTCCACAATTGGAGGCCCCTCCTCCCCAAAGATAACATCATCCAGATCATTATCACACAAACCCACTTGCACCATCATCTGCTCCAGCTCCCCATCTTTTGCCCTCGAACTCGATGCAACCGCAGCCATCAGCAAAATCCTAACGGCGAAAATGTACCAACGATTGAAATCACCGTGACCAATCGGAGAAAAAAACTATGGGCGTCGAGGCCGACAACAAGAAAATTTCACCCTTGGTCAGCTCAAGCACTCATGCAATCCATCTCGCCGGCCGATGGTAAAGTGAACTCATCACCGATATGATAGACTCAGCGAGCGAATGTAAACCCCTAGATGGAGTTTTTTCTGAAGAGAAATGTTTATATACTTAGCTTTTGTAAGGTGTGTATGAGTACGAATGTATGACAATTGGTATGGTCAGTAAATGATATTAGTACCTACAGGTGGTCTCACGACAAAATGAGGCACCAACTATATATGTATAGCCATGCAAAAAAAAAACTATATATGTATAGTACGTGATACGGACCCAGTTACGCAAGCACGATTTTGGCCTGATTAGCAACTGGACGGCCTATAGATTTTGCAATAATTAGCTTATGTATGGTGTGTATGAATGCATGACAATCGATTTGGTCAAGTCAATGGTATTAGTGCATACCCGTGGTCTCACAAAGAAACAAGCCAACAACTACATATAGTTCCAAAACATTTGTATTACTGCAACTGGGACTATGCAATGGTTTCAAATAATCCAGCAAGGTGGGCAGCAAAAAGAGCCCACTCTGACTATAATTTGTTTCAATATGAACTCTTGCTACCACTAGCAAGCGCAGAAGTTCCACACTCGGAGGTCCCTCCTCCTCAAGGATAACATCATCAAGATTGTTATCACACAAACCTAGTTGCTCCATCATTAGCTCCAGCTCCCCATCTTTTGCTCCCGAACTCTATGTCCCCGCTGCCATCAGCAAAACCCTAATGGAAAAAATGTACCAAATGGTTGAAATAAACGTGACCAATTGGGGAAAAAACTATGGGCGCCGATGCGGACATCAAGGAAATTTCACCCCTTAGTCAGCCCAAGCTCTCCTCCGGTCCCTCTCGCCGGCCGACAGTAAAGAGAACTCATCGCTGATCCGATAGACTCGGCGAGAGAAGGTAAAACCCTAGATGTTTTTTTTTGAACGATAAGTTTGTATAATTAGCTTTTGTAAGGTGTGTATGAATGTATGACAATCGGTATATATGGTCAAGTCAATGATATTAGTACTTACCAGTGATCTCACAAAAAAAACGAGCCAACAGCTACATATATGTATAGTACGTGACGCAGACCCAGTTACGCAAGCAAGAATTTGGCCTGATTAGCAACAGGCTGGCCTGTAGATAGTGTATGTAAGGGTGTGTATGAATGCATGCCAATCGATATGGTCAAGTCAATGGTATTAGTACATACCCGTGGTTTCACAAACAAACGAGCCAACAGCTACATACTAGTAGTACTAACAAATTTGATTTACTGCAACTGGGACAAAAACATATGTAATGTTTTCCAATAATCCAGCAAGTTGGGCAGAAAAAATGGAGTCGAGTCCATGGACAGTTAGATTCTCCATAAGATTCGCCATTGGGCCTTCTGTCCGATGAGTACGTGTGGGGGCAGCGATGGCTCAAAATCATATCTAGCGATAGCCTAGGTTCTCTTGAAACGAAAGACACTGGCGACTTAGCAGCGCCTCAAGCGGCCCGGTAATAAATCATTCGACTCCACCGTCTCATCTCAACCTCGAACGTCCGATACCATTTACGTCTCTCACACCACACCACACCACACCACACCGAACTTTGAGCCATGGGCGTGGCCCTGAGGAAGCTCGCCGCGCTGCCAACACTCGGGTGGTGGCTCATGGTGGTCGGAGCCGTCCGCTTGGGTTTTGCCTGGTCTGGCTTCTTTGACGCGCGGGCGGTCCGCGCCGGCGGCTACTCCAACACCCATGGTATGCTCAATATATCGTCGATTCATCTGACGACCATGTCCACTGCCGTAAGTATACAACATATATATGTAGCCTTATCTACTAACCGGGCTTGCAGTGACTGATGTACACGGCCGCACCGTTGGGGCGTGGACGCTCCTGTCGAGCACGCTCTGCCTCATGTGCGCCTTCAACCTCGACAACACACCACTCTGCGCAGCGACTCTCTTCTCCTTCATCTACGCCTACGGCTATTTTGTCATGGAGTACTTTGTTTATGGTACCACCACCGCCGCAAGCCTCGCCACTCTCGGCTTCTTTGCAGGTACTTTTGATTACTAACGGACCCATGTCCCCTGATGATGTAGCTAGAAGATGACTTGCTCTAGCAGAACGTAGTGTCACCACCTCTTATAAGTAAAATAATTATGATGTTTATAAATTAGGCAAGGAATTGTTTCTTACAATTTCTTGCAACTAATGCAAGCCGGTGTTGAGTCACGTAGCAAGCTGCTATCACCACTTTTCCTTAATTGGGCTAAAACATGTGCCATAGTATCGCTCGCTCGATCCACTTTGGTTACACGAATAAACTGGAACACATAGAGTAACTTTGATTTCGAACAGCCTACGGTTACATCTATCTGTGACATGTGCAAATCTATCTTCTCATTTATATCTTTATGATTATCTTGTTTACATGCGCAGTCCCATCGATCATTTGGACGGCAGTCCATTGGAGGAACACTCTTCGCCAACGCGCCGCCAAGCAGCCATGAGCTCCTTGGACTGTTGTAACACTACATACTCGCCAAATATAGCCTTGCACCCTTGCCCCTGAATAAATTTAACTGCAATTTCACTTTTATTATACACTAGTTAGTTACCTATGCATGGATGCCGTCACCTCCTTGGAGGCGTAATCATAGCACTGCCTATATGCTGCCCCGCCATGAGCACCAGTGGAAACCCTTAGATATTGGACTTCGGATTGGGCGGCAGCACGGCTGTGTCTCTCCCCCCTTGTCGTTTGGTAGGTTTTGCTAGTGTTGTAAACCGTGTGCCATCGAGTTTGTATCGCGAAATTTGATCCACCTTTCAGGTGTATTCACACGGTTGCCTTTTGGCGTTGTACAGGCGTCTTGGCCTCTTCTTCTATGAAATTTGATCCACCTTTCAGGTATATTCGCGAACAAAAAGCGAACCCAAATCAGTAGGGTGTGTGTGTCATCTAGACGGAGTTGGATTGGAAACTTTGTATACATTAATTGTTGTGGTAATTGAGACACCACGTAGGGTGTGTCGTGATTCCAGCCTAGATCATGGAATAATGTGTAAGCATTTTCAGGCAAGTAAGATATGTAGGAATATATGGCTTGCAATAATTTATGTGTTTACTAGTAGTACAGTGTTATGCCTGGAAGTATTTATTAGAGAGTTATACGTGGAATGATTGATGTGGAAGCTATACCCGAGAAGAATATATAAATACTAGTATAAGTGGTAATTGTAGTTTCTTGTACTCCCTCGATCCATAATAAGTGTCGTTAATTTAGTATAAAGCTATGAGCAACACCGGATCGGAGGGAGTATTTCAAATACTAGACGAACAAGAACATAATGACTTTTGCATGAAGTGAAACAACCAACAAGAATTTTCCATAGATATAGTGCATTTTAGTTTGTTTTGACTACCTCCGGTCGTGCAAGCTGGAGGTGAGCACGCAATGGGCGCTTCATGAGAGTGAAGAACTCAACGTGCGGCTGGAGATCGACGGCGTGCTCGCCCTCCGCCTCTGTCCACACGAAATCCCTGACGAGGTTGGCCACGAAGTAGCTTATGTGGCGCATCGCAATGTCCTTGCCAGGGCACACCCTCCGGCCAGCGCCGAAAGGCATCATTTTGACGTCGGCACGGTGGGCAAGGAACCGCCATGGCTTGAAATCGTCGGGGTCTTGGCACGCACGCGCCAGAGCGGCCAGAGGGCAGTACACTACGGTGCCCGCCGGAATACGATGGCCCTGGTGGATCACGTGGTCGTCTTCCATCACCTGCCTGTAGGCCAGTGACGTCGGGGGATGCAGCCGGAGCGCCTCCATGATTACAGCGTTGAGGTACTCCAGCTTTCCGATAACTTCCTCGCCGACTTGCTCAGCGTCCACGGCGATGAATGCGTCGATCTCCCTCCGGACGGCCGCCTGCTCGTCTGGGTGCTTCACCAGGTTGGCCATGATCCACTGCACCGCCGACGCTGTGGTTTCAGATCCGGCACCAAGGAGCTCCGCGCACATTCCCACCAGCTCACCGTCACAGAGTCTTCGCTGGCGCCTTGCCTTGTATTGAGCCTTGACTGCTGCCAACATGGCTGCTGGATCGTCGTCGTCCTCATCTTCTGGCACCTGGAGGTCGATGAGTGTGTCCACGTACGCCGGAGGCTCGCTAGAGCTAGACGACGACCGACGGTGTCGGCTACGTCTCCGACGCGAGTCGATGAGAGGTAGGTACGTCTCCTCCTGCTTCTGCCGGAGGGCGGCTAGCTTCTTCCACTTGTCACGATAGATGATCCTAGAAACCGCCGGAATCTTGGCGTTCGCGAACAGCCGCACATCGGAAAAGGACCTGACGAGGTCGCTCTGGGCGTCGGCCATGGCACGGACGCGGCCTCCATCCAGGCCGTCGCCGAAACACATGGCAGCCACTAGGCCGAACATAGCGTAATGGATGCTCTCTGCCGCATGGACGACGGCATTGGGCATGCGCTGCTGCTGGGCGAGGTCCTCAACGAGGCCACGGAGCGCGCGGCGGCGTGCCGCCGCGTATTGGTGGATCAACGCCGGGTGGAGGAACTCCGACGTCAGGTTGTGCCGCATGGCGCGCCAGTGCCCGCCGTAGGGCGCCGAGGTGATGGTCACGTATCGACGACGTGAGAGGACGGCACTGGGGGAGTTGGATGGTGGGCGGTTGGACAAGGAGCCGCGCACGAGGAGGCGGCGTGCCGTCGCGAGGTCTGTCACAATGATGCTAGCCGGCTGCCGCTTCCAGTTCCACACGGCGGAGAGCTCCATGGACTTGAACGCCTTGATCCGTGTTGCATGGCGGGCGGCAATAATGACAAGGAGGGCCAAGAGAAGTGGCAGGAGGAGGAGGAGGAGGTCTGGCATGGCTGGATGGACTGATGAGCTATGTGCAAGGAGGATGAGGATCACTTGTTTTGTGTCATGTACGATTTATAGCGATCGAGGAAGTACCTTGAGACTTTGTGGCACCAATTGAATATCATGCATGCTCCGTCATCGATCAGTGCATATATATGTTTTATTAATACACGCGTGATTAGCGTGCCATCTTTAAGAATTCAGTTCAAACAGTTGTTATTCCCAGCTCTACTCTGTCCAACTGGTTGTGCCATATCTCTAATCTAATCAACTCTAGCAGCCACACTACTTCAAAAAAAAAAAAAAACTCTAGCAGCCACACTTCTTCAAAAAAAAAAAAACTCTAGCAGCCACACCGTGTATCAGCCCACAAGTGGGATTTTGGGCTGATATGCGGGGTTTTGTCTTTTTTTTGGGCTGGACCAGACACCGCATCTGGTTGCTTGCCGACCCGCAACTTTTTTTGCCGGCTTCCGCTTTGGGGGAATATTTTGTTTCATTAGTTAGTCCGTTTCATGTGGGGAGACAAAGAGAAGTAGATCGTACGGCTTTAAACATTCTGATCTGATGGTTCACGGTTCACGGGCCTTTTTATCCTCCGGAGGGCGCTCAGGAGGCCCCTTCTTTTTAATACTCTGCATCGGAGTCGAGTGCGTGCAATAAACTAATCCTCAAAAGGGTACGAGCACGGGATGGAGTCGAGTGCGTGCAATAAATTTCCGGAGGCCTTTTACGGGTGGAACCAGATCTGCTCAGCATAGACTAATCCTCCATAGCCCTGGGAGGGGGGTCAGCGTCTCCCTGCTCAAAACTGGGGGCACGGCCAAGGACGAGGAGGGTGCAATGCATGAGGGTCAACAACGATTGAGGACAAGGAAGCGGTGCTGCTTGAGGGACAACAACTTGCAGCTGGGGCGGTGGTGGTGCATGACTGGGGAAGCATCGGCGTGTGGGATGATCTCTCCATGGTAGCGCTCTCAGAGAGGGAGAGAGAGAAGATGTAGCTAGGCTTAGGAGAAGATAAGGTGCGGTGCCCACCTATACAATGGGACACCAGCGTGCCAAGAAGACAAACTATACCCTCCCCTTGGGTAGGAGGGCATTTGCATTTCTTAAGCTGTACTCTTCTACTTATACTAGTAAAATGTCCGTGCGTTGCAACGGCTTCTTAATTTCTTTAGTTTTTACGTGTATAAAAAACAGCTGTATTATTTGAAATCAATTAAAATGCATTTTAAGAAGCCATAACTTTACTATCTAATGCTTATAGTTAGTGTGCACATTCAATGCTCATCTGTTAAAACAGAACACATGTATTTTAAATCTTATTTCTCTCTTAGTGAGTTGCTTATTTTTACAGAACACACTTAAATAAATCCCAACACCCATGTCCCAATGATTTAAGAATGTGTGTTGCACAAGTATTACACTTGTGGTGGCAGTCGTGGCTATGGCCCATTCTGGGCCCAAATGGGCTTGGCAGGCCACAGCTTGGTGGGCCTGCAGTGGCAGCGGGCGGCACGCGGAGAGCTGCGGGCTCTACGGCCATGAGGGATGTCGAGCCGGTGGGCTCAGGTGGAGATCAGGTCGGGGTTGTGCCCCTTGACCGCGGGCAGTCGACAGGGGCAGCCGATCTACTACTCTCAGGTGGAGATGAGGATGTCAGGACGGCAGCCCCGGGGATGCAGTGGCTTTTGGGTGGTCGGTGGTCAACGGTTTGCCTCGAGGTAGCGGTTGCGGGCGGGTTTGGGGGTGCCTCGGCGTGGTGGTCTCGTGGAGGTCGCGCCGGCATGGCGTCCCTCATTGGCAACCCCATGGCAGAGGTGTTCCATCGTGCATGGACATCAGCGCAGGGGCGCCGCCGCTCTTTGGTGGTCGGGGCGCTATCGTGCATCCCTTGGACGGTGGTGAGTTGGCGTGTGGTGTTTGCTCTGCTATGTGTGAAAGCCGGAGCGGCGGCTCCGGATCAAGGTGGTGTTGCTACTTTGCCCTGGCCATGCGGGCGACATGGCATGGATGTGTGGGCGGACGCGTCGTCTCTCCTGCCGATGGTCGTGCTCGCCGTTGTATGGGTCGTCTTCGTGACGGTCCATGGGAGGTGGTGCAAGGTCTCTGGATAAAAGTCCTTCCCAACTGTGGTCAGTGCCGACTTCAGTGAGGCATGTGGGCGCCGTTCCCCCCTTGGGGGTATTGTCGTGGACCCCGAGCACCCCTCCATCCATCAATCCGGGGTGAAAATCCAAACCTAACTGCGCCAGTTTAGATGATGGCAGCGTCCTCTCGGATATCGTGACCTCCTTGGAGGCATCATTTTTCGGAGTGATGCGATCCTTTCTCGGGATTCACTGGTACTTTAGGGAGAGTCTACATTTTAGGGCCCTGTCGGCGTGCGAGTGCCTTGAGTTCCCTGCGACCTGCCTCTCGCCATGAAGCCTGAGAGGCCTAATTGTTTCCTTCGGCTTTGACTCCCCTACCTTCCCGCCGCTGACATCGACGAGCGCCATCTTCCCACTGCTGCCGCCATTACCTCGTTCGACCGGCATGCCCTTGTTCTTCTCGGCCGCCCAGGGGTTGATTCTGGTACTTGCGGGAGGAGGCTTTTGTGAGCCCCACGACACAGCGCTCGGCGCTAATGGTGGCGGATCTTGGCTCCACCATATTCGCAGGCGTGGCCACAGCATGTTCTTTGGCTGCACAGCACCAGCCTCCTCCTCCTGCGGGTCTCGTCGGTGAATCAGAGCTAGCTCCTCGGACGCTGGCGAGGAGGCCCCGCTCCGGCTGGTTAGAGCGAACCAGTGAAGCCCAAGTAAGTAAATTAGGATTTCCTAACTACCATTTAGTTCTTCTAATTCTTGGTAAATCTAACATGCAACCTCTATATTAATAATTTATACAAGTCCTCGACACACTATGCTTCAAAGTTGAAACTAAATCGAGTACCCAATTTGGTCTATATGATAGTTTAACATTTTAAGAAATTAACACATTTTAAGCATCTTGGATATCGAACTGTAAGCCTTAAAACACACGTTAAGCTTTCAGAGCAGCAATTCCATATATAACAGTAAAACCAAGAACTGAGTGGCACAAACAAGTTGCAATACCACGGGCACAAAACTGGTTTTCTACTATCAGGTCCCAGATGCTCAACATACTCCTTCACATCTTTGTACTCACTTGACCTCCCATTCAGATGCCTTCATTATTTGCAGTTTCTGAACTTCTCTGTTAGTATCGGTGTATTTCTGAATTTGCAGCTGACAAGCGTGCCCTACGTTGCACATTGCTTGTTCAGTGTCTATGGCTAGAATAAACGTTGGTGTACAAACAAATCTTGCAGTTTTTGATTGGGTATGCTTAGGTGGAACAGTTTCAACAAGCTCCAATACCACGAACACAAAAGTGGCTCTTTGGTATCAGGTCCCATATACTCAACATATTCCTTCACATCTTTGTACTCACTCGACGTTCCATTCAGATGCCTTCATCATTTGCAGTTTCCAAACTTCTGTCAGTATCGGTGTTTTTCTGAATTTTCAGCTGACAAGCGTGCCCTATGTTGCACATTTCTTGTTCAGTATCCATGGAGAAAATAAACATTGTTGTACAAAAAAATCTTTTTGTTTATGATTGTGTATGCTCGGGTGGAACAATTTTTGTTGGTCGGCAAGATGATTTGTCCATACCTCTGCCACCACTTCTAATTCCCATTGCCACCAGTCAGTATATCTTTGTCTGAACTAGGGAGAAGAATTAGGTCCCCATTGCCACCAGTCAGGATATTTTCAGAAAGGATACTCAGCATTACACCCTCATTGTCCCCTGTAGTATAATTATTTATGAGAACCATGTATCAAAAAGGTTTCAGAATGATATTAAGCAATTAAATTACCATCAACATCGCCTTGTAGGCTTGTTGGAGGCATTTTGAAAGGCTCAAGAGTAAAACATGAAAGTATGAGCATTACACGTGATAAGTATAGGAGCAGCACAATGAACATTACCATTCCCATTTCCCAATGATGACTGACCATGTTGGATGTTCTGAACCATTGAGGGTTTACATATTCATCGTTAATATTTCATCTATCGAAGCAGTCGCTTTCTTCTTAATACTTGCATGGAATTTTTTGTTTCGGCGACAACAGTAATGCATGCCTTTATTCAGGTGGTACGTGTTTTCTCCGTGCGATCATACTGACATCCATGTCCGAGGTCTCCTCATCCTCCATGTCTTGGAGAAGTTTGTATATAAACATGGGTACCGCTAACCCTAGGAATAGACCAATCACCCATGTGGGTATGGAGACATTGTTGATACATTTTGATTGGTGTTGTGCACTTCTTACTTGTGGATGATTTTCTTTTCTGATGGGATGTCTCTTTAGTAGTTCATCTTTCCTGCGAACATCCATCTACACATATATTTCCCTATCCCATTGCCTTTTCCTTTCTTTGGGTTCCGTGGTTGTTGCTGCAGGATGGATGTTGTAGGTTCATCATTACTCAATATGTTGATATTGCGAATATCTACAAAGCAATAAAAAACATCACTTATTGAGCACAATAAGGCATGAATTAACCAGGATATATTTTCCTACATACCAGTCAGGAGGTTTTATGTCCCTTCATATGTCATATATATTGTTTGCATTTTGTATGTGCCATTTCTTCTTAGCCAATAGATATCTTATTCAGGAACCACATTTTCCTTGTTCCATTCTTTGTCTCCTTGTTGGATTGATATATTCTGCAAGTATCAATTGTGATTCATTTGCAAGCTCACCTTTACCAATCAGCGTGCTTTGCGCTTGAGCGAGCACACCTAAACTTGTCGCTAGTTGCACATATTGTGGGAATATAATATATGTTTGAGGTTTTTTTATGATAGGCCTCACGACGCTTCTTGTTTCTTCTGTTTATCCATCTCGCATATCGCTCCCTAGCATGTTGCCTCTAAAGTTCCTTCGGATTTGTAGTTGTTTGTTGCGTAAAGCATGCCAAGATTCCCCTGGGCCGATGAATATTACTTCTGCTGATGGTGTTGGGGATAGGAATTTCAAACAATTACATTCATTAGACTGTGTCGGTGACCACTGGCGGAGCTACATGGAGATGAAACTGGGCCACAGCCCCCCCCTTTCAAATGCGCAAAAAACAAATTATTTCGAATACATTCAAATTTAGACAAATCTCTGACATCTATTTCGAGACGAAGATATTAGCACTTTCACAGTTTTAGTCTAAAAAACACACACCGAATAGATCCCGCAATACGTTTGGTACTAAAAAAAATATCCAACTCCCTCCAGATAAACACCCTCCTACCCAAAATTTCTAGTTTTCGCCCGCTCGTGTTCAGTTTGCTCGGAAACGTTTGGCGAGAGGGGAATTTCAGCCCACCCGTCAACACACATGCATTAGAGTCACCAAAATCTAGTATAATTCCACAATGACGCTTCGATTCCAGCCAAATCCACACTTCATTATTTTGAACGAAATTGAGAAATTATAGTAAATTCACTTCATTATTTTTTGTCCATAATGCCTACATATTTGCGTGGAAGCTATATATATCTCACCATGATACCGCCATCTAATATCACTTAGTTCGTACCATGTCTTAATTTTTTTGTGCACATCATGTGTTTTCATATGAAATTTGCCCCCTCTTCTATTTTCGCCAGGCTCCGCCACTGTCGGTGACACCATCTTCAAGGAAAAAAACTGTGTCGGTGACACCATCTTCAAGGAAAAAACAAAAAAAAAACTTGTGAAGGGTATGCAATAGTTGATTGATTTCTTGAGTTCAATACAGATAACAATATCTATTCTTAAAACCAGTGAAGCATGTGGCAGATGTCTGAATCTCCCTGCCATTGTTATCTAATTTTCTTTTAGACAAAAGGCACAATTGTTATCTAAATTTTGTAGCGCCACATCCGAGTTTCGTGTTGGTTATGCTAAACATACAGAAATATTTCTGAGCAGCCCACCAGCCATGAGGACCCATGCTTGCAAACTTATAGCTGCAAAGTGTTTATGAGGTGATCCAACCGGCAAAGCTACAAAGTCAACACTAAGGAGTTTGCGTAGTGGCAAGAACCACCTCATGAAAAGCTTCCAAAACCAGTCTCTGTTCATGTGCTTGCAGTTGCAACAATTGTTAGTTGTTTATGGTAAATAATACATGTTGATTCAATACATAAACAAATAACTTTATGGACTTCATTGCAGATAGCAAGATGAAGCAAACCGAATGCAGTCTGGTATAAACAAAGAGAGCTCGTTAGGTGCAAATCTTGTTGTGACAAGATAATGGCTTAGGAGAAGGTACCAGCGTGCTAGGTATTTTGAAAAATGTCTATCATAGAGTATTCCGTATTGAATGTTGAGTACTTCATGACTAAAATCTTGTTAAGATAGAATGTACCTGCAGATGTGGATAGCGGCGGCCGACGGCATGGCAACACTGATCTGATGGACTCAGACGGGTGGTGCTGCGGCAGCGACTGCCGGTTGGCGTGGCAGCACTGATCGGATCTGACAAGCTCAGCCTAGATGTTTGGCAGCGACTGGCGTGGACGGGAGGATCGGCTATGGCGCTGTGGTGGCGACTGGAGATTCCTTGGACCTGCTGGCAGCGACCGCCGGTTGTTGCGGGAGCACTGATCGAATCGGACAAGTTCAGCCTAGCGCTTTGGCAGCGACTCGCATGGACGGCAGGATCGGCTATGGCGACGTGGCGGCGACTGGAGATTCCTTGGACCTGCTAGGCGTTTAGGTTCTGGGACACAATGATCGCGTTGTATGTGCCTTTGGAGTTTGGACGGAGGAGAGAAGAGAAGAGAAGGGATATGTTTATGTATGAGTAATTAGCGGAGAGATTAGCGCTGAGCCCTCTCGGTGTCGTACCAGCTGGACTATTTGATGAAGGGACCGACATGAAATCTTTTTTTAGGCAGTAGAGATAGAGATAGAGAATCATGGTAGTAATCGCATTGTCGTGTAGTCATATTTTGTGAGGCAATCTTTAAAGCCTCCTTTTTTACTCTGTAATTGCCGCTATTAATCTCTGTTAATTGCCGTTACTAATTGACGCTATTAATTGGTGGACGTGCAAATCAGGAAAATCGCGCAATGTTATTGGGAAGTCCTGAAGCGTTAGATGTGATAAATTTGAAGGCCGAGATCAATTGTTCCTGTCTAGTTGGAGGAACAGAGGAAATTCGTCCTTTTTAGATAGTAAAGATGTCGCAACGTGCTAGTACAGTACTATGACTTTGCTTCCTGTCATAGTCTGTTCAGTAGGACAAACTATACCCTCTCCGTGGTCTGTACAGGGGCTGTGCAATGGTTTCAAACCGAAAATAGTAAATTGTTTGGTGCGGTTTGGGGGCAAAGAGCATGCGGGGTGGTTATCAGCGATTAATCAGTGGTTTGGTTTGGCGCGGAGGCGAGGTGATTTTCATGCTGGCTTGGCGCGGGTTTGGTGTGGATATCTCCCCATTCTCAGCCTGAAGCAAAACATTCCACGGAAGGGTGAAAAATCATACTCTTTGAATATTAAATAAAAAACTACAAACACCTCACAGTCTATTTTGTTTAGTTTAAGTATATGATCAACATGGTTAGATCTCGGTATGTTGATCATTCTTTAAAAATAAATAGATATTATCACATCAATGTACATAGCCTAGAAATTATCGACATGACCTAATATACAATACAATCAGCGTCATACTGGAAACAAGAGATACATGATGGATCCTCATTTTGTCATATTTAACCTACATCCGATAAGTAACATAAGAAATACACCATCATAATTATAACTAAAAATGTTACAAACATCAAAGAATGTTTATACATCCTCAAGGTATTTCCTTATCTTTTTCTATGATGTAGTGAAGTAGACTTAAGAGCACAAATCATTCCAATTGCTCAATAAAATCAAACATTATTTATAAACCATGAGTTTAAGTCGAGATAGTATGCAAAGATTTTAGAACATAGATAGAAAAATACTATAGGAAATAGATGATATTACAAAATACTCGCGGTCATACTTCTCTAACTTATACTACCGACATATAAAAATGTTAATGCCTCTGTTGAAAATTAATATTTGCTAAAACTGTGTTAATTTTTAACTTAAGAATCGTATTAGTATACAAAATAATGGTCAAATTTCACCATGGACACAACTGAAGTCTAGAATGTTTCAGATTTTGAAACTGCATACGTAATTGTGAGGAAGAAATACAGACCAAGGTAACAATGCTAACTATTTAATTTGCCATATCTATTGACGGTGATGAATTATTTTCCTTTAAGTTCATCAAGAAAATTTAACAATGTAAGTTAAGCTCGCATACTGATCTTACATCACACATAATTCTTCTACTGAGCTAATATTACTTACAAACAACATGTGCGAGTGCTTTGACAATAAACAGCAGCCCACAAATTTAGGTTGCTGCTCAAACCATATATATAATTCTGTATCATAAAATGTGATATCCATGAAATTTAAAGCATTACTTTAATTCTCAAAGACTTTCAACCCATTGAAGATGACGAACTCGCTTTTGCGAGGCCCATCGCACTAGCTACTTACAAACAACATATATGGGTGCTTTGAAAGATGACGCAATATTCATGAGCCCACAATCTTGGTTTGGTTAAAGTTGTTACTCACATATATTATACTCCATCCGTCCCAAAATGTAAGGCGTCTAAGCTTTAGTCAAAAGTCAACATCTTCTAAGTTTGACCAGTTTTATACAAAAAAATACAAATATCTACAATATTGAATGGACATATTGGGAAGCTCTACTTTATGGTGAATCTATTGATATTTATTTGATATTGTGAATGTTTATATTTTTACATATAAATTTGGTCAAACTTAAAATATGTTGACTTTTGACTAAAGCTTAGACGTCTTACATTTTGGGACGGAGGGAGTACTTGTTTCTCATAGATGTGCTGCTGGAAAAGGTTGACGGGCAGGATCTGTGACATTAATCCCGGACGGTGCCTAGTCCAGCTACAGACAGAGATCAAACTGAAGCGGGGAAAGAGAGCAAGGCGTGTTTGGAAACAGAGCAATCCGTGGGTATCTGGCTTCACGACTAGCTAATTTGGTAGTAGTGGCAGCTGTTGTAATTTAACGAACTGTTGTAAACGTGTACGCATTGGGCGAAAAGTTGTACCGTTCGATACCGTATGTAAGTATGTAGAAAATATATTATGAAAATTTCTCAGAACCGTAGTTTGTCTTCATGTTTCCCATTTAGTACAGCTGTGTTTTGTGAACGAAAAGTTGTGCCGCTCGACACGTTATGCAAATGTTTATGAAATATGATATAAAAATGGCTAAGCACGGTACTTTGTCTTCATGTCATCTATTTAACACCCCTGTGCACAATATTTTGTGGCAACAACATCCTTTTATATATAAGAAAATATACGATGGTTTGCTTCGGTCGGTTATATCTTTAGACGTAACATAGCCGTAAACTCAAAAACAGAGGCGCGTAACTTCAGACACTTTAACGGATCGGCCTCGGCCTCTTCTTCTTCGGATAAAAAAACGAAAATGGTGTGCATGTTCTAAACTTATCTCGATGTCTTCATGTTGCAAGGCACCACAATGTATGTGCATTCTTGCATGCAACAGAATTGGGCGGTACGTGTAGTCATGTCTACGTTAAATAGTTGTTTGCCATTGGGATGCCGAAATGCCAAGAACGCTATATTCGATAAAATCCATTTATCACTATAACCGATAAGTCCTACTCGGTACAGCATGACTTCTTTTACAGTCCATTTATCTCTATAATGGATAAGTCCTACTCATCTTTTTAGGATCGAATTACTTGGGTTTTGTAGCGTAAAATTGATGTTGTACGTCTTCATAGTATGCACCATGAGAAAATTATGTATCATTGTCCTGGGTTTGCAGCCCCGTCCTAGCACTATTACAACACAGTCTTGCATAGCATATAGATTAATTTATTTATTACATTTAGTCTACTTTACTTGCTGCATATTTATTTTAGTTATTTTTTATCATTTTATTTTCAGCACCTCGAGCACGTGTGTCTTTTACTCTCGCTTTCTCTTCCACATCAAGAGTCTCAATGAGATCCGATATGAAAAACTCTTGTCTCTTGTGTTTCAGGGAAGTAGCAAAGTTCCTCCACGAAGGGGGAAGCTTGGAAATAATGCCCCCGGCAATGAACTTGTCCGGTAACACACAAGGGAAGTGCTCAAGCTCCTTGGCAAGTGACTGTATTTCATGAGTCTGCTCAACCACAGAGCGGTCATCAGTCATCTTATAGTCATAGAGTTGTTCCATAACATATAGTTCACTACCAGCGTCCGAGACCCCAAACTTGGCCTCGATCGCAGCCCACATGTCCTTGCCATTATCAAATGACATATAGGGTTCAACAATGTTCTCCTCTAGAGTAGACAACAAAGCAGCCTTGGACAGAGTATCAGTTTTTCTGAAAACTTGTTCCTGAGCAGGAGTAAGCTCTCCCTCAGGCTTGCCAAGAGTGGCGCCATAGCAGTTCATATTCTGAAACCAGAGAACTGCTCTCACGCGTCACCTCTTATAATGCATACCCTCAAATACGGGTGGTTTCACAGAAGCAATGAAACCACTTGGAGCAAATTGCTTATAATAAGGTTTTTGGATTGTTGAGTAAAAGAGCAATTTTTTAAGAGATTTAACCATAGTAAAAGACAGATAAAATACATGCAGAATAATAGAAAAAGACCAGAAGATACGACCGACAATCTGAATATGGTAAACAAGACTGAGGAAGATGATATACATCACAATAGAGGAACCGCCGGTGTTCGCGTTAACGTTCGCGCCGTCGTCAGCCATGTCGAGGAAAAGGTTGTTGATGCCGGGAAAGAACTCGTCACTGGGGAAGACGTCGGCGTAGTCGCTATCCGTGAAGGAGTCCGTGATGAAGCCAATAGTCGCGCTGGTAGCGCTCGCCAAAAACCTTATCGCCCTTCTCCTGTACAGGACTCGAAGCAGCGGGGTCTCGGAGGCCTACTGTTCCAGCTCGCGGTGTACGTTGGGAGAGGAAACGAACATGCTCCACTAAGCTCAAATTAATTCTCCACTTAGTTCGTATTAAACATCCACTCACACCACTCACATTATCCATTTATGCGTGGCAAAAAGAGAGAGAAGCTCTCCGCATTCCCGCGGCGCGTGTCGTGATGAGGCGGGCGGCGGAGGAGGAGCGCGCGTGTATATGTCTTCTCTTCTCAACCTCGTACAAGCAGTGGAAGAGCTCACCAGCTGGTCCAACTTCCACTCAACTAGCAATATGAGACTAAAAATTTGTCCGACGTCTTGCCTTGCATGAATGGGCCAAGTAGGCCTCTAGGATTTCAGGAATTGTTGAATAGTATAAACGGGCTGAGTCTTTATTGGGCAAAATTCCAACAGACAGTACAAAATACCACAAGAAAATAAACATGTAGGGACGTTTTGGCTATGACGCTTTTGTTTTCGTCTCTAAGATGAAAACCAAAGCCTATGTAAAGACGTTATTTGAGACGATGCCCAAATCGTCGCACGACGTCTAGCCGCTGTACTATATTTCTTTGACGTGCCCATGTACAAAATCAATGGTCCCTACGTGCCATGAGATCCCACCAGTTAGAAAAAAGCCCACGCCTCCTCTGCTCCTCCCAGATTGAGCGGATCTCAGACGGGCAAACCCTACCGTCGCCGGCGATTCCCACCCGACAGACTTGGCGATCTTCCTCCCGCTCCGGCTCTCTCCGGCGTTCTTGCCGAATCATATTTGCGACTTCCATGGACGCCTAGGTCAGGAGGTAGCACTCTCATCTACTCCTATTCAACTTCCCAGCGGCGACGGCGCTCTTGCGGCTGCAACCGACAAGCCCTGCCTTATGCTTCGTCAACAGTCCGCTGATTTTGTGCAGCAGCCTACAGCATTGGTAGTCACAAAGGTGGACATCATCAGGTTTGAAAGCCGTTGCCTTCCGCCCTATATGCATACAACCAAGTTGTTTGATGAATTTACTAAGATAAAGTTTGTCTCTGTTTCAGGAGATGGGTGGGTCGACAGGACCTAGGAGACTGCGCTGGGCAACGTCCATGCCGGTGTGACGCACGGGCTGTGCCAGGAGAAGAAAATCTCGTAGCGACGGCCACTGCAACGCCGAGATACACCGCGCTACGGTGACTCCCCGCTTTTCTCGAAATAGTTTTTCACCCTGCTATATTAATATAGCAAATACACGATATAACCAAAGGTAGCCTCGAAGCAAACAAGAAAAAAGGCTGGGGCAGCAGCCAACACACGCCCAACAAAACAAAGAAGAAACAAAATGAAAACAAAGGTGGACTAAGCAAAGGCAACCCGCAACCGGTGCGCGCTTCCGAGAAGTACCACAACGCTCTTTGCACCGACTCGCCAAGTACCAAGCAACACCTTCGAGAAGGAGTGAAAATGCTGCTGCTGCCCGGATCAGCTGATCCTAGGGTTTCCCCGGCACATAGGGGGAAACAAATGAAGGGTTTCCCCGGCACACCTTCAGAAAGGAATGGTGCCACCCGAGGACGGTACCGTGTCGATGTCAGGCAAGCCGACAAAGGATTTCTCCTGAAAACCCCATCCACGACCCCCGGACGAAGATACAAATGAGCCCCTCCAGGACGAGGACTCAACGCCACCGATCTTGCCACCCACCAGCTTGCACCACCATGGTTACGAAGCCTCCATCGCCGTCTCCCCGAAGCCGTCGTCACGAGGTCTACAAACTGGAGGCGAAGGGAAGCTCGAGCCAGGGACAGCAGAGTCGTGACTATGCGGGAGGGAAGAACCTCTACCGCCTACGATGGTAGTCGACTGCGATCGCAAGGCATACCAGTCGTAGTCAGGTCCGGCCGGAACCAGCAGGTCCGTAAAGCCTCCGCGGAGGCATACCAGTCCCAAGAAGGTCTAGTCCAAACGGGCCTGGATTTGGGCCAATTGGGCCACGCCGGTGCCGCCGTGAAGAGCCACTCCCGCTGACCGGACCTCCACCGCCATGAAGCCACTGCCGCTAGGAAGCAGCTGCTGGAGCACCGCCGCCAAGCCTCCATGCGACGGGTAGTTGCCCTGCCGCTTCGACACGCGACTCACTGCCCCCTGACGCCGCGCGCTGGCCATCACCGTGCCAGGACCCGCCGACAGCCGCCTAGCCACACCGCAGCCATGAGCTCGCCGCCCCGCCCAGAAAGCTCACGCGTCGGGAAGAAGAAGGCCCACCGCCGTCGGCACCGCGAGGGCTTTCGCCCGGCGGCGGCCGAGGAGGAGCGGGAAGGGGCGTGCGGGCCTAGAGATGCTAGGGTTTTGTGCAGGTCGCGCACGGGAGCGACCTAGGCGAGCGTGTTGTGTCTACCATGAAGATCCCTACATCAGCGCTCGTTCCTCGATGTTGCCCCACCGGAGACCATGAAGATCTGCCATGGCCGCAACCACCTCTGATCCGGTGAGCGGAGGAGCTCATGGTGCGAACCTGAGCTCTGACCTGCGCCAAGTGGGCCAAAAAGGATAGGGTGGCACCCTCTTAGACGAGCTCGCCACGGTGGAGATCCCTCGCATCGATGACTACCTCCCTCCTGGTGGTCCAGGAGAACGAGGTGGCGCTGGCAGTGGAGCACCTGGAATGATTGAAGTGAAGTGTGGAAAATGGTTTAAAAAATCCCTTCGGGCGAGCACTGATAACAAAATCTATACGGAACACCGCGTCAATGCAACGAGATACTATACATCATGAATGCCGAACCAACGTTACAGCAGAACTGAAGTGACTGAAATTCTACTGAAAGTTAGCCTTCCCTAGACCCTTATGCCTTTCGCAATAGGGTGTCTTAACTCGCTATCCTAGGCAGTGGTGTATCATAAGAGACAACTAGTAGTACACTATAGTTTGTATCTTAAGAATTGTATCTATATTTAATAACTTTAGGTACATGCATGTATGTGGTTGGTCTAACCATTTGTTTTGCTTATGATACCGTGCAAGTCTTGTAGCTAAGCTGAGATACAATAACACCTTCTCTCTTTATTAAATATGGTGCCATATAAGCAGTTTGCCTATAATATCGTGCTAAGAAGCGTCCATTGGAAAAGGCGGTGCACTCATGCTGGTGGACCTTGTGTGGAGACGGGTCTGCCATGCTCATTGGCCTTGTTCGTCTCCTCTTTCCACGTGCGGCCAATGTCATTGGCGACGCACACGGCGTCAGCGGAGGCGCCGAAGAGATCAGGGCGGGTGAGGCCGACTAAGTAGAGCCCCGAGCCTGCATTCCAACCATTGGGGAACGAGGTCATTGGGTCCTTGCCAAATATCAAGTTGGTGCCTTGGATCCAACGTGTCACATTGTTTTTGTAGCCAGTCGCGAAGATGATGACGTCGATGTCGAGAACGGTGCCATCGGAGAGCTCAGCACTGGACTTGGTGAAGCGCATCACAGCTGCAGGGGCAGCGGTTATCTCGCCTGACCTGATCTTCCTGGCGGTCACGCACCAGTTGGTGTTGTTGAGCGTGACAGGATCGATGGCCGGGGTCCGGATGCCAAGCCTGGCAAGGTCGCCGACCACGAGCCAGGCGAGGAGGACCATGATCTTGTCCACGAGCAAGGGCGGGAGCCACCGCATGAGCAACACGGTGAGATATAAAGAGGAGATGCCGAGCATGTTCCGGACCACGATGAACGGGACTACGCCGTAGTTGCATAGGTCAGCGGACACCTCCACGCCGGATTGACCGCAGCCGACCACGACCACGCGCTTGCCGCGGTAGGACTCACCGGACCTGTAGTCGCTGGAGTGGATGACCTCTCCGCAGAAACTGCTAAGACCCGGGATATCCGGGACTATTTTCTCGGCGTTCGCGCCAGTGGCCGCGACCAGCCAGCGGCTAATGTACTCAATATCGGCACCGTCAGTTTCCTCGACCTCTGCCCGAACGCGCCACAAGCCAGAGGTGTCGTCGTAGCCTGCGGAGAGAACAGTGATGCTGAACTCAGGCTTGATGTCGAAGTAGGCGGCGTACTCCTCGAGGTAGTCGATGAACTGGCGGCGGGTGAGATACTCTGGGAAGTGATCGGGGAATGGCATGCGTGGGAGCTCGCACAAGTGCTTGGGCCGGTTGAGCTTGAGACAGTCGTAGGTGCGCTTCTGCCACAGCGAGGCGATGCAGTCCTCTCGCTCCAGCACCACGAACGGCAAGCCCTGCTCACGGAGGCTGGCTGCCACAGCCAGCCCCGACGGCCCGGCACCGACGATGATGGGGCCGTTCACCCACACGCAGCGACGGGGGAAAATGTCTAAGGGACTTCTGAGTACCTACATATAGTAAATCACAGTGTTGACCATGCATAAGATTGGTGCTGAAGATTATTTTAGGAAAAGATTAGTGGTTAATTAATCGGACGATAACAATCAATCGTAGACACAAGGCAGATATACATATATACTCGCTGAAAAAGAAATCACGGGTAGGAGCATTGCTTACCCGTTTGTAGAGAATGTCAGCGTCAACATTGCCCTTTTCACCAGCACCAGCACCATCAAGCTTGTCTTGTTCGTCGACTATGTCATTACCAATTTCATCCCTAATGTTACTACCAATCTTATCCAGTTCACCGATAATCTCGCTTATGCATGGCCTTTTCACTTCATCCCTCTCCACACATCTTAACGCGATGTCTAGGCATGTCTTGATTTCCTGCTGTGATGTATCTGACGCCATTGTTGCATGCAGCCGCTTTGCCCAGTTCTCATGTACCTGCAAAATTCAAACATACCTTGTGAGAAAAAACCTGACTAGTATTTATGAAAAGTTAAACATAACTTTTCTTACTTGCTTCTTAAATTCTTGGGAAGACGTATCTGCAAATTTGGAGTAACCATCTGGTCCTGCTATTATCTTTATGATTATGACACCTAAACTGAATATGTCAAATTTTGGTGTGATTTTCCCTCTTTCGATGAATTCAGGAGGCATATATCCACTGCACCAGTACAAGAAAAATGATGGTCATAAAATAGTTACCCAAAAACAGCCTAAATACTTATTTGGTATGACCTTACAATGTTCCCATGATTTTTGTTGTCATATGGGTTTGTGCTGAAACAAATAGTCTTGACAACCCAAAATCCGCAATCTTTGGTATCATATTTTTGTCTAGTAAAATATTTGCCGGTTTTAAGTCCAAGTGGCAAATCCGATCGTCCGATCCCATATGAAGAAAATTCAAACCCTCGCAAACACCTGTTATTATTTTGTAACGTGTGTGCCAGTCAAGTCCGCACGATTCATCTGCAGAAAAAGGGAAGGGTACCGATACATAAGTTTGAGATTCATTTTTCAGTTACATACAAAATGAGAGTCTAGGTAGAGCACCATCATACCAGAAATATGCTCGTCAAGATTTCCACCTGGCAAGTATTCGTAACAGAGTACTCTTTCTTGCACATGAGCAAAAACATATTTTCCTTCATGCTCTATGCGTTCATGTCCTAGATAGTAGCAGTAGCCAACTAATCTTATAATATTTTTATGTTTTGCCCTCATAAGGTTATTGAACTCATTTGTAAATTGTTTCTCGTCAAGCCCCGGCATTTGATAAAGCTTCTTCATGGCGATTTGTTCCCCATTATCCAGTAGACCCTGTTGAAAACCTCTTTGTTATATGGTACACAGGTTCTTCTAGTTTTTTGCAGGGAAGGTCCTTGTAGTCATGGTAGTACCATTTAAGCAAATTCTAACACGTCAAGACTAGATGCAAGTATACACTCATACCTTGTACACTACTCCAGAACCACCACGGCCAATTATGTTCTCCTCAGAAAAATGATTAGTCATATGTTTTATTAGCTGAAGTGTAAACTCATTTGACGACGCATGTATCTTCTGTAACCCCCTCCTCATGGTATTCCCTTTCTCTTGGGATGACAAGTTTTGATCTTCCATTGATCTAAAAAGGAAGAGTTAGGAAGTATAAGGTAGTATGAACATTTATCCATTAATTATTGTACTATATATTTATACTCTTTAGAAATATCTACATTAATCTTAAAATAAAGAAAAACATCTAAACTGATCAAGTAGTGACATTGGAGATTAAAAGGAAGACTATTATACTACAACAATTTTTTTGCGGGTAGTAACATTGAAGATTATACTACAACATATGAGGCTATTCATAATCAAATTTGCATTTCATATTAGGCACATACAAATTAGTATGTTCCTTATCGTATTATGATGCATATTTTAGCTCAGAAGACATTGAGATCAAATTGAGTGATAAAAATGTATATCTCAGCAATATGCATGTTTGCATTAGGACTCTAACCATATCAAAATTACAATGGTAATGTTGTATGTATGCAGTACCCTGTTGGCATCACGATGCATTGGAGATAGAAATATTGGCCAAACCCAATAGGAGTATATCTAAGCGTTTACACCATGCTTTTTGGAGATGGGGAGCAGAGCCTCGGGCTCTGCATCAATCGATACACAACCTTTATTCATTACAAGAACATCAAAGTCTCGCAAAGCCATTACAAGGGTCATACAAACCAAGACCGCCTAAACAACATCATCGAGCATGGCGATAGCAATCCATCACCAGCTCCCCGACGTAATCTGGAAAACACCCAACTGCCCATGCAAGCCAAGAGCCAAAATTCGCCAAGCATATCCGCGAAACGGCGCCAACACACTCTCTCTGGATGTCGCCATCTCCGATGTTGTCCGCGAACCTATCTTCAGCGTGTAGATCGACACGCAGATTGGCGCAACATCAGTCACCGATACCGCAGCGGTGTCAAGTAGCACGGCCTCCCTACGTGCTAAGTCCGAAGCATGTCGCGGGCGCCGCCGGTACACCGCAAAATTTACACCATGTGTAGCCAGACGCAACACAAATAGAATAAATTTATAAATCATATTTGGTATTTTCTGATGATCTACAATATTCCGTGGCCCTTTTGTGTAGGCACATGTGCCCCAAATTTAGTTCTGGTGTGATAAGTCTCACGTGAAGAGTTTAGAAGGACTCTGGCCAGCATATACTTGTGTCCCAAACATAACACGCCTTGGTTAACCTTGTACATGAATCAAGGACATAACCATAATACTAGATGCTATGTATATGTGGGTATGCCTATGTGTAGGTTGCGATTAAGAAAATATGGGGCCAAAATGCTACAAGTGATATAAGAGCGAACATTGTTGCTACATGGACCGTGCATAGTGGAAAGAATAAAATATTCCAACTAGAGCAAGAAGGAGGCATATTGGGTGAGGATAATTTAGAGGCCAACACCATCTAACTTCCCTCTGGGAGAAGATATAACTCATGACATACCGCAATTGTCTCCTGATGCAAATGGAATAATTACCACTGACTCCAAAGAGGAGGAGCTTCATGATGCTGTATTTCAGATGGAGTTGAATAAGTCTCCTGGACTGGATGGGTCTCCGGTTAGTTTTATCACAAATTTTGGGAAGTTATTAAGGGTGATTTCATGGCATTGTTTTTTCTACTGCGAATTGGGGACTTGTAGTTGTTTAAATTGAACTTTGGTATCATTGCTCTACTGCCCAAAAAAAACAAAATGTAATCCAAATTCAGCAGTATAGGCCTATATGCCTTCTGAATGTTAGCTTTAAAATATTCACAAAGGTCGCCATCAATCGTACCATGATAATTGCTGAAAAAATGATTACACCCACGCAGACAACATTCATACATGGATGACATATCCTTGAGGGGGTTGTTGTGTTGCATGAAACTAAACATGATCTTCATAGGAAAAAATTGACGATTTTCTTTTTAAAATTGATTTCAAGAAGACTTTTCATAAAGTTAAATGGTCCTTCTTGCAACAAAGGTTGCATATGTAATGATTTTCACCATAGTGGTGTAAGTTGATTGAGAAGTTTGCTCAGGGAGGTAGCATGGAAATAAAGGTCAATGATGATATTGGCCACTATTTAGAAATTCGAAAGGGCTTAAGACAAGGTGATCCATTGTCACTAATGTTATTCAATATTATTTCGGACATGTTGGCTATCTTAATCGCTAGAGCAAAATAAGATGGGCCAAGTTGGAGGATTTATTCCTCGTCTTGTTGAGGGAGTAATTTCAATTCTACAATATGTTGATGACACGATTTTTTCCATGGACCATGATTTAGAAAAAGTTCTCAATACGAAACTAATTCTATGCAGCTTTGAACAACAATCTGGTCTTAAAATTGACTTCCACCAAAGTGAGACTTCCTATTTTGGAAAGAGTAAAGATGAGGAGTAACATCGCAAACAATTATTTTCTTGTGAGTGGATCTATGCATTTTAGGTGCTTGGGAGTACCTATACATTACAACAAACTAGAGAGCTCTAATTGGTATTTAGTTGAAAGTCGCTTCCAAGGAAAGCTTGGCTACTAGGCAGCAAGATGCTATCATACAGAAAATGTGTTGTTATGATCAATTGCGTATTTACTAGTTTGCTTGTATTTATGTTATCTTTCTTGAAAGTACCTAAAGGGGTATGAAAGCGTCTTGATTTTTACTGATCACGATTTTCTAGCAAACTGAGGATGGCACACGTAAATATAGCTTAACTAAGTGCAACATTATTTATCCATCAAAAGATCAAGGAGGACTTGGTATTGAAGTACTAGACATTAAAAAAAATGTCTACTTAGCAAATGGTTGTTTAAATTGCTTAATGAAGAGGGCATGTGGCAAGAGTTTTCGCATAACAAGTATTCATCTCATGGGAGTTAAAAAGGATTTCTTTAGTAGAGGACTTCTCAAAATTGGTGGAGGTACTATGGTTTGATTTTGGGAAGATACTTGGTTAGGCTTAACGGCGCTAGCTCAAAAATACCCTTCCTTATAAATTAAATACATAGTGCAACACAAACATGTCACTGTTGAAAATGTTTTGTCAACGGTCCCTTTAAACATTGGTTTTAGGAGGAAACGGATAGGAAATAAGTGGAATTATTGGATTCACTTATGCCAAAGATTGATCGGGGTATATTTAAATAATGGAGCTGATAAATATATTTGGAAATTAACTTCGAATGGGGAATTTTTGGTTAGGACTATTGATCACTACAAAAATACCCCCTCCCCTCGGTGCCCGGCACTTTTTTGGGGGATCACAAGCGAAAACTACCTGCAAAAGTTGGTTACCCGATGAATGAGCATTCGCGGCAGCATATTGTTGCGGCGACCACTTATACGCCATGACAGACTCGATACTGTCGGATATCTGTATCGTGGTACATGACCGACAAATCCAGCTCCACCTAATGCCGCATTAGATCGATGGAGGCAGTTAACATTGCGCCGTGGACGGTAAGCGTTGTGCTAAGTGGTCAAACACATCATACTGAGTGGTGCGACCCACCACTTCCAAGATGTTCGACTGAGTTGTTTACATTTTATAGAGTTCTTTTTTAATCATAGACCCGGAGAGCAATACTTACGTCCGGTTGTGATTTTTATTTTTGAGGAATAAGTGTCTCATAGTCCTATTTTATTTTTCGTCTCCCGAAATTAAAGCATGCCCCAAAGTTCTTCTCCAACATTCTCATGTGCGGTTACAAAGAGATCAAAAGTGTTAAACAATTTCTTTACGAGCCCTTTGAGCGAATGGGGACCAAAAAGATGGATGCATGGACCACACTTATTCAAATGGCCTAGAGTTCCAACTCCCCACTCCCCAATATCTATATAACAAAGAGAAACCTAGCCCCACTTTCCACTACAAGTCTCCACCAGCCGCACTCCACCAAAGCCAACACAGTCAAGCCCTAGATCGCACCTTGTATCTAGTAATGAACTGCATGCCGGATCTTGCGCGCCTCTAGCCGCGCCGGATCGTGTGTGACCATGAGCCCCCGTCGTACTCCTGTATTTGCGTGTTCGGTTCGTAGCTTTGTTCGTCTTCCTCTATAGATCTCTTCTCCTATTTTTATTAGATCCGATCCTTCGTTATTCCTTCTCTTAATCATCTATGATATTTTTCTTGCAGTTTCAAGCGAAGTTATTGGTGGATGGCCTCTACTCGAAGGCGTCCTTATGACGAACAATGGATCCGCTGTATTGATGTCGGCGCGCATAGGATAACTTGTAGTTTTACCCGCGCCAACACTTTGCTGATGTCGTGCGGAATATATAAGCGCTCAAGAACTACGGTAGTAGATATGATTTTTTTTTGTATTTGGACATAGTATTGCAGAATCGAGAAGGGTTCAAGACCTTATCTATTATTGAAAATACTATGTCCAAACTAATAAATAGAGAGGGGCTCATATTCTATGTAATGTAATGAATAAAGTTTTGTATGTCAATGAACTATAATTTTTTATTTAATTGGAAATTAACAACCTAATTTGATTACTAGTACTATAATTAATTTTCTATATCACTGATGGTGTACAAATCACAACACATGCAACATGTGACATGACACTAAAATTCTGACATCTTTAGTAATGTACCGAGGCGTATCCTCTGTCGCGCAGCGGAAGCACTAGGTCGACGGATTACATTGTGCCGAGCCAAAAAAAAGCGCCGCCGTTGCACTTTTCCCGACGCAGATATCCTTGGCGACAATTTTAATGTGTCAGCACAAACGTGTCAATTAGGCGTGTGCCTCGACGTCTACAAGCGTCAGGCCCGGTGTCCTTGTTGTAGTGTATGTTGATCTCATTAATGGACACACAAGATTCCTTCGCAAATATTTATGAAAGTTAAAATCCTACTAACGATCAAAGTTTTTATGTGGTTTCTAAATCAAAAGATCCCTCTTACTAGAGATAATCTGGCTAAAAGGAATTGCTATGGAGTAAGAACTGTTACTTATGTGATGATGAGGAAACAGTGAAACACTTATTGTTCTCATGCCCTTTTTCTAGATTGATTTGGAGATTTTTTTGTATATATAACATACCACCACCTATCACAAACATGTTTGAAAAATGGTTGAATGGTATCTCGACAATAAAACTAAAGCGAGGTTTTTTATTGGAATTTTAACTTTAGTTTGGTCGATATGAAATTGTAGAAATTATATTGTGTTCAGGGCCGGTCTTGAGATTTTAGGGGCCCGAGGCAAAGTTAGGATTTTGGGCCCCTCCCTCTAATTATCAAAACAATAATAAATATTTCCGTGTATAATGAATGTTACAAATAGATATATATCTGAAGTAGACTTAAGATACAAGACACATTATTTGTACAAATAATAATTCGTAGGTATGAACATAGATGGAACTTTACTACTAAGGCTCATAAATAGCTTATAAAACCAATATTGTTACTACGTTTGTTCCGTTGTATTAGTCCAACAATGGTGAATGGTATTCTCAGGCTCTTGTCTAGAAAATGACCAAACGACGCCGTGCACCTCGCACAGTAGGGTGCAAATGGCAACCCGCATAAGCCCACGAAAGTCAAATCTAGTTTAAAACTACACAAATTTTGCTGAATTTTTTAAACTGGAGCAACCAATTTTGAATACGAAGGGGACGAATCGGGTGCTGCTCTGCAACCCTATCGCATAGTGGATGGAGAATTAAACTCGTACCTAGCGTGGCCTTGCGGTTCCTTCTATCTTTGCCAACTGTTAGAAAAATCTAAATACTTTTCTGAGCAAGAAAATGAGCGTCTTTTTTTTTCAAGGGTAAGAAAATGAGCATCGACCGTATCCTGGATTGGTAATTTCCAGCCATCGTCCAGCTCATGGGCCCCACCCCATTAAGCCTTCGTGTATATATCTAACTGAAGGGCAAGTGAAGGAAGCCCAATCAAACAAAAAGAAGTCAAGGCCCAAGTTTCAGAACTATGCTTTCTCCATAACGCTTTCTTCCTCCGTCCTCCTTCGCTCAAAACTACTCAAATGGTGTCTAATTAGGTTCTTCCGTCGCCTCTGCTAGTTGGGAGTTGGGTCCCCCTTGGTCTCAGGCGCCCGGGGCAGCCGTCCCTTCTGACCCCCCTTAGGGCCGGCCCTGATTGTGTTTAATAGAAAGGATTCTACTAATTTCTTGCAGGTTGTCCATATGACTATACACTAGATTTAGCTATGACGTTTCCTTCTCATAGAGGATCAGCGGGAGTGCATAGTTATTTGATTCAACCTGCTACTGATGGTTTCTCATGATATCTTCTAATCGACTACACGATGTTTAATAGCAGTACTGGGCTCTTTTTCGATGGTTGATATATGTATCTTCCCTCTCTAGTACGTGATTTGTAAACTGTGAAATACTAAAACTTTTTAATAAAAGGTTGTTTGCATCTATGGATGTAGAGCCGGGGGTTGAACTCCTCATTTCGAAAAAAATGGACCATGTGTGTTTGTGGGCTAATTGAGGGAAGTCGACACAAGTTGCGTACAAAGGGGGATCGTGAACTTATGTTGATTAGCGATATGCTACCGGGGACGTGGGGTTCCACACGTCAGGGTCATCCCCTTACAAAGTCGAGGTGGGCAAAATTATACCAAACTGTGGTATTCATTTGGCAATTTGTTTCCTTACCCCAGATCTAGCAGAAAAAAATGAACTAGACCAAACTGCGGTATTCCTTTGGCATCACCCATAGGCCAATCTTCTGCGTTGCCCTGCACCGCCCTCTCTCACGTGTTGCAAGTTAGAGCATTCAACCCGAGTAGGCTTCAAATTATTCAAATCATACTGTCATATATGTGAACTAGGCAATATGACAAGACTATCATCGAATAATCGGTTAAACAGGCAATTACGCTGTAAATAGTGTAATATTTTTGTTCGAAGTTACTATAGAAGAAATAGTGATATTTTTCCTCGGACAAAAGAGATAGTGGACAGTGGAATTAGTGACAAAGAATTAAAAGTAGAGCAAATCTGAACTACTGCTGAGAAATTATAGCCCTATAATTAGTCACCCTCGAAAAATTACCATAAGGTAGTTACCATACGAAAATTACAGTTGATAAAGTGTGGAAACAAAATACTGCCAAATAATGTGAAAGAATCCTAAAAACAATACCGTCGATAAAATATTGTTAGAGAATGTTCACCGGCGAGGAGGAATGGTGGGGTAACAACCTGTGGAAAATTATGACCAGGAAGTTGTGTCGACAAATTACTGTCAAGTAGCAAAAGAAGGAGCTAAAAGAATACTAGTATAGTAGACATAAGTTAACTACCGCCGGATAATGACAGCTAGAAAGGTATGTAGAAGAATTAATGCCGAGTAGTTGTTAAACAGGATATATAAGAAATTAAATATCGTCGTAAACGTCAGGTAATTACCGATGGGAAAATTACGAACAGAAACTTTACGCACCGAGCAGTCCTAACGTGAGCTAAAAATAATGATCTAAAGATATATAGGCTAAGTAATGCTGATAAATTATGGTTGGAACGTACGTAAAAAAATTACCGTAGGATAACTATCATCAGAAAAATGCGGCCGGAAAGTTAGATCTGAACTATCGTGGGAAAATTACGGCCAGCCAGGCTCACTGGAAATCTCCGCTGACAAGTGTAGACAGCGAAATGTAAAAATCCCCAAAAAGTGTCAAAAAAGTATAAGTTGCGGGGGAAAATCACCATCGAAGGGTAAACTGGAGAAAACGGTAAAAAAAATCTTTGTGAAAAAGAAAACGCCAAGCGCCTACATGGGGAGCTGCGATTGGCAGAAAATGGCGCATCTACGTGCGCACGATGGAGCATTAAGGAGCCGAGAAAGCAACGCGTCTATATTTAATTAATCTATTTATATCTAATCTATCTATATCTATGTATCTAAGGATCTCGAGACTAGTGGAAAGCTCTGGCTTCGCCGCTGGTATTGTATCGGATTCATGACTATATTTCTAAGAGACCGTGAAGTAAGAAGCCGAAAGAAACGGTAACTTCATCATGTCCATCGTTACGGAATCATTATAAGATATATGGAAAAATTAAAGACTACCCTTGCTAGAGTGGTTGCCAGCAAACGCTTGCCAAGAGCCCTTACCTCAACCTCCGGTGGGATGGCATGTCCGGATCCTTAGGCAGAGAATGGTTGAGCTCATCGTCGACGCCGCCGCACTGGAGAGAATCCATGGGAGCTGGGTGCCCTGCCCCAATCCTAGCACGCGGGGAAGAAGGCCAGATCAATCCGGTTCCGGTGTCAGATTAACAACAGTTTACAAAGCATGAAGATTGTAGTTGTAGTGGGTGATTAGGAGCACGACCGCTATCAAGAAACAACAGCAACAAGCCTCTTTCCTGAACAAGAAAGAAAATTTTAGAACACGGAAGCAGCTACAATTAAGCAAGAGTTTTCATGCATTTGGTGAAACTAACCTGGAGATTCGGTGGGTGACGGTGGCTGAAGGTGGGAAGAAGCTGTTTTACTAGCAGCTAGATTGCTCCTTGGGAACGATACCATATAGGTCTACGAGTGCTTATGATAAACAAATGAAGATACTGCTGTCACTGTCACAATGCGCCACTAATTTATTTTTTACTGTCCCGAGGTCTCTGACACTCCTAGTCTGTGAGTGCATGGAACCACGTGGAGCCGATTGCGGATCTAGGATTTGACGTGTGAGCTGCCTAAGGACATCTCTAGCCAACGATCTAAACCGAACACTTTAAACGGTTTTGATTTTGTCTGCCGTAGATAAAATCGGTTGGTTTATCTGTATCTTCTTCCCTTGCGATTCCACACAGCGGGGCAATCCATTTGACCGGACTAGTTATTTAATTTTTCATTTTGCAATTTTTTCTTCTTTTCTCCTCTCAGCTGCGCCGCACGCCGGGAGGCAGGGAGGAAATCGGCGGCGGGCCGGCGGCATCTCTCGCTGCGCTCTGCTCCCTCTTGGTCTTCCTCGCGTATGTGCTACTCCAGTTCCCAGTCGGTTGCCGTGCCCTCGTGGGTGATGCGAAAGAACTATCTTTGGAATCCTAATCGCTAGTCCTAGTGGGAGTATGATAAGAAGTATCATGCATGCAACCTTGACAAAAATCTGATGTGGCACCATAATTAATGAAGAGAGAGGTGTTACTAATATCATAATATGATATCGTATCATAACACGTGAAACTAGACAATTTAATGATCAATACATCTCATACACATAATTGCATTGAGATTGTAAAAAAAATTAAATACAATGTTACTATGATACTAACCACTAGAGAGATAGTATCATATGCATGATACTAGTAATATGATACTCCTACTATGACCGGCCTAAATCCACGCAGAGCATCATTGCGACCCAGGACAACCAGCTTATGTACCCCATTAAGAAGTACCGACTATTCCTTTTCCGCTTCTTGGTCAATAGGAGTACTTCTCTGGTAAAGTAACATTCAAGACAAGTTTGGAAACTTAGGCATAGAGCATCAAAAGGATCGAACTATATACTCATTACTCGGAGGTGAATCATAGAACACTAAAAGTTGTGGTATCTTATGGACCTAACATAGGTCACATCCCTCACGACATAAGATTGAGCTCCTAGCCGGTTCCGGCCGTGATAGAGCTCTTGGGGCGCGGCCAGCCAGGAGAAGGACGGCGGGGCACGACCGGCCAAGAGGATGATCTCACGAGGTGGCCAAGCGAGGAGACGAAACAGGATGGTAGGCCAGGAGGAGCTCGCGACGAAGCAGCGTGGCATGGCAGGGCGTCCGGACAGGAGGAGATCAAGAGGCAGCGGGGTGGCGCGACGGGAAGGTTCGTGTAGGAGGAGCTCGTGAGGCGGCCAAGGCAGAGGAGCTTGCGAGGCGACGCGGCACAACCAGCCAGTAGGAGGGTGCAGAGAAGAGAAAAAGGCAGAAGATGAAGAGGGGTAGCTGACTTGTGGGGTCTGGTCAGGCATGAGGGAGGACGCGACCTGTCCGGCTCGACCCATCCGTGTCCCAAATTTGGTGGATGAATGAATTGGTCCGGATGGGTCTCACCGCTGAAGGGTATTTTGCCTGTCTAGCTATCCGAAATAAAAAACATACCGGGGAGGACCGTCTGGGTATCTGATGACTCCCAGAATTTTACTACCTTTCAATATAGAAAAGGTTGTCGAACCCACGAGAAGCTGAAGGTATTGGTTAGCAAGTTCAATAGAAAAGGTAATAATAAAGCAGTAGTTTTTGGACTTTTGGTTTATGTTTGCAAGTAAGTAAATAACAAAAAGTAAAGTTTGCAGTAATATAAATACTCTTTTCAGAGAAAGGCCAATCCTCTATGCATCAAGAGCAAAAGCTCAAGTGTGTAGCTATTGAAGGAGATATGCCCAATACATAAAGTGGTTTTATTGTTACATCTTCTAAATGTTCATAATAGTTTTGTATCATTTTATAACTGTATTAAGAGAAAACATTAATACAAGTGCGATATGTAAACAACCAGGTCCCTAGTATCCTCTAGTACTACTTCGAGATTGGGATTTGCCTATCTGAGTGACAGATAGATACTCTGGACCAACTTGGTGACATCACATCAATGAGCTTGCAAGCATGTGACTAGGTCACAGGAATGTGATACCACGAGAACAAGTAAACGTGTTTGTCGGTAACAAGATTGAACGGTATATAGATACATGAGATCAGGTCTTGGACAAACCAGATATCGTTGCGCAAAGGGAATACGACTCGATGTTTAGAAGGTTCATGCTAACAACCAAATTTGTGGAATGTGAAGAGATAATCATGTGTTTCCAGATACTGTTGATGATCATTTGATTGGGGAGAAGTCTGCTTCATAATTGAATGTTCCCGAACCGTAAGGGTGTCACACTTAACGGTAATCGACGCTGCGGGTTGATCTACTACCGATAGAGAAATAGGAAGAGAGAGAACCAGAAGTGTTCTGGAGAATACCGAAGTGTTTGGAATCCGTTCGAAAGAAGTTTTGAATATGGAGGAATTAAATAATGTATTTACTATTTAATTATGAATTAATATTAAATATTTATTTATTTAAACAAAAATAAAAAAGGAACCCCCCCACATGGGCCTTCCCTAGGAGGAAAGAGGCCCAAGAGGGAGGAGCCTAGGGCCACAAGGGCCATGCAGCTAAGGGTGGGAGGGCTCCCACCCTGTCGGCCCTAGGTGGGGATGGGTGTGTGGGTGGGGCCCACCCCACCGCCGGCCGACTCTGTCCTTCCACCTCTCCCAAGTGTTTAGTCCCACCCCAGGTCTTGGAGGGTGGGAGTACTCCAGTTTTTCCTATATATAGGGGTGTCATTCAACCCAATTCCTCAATCAAGTCATCCCACAATTGGCATTTGCCATTATCTCTCCCTCCCTCTCTCCATGTGTTCCAAAGTTAGGAACATTCTACATGAGGTAGAGGTTTATCCACCCAACACACGTCGTCGTGCCACTGGAAACGGTCTGGATCTTATTCTTCTGCTGCCTTGCTAGAGGTTTCTCCACCCAGCACACGCTTGAAGCCTTCTTGAACCAGAGGTCTGCTTCGCTCGGCTTCATCGACAATGTTTGTGCGGGAACGTAATCCCGCGTTTGGTATTCAAAGGTATGAATATCGTATCCCTCTTGTTACTGTACTTCTCCATATATAGATATTGGGCTGGTGCATTCTCGTAGTAGGAAATTTTTTTTTCTACCACAAAACCCCTTTAGTGGTATTAGAGCGATCTATGTGTAGATATACTAGTACGAGTAGAACACATGTGGATTGTGTGGGCTTTGATTTTCTAATTGCTACCCTCCCACATGTACTTGCTAGTATCATGGTAATGTCAGATGAACTGGCCTGGACCAACCTTACGGGAGACCGGTTCCACGATTAACATCTGGGTTATACCGTATAAGTGGATGACGGGTGTCTGTCTCTCCAACATTAGTTGATGTGGCACTTACAAAGGACGGTCCTGAAAAGGAATTAAAAGCAGCAACTAGTTAATCCACATTGTTGTTGGATTCTTAGGTAAGAAGTGGTTCTTGTGCGAAAGTCCAATCAACCATGTAAAACTTGCAAACATAATGTAGAAGCGTTTAACTTTTTTTTGCAGGAGGGCAAGTGATATGTGTGGTTTAGGTAAGTGTTTATGGCATAGACAACCGAAGGGAAGGTGGCATCATGAACCTGGTGCAAATGTCGGCGCTCTCGATGGAGATCAAGACACGACAAAGCACCACATATCACACATACATAACTGTTTTCATTAGAGTTTAGTTGTTGTGTGATCTTGATGTGCTAGTATTAGACTTATGATGGTAACATAATAAGATAATCCCTCATACTATAATACCAATATTCATGTTCTTCCACATGTGTGCACCACCCATAAAGTTTGCAATTATGATGCAGGCCATGATGATCGGGTGCTAGACATCTTTGCATTCGCATAAGATGGGTGCAAGCCATGTATGCACAACAATACACTATGGTTAAAGTTGGCGAGGCTAGAACGTACAGACATAGCCTCGGAACATAGATGACCGAAAGGTTAAGCATGAATAACATGTGATGTGATCGATTTGGTGTTATCTACCCTGGCAGCTAGATCAAAGGCCGTGATGATCGGGGATGATGCAGTGTAAAGGGATCGTTTAGTCACCAAACAAATGTTGAGGGAAGTTCATTTGAGTGGGAGTTTTGGTGTTTTAGTATGATTGAATACGAACCCATATTATGAACACTAAGGTTAACTACTTTACAAATAGTATTCTAGATTTCTCGTGCTACCTTCGACCTTGGCCCCTTCCTTTAGAAAGAAAAGATCAAAACTGATGGAACGAACTTCACCGCCTAGTCCTACAATTTGAGGATTCTCCTTGTTCCCAGAAGCTCTCCTACATACTTGAGGCCTCTATAGGTTAGCAACCCGATGCTACTGCCTCTTAGGATAATAAAAATGTTTAGCAGGAGAAGGAAGATGATAATGCATGTGTCCAGAGTGGCATTCTCTATGCCATGGAGGGCGACCTGTAGAAGCGCTTTGAGAATAAGAGTGCGTTTGAGATCATATCTGATATCAAGGCCATCTTTTCTCCCTAGGTATGGTCTAAGAGGTATGAGGTTTTGAACCTCTTCTTCTCGGCTAAGATGGAGGAGAACAACAGCTTGAACGAGCACGTGGTTAAAATTTCTAGCTATGTTCAACGCCTGTACGACCTTGATTTCAAAATCAACGACGAGATGGCAATTGATAGGGTGCTACAGTCTCTGCCACCTAGCAACAAGAGTTTTCTACTGAACTACAACACACAGGGTATAACCAAAACCCTGTATTAGTTGTTCGCCATGCCGAATAACACTGAGGTGGAAATCAAGAAGGAGCACACCGCCTTGATGGTCAACATGACCGTTGACTTCAAGAAGTCCGCCAAGAAGGGCAAGGGAAAGATGGGCAAAATCAAGAAGGGCGACAAACATGTTGCTTCCTCCTCCAGGGCACCCAAGGCCAAGCCCGACGCCATGTGGTACTACTGCAAGGGTGAGGGTTACTGGAAATGCAACTTCTCCAAGTACATGGATGATAAGAAGCCTAGCAAGATCGTTGCCAAAGAGAAAGGTATATATGATATACATGTTATCAATGTTTTCCTCACAAGTTCCAAGAGCAACATTTGGTTATTTAATACAGGATCTGTTGACCATATTTGTAACTCTCACGAGGAGTTGCATTTCCGATGTGCCGGACGACCAGCCTAGGTGTGGTATTGCATTTCCGTCGTTGATGGACTTGAGGCGGGCACAAAATGAGGCAATAGGAAGGCTACCTTGTTTCTCGGCGTAGAGCTCGTCGGTGAGGTTGATGGCGCAGGCGAGGGACTTGCTGCGGAAGACCGACTCGATGGAGGCCCAGACGTCGCGCGCGGTCGCGGTCGGAGAAGAGACCATCGACTTGAGCTCTGGCGTGAGGACGGAGTAGAGCCAGAGCTTGACTTGGAGATCGACCAGGTGCTACTCCACGCTGCAGCTCCACGCTCTCACGTCAGGAGGAGTACGAGCCGCGGTGCAGATCTAGCACCTGATCGATGGAGTTCTTGAAGTTGACGCTGAGAAGGGAGAATGGCAGGGAGGATTGGGGAAGAACACCGATGGAGGCATTGGGGGAGAGATAGGGGTGGTTTGGGAGGAGAGGGCTAGAGAGGTCTAGGAGGTGAGGGCGGCGCTGGAGGCCAAGCTATCGGCGGCGGAGGTGCCAATTGGGATCGTCAGAAGTCTGATACGATGAAAGCAATGCAAATACAACTAGAGATAGAAGAAGGCTTTGTATTCATTGATTGTAACAGTACACGGTAGGGTTACATATATAGCAGAGAATGAATACACACCGGCTAGGTAGTTAGAGATCCTAGCTAAGGGGGAGGAAGAGTAGCGCACAAGCTGCGCATGACCCATACACGCATGGAGTAGTATAGTCTAACAATGTTTGATCATATCATAGTAATATCCCTTATCCCAGGGGTACCACGTGAGACTTCCTTGGTGACCTAAGCACGTATAGGTGAGAGATCGGCTGAATGAATTCGCCCCCACGACCTGCGCTTTGCGGATGTCGTGTGTGTGGCGAAGACCAAGGGTGAGCAGACGCCTTTTTTACGATGGAGCAGCACGAGCTAACAATATCATATATACTAAAAAATATTCTAACAAAATAAAAATAGGTCCTATATTTGAGAGTTGAGACAAAAGGGGCGACTCACAAGCATATCATTGAAATAGTATGAAACATTAATATACATGACAAATAAAAGTATCAAACTAGGTTCAAACCAGGCTCTGTTGGGACATGTACCAACAAGACATGGACATACAAAAACACACCAACAACTTTAATACTTGTAAAATTGAAGATACACAGATCTTGGTGTAACTAAGCTTAACAGTTTAGCCACTCAGTGATCCACGGAAATTTTCTTATGGTAGGAGGCACGCCCTTCTATTTATTTTCTTAAAGCATAGCATCTCATGGATAGACCTCAAACACAGCTCGAGCTCCAAGTTTCTTGACGATCTTGTAGTCACTGAACCCGGCTTTCTTGAAGATCTCAGCCCAACTACTTTCATCTCGTTGACCGCCTTTCGTAACGGTCATCATGACGACATCAAATAGCACTTGGGATTCGTGTATTATTGGCCCCAAAGAAGGGTTGACCAATACTTCTATAATGATAACCTTTCCTCCTTCCTCTCGAGAAGGAATGGCTTTCTTGCACTGAGCCAGGATCTTCACGCAATCCTCGTCGTCCCAGTGGAGTAGCACAAGCTAAGTACCATAAGTAAAGTGTGAGAAAGTTAAGTCATGCATAATTCTACCATGTTTGACTACCTTAATTACTACTCCCTATATTCAGAAATATAAACAGTTTAGTTTCGAATGTATCTAGATATCTTTTAATATATAGGTTCACTCCAAATCTATACACAAAAGTTATCTAGACACATTCGTTTCACAAAGCTAAAACGTCTTATATTTCTAGACGGAGGGAGTAACAGATACTGACTTACTGGTAAACCGTACCTTTAAAGAGTATAGCTTCTGGGCCGACTTATTACCATTTTTTTGAAGTTATGAACTACTCCCACAGATCCATAATAAAAGTCGCTCATTTAGTACACCTTTGTATTAAATCAGTGAGACTTATTATTGATCGGAGGGAGGGACTATATTATCCATATGTTGGCATTTGTTTTGTTCATTTGAGCAGACAAAATAATTAACCATGCATGGATGCATTTTGTGGACAAATTAAATGCTTAGGTGAAAGTTGACGTTACCTTGAGCATGACGGCTTGAGCAGGTGGGATGGTGTGAAACATGTCTCCGGCAACAAAGTTAATGACGTCGTGAGCCGGGGCGTTCTGGATGACCTTGGGGAGGTCCAGGACGGTACACTTGAGGTGCGGGTGGGCCTTGACGATGGCCCTGGCCGTGGTGCCGTCGCCGCCGCAGCAGTCGGTGAGGGAGTCAAGGCCCTTGAAGAGGTCATGGCACTCCCTCATGATGGTGCCGATCCCCAGGTTGTCGTGGGCCGCCACGCCTTCGATGACGAGCTGGTCGAGCTCCGGGTCGAGGCTGGCGGTGTTCTCGTCGAGGAGCGGCACGCCATGCACCTCCTCGAAGGGGGACGGCGGCGGCCCCTCCCCGCCAAAGTCCTTCTTGAACCAGTCGGAGAGGCCTAGCGAGGCCTCGAGGTAGTGGCTGGAGGTGGCGGCGAGCACGAAGGATGTCTGGCAGTGGTGCTCGTCGGCGTCGACGCCGTCGACGAGGATGCTGGACAGCGCGTTGAGGCGGAAGAGCTCCGTGGTGTCGTCGGAGGCAGTGTCGTCGGCTTTGGCGAAGACGCCCATGGTGACGAGCATCCGCATGAGGCGGCGGAGGTAGGGCAGCTTGGCGGGCGGGAGGGAGAGCGCGGCGATGAGGTCCGGGAGCGAGGTGACCCCGCCGAGGTGGTGGATGGCGGTGGGGATGCCGAGCTTGATGGCGCAGCGGAGGCCCGTGGAGGTGACGTAGCAGAGGCTGTGGCGCCACAGGTCGGACTGTGCCTGCAGCAGCTCAGCGTCCTTGGGAACCTGGAGGGTGGGAGCCTGAGCCGCCATTTCCGTTGCTAGCTCGCTCTCTCTTTCTTTCTTGCTGCCTCTTCCGTATCTCAGTAATGTGTCTACTTCTTGGACATGCAACTGGATTAAATAGCTTGCATTCAATTAGTAAACTGCTAGTATACCCCTATCGATCGATTGGGCAGACCACATGTTCTCGGTTAGATTAATCTGCTCACGGAACGCGAGGTGGTTGCATGAGTGGATCTCAGGCATGGAAATAATATCAGATGCATGTAGTCATCTATCATCATGTGTCGTCGGCACCCTTCGCAAAATATGTTTCATCTTACTACTTTTCTCATTCCATTTATCGATTTAAATAGACATTACAGGATAACAACTCACAGCTCTTCTGATATCCTAAACTCACGCCATGATCATGCAGCCCTGGAATCCCTCCACGAGGCAACACTTTGACCAGCTCATGTTGTTCACTGCTTGTCTTATCTATACATGCAAATAATTAACACTGATAGCTTTGCATGTATACAAACACGTCTACATACACAGCCGCAGCTTCTAGTGTTACAACGACAGATACAAAATAAAACACTATTAAATCATCTAACTCAACACTAATAACAAGATTAGTTCCAACATCCAAGTGGAGGGAGTCAGCCGAACATTATGCCTGCCAATGCAAATATATAAGTATGTATCAAACTAAACAATACAATAGAGCTAGCAAACTTGACAACTAACTCTAGTTGATACGGATTGACTATGCCAACACTCACATCTAGTTGGTGTTGAAGTATGAACAAAATTCAATTAAGGAGACTAACTTCTGACGGAGCGGAGCGAGCCCAACAAGGACATCTAGCGAAGCCCCCCGCGGTATGAATTGTTGGAGACCTAGGTTTTCACCGTTATATATACCTCTTGTAAGCCGCCGACTGGGATCAGTGGCATTTGTGAAATCCCCGGTTTTGTGTAAACACTCCCCGTTATAATAAAGTTTTGCTAGCTAACGCTCGTGGTTTTTTCCTCTCTTTGTTGGAGAGGTTTTTCCATGTTAAATTTGTGTTCCCTTGCTACGATTTCCTTTTTGTTCTTCGTTATTTGCTTGTCGTGATTCTAGCAAGTGGTATCAGAGCCCCAGGTTCTAATCTAGGGTTCACGACATGTCATCATTGAAATTTAATCTACCGCCGCAAGATTCTCATTGTGGCAGGTGAAGATGCGGGTGATTCTCGCCAAAACTTCTGATCTGGATGAAGCGCTGGATGGATTCGGTAGCAAGGATGCAAATGGATGGTCCGACGAAGAGAAGCGGAAGGACCGTAAGACTTTGTCTTTGATTCAACTTCATCTATCCAATAATATCTTGTGGGAAATGTTGGCGGAGAAATCTGTTGTTACCCTTTGGGCGAAACTGGAATCGATCTATATGTCAAAGGATCTAATCAGTAAGATGCATGTGAAGATAAAGTTTTTCTCGCATAGGATGCAAGAAGGTGGATCGGTAATGAATCACTTATCTGTTTTTGAGAGATCATTTCTGACTTGCAATCTATGGTGATAAAATATGATGATGAGGATCTATGTCTCTTACTCTTATGCTCGCTACCTAGTTCTTATGCACACTTTCATGATACAATATTGTTGAGTCATGATGAACTAACTCTTGATGAAGTACAAGAGACCCTCAAATAGAGGGAAAATATGAAAACTATGGTACAGGCAGATGGATCGTCATCCAAGGCCGAAGCTTTGCAAATTCGTGACAGGACCGAGAAAAGATATAACAACTACGACAAAATAGATAAGAGCTAGGACGATAGAGGTCGTTCGAAGTCCAAGGGAAAGTACAAGTTCTGCAGGTATTGTAAGAAATTTAATCATGTTATTGATGATTGTTGGAAATAGCAGAATAAGGAGAAAAGGAACGGAACTTACCAACCAAAAGATAAGTCTGAAGGTGCTGGTAAGGCTCTTGTTGTTTTTGGTGATAGTTCTAATGGTGAATGTTTAGCCGTTTTTGCTGCTTGTGCTTCTCGTGATAATTAATGGATAGTTGATACTGTATGTTCGTTTCATATTTGTTGTAACAAAGATTGGTTCAGTTCATGTGAGTTTGTGTAGACTTAGGATTTTGTACGTGTGGGGAATGACAATCCATGCCATATTGTTGGAGTTGGATCTATTAAGATCAGGACACATGATAGGGTGACACGTACGTTGACTGAGGTGAAGCACATATCAAGCATGGCCAGAAATCTGATCTCCCTAAGTATCATGGATGTTGATGGATACAAGTACGTCGAATGGGCGTAGATTGTTAAAGGTATCAAAAGATTCACTTATTCACATGATAGGTAATATGAATTCTACTAAATTATATATATTCTTAGAGGTAGCACTTTGGCTGGTATGACTGTTGCTGTTACTTCTAATAATTCTGGTGATTGTGGTAAAACAAATCGATGGCATATGCATCTTGGGCATATGAGCGAACATGGCATGACAGAGTTGGCCAAGAGAGAGTTGATTGATGATTACAACTTGAGTAAGTTTGATTTCTGTGAGCACTGCATTTTTTGTAAGCATAAAAGAGTTAAATTTAATGCTTCCATTCATACCACCAATGCATATTAGATTATGTGCATGCTGATGTATGGAGACCTTTCCGTAAGATTTCTATTGGTGGTGCTAATTACATGCTTAATATTATTGATGACTACTCAAGAAAGATATGATCATATTTTCTGAAACATAAATCTGATGTTTTTTATGCTTTTAAGAAGTGGAAAGTAATGGTGGAAAACCAAACTGAAAGGAAGGTAAAAGTACTACGTACTGATAATAGTATAGAATTCTGTTCTAATGAGTGTGAGGAGTTTTGCAGTAATTATGGTATGATCAGGCACCACACCATCCCTTACACGTCTCAGCAGAATGGCATGGCTGAGCGCATGAACATAACCATCATCTCGAAAGCTCGTTGTATGCTGTCCAATTCAAGTATTGTAACACCCCAACATTAGAGCTTAGAAATTGAACACAGGTGTGTGCATTGCATTCATGCACAGAAAATCCGGATAATTTTCGCGCTTTTAAATAAAACTTGTCAAAGTGATTGAAGCTTCTCTTAACTTGGTGGAACTGAAGTAGATCATCAAGTTGATTGCGATAAGTTTCAATATGACCTTTGCTAAAACCTTATCTTTGGTTAATATAATTTGATCTAAGGGTAGATCAAATGTAATAAAACTAAGACACAACACACTATTTAACAAGGAGTACTAGATCTCCTAGAGATCATGGCATGGTATTCCATATCAAAACTCTAGTATGAATACTTAATCTTCTAAAAATGATATCAAGGAATTACCTATGACAAACCCTTAATATGATATTAAGAAGTTACATTCCTATTTGACCAAGTCCTAGTGTCAATGGATCATCACTATTGAGTGATCAATTCTTGACCTAGAACTTATTGACTCATAGCCTTTGATCTATTGTGTTGACCTTCAAAAATACCTTAAGTAAATTAATCTGAAGGAAGAACTAGATATGGTTGAGTGTACCATCATCAATGGGATGTGATCCCTAGTGGAGATCAAATCATTTGATGCTGGAGGAGTTAACTCACTCATGAGTTAACTAGAAGTAGTACCTAAACTCAAGGGTTGAGCTAGCAATTGACGAGCTATGAGAAAGCTAGTAGTATTAGTACATTAGATAACAATCTTGTTAGGACAAGTGGATATAGACTTAGAGTAAGCTTGCTTAACAAGATAAGTCTATAGAGAGACTAATAGAAGTTTACTACTTAGTTGAGTATAGATCTTGTTCAGACAAATAGAAGCCTAATCTTAGTTTGATCAAATGATGGTGGTCATTATTCTCAAGTCACTTGAGAATAGATGATTAGGTGTTGAAGAAGAGTTATGAATATACCAAGTTAGGCAAGTCCTAGTAAGCTGAATCATCTAGCTTGATCATTAGAAGTCAAACTAGAGTATGATGAAGCATTTGATGAGTTGTATGGAGTAGTTGGAGGCATAGTAGCTTAACCAAGTTAATATAAGGAAAACTGGTATTATGGGAGTAGTATTATACCTATTTCAAAGGATTGATATCCTTTGTATGTATAGTAAGGATTGTAGTCTTGCAAACCTTGGAAGTAGTTGCAAGATGAAGTTAAGGAAGCTAATAGATGGAGTTAGCAGTAGCTACATTGGTAGGTGCATCAATGGTAGTTAATTAAGAGGAGTTATATACCAGGAGTAAGGATGGAGTAATGTTGAAGTGGCATGACCATGTCATCATATGATGATGGATATGGTGGAGTCAGATGATTGTCTTATTCAGGAAGATGTGATCTTTGTGAATAAGATAAGAGAGATTTATAGAGTATATTTAGGAAAGGAATTCCTTATCTAAAGATAACCTTGGTGAGGTATTAAGGTAAGGATTCTTTAGAAGCCTTAACCAAGAAGATATCAAGCCATGACAAGCACCATGTCTACTGTATTGTTCAAGACCCTAGATTCCAAGATATAATTAGAGTACCAGATGAGTGTTTATAGATGAAAGTCTTGCTTGCTTTATTATCATAAACCTTAATTGAAACTAAGTCTCATAAACTATCAAGATCACCTTAGGAAGAAATCTCAATAGCTCACTCTAAGATGAGTTATTATCCATGGTACACATTTATAGTTTTTAAACCATAACTTCTATGAAAGTTATAAAAAATATACACTTTGATATCACCTAAGGTCATGGGAATATTATTAACCATATTATATCCTTAGAACTTTAGGTGTCATATAATAATGAAGAATCACCATATAAAAATTTCCCTAAAACTATAAAGTTAATGAGAATCAAGTTTATGAATGAGTAGTAATAAATCCTTTTATAAGTGATGGTTTATTATGCAAATTAAATTCATGACAAAGATCCTTACAAATTATTAAAAGAAAAAGGACTTATGTAAATAAAATAAAGAAACTATAACCTTATATAATAAAAGTTCACAAAATTATCTTAAATATATTTTAGTATTGCTACAACTACTTAACAAATACATTTCTATGGGAAAGAATATGAAGCAAATGTGAAAATACAAATATTAAAACAAAATAGAAAATAGAAAAAATAAAACAGAAAGAAAAAAAGAATTGGTTGAGCCAGCAGACCAGGTTGGGCCGCATCCCATCTGCTATGTGACGCGCGCAAGCAGCAGCAGCAAATCTTCGAACGCTTTGCCACGGCCCAGTACCAGCCCATCTTTCTCTCACTCTTTGACTGACCGGTGGGACCGAAGAAGGACCGTGGGTTGAGTTTGAAAATGCACCAGGGGGTTTTCTGCAAAACCGCGCTTTGTCGTCTTCCTCGCCGCTGGAAGCAGGTGCGTGTCCGCGCGGCTACCGTCGATCCTCCGCCGCGCTGCGATGCTCGCCGCCATCGTTGGAGGGAGTAGATAAGACCGCCGCATCGTCCTCTACGTCTTCATAAAAATCTCATTCCTTCTCTGGCCCTGTGGAGCAAATCCCAATCTCCACTGAAACCCTAGTCAACGCTCGCCGTCGTTCCGGCCGTTTCCGACCATCCCTCGTCTTGCCGAGGCCACCTCTAGAAACGCCAGCGTGTCCTTGTTCATCTCCGACAAGCCCGCAAGCCGGCGCTCCGAGAGTGGCGTGGAATCGAGCTTGAAGCTGTCGTTGTCGTTGTCGATTCTCCGACGACTGGCCTTCCCACGCTTCATCGACCACACCATCGCCATCCTGGTGAGCCAACAGTGCTCAGGCATCTCTCCGCTTGTTCTCTCTCGCTCTGGTTCATCCCTGCCACAGTCATCCGAAAGCGTCGTCGCTCGCCGTCGTTGTCTGCTCTGCTCCGACGACCAGAAACCGGCTGCGCAACTGCCAGTCGACTCGCCGTGGCCATCTGCACCTAAACTGACCATCCCCGCATTGTCGCAAAACCCCGATCGACAGATCGATGCTCGATCTGAGGATCGTTCCCTGTTGACGTCAGCGTGACATCACGCTGATGTCATAAGTATTTTTTTAATATGTCTGTTATTGTTGTTTTCCTATAAGTGATAAATATCTAGAATGCGACGTGGCCAGTAGCCCATTAGTCAGTGACTGGAGCTAGGAATAGCCCCGGTAAGAAAAGTCACCCACCCCATGTTGACATCAGCATTATCTCATAAAACCATTTAATATTTATTTTTAATTCTAGAAAATGAATAAATCTTATTAAATCAATATCTTTTGTTCTATAATTCAAAAAAATGTATATAATATATCAAAATGCTCAGAAAAATTAAATATATAATTTAACTTTATTAACAAACATTATTGTGTTAACTATTTAAATAATTGTTATTTAATAAATATTTTAAAAGTAATAATACTTTGAAAAATCATATTTTAATATTGGTAAATGAGAAAAATATCAATAATATACTAAAATTCTTATAAAAACAAAATCTACATATTCAAACTTTTTTTAATTATTTTTATATCATCTAACCAATGTTTATTATTTAATAGGTATTTATAAAGTGATAAAACTTGTGAAAATCATATCTTATTATTTAAAAGTCACAAAAATACCTATAATATACCAAAATGATCACAAAAATGAAATATACACACTAAAAATATCAACTCATAATTTCGAAGTAAAATAAAAGGTAAAGGTCTAATAAATCTTATTTAAACTCTTTTCTTTTATTTTAATTCATTAAAATATATAAGCCTTTACTATTCTCTTTAGTTTTATTTGTTTAGAGTCTAACAATGTAATAACAAGTTCAAATAATTTTTAATTGAAGTTAACATAATTCTGACCATTTTAAGTTGTACTTACCAAAAATACCATTGAGAGTTAAGTAAATCTTACTCCAAAAATAGTTTAGAACTTATAAAATCATCAAGATTTGAATATTAATTATTTTACAAATTTGGGAATCCACCTAAGGAAAGTGATAAACCTCTCCATTTGCCATCGGGATTAGTTATAAACCTAAATAATTGTTATTTAGTGCCTGCACTGAGCATGAACATTGTATCTAGATCGTGTTTGATGCAAAGTGGCCATTCCTTTAAATCTGAAAAACAATGGTTGTTCGATTTATAAGAATGATATCTTTTATGGTCATGCACCTATGTTGAATGGTTTATTTCTGTTGGATCTCGACAGTAATATTACACACATTCATAATGTTAATGCTAAAAAGATTAAACTTGATGATGATATGTCTACATATATGTGGCACTACCGTCTAGGTCATATTAGCGTTAAATGCATGAAGAAACTCTATTCTGATGGACTTTTGGAATCACTTGATTTTGAATCATTTGATACATGTGAGCCATGCCTTATGGGCAAGATGACTAGAACGCTGTTTTCCGGTTCAATGGAACGGGCGACAGATCTATTGGAAATCATACATACTGATGTGTGTGGACCAATATGTGTGTCGGCGCGAGGTGGATATCGTTATTTTGTTACTTTCACGGATGATTTGAGTAGATATGGGTATATCTATTTGATGAAACACAAGTCTAAACCTGTTGAAAAGTTCAAGGAATTTCAGAATGAAGTGGAAAATCATCGTAATAGAAAGATCAAATTTCTACGGTCTGACCGTGGAGGAGAGTATCTTAGTTACGAGTATAGCACACACATGAAAGAGTGTGGAATAGTTTCACAACTCACGCCTGCCGGAACACCACAACGCAATGGTGTATCGGAGGGTCGTAATCGTACCTTATTTGATATGGTTCGATCTATGATGTCTCTGACTAACTTATCACTGTCATTTTGGGGTTATGCACTGGAAACAGCTGCATTCCCTTTAAATCGGGCACCATCTAAATCCGTTGAAATGACACCGTATGAATTATGGTTTGGAAACAAACATAAGCTGTCATTTCTAAAAGTTTGGGGATGCGATGTTTATGTGAAGAAAGTTCAACCGAGAAAACTCGAACCCAAAGCGGGAAAAAATGCGTCTTCATAGGATACCCTAAGGAAACAATTGGGTATACCTTCTATCACAGATCCGAGGGCAAGGTTTTTGTTGCCAAGAATGGGTCCTTTCTTGAGAAGGAGTTTCTCGCGAAAGGTGTGAGTCGTCGGAAGGTAGAACTCGAAGAGGTTATTGAACCTTCTCTTCATTGAATAGCAAGTGACGTAGCATCGGAAGTTGTTTCGGAGTTGACTTCACCTGATGAAGAGAGAGCTAATGATAATGATCATGAAACTCAGAATGAGGACACTACCGAACCTCGCAGGTCAAGCAAGACACGTGCAGCTCCTGAACTGTACGGCAATCCTATGAATTTCATGGTTGATGAAATGGATGACCCTGCGATGTATGAAGAAGCGATGATGAGCCCAGATTCCAACAAATGGCTAGAAGCCACTAAATCCAAGATGGAATCCATGTACGAACCAAGTTTGGAACTTGGTGGACTTACCTCACGACCGAAAGGCCGTTGAGAATAAATGGATTTTCAAAAGAAAAACTGATGCTGATGGTAATGTGACCATGTATAAGGCTCGACTTGTCGCAAAGGGGTTTCGACAAATTCAAGGAGTTGACTACGATGAGACATTCTCTCCTATAGCGATGCTTAAGCCGGTTAGGATTATGTTAGCAATTGCTGCATATTTCGATTATGAAATATGGCAGATGGATGTGAAAACTGCGTTCCTCAATGGTAATATTGAAAAAGAGTTGTATATGATAAAACCTAAGGGTTTTGTCGATCCTAAGGATGCTAATAAGGTATGCAAACTTCAGCGATCCATCTATGGACTGAAGCAAGCATCCCGAAGTTGGAATCTCCGCTTTGATGAGGTGATCAAAGAGTTTGGATTTGTCCAAACTTATGGAGAGGCTTGTATTTACAAGAAAGTGAGTGGGAGCAATGTGGCATTTCTGATATTATATGTGGATGACATATTATTGATTGGAAATGATATAGATCTTTTAAACAGTGTTAAAAGTTATCTAAACAGCAATTTTTTTATGAAGGACCTTGGTGAAGCTTCATATATATTAGGCATTAAAATCTATAGAGATAGATCAAGGCGCCTAATTGGGCTATCGCAAAGTACATACCTTGATAAGATATTAAAGAAGTTTAATATGGACGGAAGTAAGAAGGGGTTCTTACCTATGTTGCAAGGCAAGACATTGAGTAAGACTCAAAGTCCGGCTATGGCAGAAGAAAGAGATATAATGGATAAGATCCCCTATACCTCAGCCATAGGCTCTATAATGTACGCCATGCTATGTACAAGACCGGATCTAGCACATGCTATTAGTTTGACTAGTAGGTACCAATCTGATCCAGGTTCGGAACACTGGATAGCGGTCAAGAATATCCTTAAGTACTTAAGAAGAACTAAGGATATGTTTCTTGTATCCGGAGGTGAAGAAGAGCTAGTCGCTAAGTGTTATGTCGATGCTAGCTTTGACACCGACCTGGATGACTCTAAGTCTCAAACCGGATATGTATTTCTCTTGAATTGAGTAGAAGTTAGTTGGAGGAGTTCCAAACAACCTGTGGTGGCTGGATCAACAACGGAGGGGGAATATGTTGCTTCTTCAGAAGCTGCGCATAAAGCGGTTTGGATGAAGGAGTTCATAACGGAACTAGGTGTATTTCCTAGTGCATTGGACCCAATGGTGATCTATTGTGACAACAATGGAGCCATAGACAAACACCAAGGAACCAAGGTCTGACAAGAATTCCAAGCATATTAAGCGCCGGTTTTCACTCCATCCGCGAGCATGTCAAGGATGGAGATATAAATATTTGTAAAGTACACACTGACCTAAATGTAGCAGATCCGTTGACTAAAGTTCTCCCTAGGGCAAAACATGATCAACACCAGAACTCCATGGGTGTTAGATTTATCACTATGTGAACTAGATTATTGTCTCTAGTGCAAGTGGGATACTGAAGGAAATATGCCCCGAGAGGCAATAATAAAGTTGTTATTATGTATTACTTGTATATGATAGATGTTTATTTGGCATGCTATAATTGTATTGATAGGAAACGTCAATACATGTGTGTTTAATAAACAAATAAAAGGTTCCTAGTTATTCCTCTCTTATAGACTAGCTCGTTAATTAACAAGATGATCAAAGTTTCCTGATCATGGACATTGGATATTGTTAATAATGAGATCACAACATTTGTGAAATGATGTGATGAACATTCATCTGAAGTATAGCATTACGATCAAAGTCATTATGTTTATATTTCTATAACATCATACGAAGTAATCTTAGTCCTTAGACCATGAGATCATGTTAATTGCTAACATCGGAAGAGTAACTTGATAACATCAAATGTCACACCGTAAAAGGGTGACTATAAAGGTGGGTTCAGATACTCCAAAGATGTTATGTTGAGGCTCATGGATCAAGAGTGGAATTTGTCAATCCTGATGACGGATAGATATACTCTGGGCCCTCTCGGTGATATCACATTAAGATAGCTTGCAAGCAAGTGATTTGATCACTAGAATGTTATATCACGGGAACAAGAAAAGAGTGCATGTCAGTAACGAGATCAAACTAAGTATTTGGATACCGATGATCGAATCTTGGACATGTAATATATCATGAGACAAAGGGTTAAATTACTAATTTTAAAGGTTCTCACGATCACAGAAGTCATCGTTGAATGTGTAGGAGTCAGAATAGATCTCCAGGTCCCGCTTCTGATTATTGATCTGAGAGGAGTCTCAATCATGTTTGTATTATTCGCGAACCGTAGGGTGACACACTTAAGGGTTTCCAAACACCATTTTGGAGCACATATTTCGATGGAAACTGGAATTGTTTTGGGTGAAATTGTAGAAACTGGTTCTGCATGTGATATTGAAATGTTACAAGGGGTTTTATGTGAATGTTTGTTAATTAAAGTAATTAACAAAATTCTGAATAAAATGAATAAAAGAGTTTTATTAAATGAGAGTTGCATTAAATTTGGTGGAAATTTAATGCATTTATAGTGGAGACTTTAAAAGGGAATGTGAAGAGGCATTTTAATGTGGAGGGGTTACCACCACATGAATGGGGGAGGTGAGGGGTCACCCCCCAATGCGCCGGCCATGGAGAGAGGGGGCACCTCCCTCCTCCTATAAAAGGCCACCCATTCCCTCCTTCATCCTCACACCTCCTTGTGAAGGATCTCTCTCCCCCTCTAGAATTATTCCCCCATGGTCTCGGATTAGCGAGATACATGTTCCCGGTGGCATTTCGTCTGGAAGGAGTTGCTGCTTCCGCTGGATCGCTGGAGCGAGGAGGTGGAGGTTGTCCGGTGGCTTGAACGTGTGTGCGAGTGCGGATGCACTGCTGAGTTGTGGCGCTCGGACTTCCTCACGATCTTGAGATCGGCAAGTGTACGACTACATCAACCATGAGTTCCTACTCGTTAACAAAACTCGTTGTCTTCGAGGGTAAGTTCTCGTTGGATGTATGTCCACCCATTGCTTTGTACCTAGTAGATAGATCTTGGCGTGTAGTTCACACCGTAGGAAATTTTTTGTTTTCTATGCTGCGGACCCAACAGATAGTGACTATAGGAGCCATCTTATCTAAACCAAGACATGTGATGGATATTCACTTGAGGATAACCTTGTCACACTTAAGTTGGATGTTCTTTTGATCTTTCTTAAGGATTAGTTATATGTATTCTCTAGAGAAATGTCATTTTAGTGTAGCTCTAAATTGGTATAAAACCACTAAGATATCTCAATTAAGTTAAAATCTCAAAGAAGATTATGATTAATATTAGAATATCATGTGGAGTAGTATTAGTGATGGAGTCTATATTTAGAATCCCTATGAAGTAGCAGAATCTTACCATTAGTTGATACCACTATACCATATAAGGTAGACCATTAGCGTATGTATGGATACAATTGGAGGTAAATCATGTGGCATTCACTTGAGAATTCCATGTGATGGAGTAGAATTCTATTAAGAATCATTAATATTAAGCTAAGAAGAATAGTCATCGTGGTGATATTAGCTCTTTAATCATGATGACTAGGTAAATTTGGACAGGATCGTGGTGAGAATAGCTCCGAGACCATGATAAGTCTGTAATTAGGACAAGTACTTAATAACTAATCTTGTAGTAACAGTAAGTAAAGAACAGTGTAGGTCTATGATAGAAGTAATTGATATTATAACATTACGATAATTGTTGGATTAAGGTAGTAACTACAAGTTTGTTAGTATTTTTGAGAGATCATGTAAGGATAGTTTACGATAGAATGGAAATTTGGTAGTCTTTAGTAGTCTCGAAAGAAAGGTAAGAGGTTAGTTAGAACCAAAGTGAGACTGCTTTTCTCAAAATTATCCTGTTGCAATTGAGCAATTTGGGTAAATAATGAGACAAAGAGTAGTTTAACCCTTAAGTGCTAAGTATCACAAAGTAAACCTATACTAAGAGGTGTCATATACTACACAGCTAAGCCTAAATTCTAGAGGTATTATACTCAACTACTATATTTTGGGCTTAGAATAATGTGTGTTATATGTACCATATTTGGATTTATGTTTTTTCTTGCATCTTCTTGATTGACTAGGTCTATACATGAAGTGGAACTTTATGGGCATATGCATGTTGTTTCATGCAGTTTTTACTTGATGTACAGGTCTAGTAGGAAAAATGGGTTCGCGTGAGGGAGAGGCGAATTATCACTCCGGTGAAGGGAAGGTGAAGGCTCATGAGATGATGTTGACCCAACAAAAGGAGGTTACAGATCCAATTCCAAAGGAAGTAGAAATTCAAATGCCAAATTTAATTCCCAACGAAGGAGTTCTTCGGTATATGAAGGGTACGGAAGACAGGAGAAATGATGAAATAGAGAGGCAGGATCAATTCTATCAGGAGACTTTAAATAAAATGCAAGAGAAACAACCTGAGGAATTATATCCAAGGGTTAAACTAGTGAAGTTCTTACAAACCAAGCCTTGGAGTTTTTCCATGGTAGAAGAACCTTTGGAGGCGGAAAATTGGTTAATGGATACATCTCGGAATCTTAAAAGTGTGGGATGTAAGGATGAAGAAAAGGTGCGATATGCAACTTGTCTATTGACCGGAACTGCAGCCACGTATTGGGAGAAGTCAAGGTTGACAACATTGGGAGAAGGTGTTAGTACCTAGGCTGAGTTCAAAAATATGTTTCGTGAAGAATTTGTTCATTAGAACAATGGGAAAAGGAAGGAGGATGAAACCTTAGAAATGAAGAATCTTCCAGTTCTGAAACATGTATGGGAGTTTAATCGTTTATCCAAGTACATTAGAGCGGAAGTAAACATGGAGGCTAAACGACAAAGGAAGTTCATGACGGGACTACAAGCAGTTATGAGGATTTAGCTTAGGATTGTGCGTACAAAGGAGTTTAAGGATTTATTGGATAGTGCACATATATCTGAAGGTGATGAGATTGTTGTACATGAAGGAAAGAGGAAGGAAGTGCAAAAACAAACCACAACATGTCTGGATCCACATACGAGGTACAACACAAATAAGATATGTCACAATTGTGGAATCAGGGGCCACGTTAGTAGGGACTGCCCAAACCCTAAGATATTATGTTACCAATGTGGAGAACCTGGACACATGAAGATGAACTGCCTAAATCAACCGTTAACTCGTGGGTTGTCAACAGGAGGAATGGGACCAATAATGGGGCTACCATCTAGTCCAAACATGCATCCTACTTCAATGAGGAGAAATGCAAAAGCATTTCTAGGAAAGTGTAACAAGTGTGGAATTATAGGACACAAGAAATCATGTTGTCCAGAGATGAACTGCCTAAATCAACCGTTAACTCGTGGGTTGTCAACAGGAGGAATGGGACCAATAATGGGGCTACCATCTAGTCCAAACATGCATCCTACTTCAATGAGGAGAAATGGAAAAGCATTTCTAGGAAAGTGTAACAAGTGTGGAATTATAGGACACAAGAAATCATGTTGTCCAGAACATCGGGAGAAATATGGAACATCCGTAGGAGGAAACCTAAAATCCCCTGGATCATCTTCAAAGGAGGGTGTTATTGAAGAAGGTACATCTTCAGGAAAACAGAAGTTTGAGACCATGACTCAAGTCAATCGTAATAAAGCGAGTTGTAAGTCAACACATTATTAGATGTATAAGATGCTTCATACATGCATTTAAAGAATCAGGGAATTCGTGTAAGGGAGTGACGAGTTCCGTAGATCAAGTTGAAGACTTGCATGAAGAAGGAAGCTGAATATAAGTAGTATTAACACTATTTTGAAGGATGGATCAATTCCAACTCACTATGAGCTGGCAATAAAAAGGAATAGTAGTGTTGAAAAAGGTGTGGAGCAACATAAAGGAAGGAACTTAAGTTCACTCAAAATAGGTGATGTTGCTAAGAAGCTAATGAAGTAGTTGTACCTAGTTCATGGAAATATCATGAATAAGTGCAAAGAAGAAGTCTTGAAATAAAGGTGGTATTCAAGCTCTAACAACTCAGAGTGAATGCCAATAGTAAGTCCAGAACCTATAGGGTAATCCATATACCCAGGAGGATCTATAGCTGGTATGCGTAGTTGGTATCTGTAGCTGGTATCCTAGTGGTTTAGCTAAGTAGGTTATCCTTGTGTAATCTAAAGAGCATATAACTTGGCCTAAGTTAAGTTAGATCTAAGGAAGTATGAAATTAAAAGATCGTCTTTCGAGACGCTTCGTGAAATCAGGCTTACCAAAGATAGAATGTCCAAAAGGTTAGAAGTAAGACAAATAGTGCTGGAAGATTCATTTCGGGGATCCACAATTGTGTGGGTGTACCATAGATTCTTTCATGATACCCTATATAGGTAAAGTATAAGCTAGATAGAGATCAATATCCTTACTATTGAGCTAATGGGTATTATACATATAGTTTCGAGATCATTAGGAAACCCCAAGGGGGAGAGTAAACAATAAACACTGTAGTGTTGTTGTCTAACTCTCCGACTAAAGGTGGGATAAGAAGTACTAAACTATGATGAGATTAAGCCTTATTCTCATAAGGTTATAAGAAGTCATCATTATAAAGTGTTTCCAAGAGTATGTCCGGATGACAGATCGAAGTAGATATAACTGCTTAACCCTTGTGGACTAGTTATAAAGAGGAAATAGATGGTATGTTTTCCTTAAGAAGGAGGAGATCCTACCAAAATAAGTCTAGTGTAAAATAGTAGGAAAACTAGATTGGAGTGGACGAAATGTGTCCACAACCAATTCTAAGTAGGAATGTAAGGTCATAATCCAAGAGATTATAGTGGAATAAACTGTAGGATAGATTAGAACTAAGAGTGGATATTGTCAAGTATGAAGAGAGTTTGAGGAAAAGATCTAGATACGGGATACCACAATTATCCCCAATTGGGGCCACAATGGAATTTGAGAAATGGAGTGGTCAACACAAGTCAATACCTCATTCCCAAACGTAAGAGATTACGAACTGTGGGGACAAAGTTGATTTTAAGGGGGAGAGTCTGTAACACCCCATCATTATAGCTTAGAAATAAGCTGAACACAGGTGTGTGCATTGCATTCATGCACAGAAAATCCGGGTAATTTTCACGCTTTTAAATAACACTTGTCAAAGTGCTTGAAGCTTCTCTTATCTTGGTGGAACTTAAGTAGATCATCAAGTTGACTGCGATAAGTTTCAATATGACCTTTGCTAAAACCTTATCTTTGGTTAATATAATTTGATCTAAGGGTAGATCAAATGTAATAAAACTAAGACACAACAAACTATTTAACAAGGAGTACTAGATCTCCTAGAGATCATGGTATGGTATTCCATATCACAACTCTAGGATGAATACTTAATCTTCTAAAAATGATATCAAGGAATTACCAATGATAAACCCTTAATATGATATTATGAAGTGACATTCCTTTTTGACCATGTCCTAGTGTCAATGGATCATCACTATTGAGTGATCAATTCTTGACCTAGAACTTATTGAGTCATAGCCTTTGATCTATTGCGTTGACCTTAAAAATAACTTAAGTAAATTAATATGAAGGAAGAACTAGATATGGTTGAGTGTACCATCATCAATGGGATGTGATCCCTAGTGGAGACCAAATCATTTGATGCTGGAGGAGTTAACTCACTCATGAGTTAACTAGAAGCAGTACCTAAACTCAAGGGTTGAGCTAGCAATTGAGGAGCTATGAGAAATCTAGTAGTATTAGTACATTAGATAACAATCTTGTTAGGACAAGTGGATATAGACTTAGAGTAAGCTTGATTAACAAGATAAGTCTATAGAGAGACTAATACAAGTTTACTACTTAGTTGAGTATAGATCTTGTTCATACAAATAGAAGCCTAAGATTAGTTTGATCAAATGATGGTGGTCATTATTCTCAAGTCACTTGAGAATAGATGATTAGGTGTTGAAGAAGAGTTATGAATATACCAAGTTAGGCAAGTCCTAGTAAGTTGAATCATCTAGCTTGATCATTAGAAGTCAAACTAGAGTATGATGAAGTACTTGATGAGTTGTATGGAGTAGTTGGAGGCATAGTAGCTTAACAAAGTTAATATAAGGACACCTAGTATCATGGGAGTAGTATTATACCTATTTGAAAGGATTGATATCCTTTGTATGTATAGTAAGGATTGTAGTCTTGCAAACCTTGGAAGTAGTTGCAAGATGAAGTTAAGGAAGTTAATAGATGGAGTTAGCAGTAGCTACATTGATAGGTGCATCAATAGTAGTTAATTAAGAGGAGTTATATACTAGGAGTAAGGATGGAGTAATGTTGAAGTGGCATGACCATGTCATCATATGATGATGGATATGGTGGAGTCAGATGATTGTCTTATTTAGGAAGATGTGATATTTGTGAATAAGATAAGAGAGATTTATAGAGTATATTTAGGAAAGGAATTCCTTATCTAAAGATAACCTTGGTGAGGTATTAAGGTAAGGATTCTTTAGAATCCTTAACCAAGAAGATGCCAAGCCATGACAAGACCCATGTCTACTGTATTGTTCAAGACCCTAGATTCCAAGAGATAATTAGAGAACCAGATGAGTGTTTATAGATGAAAGTTTTGCTTGCTTTATTATCATAAACCTTAATAGAAAGCAAGTCTCATAAACTATCAAGATCGCCTTAGGAAGAAATCTCAATAGCTCACTCTAAGATGAGTTATTATCCATGGTACACATTTATAGTTTTTAAACCCTAACTTCTATGAAAGTTATAAAAAAATATACACTTTGATATCACCTAAGCTCATGGGAATATTATTAAGCATATTAATTCCTAAGAACTTTAGGTGTCATTTAATTATGAAGAATCACCATATAAAAATTTCCTTAAAACTTTAAAGTTAATGAGAATAAAGTTTATGAATGAGTAGTAATAAATCCTTTTATAAGTGATGATTTATTATGCAAATTAAATTCATGACAAAGATCCTTACAAATTATTAAAAGAAAAATGACTTTTGTAAAGAAAATAAAGAAACTATAACCTTATATAATAAAAGTTCACAAAATTATCTTAAATACATTTCAGTATTGCTACAACTACTTAGCAAATACATTTCTATGGGAAAGAATATGAAGCAAATGTGAAAATACAAATCTTAAAACAAAACAGAAAATAGAAAAAGCAAACAGAAAGAAAAAAAGAACTAGTCGAGCCAGTAGACCAGCTTGGGCTGCAGCCCATCTGCTATGTGACGCACGCAAGCAGCAGCAGCAAATCTTCGCACGCTTTGCGACGGCCCAGTACTAGCCCATCTTGTCTCTCACTCTTTGACTGACCGGTGCGACCCAAGAAGGACTGCGGGTAGAGTTTGAAAATGCGCTAAGGGGTTTTCTGCAAAACCGTGCTTCGTTGTCTTCCTCGCCGCTAGAAGCAGCTGCGTGTCCGCGTGGATACCGTCGATCCTCCGCCGTGTTGAGATGCTCGCCGCCGTCGTTGGAGGGAGTAGATAAGACTGTCGCGTCGTCCTCTATGTCTTCATACCAATCTCATTCCCTCTCTCGTCCTGTGGAGCAAATCACATTCTCAACTGAAACCCTAGTCAACGCGCGCCGTCGTTCCGGCCGTTTCCGACCATCCCTCATCTCACCGAGGCCACCTCTAGAAACGCCGGCGTGTCCTTGTTCGTCTCCGACATGCCATGCAAGCCGGCACTCCACGAGTGGCGTGGAATCGAGCTTGAAGCTCCGCCGTCTGCCGTCGTTGCCGTCGTCGATTCTCCGTCGACTGACCTTCCCACGCTTTACCGACCACACCATCGGCATCTCGGTGAGCCAACGGTGCTCAGGCATCTCTCCGCTTGTTCTCTCTCGCTCTAGTTCATCCCTGCCACAGTCATCCGAAAGCGTCGCCGCTCGCCGCTGTTGTCTGTTGTGCTCCGGCGACCAAAAACCGGCTGCGCAACTGCCAGTCGACTCGCCGTGGTCATCTGCACCTAAACAGACCATCCCCACATTGCCGCAAAGTCCTGATCGATGCTCGATCTGAGGATCGTTCCCTGTTGACGTCAGCGTGACATCACGCTAATGTCATAAGTATTTTTTAATATGTCTATTATTGTTATTTTCCTATAAGTGATAAATATCTCGAATGTGACGTGGTCAGTGGCCCACTAGTAAGTGACAGGGGCTAGGAATAGCCCCGGTAAGAAAATTCACCCACCCCATGCTGACATCAACATTATCTCATAAAACCATTTAATATTTAATTTTAATTCTAGAAAATGAATAAATCTTATTAAATCAATATCTTTTGTTCTATAATTCAAAAAAATGTATATAATATATCAAAATGCTCAGAAAAATAAAATCTATCATTTAAATTTATTAACAAACATTATTGTGGTAACTATTTTAAGTAATTATTATTTAATAAAGATTTTATAAGTAATAATACTTTGAAAATTCATATTTTAATATTGGTAAATGAGAAAAATATAAATAATATACCTAAATTCTTATAAAATCAATACATTTACAAACTTGTTTAAATTATTTTTATATCATTTAACCAATGTTTATTATTTATTAGGTATTTATAAAGTGATAAAACTTGTAAAAATCATATCTTATTATTTAAAAGTCACAAAAATACTTATAATATACCACACAAAAATGAAATCTACACACTGAAAATGTCAAGTCATACTTTTGAAGTAAAGTAAAAGATAAAGGTCTAATAAATCTTGTTTAAACTCTTTTCTTTTATTTTAATTCATTAAAAATATCTAAACCTTTACTATTCTCTTTAGTTTTATTTTTTAGAGTCTAAAAATGTAATAACAAGTTCAAATAATGTTTAATTGAAGCGAACATAAGTCTAACCATTTTAAGTTGTGCTTACCAAAACTACCATTCAGAGTTAAGTAAATCTTACTCCAAAAATAGTTTATCACTTATAAAATCATCAATATTTGAATATTAATTCTTTTACAAATTTGGGAATCCACCTAAGGAAAGTTTGTAATTATTTAACATGATACCATTCCCATGTTCACATAAATGAGTATTAATTCTATAATAAGTAAGTGATTCTATCCACTTATAAAATCAAGAAAACACCACTTCTATCAATACATAATACTTTAGTTTCACTTTCATGGAGTGTTAAAAGTCTCCATTTACTAGTAGAATAGCTACTCAACAGTACTAGTTGTTTTCTACTATAGTACTTATAATTTATAAGAAAACCTTAAAGTACTAGTTTTTAGTTTGAATACTTTTTACTTTGTAAAAGTAATCTTTCCTCAAAATGTTAGTTCTTTTAAGAAGCGTTAAAAGTAATCCCTAAACACCTATTTAAAAGCTCTAATGGAGTCTTAATATTGTTTAAGAAACATTTCAGATACCATACCAATTTGAGTGTTTTAATATTGCATATTACTTGTTGTATTTACTTATTGTTTCACACACACTCTCACAAGTCTTAATAAGAAGCACAAGTGTGAATCTGTTATAAAAGTGCAACACATTCTAAAGAACTCATTCCCAGTTTCCAAACCCTAGTTCAGATACGACTGTTCCGGGAATTCACGTTTCTCAAATTGCATTACACTACTTATGCATCGTTGCATCTTGCTTCTTTAAAACATTAGTCCTTACCGGACCAATGATGTTATTTACAGAATTTGGATCTTCTATTGTCTTGAAGACCGTGAGTGCATTATCTTCCAATCACAAAAGGCAAGTTCACAACTTGCTCATGTCCTTTGATTATTTTATATCAAATGCTTGTAACTCAAATGTTGTCATCATCTGCATTTCAAAAAGGACAGAAAACACTATTTTCATAATAATTTGATTATGGATTATTTACCAAATGGTAATAATCTATTGATACAGTTCAGTGGTAAAGGAACATAATATCTAGGACTTAACAACCAATGCCACCCGTGATTCTAGCGCCGTATATTACGCGTCAACCATAAGACTAGGAATGGGACGGGAAAGTCAGTTGTATCTTCTCCCCTTCATATGGCGACAAGATGACCTTATCGTGATGTTCCGGTGTGGATCCAACATATGGTTGGGCACCCTTAGGCCCCACGATTTTGGTGTCTGGATTATCTATGCGTGGCTACCGGAGGTATAGTCGGACCTTTATGGAGCTTACCAGGGCATCACCAGCTCATAGAGTGTTCGGGAACTCACCATGGTTGTATCCTACCCTAGTTGGGGGCTTAACGGAGGTGGAGTCATCCCCAAAGGATCGTGCACACATGTTACTCCCTGTTCCGGGAAGGAGCTACGAACGCGGCAGGAAAGGAACTCCATGAAGTTCTGGTCAACCTATGAAGGCTGTCAAACATAGTTTTCAGAATAAAATCAATCTTTGAAGAAATGTTTATGAAAACCTGCATTGCCTATGACCTATGGTCTATGGCTGTAGAGATAGTGCATCATACACTCCTTTTAGTGAACTTGCTGAGTACGCTCATACTCAACCGTACCTTCTTAACCCTTGCTAGGTTCTAAGCCGTTGAAGACGACATCAACTTCAATGTCTGCTCAAGAAACCATCATCAACAACTCAAGTTCTTCAACAGAGTCAATGAAGTCCACATATAGATTAACCGAAGCAAAGACTAAGTTCTTAAGTAGATAGAAGTAGATTCTCTAGCCATAAAACCTACTTCTGAAGAGCCTTGCAATAGCAGCAATGGCAAGCCAAATAGTTTATATACTAGTCGTAGTTACTAGATAGTTCCGAGTTATTACTTCTGGTTATTCTTTATAAGAAGTTTCTTTCTCTCTCTTTAACCTAGAGTGTTCTCTGGATCTTTTGTAAAGAGTCGAATCCATAGTCATGTCTTGGACCTATTGTGTTTCTGTTGTACCACTCTGAGGGATATAATACTATTGAACGGTGTTTCATGGGTGTTATGTCAACGACTATAGTGTACTACATCATGCAATGGTATGCTGGGTCACCACAGGTATGCATAGACTTTTTTGGGCTGAAGTAGCCAACACTGCATGCACTACAAGAAAAGTTTCCTTCCGCAACGAATTGGCCCGACGGTCATCGTAGAAGGCGCGTCTTCCGCGACAAAATTTTCGGCTCGGCCGTGGCTGATGGGAAACTTTTGTTTTTCGGTTTCACGGCCCTCTACTACGATGGATCTGCTAAAAACATGGAGGAAGCTCGGCTGGCGTGTGGCAGAAGCAAGATTTTCATTACCTTGCGCGATGTTGACTCGCCAAAGTCTTTTGAGGCGTGTGGGTCCCGGACGTCAGTGTCTCTAGCGGACCATACTTTTCGGTCACGCCTCCCTGATTTAAACTCGATAACGTTGTTCGAGGCGCCTGCCGTTTAGTCAGGCTGCTAGGTCCCACATGTCAGTCTCTCATTAGAAGGATCGTGTGCATGATGGAATTTTTTCCTTGGCTCGCGCTACCCTGTTCCAAACTGTATAGCACTGTTTGATGCATCTACCATTTAATCACGATGTTGGGCCACATGTCATCCTCTCATTAGAAGAAACGTGTGTATGATGGAATTTTTTCCTTCGCCTGGAGCTACCCCGTTCCGAGTTGATAGTGTTGCTCGACGCATCTACCGTTTAACCAACCTCCTGAGCCCAACATGTCATCCTCTCATTAGAAGAAACGTGTGTATGATGGATTTTTTCCTTGGCTCGCGCTACCCTGTTCCAAACTTGATAGCGTTGTTCGATGCATCTACCGTTAAATCATGATGTTGGGCCCCACATGTCATCCTCTCATTAGAAGAAACGTGTGTATGATGGAATGTTTTCCTTCGCTGGTGCTACCCCGTTCTGAGTTGATAGCGCTGCTCGACGCATCTACCGTTTAACCAACCTCATGAGCCCCACATGTCATCCTCTCATTAGAAGAAACGTGTGTATGATGGATTTTTTTCCTTGGCTCGCGCTACCTTGTTCCGAACTTGATAGTGTTGTTCGATACATCTACCGTTTAATCACGATGATGGGCCCCACATGTCATCCTCTCATGAGAAGAAACGTGTGTACGATGGATTTTTTACCCTCTGCCGCGCCTTCGTGTTCCGAACTTGATAGCGTTGCTCGCTGCATCAGCCGTTTATTTAGGCTGGTGGGTCCCTTATATCAGCCTCACATTAGAAGACTCGTCGGTATGATGGAATTTTTTTCTTCTCTAGCGCTACCCTGTTCCGAACTAGATAGCGTTGCTCGACGAATTTGCCGTTTGCTCACACTGTTGGATCCCCCATTTCAGCCTCTCATTACAAGAAATGTGTGCATGCTAAACTTTTTTCTCGCTCGCGCCTCCCTGTTTAGAACTGACAACGTTGCTCGATACAGCATCTGTATAAGGTCGTGCTGTTGGGTCCCACATATCAGCCTCTCTGTAATTGAAACATTGATTGCTCGATGCAACATCTGTATATGGTCTCTACTGGGTCCAACATGTCAGCATCTCTGCAAATGCAAAGTGTGTATGATGCACTCCGTTGTTTGGACCTTGGCAATGTTGTTGGGTCCCAGATGTCAGCCTTTTCTGTGTAAGAAACGTGTGTATGCTAGAAAAAATGTAAAAGAACGACAGAGATTATACTATATATTATATATTTATATTGAAAAAACTAGGAATCAAACTCAAGACTTCAACAAATGGGAACCGTGTGTTCTTCCACTATGCTAGAACCATCTATGCCACTACTGAAAAAGATTACATTTAGAAATGTTGAAATCACTTAGAATGAAAAGGCGGCGACCCTGACGACTTGCCATAAAAAAGTGTTAAATGCTCTGTATAAATACAACATGGGTAGGAGAAGCTTTTCCTATACTTTATCAGAATGGCACGGAAATACTAAATTAAGATGATTTTGGGCGAGAAAAAAATAACTTTTGGGTCCAATCTTGTGAACCAATGGACTTCTTATCGTGGGCTCCTTACCGAAATTTCTTCAGTGTGGTTCAAGCTCAAAAAACCAAGTAATAATGTGTTGAGGGTTGGCGGCCCACAGCCAACCTAAACCCGGAAGGATAAATTAGCTAAGTTTTGGGCCACAGTTGGGTAGAATGTAGTACTATTTTCTAATAACCTCCTCACTTAAAATTCAATATACTCAATATGTCGCGGGTCGGCAGTCCATGTGACCCGACAGGCTAAATTTGCAAGGTTTTGGGCCAATGTTGGGTCGAATGTGCAATCTTTTCACTAGGTCCTTAGTGAAAATTCAATGTAGTTCGTACCCCATCCTCCAAAAAAATGCAGTCAGTACCCTAAAAAATATATACTCTGCTCACCACGAAAGGCTAATTAAGGGTTTTTCTTTTGAAACAAGAGTATGGGAAGTTTTTTGTCCGAAGTGGGGTTGAAATATTCGTTTTCATAGGCTGAGTAGTAAAAATATATTGTACTGAAGGTCGATGGTCCAGCTGACCTGGCTGTACCTATGTCGAATCCGAAAGAATGAAGTTGGAAATGGAGAAAAGTGACCAATATTGCGCCTTATTATACATAGATAACATAGCGAGGAACTTGGGCAGCGCAGGATTCGAATATGGAAAGTACTAGAGGGAGTTTGACTGATTTATCTAAAATCGTGTCATATCAAGTCTTACATCGCGCAATCATCTTTTCAAGAAAGAATATATTTCGAGATGGTTTGGGTGGCTTTGAATCGGCCCAAGTGCCTAATCGATTTGATGTACTCAAAACCTTGTAATCATGCCATATAAATTGTTGACGATAGATACAGGGTGGCCTTGACTTGCCCAGCCGCAGACAGCTCGGGTAAGCACCAGCTTAAACTGATCACTCGAAGTTGTATACTTCCGTACGATGAAATTAGCACATGCCGCAATTAGCGCCAACATGTGCAATTGTTATCATGCAAAAAGGATCAAAATTCGCACATTTAGTTCACACTTTCGAATACAATAATACAACCAGTTTGTACACTAGCACAAACAGTACAATGTCAGCACATCAGAGCTTGACTTGTTCATGTCACATTAGAGCTTGAGTTGTTCATTTCACATACAGAAGAATGAGCAAGGATACTAACTGTATTGAACAAGTAATTTCATGGTAGCGCCAAAAGTATGCCATGTATCAGAGACAATATGGGGTCTGCGTAAACAATTTTTTCTTTTTGGAAGGGTGTGCATTAACTCTTTTTTTAGAATATCGACATAAACATTTGCAGCTATCATCCTAGGGCGTCTCGGCCTGCTTTGGCGTACCGAGCCCTGATCAATTACGGCCCAGTTAAGTCCTGTTTCGTGGCCCTATAAGAAGGAGTGACCTACTTTTCCCTGTTCACTAAGAGGAAAGAAGGAATATTCCCCTCAAAACACAAAGCTGCACGAGGTGCGATGGTTCAAAAAAAATGCACGAGCCGCGTATATACTACAAGCCAGTAATAATACTGAAAACTATAGTACAGAAATCACGCTACGAAATAAGCACGGCTACATGGATTATATCGTGGAAGGCAATACTAAATACAAAAGCACAGCAGGGCTCATATAAACTGATTCAAGCTGGCCACTAAAACTAGTGTACTAACAATCAACTGTTGAACCATGATGCAAAAAAAGATGACACAGCGATACACCAGAAAGATCCACAACTTAGTCTAGGGATGGCACAACGAGCATACCAAACCTAAACTAGGCCTAAACCAAATTACCGCTTGTCGCACAGAGTTCCAACCATCTTTGGGAAGGCTGATAACTACCACAGGCTCACCTTCAATTGGCTACAGGTTGCAGCATTTAATCTGAGGCAATTGTATTCCGCAAAACTGTTGTATGTTGTGTACATGCCGTTTTTCCTCATGAATGGGAACAATGTGCCATCAGCAGCCTTGCATCCACGTTTCTTCATCATCTTGTCAATGATTGGATAATTGAGACCAAGAAACAGAGAGTTGTCCCCCATGCCGTTAACCTGCCTCCAAATGATGGCCCCTGGAGGTCCAGCAGAGCTAGGATCCTCTTCAAAATGTAGACACGAGAGGCGGGCTATAGGCGTAGCTAAGTCCTATTTTGAGCATGATGAATGATTTCACCATCTTCGCCATGGGCAACCCCCATGCCATACATTGTAATTATGATCATCAAGCGTTCGCCATCAACCGATCGAGCGAGGAAATACATGCATGGCCGATCATTCAGAATAGGTGTTGGGTTACAAACGGAAGCTCCTTGTTTCCTGCAACATCCGAATTTGAGAGAAAAAGTGCATTACTGGCATACATATTCTAACACCAACATTCTTCATTGTTCATGCTAACAGTGTGAATAGGCAAATCCTGACAATAATATTACTCAATAAATTAACAACATTAGGAATTGCATTTCTTACTCTGCTATTCCAAACATTTGGATTTCTTTCTTATCTTAGTTTCCTAGTTGTTGTATGTTTCAAAAGAGGAAGCGCCACTTTTTTTATATAGAGGCATGTCCACTTGAATCCTATAGGATTAGATGCCTCCAGTATTTTGGATCAAGTGGTGTTTGATTGCATAGGAAGACCAAAGGAATTGTAAAAAGAGGTTGGAGTGGATGGAAATTATCCTCCAAAATAGAGTGCAAATGAATCCTTTGAAGGAATTCCTAAGGATTATACTCTTTCAAATCAAACAACATTTTATAGATTTTTTTTCTAAGGATCGAAATCCTACAAAAATCTTACAGAATTCCTCTGAATGCCAAGGAAAAATCCAAAAAGGAAAGATTGGTGTCCTACAAAAATCCTATGTGATTCCTACAATCTGAGGAGGGCTTGAAAGTACAAACAGATAAAGAAACCCGGCTTCACTGTGTTGCACTCGCAATTGAGATGTTGGTTAATAATACCTTTCATATTTTGACAATGAATGAACTTAGTAGTGCAGGGACGCCGTCATACACTATATTTTTGGAAGGCATATTACTGGTACTAATTCAGTACTGGCAATGGTTCATTCATTTTTTAGGATATAAAGTGTGTGCTCATTCAGTCATACGAAAGGTGAAACATAAACAAGGTAGTTAAAGAACAACTTCACTGAATCACTCGCAATGTATCATCATGGAACTAGAATTACCTTCCGATGTGGGATCCCAGCAGTAGGTACAGCCTTGACTTGTGACCGCAAAAATGAGGCCACCATGTTTAATGGCATCATAGTACTATCGTCTTCCAAGACCTAAATTCTCCAGACATCTCCAAACTTGGCTACCTCCTTCTAGGTAGGCGATTTCACCGTCAAACAACGCAAGGAGCTTATAGTCTGTGTAACCCCCAGCTTCTGTGGGCACTCTGTAGATTACGATCTTCAACAGCTCAAGAGATCCATCCCACGACTTATTGAACTTTTATCCATACCTGCGGATTCGCCAAAAAAAACTTTTTGAAATGTGAATGAGTTCAGAAATGACTACATGTAACTAGGGGACCCTGGCTGGCTAGTAGCATTACAGGTTATATTGTGGATGTCAGGCCGCCGCAATGTCACAAGTATCCGTCGATGGAAGGTCGATTACTCGATAGGTGTAGATGTTCGCTAGGCACCAGGCTCCGTGCTGGTCCACCGCAGTCAGCCAATCACCGTTCATGCCAACCTAGAATTTTTCATGCATGAAGGGCAGGATGGCGGTGCGCCGAGGATGGTCGAGGGGCACCACGCCATACACCGTGTCGTGCAGACAATGTACCCTCGTATTGTCATAGTGCTCGTCGAACCAATAAGCAGGCTGAGGCATCAATAGGTAGGGTTCATTCCAATGGTGAACAATCCATTTCGTACCTTCGTTGTTGGTGATACGATCGTACAGCAGCTTGCAGCATGCGGCTAGCCTGACGGTGCTAGAAATGTCCAGATGCTGAACGATGAGGTCGACATCATCCGTGCTGAGTTGATCCCTCTTGCATCGCCCGCTGAGCCATCATAGCCAGATGGATTTAGGAGGATGTCAAGTGCGGCTGGGGTTTTTTGCAGGAGGAGGGGAGCGTTAGAAGAGAGAGCATGGGGAGATCGTGGGCGGAGTGGGGACTGGGGAAGAAGATGGGGAGGCTAAGAAAAAACGAGGGAGGAGATTTTACTTGTTTGCTCTGTCTAGTCAACAGCAGCATCGAGGACACCCCGCCTAGACTTCACTTTATGTTAGACTAGCACGCCACGCAGCTAGTAATTTGACAATACTCCTAGTTACTACGTATCAGAGGTACAGTATGGTCTAGTCACATCAGTTTTTGACCAGAGGGTTTTCTTTTTATAACTTTCATTTCAACATAGTGTACTAGTATTTTTAACGGAAAATAGGAGGACGAACTACTACTAGTAGTAGTAGCTGCGACATGGACACATGTACTTTCATCTTGTTCGCCTACATGTAGAACTCGTAGCATAGAACCGAAAATATATACATCGGATATAATGCACAGTACGGGTGTGTCCGTGGTATTTTTGGCATTTTGCGTGTGTTTATATTTGTTCTTGTACAAGGTACATGGAATTACACGTGTACAGCATGCAACCGCACAGCAAAATGAGAGACGTGTAAGGACACCATATTTTGCTCAAGTCAGACAATGCGCATGACTTTGTGTGGCTCTGATTCACTGATATGTGGGCCCTGTTAAGGTCGGCTCCACCTGCCGGTGAGAATCTGCATGCACCATGCTCCTGGAGCCACTAGGTACGTCCACAACGAAAATTACAATTTGCAAGTAGCTGCACCGGCAATAAGCTATTGCATGTGACACTTTCAAGTTTTCAGAAAATGTGAAATAAATCATGAACATAAATCATATTTATATAGTTCATCTATAAATTCCCATCCCAAAAATATTACTAGTACATGGGCTAGCCACCACAAAATGAACAAATGAACACAAGATATTGTTTGCTTAGGTTTTTTATTTTTCATTGACACAGGTCACATAAGATCTTACTGTGGGACTAAATATTATAGATGCACAAGATAAAACATAGCCAATGTTCCAGATTTATTTTACATTTTTTGAGAACTCAAAAGTGCGTCAAATAATAAAGGGGTGCGGGCGTAACGAGTTGCAGAATATTCAACCCGCACTGACTAAAACTATGGCTTGCATACAGAAGGAGTTTGATCAAATCGCAGGCCTTGCACTACATTGCGACGAAATGAGTCTTAGAGTACATCAAGTTAACGGCTGAGACCATACGATACAAATAAGGCGAAGGAAATAATTTAAGATACGCAAATCCCTATTCCATATGATCTCCCTTGAACCGTTAATTATGTCGATTCCAATCCTTCGCGTTGGGCAAGCTTTGGATGAACCACAACGGAGTCTGCCACCAATTCCAGCCAATGTATTTTTGAGGGAAATTCCAGCCAACGTTGGTTGAGAAACCAACAGCAGGGTCTTGAGCATTCATACTAATGCGGCATATTTCAGGACAAATATTAAATCTACCGAGACTAACTGCATGCGGCAAGGTGTATACACAGTTGCTCCTCGTTAGATCTCTAGGGCCAAGTACTGCCGTGCCAACTGGAATGGTAATTGGATAGTTCAATTCAAGGAAGATAGAAAATACTCCAAGGTCTAAAACCCTCCGCCATTGCCTTGGTGGAAGTAACCTACTAGTGTCAATCGAGAACACATGGGAGCAAAACCCAATAGAATAGATGTGAATATTGCGGCTATAATGATAACCAACATTTTCAGCTACAGGATAACTAGTGCAGAAACACTAGAAAAAGCGCGCGCGTTTCAGAGCTCGCCTCACAATCGCTGCTATCCCTGCACGTGGTGTCCTGGAAGTTCTTTGCGCGCTGTCCCGGGCCTTCCCTGCGTTACACGTGGTGCCTGGGGAGAGGGGGTCGCGGTCCTTTTTCCCTTTCTCTTTTTGATTCAAATACAAAAAATGTGATATCTTTTAAACGAATTGGCCAAATCGAGATCTGTTTTCACGGTTGTAATAGTCATGTCGAGATCTACAAAACTAGATCCCATATTAATAGTTTCTGACAAAGTTTTTTGTGTACTGCCTTTTGACCCTACGTTGCACTGCCTTCGGTTGCGGTGCATGGCACGATGTCCTGGCGGTGCACGGTCAATGCACTGCATTTTTCTTCTGCATTGCACTACCTTCGGCCGTGGTGTACGAAATGATGCTCTGGCAGTGCACTATCTGTGCACTGCCATTTTGTATTACATTGCACTGCCTTCGGGCACAGTGCACAGTGCGGTATCCTAGCAGTGCAGTACTCGTGCACTGCCTTTTTGTGTTGTGTTGCACTGCCTTCGGTCGCAGTGCACGGGACGATGTCCTGGCAGTGCACCGATTGTGCACTACTTGTTTGTACTGTGTTGCACTACCTTGAGGTGGGTGCATGACGAGGTATCCTAGCAATGCACTACTTGTGCAATGCCTTTTTCTGTTGTGTTGCACTGCCTTCGGTCGCAGTGCACGGGACGATGTCCTGGCAGTGCACGGCATACTATGTTGCACTGCCTTCGGGTGCAGTGCACGACGAGGTATCCTGGCAGTGTACTACTCGTGCACTCCCTTGTTGTGTTGCGTTGCACTACCTTTAGTCGCACTGCACGAGACGATGTTCTAGCAGTGCACCGGTCGTGCACTGCCTGTTTATACTGTGTTGTACTGCCTTTGATCGCAGTGCCCTGGACGATCAAGTGGTAGCTCACAATTTTTTCTCTTTCTCTTTTTTTTCCACGGTGCACTGCACCTTTTGCTATACTGCTCACCTATTTTTCGTCGTGGATATTTTCTATACCACGTGCGCCCAATAGCAGAATACTAGTACAAGAGCAGAGCAATAGCATGGCCACGTGGCGATCAGGGAGAGCAAGAGGGGCCTGCTGTGCGCATGCGCAAGCGGCCACGCGTTGGCGTCCTTTACAGAGAGCGTGCATGCTAGTCCTTCCCTAACTAGTGTCATACCGCCTATCACTAACGCCCATCGTATTGATCAGAATAAGGCTACCACCATCAGGAGATCTTGCTAACCACCACAGATCAGGACTGTACTCACGATTACCGTCTAATTCAGGTGGCCCCGGAAGACGCACAGGACCTTGCAAGGAAAGCATATTTAGAGGTTAGCTGAGGAAAATTTGAATGATGAAGCTTGAAAAATTAAGGATGGAAATTTTACCCCATGCCCGAGGATCCCATGCATAAACACTGCCAATCTGAGATACAGCACAGACAACTCCATTGTGGATAATTGCATCGCGGTAGCTGAACATGCTGAACTGGTTCTCAAGAACCATCCACATACCATGAGAACCATCAAGGAAGGCAATTACCGTGTCGAAGATGGCCAGGACAGAGAAATCCTTATAGTTCCCAACAGCTGTGGGAACTCGGCAAATGGCTATCTTCAGTAGATTAGTAGGCTGACCAGCCGCGATAAACTTAAGTACCTCGGGTGTGGCCTCAAAATCGAAGATCACTGGTAGAGGAATCCGGTGACGAGTGAACACATTCACAAGCTCCCAGTTCCAGGCGAGGCCAACAGTGGCGATCCAATCTCCATGGGCGTCTGCCCACTTCTTACCCTCACAATCTGGCATCACAGCATCGGAGGAGGACCTCTCCAGCGGCGTCAGCTCACACAAGGTCCACCTGAACTTCTTCTGTGGCTTTTGCTTGCCCCTGCCGCAATAGTAGCTACCCCTGTAGAACTGCTTCATGCAATTGTCGCGGTAGAAGACATTGTACTCACGTGGTACCTCAATTGAGTGAGAGTGGAGAACACAGGGGATACCAAACATATGAGATTTCGACAGGGATGCACTATGTGTTGCTGAGTAAAGATAGCATTTGCAGCAGGCGGCGAGGCTCGCGGTTGTGATGACGTCACATCTAGTAGAGATTTCCTCAAGGGAGCCATCAGAAAACACCCTAGAAGTGTCACTTTCATCGATCAATTGGGCCATCCCGAGGAAGGGCTCGAGCAGGTGGGGGCGATGGCGTTTGGTTTTGATTGGGGGTTTTGGAGGAGAGAGCGAGCGGCAGCTGGCAGGGCGAGAAGGAAAACAGTCTATCAAACTGGGCGCTGGAGCTGATCCTAAAGCGGCATGGCGGCGTTGGCGCGTGCCTGTATTGGTATGCAAGTGGTAATGGCCATCGTCGGGACGCTGGAGGCGAAGTGAGGATGGAGATCAAGGCAAAGAGAAATATAGAATGAAATCAAACCAAGCGTGCCTTCTTTTTCTCTACTAAATCTACAGTGCCTATCGAACTAGGCTACAGAGATGCTCCGAAAGCGGTATGGCGGCACTGGCGTGTGCTAAAGGTGGGCGAGTGGGGATCAACGAGAAGATGGAGAGGAAGAGGACGGAGAGCAAAGGAAAATAGAATAAATCGATTGAAATCGTGCCGCCTACCGAGCGTGGTTTTTCTCTCTTCTCTGTGTTTCCTGGTGCCTATTGAGTAAATAGGTCAAGCCTAGCCTAACACGGGATGGAGCTGTACTGTCCTCTCAAATAAATGGTCATGGCAGAGAGACGGTTTGGAGTATACTCGGAGCTCCTCTTGCCGGACGTAATAATCATTTGATCTTCTACATTCATCATCTTGTGCAGTCACTATTGTACTACTAGTACTACTGTAACTAATGAACACATAAAGGTTCTACCGGTAATTAAGGAACCAAAACTGGAATACTACTACTCTCAAACTCTTGTGTAGTACAACAACAAAATGCTCACAAAAAACAACAAAATGCTCACAAAATGGGCTATCAGTACAGCAGTACCATCTGTACACCCATCTCAAATAAGCTCGCCTCCCACACCGCCAATTTCCTCTCCCCTGTCGGCCTTACCGGACCCAAAATCGAACATCTCTCAATTCAATAAAGAAAAAAAGTCGACAACCTCTCAAAAAAATCAACCATTCACCAAAACAAAATCTATTGTCTAATGCTTCCCGTCCATTATGAATGGATAGTCGCAATTGCTCGAGCGTCGGGCGGGAGTAGTACTTGTTTGAGCTATTGGTTGTAGCTTCGCGAAAGCACGCGCCTGGAAGCGGCAGAAAAATTTATTCTCTGTCAGTGACGAAAGAAGATTGACGATATATAGTACTAAATTAACAAGTAAGTGGCTTTATCCGTCTGACCAGTGAGAGCCAACACGAGTGTATATAGTACTAAATCAACAAGTAAGTGGCTTTATCCGTCTGACCAGTGAGAGCCAACACGAGTGGTGAACAGCTTGAAGCGTAGCGGAACAGGTGCCTTTAATGCATACAGTACGTACACCTCTGTTCTGCTTTAGGATGGTCACATGGTGCTAAATAACTTAGACTAATCTAGTAACTTGCACATGTACCTTCATCATAGTGGGTAACAACATGTGTGTAGTGCCATGCAAAGGCCTAACTAATTAGGTTGTACTCCCTCCATTTAAAAATATAAGACGTTTTAGCTTTGTGAATCGAATGTATCTAGACGTCTTTTACTGTATGGGTTCGTAGAGGTTAAGAGTGAACCTATACACTAAAAGGCGTCTAGATACATTCATCTCACAAAGCTAAAGCGCCTTATATTTCTGAACGGAGGGAGTAGAATCATATACTACTAGTCTTGGTATGTGTGATGTTATGGTAACTCGCTAAGTTATTATGTCACTTTCTTTTTTCATTAATTAACTCTAAAAAGACATTTAATTCGAGACAAGTATCTACGGATACTTGTAGTTCAAGTTTGTCAAGATGCAAAATCTTAGCAAGAAGTTGAACCTCTTGTCAAAACTCTATGTGGTTTCTGATATGGATTATATTAATTGACTGTTCGATGGGTGCCTCCAAAAGCTTTTTCTTAAAATTTTCAAAGCAACCTACAATTTACTTGTAGTTTAAATTTGACCTAATTTTGATAAATCTACATAGAGTCATTCAAGTGGCGGAGTTAGCTAGGAAGTTTGAATACTCATAAAACATAGGAATCGTTAATACAACATGTTGGTCCACTATATATACTAGTAAGTTGCATGTGCCTTGCACATGAGACTCAGATAGTAGAAGTATGACATATCATCACTATATACAATTATAATTGGTAAAGCACAAAAAATATAAATTCGATCAACATCTATAAAGTATATGTGTATATTTGGTTCTTGTACTTTGTATCATCATGTAGAAGTCAAAGATTATTAGCTACCTAACACTGAAATTTTTGATAACATGGTCTTGAGAAACAAGGGAGAAGATTCTAGTATGATGGAGAAGTGTGTTTTGAGGTTTGTGCATAGCATTCATTATGCCAAAGACTATCAATAGAATCTTCCAGATGCAAGAATGGAAAAGAAGATCCAATGGCTAGAAAAACTGGGATTCGTGAGTCTTGATCCAACGGTCAACATTCAAAGTTATTTGTACACTATATAGTGGTTTGTAATGAAGACTATCAATAGAATTTTTCAAGATGCTAGAATGGAAAAGAAGATCCAACGACTAGAAATGTTTGGATTCATGAGTCTTGATCCAACGGTCAATATTCAAAGTTGTTTGTACACTATATAGTGGTAAGATCATGTAGAAGTCAACAATTATTAGCTACTAGTAAGTTGCACATGAGACTCAGATAGTAGATGTATGACATATCATCACTATATAAAATTATAATTTGTCAAGCACAAAAAATTATAAAATTGATCAACATCTATAAAGTATGGGTGTATATTTGGTCCATGTACTTTGTATCATTATGTGTAGAAGTCAAAGATTATTAGCTACCTGCTAACACATGAAATTTTTGATAACATGGTGTAGAGAAACAAGGGAGAAGATTCTCGTATGATGGAGAAGTGTGTTTTGAGGTTTGTGCATAGCACTATTATGCCGAAGACTATCAATAGAATCTTCTAGATGCTAGAATGGAAAAGAAGATCCAACAGCTAGAAATGCTGGGATTCGTGAGTCTTGATCCAATGGTCATCATTCAAAGTTATTCGTACACTATATAGTGGTTTGTAATGAAGACTATCAATAGAATCTTCAAGATGGTAGAATGGAAAAAAAGATCCAACGACTGGAAATGTTGGGATTCGTGACTCTTGATCCAACGGTCAATATTCAGTAAGTTGTTTGTACACTAAATAGTGGTAAAGTTAACGATTATTAGCTACTAGTAAGTTGCACAAGAGACTCAGCTAGTAGACGTGTGACATGTCATCACTAGATAAAATTATAATTGGTAAAGCACAAAACATTATAAATTTGATCAACATCTATAAAGTATATGGGTGTATATTTGGTCCTTGTACTTTGTATCATCATGTAGAAGTCAAGATTATTAGCTACCTAACACATGAAATTTTTGATAACATGGTCTAGAGAAACAAGGGAGAAGATTCTAGTATGGTGGAGAAGTGTGTTTTGAGGTTTGTGTGTCACATTCATTATGCCGAAGATTATCAATAGAATCTTCTAGATGCTAGAATGGAAAAGAAGATCCAACTGATATAAATGCTGGGATTCACGAGTCTTAATCCAACGGTCAAAATTCAAAGTTACCCGTACACTATATAGTGGTTTGTAAAAAGATTATCAATAGAATATTCAAGATGCTAGAATGGAAAAGAAGATCCAATGACTGGAAATGTTGGGATTCACGAGTTTTGATCCAACGGTCAATATTCAAAGTTGTTTGTAAACTATATAGTGGTAGGATCATGTAGAAGTCAACGATTATTAGCTACTAGTAAGTTGCACATGAGACTCAGATATTAGACGTATGACATATCATCATTATATAAAATTATAATTTGTAAAGCACAAAAAAATATAAATTTGATCAACATCTATAAAGTATGGGTGTATATTTGGTCCTTGTACGTTGTATCATCATGTGTAGAAGTCAAAGATTATTAGCTACCTGCTAACACATGAAATTTTTAATAACACTGTGTAGAGAAACAAGGGAGAAGATTCTAGCATGATGGAGAAGTGTGTTTTGAGGTTTGTGCATAGTATTCATTATGCCGAAGACTATCAATAGAATCTTCTAGATGCTAGAATGGAAACGAAGATCCAAAGGCTAGAAATGCAGGATTCATGAGTCTTGATCCAACGGTCAACATTCAAAGTTATTCGTACACTATATAATGGTAAGATAAGATAAGACAAGATAATAAGATAAGATAAGATAAGAGTAGGTTGCACGTGCCCTGCAGGTGAGGCTCAGAGAATAGATGTCTGGCATATCATCACTATATAAAATTATAAGAGGTAAAGTGGAAAAAATATAAATTTGATCAACACCTATAAAGTATGGGTGTATATTGGGAACGACTAGCGGGAGCGCGCTCTTCAGGAAGCGCGCGTTTCGACAGCAGCGCGCACGTTTCCGGCCGCACGGCAGCCCGACACGTGGCGTGTGGAAGCTCACCCGTGCGTATTTCCGGCCGCTCGGCAACGCGTGTATTTCCGGCCACACGACAACGCGTGTATTTCTGGCCACACGGCAGCCCGACACGTGGCTAGCTGCTCATGTAGTGCACGTGACGAAAGGAAGTTCCACGCAGTGCAATAAGGCAGTGCATGAATGGTGCAACTCGTTTACTGTCGACCGAAAGCAGTACAACATAGTACACCGTTCACTCCAAGAACATCGCGCAGTGCATTGCGACCTTAGACAGTGCAACGCAGTACAACAAGGCAGTGCTTGGACGGTGCACTGCCTGGACACCGCGCAGTACACTACGACCGAAGGCAGTGCAAGGCAGTACAACGAGGCAGCACACTGCCAGGACACCGTGCAATGCACTGCGAACTAAGGCAGTGCAACACGAAACAATAAGACAGTGCATGGACGGTGCACTGCCTAGACAGTGCGTAGTACACTACTTGGACACTACGCAGTGCACTGCGAACTAAGGCAGCGCAACATAGAACAACAAGGCAGTGCATGGACGGTGCACTGCCTGGACAGTGCGTAGTACACTGCATGGACATCGTGTAGTGCGCTGCGAACTAAGGCAGTGCATGGACGGTGCACTGCCTGGACAGTGCGTAGTACACTGTCAGGACACCGCGTAGTGCACTGCGAACTAAGGCAGTGCAGCACAGAACAACAAGGCAGTGCATGGACGGTGCACTACATGGACAGTGCGTCGTACACTGCCTGGACACCGCATAGTGCACTGCGAACTAAGGCAGTGTAACACAGAACAACAAGGCAGTGCATAGATGGTGCACTGCCTAGACAGTGCATAGTACACTGCCTGGACACCGCGCAGTGCACTGCGAACAAAGGCAGTGCAAGACAGGACAACAAGGCAGTGCATCGATGGTGCACTGCCTGGACAGTGCGTAGTACACTACCTGGACACCACGCAGTGCACTACGAACTAAGGCAGTGCAACACAACCGAAGGCAGTGCAATGTAGGGTCAAAGGGCAGTGCAAAACAAAAAATTCTTCAAAAACCTATCATATGGGATATAGTTTTGTAGATCTCGATGCGACTAGCGCAATTGTGAAAACGGATCTTAGTTTGGATGATTCGTTTAAAAGATATCGCATTTTTCGTGTTTAAATCTAAAAAAGAAAGGGAAAAAGGACCGCCACCCCTCTCTCTGCAGGCACCAAGTGTCACACGGGGAAGGCTAGGGAAAATGCACGAAGGACTCTCCGGATGCCACGTGCAGCAACATCAGCGATTGTAGAGCGTGCTTGGGAACGCGCGTGCTTTTTCTAGCCTTTTTGGTGTATATTTGGTTCTTCTACTTTGTATCATCATGTGTAGAAATCAAAGATTATTAGCTACCTAACACTTGAAATTTTTGGTAGCATGGTCTAGAGGAACGAGGGAGAAGATTCTAGTATGATGGAGACATGTGTTTTGAGAGGTTTATGCATAGTGCATTCATTGTGTTCAAGACTATCAATAGAATCTTCTAGATGCTAGAATGGAAAAGAAGATCCAATGGCTAGAAATGTTCGGATTTACGAGTCTCGATCCAACGGTCAATATTCAAAGTTATTCGTACACTATATAGTGGTAATATAAGATGTCTAAAAACATGGCTTGTGGCATTCAGATCCATACTCTTCAGACTGTCTTTACATAAAGGAACAATCTCGTCATCACTCGGAAAATTAAGAATGAAATTTCTTGATATTTGGAAACTCACATCGACGACATTGTTTACTACAAGAAGATGCACCCGTCTACCTCCGAAAAGAAAATTAAATAAAGAGAAATCTATCGCATTTACTTGTAGCTCAAGATTGATATAATTTTGTTAAATTGTCAATATGAAAAATCTTAGCAAGAAGTTGAACTTGCAGTAAAAACTATCGGTGGTGGTTTGTGATATATTAAATCAGCCTCATTTGTTACCTCAAAAAAACGTAAATCTTTCAATGCAACCTACAATTTACTTGTAGTTCAAAATTGAACTAATTTCAATAAATCGACATAAAATCAATTTCAAGTGGGCATAGTTAGCTATAGAATAAGTTTGAAAACTCATAAAACACGGGAATCATAAGTACAACATGAGCATCCATTATATATGTCTAAAAGCTTGGCTTGTGGTGTTCAGGTCCATAACCTTCGGACTTTGTTTACGAAAACGAACAATAATCTCATCATCACTCGGAAAATTGAGAATGTTCTTTCCTGATAGTTGAAAACTCACACCGGCGGTACTGATTACTACAAGAAGATGCATCCATCTACCTCTAAAGAGACATTTAATTAAAGAAAAATCTATCACGCTTACTTGTAGCTCAAGTTTTAGCTAATTTTTCGTTATGTCAAGATGCAAAATCTTAACTAGAAAGGAGTTAAAAACCTATTGTCAAAACTCTCGGTTGTTTTCTAATATATTAACTGAGCCCCCAATGGGTACACCTACAAAAGTTTTTTGTAATTCTTTAGAAGCAACCTATAATAATTTAGTTGTTGTAGTTCAAGTTTAACCAATTTTTGATAAATATAGGCATGAATTTGTTCAAGTGGGGCAAAGTTAATTAGCTACATAGGGAGTTTGAAAACTAATAAAACATGGGAATCGTAAGTAAAACACGTTGGTCCACTTAATATGTCTAAAAGCTTGGCTTATGACATTGAGATCCATATTCTTCAAACTTTTTTTACATAAAAGAACCATCTCGTCATCACTCGAAAATCTGAGGAGTTTCTTTCCTCATAGTTAGAAACTCACACCGACGACATTGTTTACTAGAAGAAGATGCACCCATCTACCCACGAAAATACATTTAATTCAAGAGCAATCTATCGCGCTTACTTGTAGATCAAGTTTGATCTAATTTCATTAATCGACAAGAAGTCACTGAAGTGTGCAAAGTTTGCTAGGACGAAGCTTGAAAAATCCTAGTACTAAAAACTTGGGCATTACATATAAGAAACCGTTGGTCCAGTTTGTGTGATAATTGGGGTGGTTGCATTTTCTTTTAACTGTGGTAGGTCTCGTAGGAGAGAGGTTCTTGAGAGTGAACACGATCGATGGAAGTACAACTTACATCAAGGACCTCATAAAAAATGAAAATTGCATCCAAGTCCATCCATTTAACACAATGACCCTAAAACTGAATAATGAAGTGTGTGTGTTTTGTGGTTTGCGCATACTAGCATTCATCGTGCTAAAGACTATCAATAGAATCTTTCTCGATGCTAAGGGAAAATAGAAGATCTAACGGTTAGCAATGTTTGGATTTGGCAGTCTTGATCCAGCGGTCAATGTTCGAAGTTAATTCGTACACTATACAATGTTGGTATGGTATTGTAAGAGATAAGACAAGATAAAGATAAGATAAGAAGTACCGCGAATGGCCGATCTAATGGTTGGTCTCGTAGGAGCGAGGTGCTTGAGAGTTAAGAAGGTCTTTTTTCCAGTTACATCAAGTACCTCATAAAAATGAAAATTGCATACAAGTCCATGCATGCATTTAGCACAAGGACCCTAAAACTAAGCAATGAAGTGTGTGTTTTGAGGTATGCGCATACTAGCATCCATTGTGCTAAAGACTATCGGTAGAATCTTTCTAGATGCTAACAATGGAAAAGAAGATCCAACGGTTAGCAAAGTTTGGATTTGCCAGTCTTGATCCAACGGTCAATGTTCAAAGTTTGGATTTGCCAGTCTTGATCAACGGTCAATGTTAAAAACTGGTTCAAAATTGCCTTCCTTCCCAATGTTCGGCCGATCTTTTGGATAACCTTCCCACCCGATGTTTGGGAAGCAAGTGAAAAATTTGAAAACTGGAAAAGTTTGAATTTTTGTGCCGCCAAGGACCAAAGTGGTTTCCTTCCTATGTACTCCTACTCGTCCCTACTCCACACCAACGCGTAGCTGCCGAACATGTCAGAGACGCAGAGCCGTTGTACCAAGGCACACGTGCGCAGCGCCACGCTATGGACGAGGGGAGAGAGATCAGCCGGACCGGTGCGCGAGGGGAAAGGGAGGAGAGATGGAGCATAGTATCAGAGCCTGATCTATGCGTATGTGCTTTGCACGGGTAGTACACATGTGTTTATATGTGGGCAATGATGATCATTTTATTGCATCTTCTATGTATTTTGGATATTGGTGGCATAGCGGGATGAAGCGGCCCGAACCAACCTTACATGTCATCGCACATGAGACAGGTTCCATGACTGACATGCAACTAGTTTTGCATAGGTGGCTGGCGGGTGTCTGTCTCTCCTACTATAGCCAATATCTGATTTATAGCGAGTTGCTAATAACTTGGTTATCCTCATTGTGGTTCCATGTTCTTAGGTAAGACCGGTTCTATCTCCGAAAGCCCTAAGCCACGTAAAATTGCAATGGATAAATTAGAGGCGTCTAGTTTAGATCGTTGTTGGGCTAGTGTCTTGATATGGTAATGTTGTAAGTAGATGTATGATAGATACTCTTACAACACACTAAACGTGTAAGTTCCATAGACCTTGGCCGTACACACAAAGGAATGATAAAGATCATACCACGATGCAAATGATAGAGATAATGCATGGACCATATCATCTCACTTTACACATTAGATGTTTGCATCTTATATTGCTAGTTTGGCACTGTTGGTAGCATTGTAAGATGATCCCTCATTTAGATATCAAGATAAAATGTGTTCTTCCTTAAGTATGCACCGTTCTATGGATCGTGTTTTGAGACATCACGTGATGATCGGGTGTACTCGACTCTACGCTTTCATACAACGGGTGTAAGACAGTTTTACACACGCGAATACTAAGGTTCTTACTTGGCGAGCCTAGCATGTACATACATGGCCTCGGAACATGGACCTAAAGGTTAAGCATGAGTCATATAGTTGATATGATTCCCATATAGATGCTCGTCTTTGAAGCTACACCGACTCACGTGATGATCGGACTTGGTGTAGTGGATTTGGTTCACGTAATCACCAAAAGGACACGAGGGATGTCGTTTTTGAGTGGGAGTTCATTAGTAATTTGGATTAGTTGAACTCAATCTATCATAAACTTCGTCTAAATAATCTTTACAAATTCTGTTGTAGATGGCACCACCTGCTTTTAATTTCAATGCGTTCATGGAGAAAGAGAAACTTGCTGCGAATGGTAGCAACTTCACCAACTGGGCTATGAATTTGAGGATTCTCCTCACTGCTGCACAAAAGCAATATGTGCTAGAGGCGCCGCTAGGCCCCCCACCAGCTCCTGATGCCCCTGACAAGGAAAATAATGGCTATATAACTCGCCAGGAGGACCACAACTTAGTTCATTGCGGCATACTGTATGGGCTAGAGCCAGAACTTCGAAAGCGTTTCAAAAATGGCAATGCCTTTGATACCATGGGAGAATTGAAAATGATTTTCGATACCCATGTTGTCGTAGAGAGTTATAATGCTTCTGAAAAGTTCTTTAGCTACATGATGGAGGAGAACATCTCCGTTAGTGAGCACGTACTCAAAATGTCTGGGTACGTCGATAAGCTTGTGTCCTTGGGAATAACGATTCGCATTGACTTAGGCATACATCATGTTCTCCAATCATTGCCACCTAGCTACAAGAGCTTCGTGATGAACTATAACATGCAGGGCATGAATAAGTCTCTTCCCGAGCTTCTATCAATGCTTAAGACTGTAGAAGTGGAGATTAGGAAAGAACATCAAGTGTTGATGATCAATAAGACCACCGGTTTCAAGAAGGACAAGAAAGGAAAGAAGAATGGAAAGAAGGGCAGAAAATCTATTGCCGCACCTGAAAAGAAATCCCGAGCTGGCCCTAAGTCTGATACCGAGTGCTACTATTGCAAGGGGATTGGCCATTGGAAGCGCAACTGCCTCAAGTATTTGGCAGACAAGAAGGCCGGCAAGGCAAAAAAAGGTATATGTGATATACATAGTATTGATGTGTACTTGACTAGTACTCGTAGTATCACCTGGGTATTTGATACGGGATCGGTTGCTAATATTTGTAACTCGATTCAGGGGTTGCGAAACAAGCGACAGCTAGCAAGAGATGAGGTCACGATGCGGGTCGGCAATGGATCAAGAGTTGATGTGATCGCCATCGGAACGCTGCCTCTCCATATGCCGTCAGGATTAGTGATAAATCTAAATAATTGTTATTTGGTCCCTGCACTAAGCATGAACATTGTATCCAGATCATGTTTGATGCGGAGTGGTCATTCCTTTAAATCTGAAAACAATAGTTGTTCGATTTATATGAATGATATCTTTTATGGTCATGCACTTGTGTTGAATGGTTTATTTCTGTTGGATCTTGATAGTAGTATTACGCATATTCATAATGTTGATTCTAAAAGGATTAAACTTGATAATGATATATCTGCATATATGTGGCACTGCCGTTTAGGTCATATTGGCGTTAAACGCATGAAGAAACTCCATTCTGATGGACTTTTGGAATCACTTGATTTTGAATCATTTGATACATGTGAGCCATGCCTTATGGGCAAGATGACTAGAACGTCGTTTTCCGGTTCAATGGAACGGGCGACAGATTTATTGGAAATCATACATACTGATGTGTGTGGACCAATGAGTGTGTCGGTGCGAGCTGGATATCGTTATTTTGTTACTTTCACAGATAATTTGAGTAGATACGGGTATATCTATTTGATGGAACGTAAGTCTGAAACCTTTGAAAAGTTCAAGGAATTTCAGAATGAAGTGGAAAATCATCGTAACAGAAAGATCAAATTTCTGCGGTCCGACCGTGGAGGAGAGTATCTTAGTTACGAGTTTAGCACACATATGAAAGACTGTGGAATAGTTTCGCAACTCACGCCTGCCAGAACACCACAACGTAATGGTGTGTCGGAACGTCGTAATCGTACTTTGTTGGATATGGTTCGATCTATGATGTCTCTGACTGACTTACCACTGTCCATTTTGGGGTTATACACTAGAAACCGCTGCATTCCCTTTAAATTGGGCACCATCTAAATCCGTTGAAACGACACCGTATGAATTATGGTTTGGAAACAAACCTAAGTTGTCACTTCTTAAAGTTTGGGGATGCGATGTTTATGTGAAGAAACTTCAGCCGGATAAACTCGAACCCAAAGCGGAATAATGCGTCTTTATAGGATACCCTAAGGAAACGATTGGGTATACCTTCTATCACAGATTTGAGGGCAAGGTTTTTGTTGCCAAGAATGGATCCTTTCTTTAGAAGGAGTTTCTCGCGAAAGATGTGAGTAGTCGGAAGGTAGAACTGGAAGAGGTTATTGAACCTTCTCTTCATGAAATGGCGAGTGGCGCAACACCGGTATTTGTTTCAGAGTTGACTTCACCTAATGAAGAGAGCGCTAATGATAATGATCATGAAACTCCGAAAGAGGATACTACCGAACCTCGCAGGTCAAGCAGGACACGTGCAGCTCCTGAACTGTACGGCAATCCTGTTATGAATTTCATGATTGATGAAATGGATGACCCTACGACGTATGAAGAAGCGATGATGAGCCCGGATTCCAACAAATGGCTAGAAGCCATGAAATCTGAGATTGAATCCATGTACGAAAACCAGGTTTGGACCTTGGTGGACTTACCTCACGATCGAAAGGCCGTTGAGAATAAATGGATTTTCAAAAGAAAAACTGACGCTTATTGTAATGTGACCATCTATAAATCTCGACTTGTCGCAAAGGGGTTTCGACAAATTCAAGGAGTTGACTACGATGAGAAATTCTCTCCCGTAGCGATGCTAAAGTCGGTTAGGATTATGTTAGCAATTGCTGCATATTTTGATTATGAAATATGGCAGATGGATGTCAAAACTACGTTCCTCAATGGTAATATTGAAGAAGAGTTGTATATAATACGACCTAAGGGTTTTGTCGATCCTAAGGATGCTGATAAGGTATGCAAGCTTCAGTGATCCATCTATGGACTGAAGCAAGCATCCCGGAGTTGGAATCTCCGCTTTGATGAGGTGATCAAAGAGTTTGGATTTGTCCAAACTTATGGAGAGGCTTGTATTTACAAGAAAGTGAGTGGGAGCAATGAGGCATTTCTGATATTATATGTGGATGACATATTATTGATTGGAAATGATATAGATCTTTGAAACAGTGTTAGAAGTTATCTAAACAACCAATTTTCGATGAAGGGACTTGGTGAAGCTTCATATATATTATGCATTAAAATCTATAGAGATAGATCAAGGCGCCTAATTGGGCTATCGCAAAGTACATACCTTGATAAGATATTAAAGAAGTTTAATATGGATGGAAGTAAGAAGGGGTTCTTACCTATGTTGCAAGGCAAGACATTGAGTAAGACTCAAAGTCCGGCTACGGCGGAAGAAAGAGAGATAATGGATAAGTGCTCCTATGCCTCAGCCATAGGCTCTATAATGTACGCCATGCAATGTACAAGACCGGATGTGGCACATGCTATTAGTTTGACTAGTAGGTACCAATCTGATCCAGGTTCGAAACACTGGATAGCGGTCAAGAATATCCTTTAGTACTTAAGAAGAACTAAGGATATGTTTCTTGTATACGGAGGTGAAGAAGAGCTAGTCGCTAAGTGTTATGTTGATGCTAGCTTTGACACCGATCCGGATGACTCTAAGTCTCAATCCGGATATGTATTTCTCTTGAACGGAGCATCAGTTAGTTGGAGGAGTTCCGAACAACCTGTGGTGGCTAGATCAACGACGGAGGCAGAATATGTTGCTTCTTCAGAAGCGGCGCAGTAAGCGGTTTGGATGGAGGAGTTCATAACGGAACTAGGTGTGGTTCCTAGTTGCATTGGACCCAACAATGGAGCCATAGCCAACGCCAATGAACCAAGGTCTCACAAGAATTCCAAGCATATTAAGCGCCGGTTTCACTCCATCCACAAGCATGTCAAGGATGGAGATATAAAGATTTGTAAAGTACACACGGATCTAAATGTAGCAGATCCGTTGACTAAAGTTCTCCCTAGGGCAAAACATGATCAACACCAGAACTCCATGGGTGTTAGATTTATCACTATGTGAACTAGATTATTGTCTCTAGTGCAAGTGGGAGACTGAAGGAAATATGCCCTGAGAGGCAATAATAAAGTTGTTATTATGTATTCCTTGTATATGATAGATGTTTATTTTGCATGCTATAATTGTATTGATAGGAAACGTCAATACATGTGTGTTTAATAAACAAATAAAAGGTTCCTAGTTATGCCTCTCTTATAGAGTAGCTCGTTGATTAACAAGATAATCAAAGTTTCCTGATCATGGACATTGGATGTTGTTAATAACGAGGTCACAGCATTTGTGAAATGATGTGATGAACATTCATTCGAAATATAGCATTAAGATCAAAGTCATTATGTTTATATTGCTATAACTGTTGGAGATATGCCCAAGAGGCAATAATAAAAGTGATTATTATTATATCTTTGTGTTTATGATGAATGTTTACATCCCATGCTATAATTGTATTATTAGGAAACACTAATACATGTGTGTTTTGTAAACATATAAGAGTCCCTAGTAAGCCTCTTGTTGAACTAGCTTGTTGATTAATTGATGATCATGGTTTCCTAATCATGGACATTAGGATGTGATTAATAACAAGGTTATATCATTAGGAGAATGATGTGATGGACACACACCCCTAGTCAGCGTAGCATAAGATCAAGTCATTAAGTTCGTATTGCTGTAAGCTTTCAAATACAAAGTAACCTATTCCTTCGACCATGAGGTTATGTTAATCACCATCACCGGATGGATACTTTGATGACATCAAACGCCGCTTCGTAACTGGGTGGTTATAAAAGTGTCATTGGGTATTCTGAAAGTATGTGTTGAAGCGCATGAACCAAGATTGGGATTTGTCCATCCATATGACGGATAGATATGCTCTGGGCCCTCTCGGTGGAATGTCATCTAGTTAGCTTGCAAGCATGTGACTGGGTCACAAGAGATGACATATCACGGAACGAGTAAAAGAGTACTTATCAGTAACGAGGTAGAACTAGGTATGGAGATACCGACGATCAAACCTCGGATAAGTATAGTGTCGCGAGACAAAGGGAATTAGTTTCATATGTAAGTGGTTCAATCGATCGCGAAGTCATCGTTGAGTATGTGGGAGCCATTATGGATCTCCAGGTCCCGCTGATTGTTATTGATAGGAGATGTGTCTCTATCATGTCTACATATTCACGAACCGTAGGGTGACACACTTAAGGTTCGACGTTGTTTTAAGTAGATATGAAATGTGCGTTGGAGACCGAATGTTGTTCGGAGTCTCGGATTGGATTCGGGACATCATGAGGAGATCCGGAATGGTCCAGAGAATAAGATTCATATATAGGGGATCATTTTCTTAGTTAGGAAATGTTCCGGAGTGTTTGTATGAGGATTCTAGAAGGTTTCGGAATGTTCCGGAAGGTTCTAGAAGATATCTTGGAGTTTGCTTGAAAATCAAGATAGGGATCAAGGAGTCCTGGTGGGTCAAGATACGGAGTCGTGGGGGAGGAGGACTCCTCCCCCCCACCTCCAATCCGCCGGCCTACAAGGGAGGGGAGTCCTACAAGGACTCCCCCTCCCTAGGCGCCTCCCTTCTTTAAATAGAGGGGCAGGGGCGCCCCCTCCTCCCTTGCTCTCATAACACCCAATATCTGCCGCCTCTCTCCTCCACCATCTTCTGCACAGGCATAGGCGAAGCCCTGCAGAATTCTCTACTCCACCACCACCACCACCACGCCGTCGTGCTGCTGGGATTCCGTGGAGAAGATCTACTACCTCCGCTGCTCGCTGGAACGGGGAGAGGAAGGTCTGCTTCGACTCCGCATGTGTGACCGACTGCGGAAGCGCTGCCAAATCGCGGCGCCGGAAGGATCGTCCACTTGACCGACTGCGGAAGCGCTGCTGGAACGCGACGCCGGAAGGATCGTCCACACGATCTTGAGATCGGCAAGTGATCGACTACATCAACCACGAGATCTAATCTCGTTAACGCTTTCGGATCTACGAGGGTTAGTTCCTATCTATCTCGTTGCTCATGTCTAATAGATTAGATCTTGGCTTTTATCTAGATTAGATCTAGGTTTTGTTCGTTCTTGCGGTAGAAATTTTTTGTTTTCCATGCTACGAACCCATCAGTGGTATCAGAGCCGTATCTATGCGTAGATCTATTGCACGAGTAGAACACAATGTTTTTGTGGGTGTTGATGCTTTTGTTGTCAGTGTCTTAGCGTGTACTTTGCATCTTGCGGCATGGTGGGATGAAGCGGCTCGGGCTAACATTACATGTCATCGCACATGAGACTTGCTCCACGCTTGACGTGCAACTTGCTTTGCACAAGTGGCTTTGCGGGTGTCTGTCTCTCCCACCATAGTTAAGATTCGATTTACAATGAGCATCTTGACAACACTTGTATCAACGTTGTAGTTCTTGTTCGTAGGTAAGATCGGTCTTATGCGAAAGCCCCAAACAACGTAAAACTTGCAAAGAAAATTAGAGGCGTCTAACTTGTTTTTGCAGGGGTTTTGTGATGTGATATGGCCATCATGTGATTGTGATTGTATTTGATGTATGCAATGATCCTTGTTGTAATATGGCAACCAGCAAGAGCCTAATGGTTGTCTTTAATTCTGTTAAGACATGCGTGTCTATTCATCTTGTAATAGCTTTATTCCAAGTAGTTGTAATAGTTGCTGGTGATGATGGACAACCATGAAGCGGCGCCACTGACCTTGACGCAATGCTGGTGATGATGGAGATCATGTTCGTGCTTTGGAGATGGAGATCAAAGGCGCAAGAAGAAAGGGCCATATCATATCACACTAATTATGAATTACCTGTGATGTTAATCCTTTATGCATCTTGTATTGCTTAGATCGCGACGGTAGCATTATAAGATGATCCCTCTCACTAAATATCAAGTAATAAAGTGTTCACCCTTAGTTGGCACCGTTGCTAAGACTCGTCGTTTCGAAGCATCTCGTGATGATCGGATGTGATAGATTCTACGTGTGCATACAACGGGTGCAAGCCAGATTTGCACATGCGGAAACTAAGGTTGTCTTGACGAGCCTAGCATGTACAGACATGGTCTCGGAACACGGAATACCGAAAGGTAGAGCATGAGTCATATAATTGATATGATGAACATGAAGATTGTTCGCCGATGAAACTACATCTTCTCTCGTGAAGATCGGACTTGGTATAGTGGACTTGGTTCGTGTAATCACTAAGACAATGTGAGGGATGTTGTTTTGAGTGGGAGTTCACCTAGTTAGTTTAATAATTAAATTTGAACTCAATTTGTCATAAACTTAGTCTAAACTACTTGCAAATTGTTGTAGATTATGGCGACCCCCTCCATCAATTTCAATGCGTTCCTAGAGAAAGAAAAACTTAAGAACAATGGAAGCAATTTCACGGACTGGTTCCGTGGACTGAAGATCGTCCTTAGGGCTGGTCAGTTGACATATATGCTCGATGCACCGCTAGGTGACCCACCTGCAGATAATGCCACCGATGACGAAAAGAATGTTTTCGCCACTCGGAAGAATCATTACTCCACAGTTCAGTGTGCCATCCTGTATGGTTTAGAAGCGGAGCTCCAACAGCGTTTTGAGCACCACGACCCATTCGAGATCATTAAGGAGCTCAGGCTAATTTTTGAGAATCGCGCGGCCATGGAGAGCTATGAGGCCTCCGATAAATTCTTTAACTGTAAGATGGAAGAGGGAAGCTCCGTTAGCGAGCACGTGCTCACCATGTCTGGGTACGCTAAGAAGCTCCAAGAGTTGGGAATATCGATTCCTAATGAATTGGGGATTCACCGTCTCCTTCAATCACTGCCACCAAGTTACAAGAACTTTGTGATGAACTACAACATGCACTGCATGAACAAGACGTTGCCTGAACTGTCGTCCATGCTGAAAACTGCTGAAGAGGAGATCAAGAAGGAGCAACAAGTGTTGATGGTCAATAAGACCACCAATTTCAAGAAACGGGGCAAGCCTAAGAACAAGGGCAACTTCAAGAAGGACGACAAGAAAGCTGCCGCACCTACTAAGAAGCCCAAGGCTGGTCCTAATCCTGAAACTGAGTGCTTCTACTGCAAGGGTGCTGGTCACTGGAAGCGTAACTGCCCCAAGTACCTGGCGGATCTGAAGAACGGCAACATCAAGAAGAAAGGTATATTTGATATATGTGTTATAGATGTGTATCTTACTAGTAATCGTAGTAGTGCCTGGGTATTTGATACTGGTTCGGTTGCTCATATTTGTAACTCGAAACAGGAGCTGCGGAATAAACGAAGACTGGCAAGAGACGAGGTGGCGATGCGCGTTGGAAATGGCTCCAAGGTTGATGTGATCGCCGTCGGCACGCTCCCTCTACATCTACCTTCGGGATTAGTTTTAAATTTAAATAATTGTTATTTGGTGCCTGCGTTAAGCATGAACATTATATCTGGATCTTGTTTATTGCGAGACGGTTACTCTTTCAAGTCCAAGAATAAAGGTTGTTTGATTTATATGAGTAATATCTTTTATGGTAATGCACCTGAGATGAATGGTTTATTCTTACTGAATCTCGATAGTAGTGATACACATGTTCACAACATAGATGCTAAACGAATAAAATTGAATGATAATTCTACATACATGTGGCATTGTCGTCTTGGTCACATTGGAGTGAAGCGTATGAAGAAACTCCATTCTGATGGACTTCTTGAATCACTTGATTTTGAATCACTTGAAAGATGCGAAGCATGTCTAATGGGAAAAATGACTAGGACTCCATTCTCTGGTACAATGGAGCGAGCTACAGACTTATTGGAAATAATACATACCGATGTGTGCGGTCCAATGAGTGTAGCATCGCGTGGTGGATATCGTTATGTTCTCACTTTCACGGATGACTTGAGTAGATATGGGTATGTCTACTTCATGAAACATAAGTTCGAAACTTTCGAGAAGTTTAAGGAATTTCAAAGTGAAGTGGAGAATCATCGTAACAAGAAGATTAAGTTTCTGCGTTCTGATCGTGGGGGTGAATATCTAAGTTATGAGTTTGGCATGTATTTAAAGAAATGTGGAATACTTTCACAGTTGACACCACCGAGAACACCACGGCGTAATGGTGTGTCCGAACGTCATAATCGAACTCTCTTAGATATGGTTCGGTCTATGATGTCTCTTACAGATTTACCGTTATCATTTTGGGGCTATGCATTAGAGACAGCCGCATTCACTTTAAATAGGGCACCATCTAAATCCGTTGAAACGACACCGTACGAATTGTGGTTTGGTAAGAAACCTAAGTTGTCGTTCCTTAAAGTTTGGGGTTGCGAGGCATATGTAAAGAAGTTACAACCTGATAAGCTAGAACCCAAAGCGGAGAAATGCGTCTTCATAGGATACCCTAAAGAAACAATTGGGTATACCTTCTATCATAGATCCGAAGGCAAAGTTTTCGTTGCCAAGAATGGATCCTTTCTTGAGAAGGAGTTTCTCTTGAAGGAGGTGACTGGAAGGAAAGTAGAACTCGATGAGGTTATTGAACCTTCTCTCGGATTTGAGAGTAGCGCAGCACCAGAAGATGTTTTTGTGCCGCCTGCACCAATTGGAGAGGAAGCTAATGATAATGATCATGAAACTTCAAATGTAATTACTACTGAACCTCGCAGGTCAACGAGGGTTCGTACCACTCCTGATTGGTATGACTCTGCCTTGAACGTCATGTTAGTGGACAACACTAATGACCCTGCGATGTATGAAGAAGCTATGGTGAGCCCAGATTCCGAAAAATGGCTAGAAGCCATGAAATCCGAAATGGGATCCATGTACGAAAACCAAGTGTGGACTTTGATGGACTTACCGGATGGCCGTAAGGTTGTCGAGAACAAATGGATTTTCAAGAGAAAAACAGATGCTGATGGTAATGTTACCGTCTATAAAGCTCGACTTGTCGCAAAAGGGTTCCGACAAATTCAAGGAGTTGACTATGATGAGACATTCTCACCAGTAGCGAAGCTAAAGTCTGTGAGGATTTTGTTAGCAATTGCTGCATATTTCGATTATGAGATTTGGCAGATGGATGTCAAAACGGCGTTCCTTAATGGTGACATTGAGGAAGAGTTGTATATGGTACAACCCAAGGTTTTTGTCAATCCTAAAGATGCTGACAAGGTATGCAAGCTTCAGCGCTCCATTTATGGACTGAAGCAAGCATCCCGGAGTTGGAATCAACGTTTTGATAAAGTAATCAAAAACTTTGGATTTATACAAACTTATGGAGAAGCTTGTATTTACAAGAAAGTGAGTGGGAGCTCTGTAGCATTCCTAGTACTATATGTAGATGACATATTGTTGATTGGGAATGATATAGAACTTCTTAATAGCGTCAAAACCTATTTGAATAATAGTTTTTCAATGAAGGATCTTGGCGAAGCGGCATACATTCTAGGCATCAAGATTTATAGAGATAGATCAAGACGCCTAATAGCGCTTTCACAAAGTACATACTTGGACAAAGTTCTAAAGAAGTTTAGAATGGAAGATAGCAAGAAAGGGTTCGTGCCCATGTTGTCAGGTAAGACCTTGAGTAAGACTCAAAGTCCAGCTACGGCAGAAGATAGAGAGAAAATGAATAATATTCCCTATGCCTCGGCCATAGGTTCTATCATGTATGCCATGCTGTGTACGAGACCGGATATAGCACATGCTGTTAGTTTGACTAGCAGATATCAAAGTGATCCTGGAATGGAACACTGGACAGCGGTCAAAAATATCCTAAAGTACCTAAATAGGACTAAGGATATGGTTCTTTCTTATGGAGGTGATGAACAACTTGTTGTAAATGGTTACACCGATGCTAGTTGGAACACCGATCCGGATGACTCGAAGTCACAATCAGGATACGTATTTATTTTGAATGGTGCTGCAGTGAGCTGGAGGAGTGCGAAGCAAAGCGTTGTGGCGAAATCTTCAACTGAATCGGAATACATAGCTGCTTCGGAGGCTGCACAAGAAGCCGTTTGGATGAAGGAATTCATTACTGAACTCGGCGTGGTTCCCAGTGCGTTGGACCCGATGGCCATCTACTGTGACAACACAGGTGCCATAGCTAATGCGCAGGAGCCAAGGTCACATAGAAAGCTGAAGCACATCAAGCTACGTTTCCACGCTATTCGCGAGTATGTCCGGGATGGTGACATAAAGATTTGCAAAGTACACACTGATCTGAATGTGGCAGATCCGTTGACTAAACCTCTCCTTAGGGCAAAGCATGACCAACACCAAAATGCCATGGGTGTTCGGTATATTACCATGTAATCTAGATTATTGACTCTAGTGCAAGTGGGAGACTGTTGGAGATATGCCCAAGAGGCAATAATAAAAGTGATTATTATTATATCTTTGTGTTTATGATGAATGTTTACATCCCATGCTATAATTGTATTATTAGGAAACACTAATACATGTGTGTTTTGTAAACATATAAGAGTCCCTAGTAAGCCTCTTGTTGAAATAGCTTGTTGATTAATTGATGATCATGGTTTCCTGATCATGGACATTAGGATGTGATTAATAACAAGGTTATATCATTAGGAGAATGATGTGATGGACACACACCCCTAGTAAGCGTAGCATAAGATCAAGTCATTAAGTTCGTATTGCTGTAAGCTTTCAAATACATAGTAACCTATTCCTTCGACCATGAGGTTATGTTAATCACCATCACCGGATGGATACTTTGATGACATCAAACGCCGCTTCGTAACTGGGTGGTTATAAAAGTGTCATTGGGTATTCTGAAAGTATGTGTTGAAGCGCATGAACCAAGATTGGGATTTGTCCATCCATATGACGGATAGATATGCTCTGGGCCCTCTCGGTGGAATGTCATCTAGTTAGCTTGCAAGCATGTGACTGGGTCACAAGAGATGACATATCACGGAACGAGTAAAAGAGTACTTATCAATAACGAGGTAGAACTAGGTATGGAGATACCGACGATCAAACCTCGGATAAGTATAGTGTCGCGAGACAAAGGGAATTAGTTTCATATGTAAGTGGTTCAATCGATCGCGAAGTCATCGTTGAGTATGTGGGAGCCATTATGGATCTCCAGGTCCCGCTGATTGTTATTGATAGGAGATGTGTCTCTATCATGTCTACATATTCACGAACCGTAGGGTGACACACTTAAGGTTCGAAGTTGTTTTAAGTAGATATGAAATGTGCGTTGGAGACCGAATGTTGTTCGGAGTCTCGGATTGGATTCGGGACATCACGAGGAGATCCAGAATGGTCCAGAGAATAAGATTCATATATAGGGGATCATTTTCTTAGTTAGGAAATGTTCCGGAGTGTTTGTATGAGGATTCTAGAAGGTTTCGGAATGTTCCGGAAGGTTCTAGAAGATATCTTGGAGTTTGCTTGAAAATCAAGATAGGGATCAAGGAGTCCTGGTGGGTCAAGATACGGAGTCGTGGGGGAGGAGGACTCCTCCCCCCCACCTCCAATCCGTCGGCCTACAAGGGAGGGGAGTCCTACAAGGACTCCCCCTCCCTAGGCGCCTCCCTTCTTTAAATAGAGGGGCAGGGGCGCCCCCTCCTCCCTTGCTCTCATAACACCCAATCTCTGCCGCCTCTCTCCTCCACCATCTTCTGCACAGGCATAGGCGAAGCCCTGCAGAATTCTCTACTCCACCACCACCACCACGCCGTCGTGCTGCTGGGATTCCGTGGAGAAGATCTACTACCTCCGCTGCTCGCTGGAACGGGGAGAGGAAGGTCTGCTTCGACTCCGCACATGTGACCGACTGCGGAAGCGCTGCCAAATCGCGGCGCCGGAAGGATCGTCCACTTGACCGACTGCGGAAGCGCTGCTGGAACGCGACGCTTTAAGGATCGTCCACACGATCTTGAGATTGGCAAGTGATCGACTACATCAACCACGAGATCTAATCTCGTTAACGCTTTCGGATCTACGAGGGTTAGTTCCTATCTATCTCGTTGCTCATGTCTAATAGATTAGATCTTGGCTTTTATCTAGATTAGATCTAGGTTTTGTTCGTTCTTGCGGTAGAATTTTTTTGTTTTCCATGCTACGAACCCATCAATAACATCATACGAAGTAATCTTAGTCCTTAGACCATGAGATCATGTTAATTGCTAACACCGGAAGAGTATCTTGATAACATCAAACATCACACCGTAACAGGGTGACTATAAAGGTGGGTTCAGTGCTACGACGGTGTTATGTTGAGGCTCATGGATCAAGAGTGGAATTTTTCAATCCCGATGATGGATAGATATACTCTAGGCCCTCTCGGTGATATCACATTAAGATAGTTTGCAAGCAAGTGGTGTGATCACTAGAATGTTATATCACGGGAACGAGAAAAGAGTACATGTCGGTAACGTGATCAGGCTAGGTATTTGGATACCGATGATCGAATCTCAGACATGTATTATATCATGAGACAAAGGGATTAAGTTACTAGCATTAGAGGTTCTCACGATCACAGAAGTCGTCGTTGAATGTGCAGGAGTCAGTATGGATCTCCAGATCCCGCTTCTGATTATTGATCTGAGAGGAGTCTCAATCATGTCTGCATTATTCGCGAACCGTAGGGTGACACACTTAAGGTTGCTGGACACTATTTTGGAGCACATATGTTTCAGACGAAAGAATTGCAAAGCGCATGAATTATTTCGATGGAAACCGGAATTGTTTCGGGTGAAATTGCAGAAAGTGGTTATGCATGAGATATTGAAATGTTGCAAGGGGTTTTATGTGAATGTTTGTTAATTAAAGTAATTAACAAAATTCTGAATAAAATAAATAAAAGAGTTTTATTAATTGAGAGTTGCATTAAATTTGGTGGAAATTTAATGCACGTGAGTGGAATTTTGGGTGGAGCTTGAATTGATGTGAGTGGAATTTCCACCACATGAATGAGGAAGAGGTGGGGCACCCCCCTTGGCCGCCGGCCATGGGAGGGGAGGAGCCCCCCTCTCCTATAAAAGGCCCCCCTCTCCTCCCTCACAAAGTACACCTCCTCGTGAAGGATCTCTCTCCCCTCTAGATATATTCCCCCATGGTCTCGGATTAGCGAGATACATGTTCCCGGTGGCCTAGTGTCTGGAAGGAGTTGCTGCTTCCGCTGATTCGCTGGAGCGAGGAGGTGGAGGTTGTCCGATGGCTTGAACGTGTGTGCGAGGACGGATGCGCTGCTGATTTGCGGCGCTAGGACTTCCACACGATCTTGAGATCGGCAAGCGTATGACTACATCATCCACGAGTTCCAACTCGTTAACAAAGCTCCGTTGTCTTCGAGGGTAAGTTCTATATGGATGTATATCCACCCGTTGCTCTGTATCTAGTAGATAGATCTTGGCATATAGTTCTCATCGTAGGAAATTTTTTGTTTTCTATGCTGCGATCCCAACAAGGAGTGGGAAGACTGTCAGAAGCAAGTGAATGAATTCTCGGGCAACAACCACAAAGGCTACAAGACTAGAGAGGTGGCGGAAGAGAAGTGCAGTAGGCACAGGAGGAAGAAGTGGAGGAACTTCCTCGTGATCACCACCTTGTTGCTCTTCATGGTAGGTTATGTGCTCTACTTCATCTAGCTAGAGATCTCCGCCGTGCATGTAGTTGTAATGTGATTGTGAACTTGTACTCGATCGGTCCCTGATACGTCGTAAACGTATCTATAAATTTTGATGCTCCATGCTTGTTTTGTATCAACTATCTTATGTTTGGTCTACACTTTGAGCCATTTTTATACATTTTCTAGAACTAACCTATTGAGAAGATGCCGCAGTGCCAATTGCTTGTTTTCTGTTGTTTTTGGTTTCAGAAAAGCTAGTAAAGAAATATCTTGGAAGCGGACGAAACAAAAGCTGAAATTCCTATTTTTCCAGAAGACGAAGGAGGCCAGAAGTAGGAGTGGAGATGGGCCACAGGGGGCCACACCACCCCCTGGCGCGAGTCCCCTTGGCTGCACCACCAGGTGGTGTGGCCACCCTGGTCCACCTCTGGCGTCGCCTCTTCGCCTATATATTCCCCCCGAGATGAAAACCCTAGAGATAAGATCAGAATTTGACAAAAAGTTCCGCATCGCCGCTACCACCGAAGAGGAGATTCGGGGACAGAAGTCTCTGTTTCAGCACCCTGCCGGGACGGGGAAGTTCCCCCGGAGCCATCTCCATCGACTCCACCGCCATCTCCATTGTCGTTGCTGACTCCCATGATGAGGAGGGAGTAGTTCTCTCTCAAGGCTAAGGGCTCTACCGGTAGCTATGTGTTCATCTCTCCCTATGTGTGATCTTATGAGATCATGAGCTTTGTAATCTATAGATCTATTCTGCTACTCAAGTGCTTTAATTAATCTCTGCTTATCCCCACGTGTGTGAAGCTGACAGTGTGCACACCGTGTGGCACTTTGGCCAAGGTTACAGAAATACTTATCATGGGTACAATTTGAGTTGGATGTCTCTATGAGAATGTGGTGTTTGTTGTAACCATCTAGCGCTCAAGGTGATAGTGAGGGGTTATCTAGATGGGGAAAGCGAACTTTAAGGTGTGTTGTTATAGCCCTACATCGTCCAACCGGAGAGTAGTTCAGGGTAGCATAATGAAGAGAAGATATTTATATGAGAGTGTCCACTAGTGAAAGTATGATCCCTAGGCCTTGTTTCTAAGCATTGAAACACCGTTTACAATCGGTCCTGTTACATGTTTGCTTGCTGCCACTTTTATTTAAGATTGCATTTACCACTTATAATCATCCATATTACTTGTATTTCACTATCTCTTCACTGAATTAGTGCACCTATACACTTGACAAGTGTATTGGGTGTGTTGGGGACACAAGAGACTACTTGTATCTTGATTGCAGGGTTGCTTGAGAGGGATACCTTTGACCACTTCCTCCCTGAGTTTGATAAACCTTGGGTGATCCACTTAAGGGAAACTTGCTGCTGTTCTACAAACCTCTGCACTTAGAGGCCCAACACTGTCTACAAGAATAGAAGCATGGTTAGACATCAATCTATTTTGTGGCTCCGTTTCCGGGGAGGTAAGGTAAAAGGTACTCACATCCTCTGGCTACGAAGCTATTTTCTAGTACTGTTGCTGGTGTGTGAGTGCTTGAAGTTATTTCCTTTAGATTCTGCAATTATATCTTTTTCTTTCTTGTTTTTATTTTCACTAGTTAGGGTTAATGGAAAACAACAACAAAATTAGAGAGCTTTATATTATTTATCTTGAGTTAGGACATGAAGTGTTTGAAGAGAAAATTAAAAAACCTATGAAACTTTATTTACATGGTAATAGCAATGTTATTAGTATGAATTCTTTGAACACTATTATTGCTAATGCTATGGAAAAGTCTAAGCTTTGGGAAGCTGGTTTTGATGAGCATGATATTTTTAGTCCCCCAAGCACGGAGGAGAAAATTTACTTTGATGATACTATACCTCCAATATATGATGATTACAATGATGAATATTATATTTTTAGCCCACCTACTATTGAGGAGAAAATTAATTATGATTACAATATGCCTCCTATATTTGATGATTATGGTGATTAGAATAATAATGATAACTATTTTGTTGAATTTGCTCCCACTATGATTAATAAGAATGACTATGCTTATAGGGAGAGTAATAATTATTGTATGCATGTGGCTCATGATAAGAATGATTTATGTGATATTTATATTGTTAATTTTATTCATGATGCTACTGAAAGTTTTTATGAGAGAGGGAAACATGGTTTTATGTATCTCAACAATATTAAGTTTCCCTCTTTATGTTGAAAATATTTAAGTTGCAGTTGTTTAGCTTTCCTATGCTTGTTGCTTTGTGCTTTCATGACTTGTTTCTTTACAAGATTATTTTTCATAGGAAGTGGGTTAGACTTACATTTGTTCCATATTTGCTTCTTGATGCTCTCTTTTACTTCAATTCATATTTCTTATGTGAGCATCATCGAAATTATCATGCCTATCTTAATGGCTATAAAGAAAAAGCTTTTGGGAGACAACCCATTATATTTTTACTTTCAGTTTATTCTTGTTTTGTTGAGTCTTGGAAGTTATTGCCTCTATAATAACCTCTCCTTATCATTTTTGTTTGGTTTTTGTGCTAAGAATAACCTCTAATGAGAGGGAAGTAAGATATAGGGAAGTTGCTGTCCCGAAACAGATTTTTGTGCATCACTGTACAAAATCATGAAAAATCTTAGTACGTCTAATTGAGCTGTAACTTTTTGTTCTTATTCCCCAGGTTATTACCCAACTTTCGTTAGTTTTGCACTTTTCGATTTGATCAACAGAAGAGTTTCGAAAAAATCGGTATTTACCTGCTGGTCTGTTTTGACAGATTTCTACCATTATTTGCATTTGCCTCTTAATCGGTTTATTTTTTAGTTCTCTTTGATCACTTGAGCTTTTAGAAGGAATTGCTATAGTAGCTTGTGTTTTAATGGAAGTTTTACTTGTGTTGAAACTCCAAAGACTTATTATCTTGAATACACTAATGTTGCTAATGAAGATTGTGTGAAGTTTTGTATGAAGGAAATTTTCAAGTGTAGGGAAGAATAATGTGATGAGATGAAGTATGGACAAAATCTCAAGCTTGGGGATGCCACATGTGTCACCCCAAGAAATATTCAAGAGGTAGAAGTGTCAAAGCTTGGGGATTCCCAAGGCATCCCCTTCTTCATCAATAATCGCAGGTCTTCTTTCAAGACACTTTATTTTTATTACCTTATGCACTATGTGTTGTTCTTGGAGCGTCTTTGTTTTTAGTTTTATTTTGCATTATTTGCCACAATAAGTTGGTTGGATGCCAACACACTTCTTTTGGAGAGAGAGATACACCCTGTTATTCATTGCCTAGAACACTCTAGTTTTCACTCTTATTGTTATGTGAGTGTTCTCCTTTGCTAGCACTGCGTTTAGCTTTAGTTTTCTTATCCTTTTGGCTTAGAACTTTTTATCTCTTCTTTGTAGGTGGGTGATACGTGCTCTATGGTCTTTATTGATTATTATCTTTGATATTTGTTTCAAATAAATCGATTGGTTTTGGAAAAGAGTAGGAAGTTTCATGCTTATAGTGGTACAAAAGGAAGCTTATTTTGAATGTGACTTAGACTTTATCATGTCATGCTAGATGTTCTTTGACCATATGCTTAGTGATTATTGTTGTAGCATGACTTGTTTCAAACAATTGAGATTGCTTAATGTGCCTTGAAAGAATCATGCGTTGTTTTAGCATACAAAAGCATAATATTGTGGTATTCTCCTTTATTTGATGCTTTATTTGGGTTGACTTAGCACATGCTTACACCGTGTTAAGACTATGAACCAGTCACCATAGCCTCTATGATCATTTAGTTTTTGACTTGCAATATCACTTTATCTTTAATTAATAATGTTTTGCCGCTTTGCATGATTATGGCCATTATTGCTCTCTTAGTTGGTCGCTCCCAGTCTTTTGCTAGCCTCCACATGTACTGAGTATGAGTTTTACTCATGCATCCATCTCCCAAGAAACCAAGTTATTCCAAAGAGTCCACTATAAATTCCTATGCATGGTGTGTTACACCATTCCAAGTACATTCATGTTTTTATCTATCTTCCAAATAAAAATTGTTATGTGAAAATTACTGATTAAATCTCTCACAAACTTGATGGCACACTTTATTTTCTTGCACTTAAAAAACTTGAACCATTGTGGCCATCTGTGTTGCTTATATGCTTGCACTTTAAAGTTGTGAATTAGAAGAACCATGTACCCTGGGGAACGCTTTCAATATTGCACTTATTATTCAGTAGATATCATGTTCTTTTATTTATGGATCCCGGCGGTGTGAAATAAAAGGGCAGCTTGTAAGATCATGGAGTTTGTATGTGTGTTAGAGAAACGCATGGGCGGCTATCCTAAGCCATGCCTAATCATGGTGGAAACTTGCAGCATAACCATAGTGAGCATTCTATGAAGCATCCTCAATAAAAACCTATGCAAATAGCAAATAAAAAGATCGTTGAGATGCTCATTGTCTGTTGCCTTGTCATTTTGATATGGGAAAACTCATGTGTCATGGGACAAGGGGTACCCTGTTGGCGGTTCTCCATGATGCACATGTACTTACAATGACAAGAACTTACTTGTGACTAAAGTTGAGTAGCATGAGGTTCGGTACTCGTAAATAAGGGGCATGAGATTTTCAACTTATAACTTGTCAAGCATATCCTCATATTTGTGTCAATTTAACCTTAATCACCTCAAGATGCTTATGATAGGGGCAATCAGAGCTGAAAGCTAATAAGTACCATAATTTTTGGAAGCTCTTTATGAAACTTGAAATCCCTGCTTCCCTCTGTGAAGGGCCTTTCTTTTTTACTTTTATGTTGAGTCTCCATCTTCTATCTTTATGCACCAATTGAGAGAGCATAGTGGTCATTCTTAGTTTAATGTGCATTGTCCCAAAACTTGTTGATTGATTCATAACTTTGATATTGCTTGCTCTTAAATTATTTGTATCTAGTCACCCTTATGAACTTTGAACGTGTCCTATGCATTTATGTTTTGCTATACCATGAGGGACAAGCTGAATACCAGTCTTATTATGTTTTCTATATGTGAAACAAACAAACGTTTTTCAATGCATTGTTATTCATGATCTTTTGTTTGTACATTTTCATGTTACAACATAGTTGCTATGTCTTATTGTTAGAACTCTATCTTTCATGCTTATGTTAGAGTACTATAATCCCAGCTATCAATGTTTTACAATACCTTGATCAAGATTGTGATGGTGCATGTCACCTAAAAAATTATTCTTTTTATCACTTACCTACTCAAGGACGAGCAGGAGTTAAGCTTGGGGATGCTTGATACATCATAAATGTATCTATAATTTTTTATGCTCCATGCTTGTTTTGTATCAACTATCTTATGTTTTGTCTACACTTTGAGCCATTTTTATACATTTTATGGAACTAACCTATTGACAAGATGTTGTAGTGCTAGTTGCCTGTTTTCTGCTGTTTTTGGTTTTAGAAAAGCTAGTAAAGAAATATTCTCGAAATTGGACGAAACAAAAGCCGAAATTCCTATTTTTCCAGAAGACGAAGGAGGCCAGAAGTAGGAGTGGAGATGGGCCATAGGGGGCCACACCACCCCCTGGCGCGAGTCCCCCTGGCTGCACCACCAGGTGGTGTGGCCACCCTGGTCCACCTCTGGCGTCGCCTCTTCGCCTATATATTCCCCCCGAGATGAAAACCCTAGAGACAAGATCAGAATTCCACAAAAAGTTCCGCAGCGCCGCCCCACCGAAGAGGTGATTTAGGGGACAAAAGTCTCTGTTCCGGCATCCTGTCGGGACGGGGAAGTGCCCCCGGAGCAATCTCCATCGACTCCACCGCCATCTCCATCGCCGTTGCTGACTCCCATGATGAGGAGGGAGTAGTTCTCTCTCGAGGCAAAGGGCTCTACCGGTAGCTATGTGTTCATCTCTCTCTCTCTCTCTATGTGTGATCTTATGAGATCATGAGATTTGTAATCTATAGATCTATTCTGCTACTCAAGTGCTTTAATTAATCTCTGCTTATCCCCACGTGTGTGAAGCTGATAGTGTGCACACCGTGTGGCACTTTGGCCAAGGTTACAGAAATACTTATCATGAGTACAATTTGAGTTGGATGTCGCTATGAGAATGTGGTGTTTATTGGAACCATAGAGCGCTCAAGGTGATAGTGAGAGGTTATCTAGATGGGCATTGCAAACTTTAAGGTGTGTTGTTATAGCCCTACATCGTCCAACCGGAGAGTAGTTCAGGGTAGCATAATGAAGAGAAGATATTTATATGAGAGTGTCCACTAGTGAAAGTATGATCCCTAGGCCTTGTTTCTAAGCATTGAAACACCATTTACAATCAGTCATGTTACATGTTTGCTTGCTGCCACTTTTATTTCAGATTGCATTTACCACTTATAATCATCCATATTACTTGTATTTCACTATCTCTTCGCCGAACTAGTGCACCTATACACCTGACAAGTGTATTGGGTGTGTTGGGGACACAAGAGACTTCTTGTATCTTGATTGCAGGGTTACTTGAGAGGGATACCTTTGACCACTTCCTCCCTGAGTTTGATAAACCTTGGGTGATCCACTTAAGGGAATTTTGCTGATGTTCTACAAACCTCTGCACTTAGAGGCCCAACACTGTCTACAAGAATAGAAGGGTGCGTAGACATCAGTCCCCTGAGAGATGTGAACTTGGTGTTGTGTGTGTGATGTACTCTAGTTGGTTGATGTGTGAACTCTCGTATGTCACGGATTAATTCAAGTTGATGTGTGATGTACTTGTACTAGTGTTGGTTATACTATGTTTTGTCCAATTGTAACTTTCTGAAAATTCTATGTTGTTTATACTATATTCTGAACTGTATAATACATGTATACTGTGTATTCTGGACTGTATTGTGGATCTGTAAAATTTAAAATTTGAAATTGATATTTGAGGCGCATCTGTGAACATATTAGAGGCGCATATGTACACTTATGAGAGGCGCATCTCTAATGCATACTAGAGTCGCATTCCAGATGCGCCTCCTATAACCTACATATGCGAGGCGCATATAGATACAGGATACGCCTCCTATATCTATATGCGCCTCACATATGTAGGTTATAGGAGGCCCGTCTCAAATGCGACTCAGGTAACAAATACTAGCAGCATGCCGCTAGAGTCGCATCTAATGCGACTTTAATGCCTTTCAAGATGCAACTCCAGTAGTCTTTTCTCTAGTAGTATACATACCAAGACTTCCAAGAACTTGGAGGGACTGTGGATAGGATGCATAGCCTCTCTCTGAACCTCTGAGAATCAACTAGTAACCTCTCAACTCAATTTGCGAACTGGAGTTCTGACTTTTTCCGGCTACCGCAATGATTTGAAGGGCTTACAAACGCCTAAGCTTGGGGAAGTTTCCTCATGTATCTTTATTTGGCGTTCATCTTCTTTTTTTTTCGAGGTTGTGTTTTTAATTTGAGTTTATAAGCACTCGTGTTGGCTTCCCCAACACTTTATCTTTAGTTATTTCTATTTGCTTTCGAGATTTTCTAGCCGAGCTTGGCCGCCAATTTTCTATTCTTTAAATTCCCTCTCTAAAAAATAACAACAAGATTTCTCCATTTTTTTTTATTTTTCCCTCTTTCTTTTTCTTTCTGCCTCGAGGTTCTCATGATTTGCAGGAGAGTGATCGACTTCGAGTTCCAAGAAACAAATAAAAAGGAAGAGAGAAGTGGAACCAAACATGAGAGGTATGTCTTATGACTCCCCACTTTTGAAGTTTGAGAAATCCATGCTAGTTAGTCGTAAATGTTGAGATATTATATTGGTGGAGTGAGACTTTGTATTGTAGTAAGATTTTTGTTTGCACGGGTATTTAATTGGGTACATTTTGTTCTAGCTCTCGTAATTAACCAAGTATTGCCTAAAAATTGCTACACAATTGTAATAATAAAAAGTCTCACAATTGAAGGATTGGGTGTTGTAGTGTTTAGTCTTGAAGGCTTATTTCCAGAGACACTCAACACCACTGAAAATGTTGATTGACTTGATAGCTCTCTTTAAAAGGATTTGTTCGATTGAATTAATGTTTAGCTGTTTTTGTGAGCATGCCAAAGTTTGACTTGTTAATCATAAGAATGATATTGCTTTACGCGTGTCAAACTTCATGGGATACCAACAACTCGGCTAGCCTACGAACAATCTTCATGGAGGAAACTCCTAGATTTCGGCTATGAGTTGATTAAACACATGTAGCAATAATGCTATAGTGGGTAAGATTCTTGGCACTCTCGGGTAGCTGTCTTCATGATGGAATCACTCCTCTGGCTATTATGAGTAATCATTATGCAAAAGGAACAAAATCCTTAGTGATGCCACGAGTGTCCATCACAGGCCGATAAACTAAAACAAATTTTTTGGCATGCTCTCAATTACTCAAAAACTGAAATTCTTGAAGGACAATGAATAGAAAAGTAGTGCTTGAAAAGTCTTGATTTATTGATGTGGGATAATTGAGATACTCTAGTGTATATGCTTTTCATGAAAACTCTCACACTCTCAATTTACATGATTATACTTTATTATTCAAACGCAAGCCTATGTGTTGATTACATGACATGGAATAAAGTTTAGTCATTTGAATCATCCATGTTAACAATAAATTTTATGTGCTATAAGGATGTATAAAACCCATATGATATGCTTGCTATTACTGTATCTATGCTGAAGTTTTTCAGATTTATGAAGTGCAGGAAACATGAGACTATCAATCATGAGTAAGATCATCATCTCGTTATTTCAGTTTAAATGTTGAGTTCCTTTTTGATTTTGGTATTCTTGCTCGGGGACGATCAATTTTAAGCTTCGGGAGGTTGATGGCTCTGAAATATAGCCACCTACGTCCATATTTAAACTGTATATTATTCACAATTTTGATGAAATATCTCTCAAAACCCTACCACTAATGCATAATATTCAAAAGGGTAAGCAATCCTTTCTTTCTATTTTTCCTGTGCAGATAATGATGTTTTATGATGGGAATCACTACATTAAAGTCAAAGATACGAGATTTCAACAACTAGAGGAAACCAGGAGTCATGGATCGTAGGCAGACACTTAAACAACCAACTATACGACCGAAATAAAACTCTGGCCGTATAGTTCCGGTCGTATAGTTTCCATCGACGCCGCTAGGTCAAACCGAACAACTTTCATGAAGGTACCCTAATATAGAGGCCTCGGGCGACGAGAAACAGGAGCTTGCAGAAACCATCAGCCACCCCCCAGATCTCCATCCACAACACCGACGATCCGCCGGAGGAATAGACTTAGATCTAATCTCTCCACCACCATAGCCATATTCCACCACTTGTAATAGTAGATCTCTTCTTCAATTGGTGATATTGTAAGACTACTTTCTATCAATCTAATGATTTCTACTAAATTGTTTATGATCTTTGATCTCATCTCTATGTGTGAGTAATTCTCCTTGGGCTAAGGGCTTCGGCCTAGCCATGTAGCTTTTTGTGCATGTTATTTATCATAGATGGGATCATGTATTAGTTTGTATGACATGATGATTATTGTATCCTCTCTTGCCTCAATCTAAGGACTTGTCAGGTACACAAGACCTCGAGGATTGAGCTAGGAATAGGGAGTATGAGTAATGACTAATGTGCAAGTTGGGAACCCTGGTGACAGAAAGGGTAGTACAGCTGTATGTGAGGGATTTACTTGGGCATAATAGTGACATCACTATGCATATCATTAGTTCTCTTTATTCTATGGATGAGACTAGTAGGTTATTGCTATAAACGGTTGCGGAGGCAATAGCAATTATGGATGCACTGCCCACATAAAATTTATATTGCTCTAATAATTACATGCATACTTTATTTCTATCTTTTATTCCCATCAGATGTTTTGCACAGCTACAGGTGAAACCGAACGCCCTAGGCCATTTCTTTCCATCATCGACAACGACAAAAAGGCGCAAACTCTTGGTCCGATAAAAACAAAAAAGGAATTCTAAAACTCCTGAAGGTCCATTAAAGTAACTTCACTATGCTTTCATTCCCGAGGATTCGATAAACCTACGTCTACTAGGGAAAAGAAGCTATACTACATCCGTAATCCGGATCGAAGGTATCAAAAAACCTCCACCTCCTCGCTCCGGTGATGCAGCGGAAGCATCAACTCCTTCTAGACGAAACGCCACCGGGAACATGTATCTCGCTAATCTGACACCATGGATAAATAATTCTAGAGAGTGAGAGAGATCCTTCACGAGGAGGTGTGCTTTGTGAGGGAGGAGAGGGAGACCTTTTATAGGGGAGGGGGCATCCCCTCCCATTTCCAGTGGCCAAGGTGGAGCCCCTCCACCTCCTCTCATTCATGTGGGTGGAAGCTCCACTCACATAAATTTGACTCCAATCAAAATCCCACTCACATGCATTAAATTTCCACCAAATTTAATGAAACTCTCATTTAATAAAACTCTTTGATTTATTTATTCAGAATTTTTTAATTACTTTAATTAACAAACATTCACATAAAACCCCTTGCAACATTTCAATATCATATGAAGAACCAATTTCAGCAATTTGACCCGGACCAATTCTGGTGTCCATTGAAATAATTCTAGTGCTTTGCAATTCTTTCGTCTAAAACATATTTGCTCCAAATGGTGTTGGTAACCCTTAAGTGTGTCACCCTACGGTTCGCGAATAATGCAGACATGATAGAGACCATTCTCGGATCAATAATCAGAAGCGGGACCTGGAGATCCATACTGACTCCCACACATTGAACGATGACTTCTATGATCGTGAGAACCTTTAACGCTAGTAACTTAATTCCTTTGTCTCGTGATATATTACATGTCCAAGATTCGATCATCGGTATCTCAATACCTAGTTTGATCTCGTTACCGACATGCACTCTTTTCTCGTTCTCGTGATATAACATTCTAGTGATCACATCACTGGCTTGCAAGCTATCTTAATGTGATATCACCAAGAGGGCCCAGAGTATATCTATCCGTCGTCGGGATGGACAAATTCCACTCTTGATCCATGAGCCTCAACACAACATCTTTAGAGTATCTTAACCCACCTTTATAGTCACCCTTTTACGGTGTGACGTTTGATGTTATCAAGCCACTCTTCCGATGTTAGAAATTAACATGATCTCATGGTCTAAGGACTAATATTACTTCGTATGATGTTATAGCAATATAAACATAATGACTTTGATCGTAATGTTATACTTCAGATGAATGTTCATCACATCATTCACCAATGATGTGACCTCATTATTAACAACATCCAATGTCCATGATCAGGAAACCTTGATCATCTTGTTAATCAACGAGCTTGTTTATAAGAGAGGCATAACTAGGAACCCTTTATTTGTTTATTAAACACACATGTATTAACATTGTTTTTTAATACAATTATAGCATGAAAAATAAACATCTATCATATACTTGGAATACATATAATAAAAACTTTATTATTGCCTCTCAGGGCATATTCCCTTCAGATAGTGGTACAAAAGGTTTGATTCATTTATGATCTCACAAGATTTTAAGAAGACTCAGTTTGATAGCTGTGTTTATATAAAATTTGTTAATAGATCACCTATATACTTGTTGTTATATGTTGATGATATGTTAATTGTTTCCAATAGCATGAAAGAAATCACTACTTTGCAGGCACACCTAAGTAGTGAATTTGAGATCAAAGATCTTGGTGTTGCTAAGAAAATCCTTGGTATGGAAAGTAAACATGACAAAAAAATCTAAGTTGCTATTTCTTAGTCAGTAGAGTTACGTTGAGAAAGTTCTCCAACGTTTTAATATGCATAATGAAAAGTATGTTAGTACTCCTATTGCTCCTCACTTTAAATTTTCAGCATTGCAATGTCCTAGTTTTGATGAAGATATTGAGTACATGTCACGAGTTCCTTATTCTAGTGTTGTTAGTTCCTTGATGTATATCATGGTTTGTTATCGCCCTGATCATATGCTATGAGTTGTCAGTCATTACATTGCATATCTTGGTAAAGAACATTGGAAAGTTGTTCAGTGGATTTTTAGGTGCCTATATGGCAAATCAAATATGTGCTTGAAGTTTGACAAGACTGGTGAGGGACTCGCAGGCTATATGGATTCAGATTGTGCTGCTGACTTGGTTAAGTGGAGGTCCCTCACAGATTATGTGTTCACGGTAGGTGGATGTGCTGTGAGTTGGAAGGCAACGCTACAACCATTCGTTGCTCTATATACAACCAAAGCAGAATATATGGTTATTGTTGAAGCTTGCAAAGAGTCTATTTGGTTAAATGGTTTGTATGCTGAGATTTGTCTGGATGATTCTTGCATTAACCTATTATGTGACAGTCAAAGTGCCATATACCTTACTAAGGATCAGATGTTCCATGAGAGAACAAAGCACACTGATATCAAGTACCATTATGTTCGTGGCGTTGTTGCACAAGGTACACTAAAGGTATGCAAGATAAGCACTCACGATAATCCTGTTGATATGATGACAAAGCATGTTCATGTTGCTAAGTTTGAGTTATGCTCAATATTATTTGGTATAACTGTTTTGCCCAAGTGGTAGTTGGTGCCGAAAGTATTTTTCTTTGTTTGTTCAGGGAGATGATTGTTGTTGATGCTACAAGAAGAAATTTACCTCAAGGTGGAGTTTGTTGAAGTATGATCCAAATTCAATTAAGGAGGCTAACTTCCGACGGAGCGGAGCGAGCCCAACAGGGATGCTTGGGGGAGCGGGGGTGCGAAGCCCTCCCGCGGTACGGATCATTGAAGACCTAGGTTTCAACCATTATATATACCTCTTGTAAGCCGCCGGCTGGGATAAGTTGCATCTGTGAAATCCCCGGCGTTGTATAAACACTCCCCGCTATAGTAAAGTTTTGCTGGTTTTTTCCTCTCTTTGTTGGAGAGGTTTTTTCACGTTAAATCTGTGTCCTCTTGCTGTGATTTTATTTTCATTCTTTGTTATTTGCTTGTCGTGATTCTAAAGGTTAGCTTTGATCAAATATGATGGTCAGACAGAGCATCAGCAACTAGACACGAACATCTCTTATTTATTCCTTTTTTTTGTTTGCACGTCCTTGCCTGCAAGGCATTTCTTTTCAGATTCGTTAGGTGCCAAGCAAGGGATTTATTTTCCAGTTAGTTTTTTGTGGTGAGAATTGTTTGGGAGCATGCTGGGTTAAGGTAATAAAAATGGTCGCATGTAACGGTCGATGCAGAGGCCGAGGTTATGTCTCCATTTCGGAAAAAACACGTTGGGTTGCTCTGATAATCTAGTGGTTAATTTCCCGTATGGTTTGTTCGGGATGCAGAAAAAATGCACCATAAAGTAACTCGACGGCCATGGTGGGGCGACGGAGAGGGCAATGGCGATGGTCATGACGGCGTTACTCAGAGTGCATCCATGGTGAGTGGCTCCATTGCCATTCTAGCCCAGCCACAACGCAGGGATTTGTGGTGTCCTCCTCCAATTATGGGTACTTAGTTCATATATCAAATATGGGATGGGTTGGGGAGGTTGTTCTGAAGATTTGACCCCAATTTCGTACTTTTAGGCGAGGCTAATATTATTTTTTGATTAGGCCATATTTTGTTGGTTAGAATTGTTCTAATTGGTTAGGGTAGTCGCGTTGGGCCATAAAGCTAGGGTTTTCATGAAACTATTGTGTAATGTTGGTCCGGATGATAGTGTGTTCACTGTTGAAATGCATCATGCATGGTGGATTCTTTATGTTGCATTGGAAGAAATATATATTATTTTGATAAAAAAGTATAACACTTTGATTACTGGTCGCGGGGTGAAGGAGTTGTGCTATAATTTCCGAGATCATAAATGGTTGTGTACTGGTTGAAGCCTAGGGATGATATTGGTGGTCAATTATTGGAGATGATTTTTGAGTCACATGCTAGAGCAATGGCAAGATCTTTAATATAATCCTATTGTTCTGTATATGTATATCATGTGGGTTTGTTATCTAGTTAGAATGTTAGAGATGATGTGAAAGTTTCTGGTTTTATTATGCCCTAAGTTTTTAGTCCAACGAAATGTGGTTATGTGCACAGTGAAGAATGTGAATCAGAAAAGTTGGATACAACATAATCTGGTTTATGTCAGCCTACCAGTGATGAATAACAAACAATGTATGAAGATTTAGATGTTGACCTAGTAGATGATGCGACTTCAATGATTCTGACTAAGATTCTGAAGATGATGATTTCCTTTTTGATGATAATCGGGATGAATGTGTGGCAGATGATCTAATTGGGAAAATCCAATACATTTTCATCAAAGTTGATGATGATGTTCCTTATGGAGATGAATTGCAAATAACTGATGAGCCAAAGTTTAATTTCAAATATTACAATCCAGCAACAGATAGGACAATCATGTATTCAAGCTTGGCATGATACTTCCAATAGCCAAGGATTTTAGAAGTGCACTGGCCATGTATATTGTCAATACAAGGTAACATACGAAGAAAACAAGAAACAACAGTTGAAGGATTGATGCACAATTCTATAGAGGGTGTCCCTAGAAGATTGCTGCTACTAAAGATAGTAGGAGTGAAGCTTTCCTAGTGAAGACATTTATTGATGTGCATGATTGTGATATATTATAGAATGTAAAGGAGCTAACACATCCTTTTCTTACTGAAAAATCCATATAAGAATTTAGTATTAGTAATTTGTCACTTAAAGGATTTGGTGTAAAATTTAAGTTGAAATACAACATCGAACCAGGTAGATTTAAGTTGGCTGCACTGTGTATTTGATTTGTGGTTTTCATTCCCTTCTCTAAAAGTTCAAGTATGATGTCATCATAGTTTCTATGTGATTCATTCATAGCTGGGGAAGTAATTGTATGCTATTGTGTAGCATGGCGATTTATTTGAGTCACTCAACATATTTATTGCATTCCTGGCTGTACAACTGTTTGAACCTTTGCTAAAATAGTATGCGTAGTTTATGTAAGGAACACAATGCTTGATTTCTTATTTTATTTTATATGTTGTCTTTAATCGACACACGCCGGTTTAATTACTTGCTTCTCTTGTTCTTTTCATGAGCTGGCAAATAATTTTAGTCCTAGTTGATTGCTAGTGTTATATCAGTCAAACGACTAGTTTTAATTTTTTAACAATGAACATGATTGTTTGCCTTGTTTCCTATAAGACTTGTTATGTCTTAGTTCTAGACTGCTTATAACTCTATTGCGGATGAATAGATGGCCATAAGATCATGTGTTAGTGGCGTGTCCTATGTAGCGTCATACTCCGTAACAAATGGAAGCAAGATGAAATTCTGCACAAAGGAGGATGTAGTTGATAGATTGGTAAAGAAAATTGAGGAATCTGCTATCTGTGGAGTCAATCCGATGCACAACTGAAATACTATTTTTTGTTACCCTTAAGTTTGTAGGTAATATATAACAATTTTATGAAGTTTGCAGCTTATGTAACATGTAGGTAAATTGCATAGATTATTTACGCATGTCCCGTAATAGGCCTTTAGGTTACGCTGCCGTGAATGCCAACTTTAGGTAATGTAGTTGCGCTAGCTAGGTCACAAAAAGAACAATATTGGGCTTACTTGCGGGTCCTTACTATTGAGCCGACATATAACAATAAATTTTTAGGGTAGCTAATGGACTGTTCACAGGCTGGAAGTAATAGGCAGACAACTACTTTTGTGGGCCTTAACTAGCCTAAAAAAATAACAAACCGCAATACTAACATTCCGTTCACGAGCTGAATATTGATAGGTTTTTCTCTAAAGAGCAACATGCCTTTCATAGGCCAACGTACCGTTGTGCCAAATTATTAATGGGCCGGCATGGGTCGCGCCACAATAGGCTCCAAGTAATAGTGTTGGGCCTTCTGCAGGCCAAAAATTAAAAGACCAAAATGATAGAAGTCTATAAATGGGTTATAGAGCGATGGGCTTCCTTGAAAAGTACAAGGCCTTATGCGGGTTGAAACATTAACGGGTCAGAATTGTAGCAAGACGTAGATGGGTTGAACAGTGAGGGGCTCCCGACAAACATAACAACTTTCCACCAACCAAAACAGTAAGGACCTATAACGTTAGGGGTGTATAAGGGATACTACGCAATAACCGGTTGGTTGAATATGGGCTGAGCCACTTGCATGTCAAAACAATAATGTGCCAACTGTATATTGAGCTTGTAAGATGGGCCGTGCAGGGGTTCCGTGGTAGGAAACAAAAAAATCCTATGGTAAAACACACCTAAGCAGGATCTATCTAGGAGTAATATTGTAATGAAAAAGATTTTGGTGATATACCCTTGTGGACCGAAAGCGATTAACGTTCCACGGTGAACATGGGTGAGGTAGTCGATAACCTAGCCGACCTCAAGGTCGCGAAATTCCTCGCAAGTCACCCATAGTCCTTGCACAACAACCCAGGTGCCACTAGTGGCAGCATCTCCGAGGTTTCGCACATGTGCGGGGTATGATGACGACTTCCGGCTCCCTAATCTCTATCGAGAGTGCAAAAGTAGATCTCTGGCTAGAATCTCCATAGCACCTCGATGTGCTACAACGAAGTACTCCTTTTGCACGCACATTCCTAACATGGGGTCGTAGTTGTAAGAGAGAATGAGGGAGTGAGAAATTCTCTAAGGAAAATACCTCAGAGAATATCCCAATTTTTTGTGTTATATTTTCCCACCCTAATGCCCCTATAGGGGAAAGGGGATACCCCTTTCTCCCCAAGTCCCGGGGTGGGACTAAAGGAGGGAAGGAGATGGCGTGCAACGGGGGGAGGCGGTGGCCAGACGGGTGGGACACCTTGGCCCACACGCGGCCCGAGGCGCGCAGTGGCACATGGACGGTGGCGCTGGTGCTGACTGCCCCCTTGCCCCAATCGGGTGGCTTGACCTCTTGGGCCATTTCCCTTCGGGGTTTTGGACCATTAGAGAAAGTTGCCCTAAAAAATTAATAATAAATATTAAATTCAATAATTAATATATAAATGCATATTACTAATTTTCTCTTGTCCCGAAACACCTTCCAGTCTACTACGAACATTTTCTGGTCCATCTGAAACAATTCTAGTTCTCACTCCGGAACAATTTTGGTATTCTCTCTTTCATGCTTCGTTGATTCTGTTCAACCAAATAATGTATGAATATCATCATACCCTAAAGTGTGTTACCCCTACGGTTTGGAAACATCACAAATATGATCGAGACCCTTCTCGGATCAATGATCAATAGCGGGGTTGGGATGACGATAGTGACCCCTATGCATTTCATGACGTCTATTGTCATTTCAACCATAAACCTCGAGTTTAATTCCTTTTGTTACTTCCATACATAACTTTTCCAAGATCAGATCATTGGTATCTTTATACCTTGTTCAATCTCGTTCCCAACAAGTATAGTTTTACTCATTCCGTGATATTTCATCCCCTTGATCTAGTCACATGTTGCGCAATATTTATGGATGTAATCTCACTAAGTGGGCCTAGTGTATCTTCCGGTCACCAAGGCGCAATATTTATAGATGTAATCTCGATCTTGATGCATGCGCATCAACCTAAACCTCTAGAATACTGAACATACACTGTTATGGTCACCTAGGTACGATCATGACGTTTGATGCAGATAGAGCAACCACGGGTAACAGTGATTGAACATGATCTAACTGTATAAGTGAAGGAAATATGTCCTGAGAGGCAATAATAAAGTTGTTATTATGTATTCCTTGTATATGATAGATGTTTATTTTGTATGATATAATTGTATTGATAGGAAATGTCAATACATGTGTATTTAATAAACAAATAAAAGGTTCCTAGTTATGCCTCTCTTATAGACTAGCTCGTTGATTAACAAGATGATCAAAGTTTTCTGATCATGGACATTGGATGTTGTTAATAACGAGATCACAACATTTGTGAAATGATATGATGAACATTCATCTGAAGTATAGCATTACGATCAAAGTCGTTATGTTTATATTGCTATAACATCGTACGAAGTAATCTTAGTCCTTAGACCATGACATAATGTTAATTGCTAACATCGGAAGAGTAACTTGATAACATCAAACGTCACACCGTAAAAGGGTGACTATAAAGGTGGGTTCAGATAGTCTGAAGATGTTATGTTGAGGCTCATGGATCAAGAGTGGAATTTGTCAATCCTGATGACACATAGATATACTCTGGGCCCTCTCGGTGATATCACATTAAGATAGCTTGCAAGCAAGTGATGTGATCACTAGAATGTTATATCACGGGAACGAGAAAAGAGTGCATGTCGGTAACAAGATCAAACTAGGTATTTGGATACCGAAGATCGAATCTCGGACTTGTAATATATCATGAGACAAAGGGATTAAATTACTAGTGTTAAAGGTTCTCACGATCACAGAAGTCATCGCTGAATGTGCAAGAGTCAGAATGGATCTCCAGGTCCCGCTTCTTATTATTGATCTGAGAGGATTCTCAATCATGTCTACATTATTCGCGAACCGTAGGGTGGCACACTTAAGGGTTGTCAAACACCATTTTAGAGCACATATGTTCTAGACGAAAGAATTGCAAAGCGCTGGAATTATTTCGATGGAAACCGGAATTGTTTCGGGTGAAATTACAGAAATTGGTTCTGCATGTGATATTGAAATGTTACAAGGGGTTTTATATGAATGTTTGTTAATTAAAGTAATTAACAAAATTCTGAATAAAATAAATAAAAGAGTTTTATTAAATGAGAGTTGCATTAAATTTGGTAGAAATTTAGTGCATGTGAGTGGAACTTTGGGGGAGGCTAAATTGATGTGAGTGGAGCTTCCACCACATGAATGCGGAAGAGGTGGGGGAACCCCCCATGGGCGCCGGCCATGGGAGGGGAGGAGCCCCCCTCTCCTCCCTCACAAAGCACACCTCCTCGTGAAGGATCTCTCTCCCCCTCTAGATATATTCCCCCATGGTCTCGTATTAGCGAGATACATGTTCCTGGTGGCATTGCGTCTGGAAGGAGTTGCTGCTTCTGCTGATTCGCTGGAGCGAGGAGGTGGAGGTTATTCGGTGGCCTGAATGTGTGTGCGAGGATGGATGCGCTGCTGATTTGCGGCGCTAGGACTTCCACACGATCTTGTGATTGGCAAACGTACGACTACATCATCCACGAGTTCCAACTCGTTAACAAAGCTTTGTTGTCGAGGGTAAGTTTTCTATGGATGTATATCCACCCGTTGCTTGTATCTAGTAGATAGATCTTGGCGTATAGTTCTCATCATAGGAATTTTTTTGTTTTCTATGCTGCAAACCCAATAGTGGTATTAGAGCCTGATATATGCGTAGGTGCTTTGCACGAGTAGTACACATATGTTTACATGTGGGCAATGATGATCATGTTATTGCTTCTTTCATGTATTTTGGATATTGGTGGCATAGTGGGATGAAGCGGCCCGGACCAACATTACATGTCATCGCACATGAGACCGGTTCCACGACTAACATGCAACTAGTTTTGCATAAGTGGCTAGCGGGTGTCTACCTCTCCTACTATAGTCAATATCTGATTTACAACGAGTTGCTAATAACTTGGTTATCATCGTTGTGGTTCCATGTTTGTAGGTAAGACCGGTTCTATCTCCGAAAGCCCTAAGCCACGTAAAACTTGTAATGGATAAATTAGAGGCGTCTAGTTTAGATTGTTGCTGGGCTAGTGTCATGATATGGTAATGTTGTAAGTTGAAGTATGGTAGATACTCTTACAACACACTTAACATGTAAGTTCCATAGACCTTGGCCTTACACACAAAGGAATGATAGAGATCATACCACGATGCATATGATGGTGATCAAATGCATGGACCATATCATCCCACTTTACACATTTGATGCTCGCATCTTATATTGCTAGTTTTGCGCTTTTAGTAGCATTGTAAGATGATCCCTCATTTAAATATCAAGATAAAATGTGTTCTTCCTTAAGTATGCACCGTTCTATGGATCGTGTTTCAAGACATCACGTGATGATCGGGTGTACTCGAACATACGCTTTCATACAATGGGTGTAAGAAAGTTTTGCACACGCAAGTACTAAGGTTCTTACTTGGCGAGCCTAGCATGTATAGACATGGGCTCGGAACACAGACTGAAAGGTTAAGCATGAGTCATATAGTTTCTATGATGCCCATATAGATGCTCGCCTTTGAAGCTACACCGACTCACATGATGATCGGACTTGGTGTAGTGGATTTGGTTCATGTAATCACCAAAAGGACACGAGGGATGTCGTTTTTGAGTGGGAGTTCATTAGTAATTTGGATTAGTTGAACTCAATCTATCATAAACTTAGTCTAAATAAACTTTACAAATTCTGTTGTAGATGGCACCACCTGCTTTTAATTTCAATGTGTTCATGGAGAAAGAGAAACTTGCTGCAAATGGTAGCAACTTCACCAACTGGGCTATGAATTTGAGGATTCTCCTCACTGCTGCACAAAAGCAATATGTGCTAGAAGCGCCGCTAGGCCCCCCCACCAGCTCCTGATGCCTCTGACGAGGAAAAGAATGTCTATATAACTCGTCAGGAGGACCACAACTTAGTTCATTGCGGCATCCTGTATGGGCTAGAGCCAGAACTTCGAAAGTGTTTCGAAAATGGCAATGCTTTTGATACCATGGGTGAATTGAAAATGATTTTCGATAACCATGCTACCGTAGAGAGTTATAATGCTTCTAAAAAGTTCTTTAGCTGCATGATGGAGGAGAACAACTCCGTTAGTGAGCACGTACTCAAAATGTCTGGGTACGTCGATAAGCTTGTGTCCTTGGGAATATCGATTCCCATTGACCTAGGCATACATCGCGTTCTCCAATCTCTGCCACCTAGCTACAAGAGCTTCCTGATGAACTATAACATGCAGGGCATGAAGAAGTCTCTTCCCGAGCTTCTATCAATGCTTAAAACTGCAGAAGTGGATATTAGGAAGGAACATCAAGTGTTGATGATCAATAAGACCACCGGTTTCAAGAAAGACAAGAGAGGAAAACAGAAGGGAAAGAAGGGCGGAAAATCTATTGCCGCACCTGAAACGAAATCCTGAGCTGACCCTAAGTCTGATACCGAGTGCTACAATTGCAAGGGGACTGGCCATTGGAAGCGCAACTGCTCCAAGTATTTGGCGGACAAGAAGGCCGGCAAGGAAAACAAAGGTATATGTGATATACATGTTATTGATATGTACTTGACTAGTACTTGCAGTAGCACCTGGGTATTTGATACGGGATCGGTTGCTAATATATGTAACCCGATTCAGGGGCTGCGGAACAAGCGATAGCTAGCAAGGGATGAGGTCACGATGCGGGTCGGCAATGGATCAAGAGTTGATGTGATTGCCGTCGGAACGCTGCCTCTCCATATGTCGTCGAGATTAGTGATAAATCTAAATAATTGTTATTTGGTGCCTACACTAAGCATGAACATTGTATCCAGATCGTGTTTGATGCGAAGTCGTTATTCCTTTAAATCTGAAAACAAAGGTTGTTCGATTTATATGAATGATATCTTTTATGGTCATGCACCTGTGATGAATGGTTTATTTCTGTTCGATCTCGATAGTAGTATTACGCATATTCATAATGTTGATGCTAAAAGGATTAAACTTGATAATGATATATCTGCATATATGTGGCACTGCCGTCTAGGTCATATTGGTGTTAAATGCATGAAGAAACTCCATTCTGATGGACATTTGGAATCACTTGATATTGAATCATTTGATACATGTGAGCCATGCCTTATGGGCAAGATGACTAGAACGTCGTGTTCTGGTTCAATGGAACGGGCGACAGATTTATTGGAAATCATACATACTGATGTATGTGGACCAATGAGTGTGTCGGTGCGAGGTGGATATCGTTCCTTTGTTACTTTCACGGATGATTTGAGTAGATACGGGTATATCTATTTGATGAAACATAAGTCTGAAACCTTTGAAAAGTTCAAAGATTTTCAGAAAGAAGTGGAAAATCATCATAACAAAAAGATCAAATTTCTGCGGTCTGACCGTGGAGGAGAGTATCTTAGTTACGAGTTTAGCACACATATGAAAGACTGTGGAATAGTTTCACAACTCATGCCTGCTGGAACACCACAACATAATGGTATGTCGGAACGTCGTAATCGTACTTTATTGGATATGGTTCGATCTATGATGTCTCTGACTGACTTGCCACTGTCATTTTGGGGTTATGCACTGGAAACTGTTGCATTCACTTTAAATCGGGCACCATCTAAATCCGTTGAAACGACACCGTATGAATTATGGTTTGGAAACAAACCTAAGTTGTCATTTTATAAAGTTTGGGGATGCGATGTTTATGTGAAGAAACTTCAGCCGGATAAACTTGAACCCAAAGCGGAAAAATGCGTCTTCATAGGACACCCTAAAGAAACGATTGGGTATACCTTCTACCACAAATCCGAAGGCAAGGTTTTTGTTGCCAAGAATGGACCCTTTCTTGAGAAGGAGTTTCTCACGAAAGGTGTGAGTAGTCGGAAGGTAGAACTCGAAGAGGTTATCGAACCTTCTCTTCATGAAATCGCGAGTGGCGCAGCACCGAAAATTGTTTTGGAGTTGACTTCACCTGATGAAGAGAGAGCTAATGATAATGATCATGAAACTCCGAAAGAGGACACTACCGAACCTCGCAAGTCAAGCAGGACACGTGTAGATCCTGAACTGTATGGAAATCCTGTTATAAATTTCATGATTGATGAAATAGATGACCATGCGACGTACGAAGAAGTGATGATGAGCCCGGGTTCCAACAAATGGTTAGAAGCCATGAAATCCAAGATGGAATCCATGTATGAAAACTAGGTTTGGACCTTGGTAGACTTACCTCGCGATCGAAAGGCCGTTGAGAATAAATGGAATTTCAATATGATGCTGATGGTAATGTGACCATCTATAAAGCTTGACTTGTCGCAAAAGGATTTCGACAAATTCAAGGAGTTGACTATGATGAGACATTCTCTCCCGTAGCGATGCTAAAGTCGGTTAGGGTTATGTTAGCAATTGCTGCATATTTCGATTATGAAATATGGCAGATGGATGTCAAAACTGCGTTCCTCAATGGTAATATTGAAGAAGAGTTGTGTATGATACAACCTAAGGGTTTCGTCGATCCTAAGGATGTTGATAAGGTATGCAAGCTTCAGCGATCCATCTATGGACTGAAGCAAGCATCCCGGAGTTGGAATCTCTGCTTTGATGAGGTGATCAAAGAGTTTGGATTTGTCCAAACTTATGGAGAGGCTTGTATTTACAAGAAAGTGAGTGGGAGCAATGTGGCATTTCTGATATTATATGTGGATGCCATATTATTGATTGGAAATGATATAGATCTTTTAAACAGTGTTAAAAGTTATCTAAACAGCAATTTTTTTATGAAGGACCTTGGTGAAGCTTCATATATATTAGGCATTAAAATCTATAGAGATAGATCAAGGCACCTAATTGGGCTATCGTAAAGTACATACCTTGATAAGATATTAAAGAAGTTTAATATGGACGGAAGTACGAAGGGGTTCTTACCTATGTTGCAAGGCAAGACATTGAGTAAGACTCAAAGTCCGGCTATGGCAGAAGAAAGAGATATAATGGATAAGATCCCCTATACCTCAGCCATAGGCTCTATAATGTACGCCATGCTATGTACAAGACCAGATGTGGCACATGCTATTAGTTTGACTAGTAGGTACCAATCTGATCCAGGTTCGGAACACTGGATAGCGGTCAAGAATATCCTTAAGTACTTAAGAAGAACTAAGGATATGTTTCTTGTATACGGAGGTGAAGAAGAGCTAGTCGCTAAGTGTTATGTCGATGCTAGCTTTGACACCGACCCGGATGACTCTAAGTCTCAATTCGGATATGTATTTCTCTTGAATTGAGCAGAAGTTAGTTGGAGGAGTTCCAAACAACCTGTGGTGGCTGGATCAACAACGGAGGGGGAATATGTTGCTTCTTCAGAAGCTGCGCATAAAGCGGTTTGGATGAAGGAGTTCATAACGGAACTAGGTGTGGTTCCTAGTGCATTGGACCCAATGGTGATCTATTGTGACAACAATGGAGCCATAGACAAACGCCAAGGAACCAAGGTCTCACAAGAATTCCAAGCATATTAAGCGCCGGTTTTCACTCCATCCGCGAGCATGTCAAGGATGGAGATATAAATATTTGTAAAGTACACACTGACCTAAATGTAGCAAATCCGTTGACTAAAGTTCTCCCTAGGGCAAAACATGATCAACACCAGAACTCCATGGGTGTTAGATTTATCACTATGTGAACTAGATTATTGTCTCTAGTGCAAGTGGGATACTGAAGGAAATATGCCCCGAGAGGCAATAATAAAGTTGTTATTATGTATTCCTTGTATATGATAGATGTTTATTTTGCATGCTATATTGTATTGATAGGAAACGTCAATACATGTGTGTTTAATAAACAAATAAAAGGTTCCTAGTTATGCCTCTCTTATAGACTAGCTCGTTGATTAACAAGATGATCAAAGTTTCCTGATCATGGACATTGGATATTGTTAATAATGAGATCACAACATTTGTGAAATGATGTGATGAACATTCATCTGAAGTATAGCATTACGATCAAAGTCATTATGTTTATATTGCTATAACATCATACAAAGTAATCTTAGTCCTTAGACCATGAGATCATGTTAATTGCTAACATCGGAAGAGTAACTTGATAACATCAAACGCCACACCGTAAAAGGGTTACTATAAAGGTGAGTTCAGATACTCCAAAGATGTTATGTTGAGGCTCATGGATCAAGAGTGGAATTTGTCAATCCTGATGACGGATAGATATACTCTGGGCCCTCTCGGTGATATCACATTAAGATAGCTTGCAAGCAAGTGATGTGATCACTAGAATGTTATATCACGGGAACAAGAAAAAAGTGCATGTCAGTAACGAGATCAAACTAAGTATTTGGATACCGATGATCGAATCTTGGACATGTAATATATCATGAGACAAAGGGATTAAATTACTAGTGTTAAAGGTTCTCACGATCACAGAAGTCATCGTTGAATGTGCAGGAGTCAGAATAGATCTCCAGGTCCCGCTTCTGATTATTGATCTGAGAGGAGTCTCAATCATGTCTGTATTATTCGCGAACCGTAGGGTGACACACTTAAGGGTTTCCAAACACCATTTTGGAGCACATATGTTTCAGATGAAAGAATTGCAAAGCGCTGGAATCATTTCGATGGAAACCGGAATTGTTTTGGGTGAAATTGTAGAAACTGGTTCTGCATGTGATATTGAAATGTTACAAGGGGTTTTATGTGAATGTTCTCATCGTAGGAAATTTTTTGTTTTCTATGCTGCGAACCCAACAATAAGGACTAGGATACTTAGTTTCGAACTATTCTAGTGATGAACATGTGACTTTGATCCTGTTATAATACTTATACTGGATAATGTCCATCACATCATTCACGAATGATATGACTTTATTATTTGTTGGCATAAATGCACCATGACTAAGAAACCTTGATCATTCAGCTGTCCAATGAACTAGTTAAATAGAGGCTGCTAAACAACTCTAGTAATAACAATAAAACGTGTTTGAGCCTCTTTTTTTTGCTCGTAGGCATCAAGGTGCAGGCTAAGCCGGAGTAAAATTCGATCCAACATTGACTTAAGAACAACAAGCGTTGGGTCGAACGATACGCCTCCTTCACAACAGGTCGTCCGAGAACATCACATAGAGAGAGGAGAAGATAGCGAGTCGGTCGTGAGGTGTTACCTATAGACAGTCGGAGAACCCGCGGCCACCGAGGTTTCTAATGCCACGTCGGCTCTCGGGCGCGAGAACCGATTTCTTTTATTTCACTTTTAGTTATTTTATTTATACTAAAAAATATTTAAATTTTGATATTATTTAATTTTTGAAAGGTGCTTAGATTTGATAAATGTTAAGATATCTGAAAAGTGTTCAGATTTGAAAAATATTCAGACTAAAAATATGTCCAGATTTTAAAAATATTCAAATTTTGAAAAGTTCAAGTCTAAGAAAAATTTCAGTTATTGAAAATAATTCAGTTCTGAAAAATATACATATTTTGGAAAAGTTTTGAAGAAAAAAGGAGTTATTATTTGTTTTTAGAAACACCCGTCTCTGTTTTTTTTTTAAGGGGACCGTATCTGTTATTGGGACGCATTGACTGGATCCATAAAAAACTGCGGCATGCGGAGCCTCACTCGCCTCGGCAGCGAGCCCAGGCAAGGCCTTAAAAACTCACAGCATGGAAATTCAGAATAAGGAGAGGGTAGACCGGCCCCGTCCTCTCGGTTGGCCCTTGCTTGGGCTAGTGAGTGCGGGCCGTGCTTACTTGCAGATGGGCTTTTGAGCACGCCGGTCCGGCTCCCGTGTTGCTACTATAAAGTGAGGCGAGAGAGTGAAATTGGAGAGCTCATCACGCCTCACACACCGCCCGAGGTCAGGGGAGGGGGGACGGCGGTCGTCGCCGGTCGCCATCGCCATCGCCATCACCGCAAGGCAAGATTTCTCTCCCTCTCCCACCCCTGCAACTTGATCCCACTCCCTCCCGCGCGCGATCGCGAGCACATTTCAACCCACGCGCACGTAGGTGTTCCGAGTGGCGTTTCCATCCCGGCCGTCCTCGTCGCACAAACTCGGATCGCGTCTTGTAGTCGGGTGAGATGCATTGCTGTGGCTACCCGCGCCGACCAACGAACCCTAGTACATATCGGATTGATTTGATTTTATTTTATTTTATCCGGCAGGTTTCTCAGTCGAGGGTGCAGGGACATGACCGAATCCGGTTTGGGTTTTCTGCGAACTGAAACGAGTCTTTGTCAAAACATAAATAAGGCTTCCCGATCTGGTTTCCGGTGTACAAAATGGAACTGGGATCTGTGGCAATCTGTGTTTCCGATCTCTTTGTCAGGAACTAAGAGCATCTGTAGCCCATTTTTAGTTTAGATTTGTGTATAATGTTGTTTGAATCCTTTTTAGCCGTTTTAGGGAGTTAGAAGTTTGGGATTCGGTTAGAAAACCGCATATTTTGGATGGTTAAATATATTCCTCTAAAGTATACTCAGCGGTTTGTATGATCTAAATTAATCAGGGAAGTTTGAGCTGTTCTGTAATGTATTAGGGATTTAACATTTGGTGGAGAAGCACAAACACTTGAGGATAGAACACATGCTAGTATGCAAGTTAATTAAAAATGGCAACGCTCCACGCATTTGCCTACAAGTATACAGTGGTTTTGGCCTCTTTATACCTCTGTTGCTTTTTATTCTCATGCTCTGCACTAGTAGCTTTAACTTCAGGGAGGAACCCGCGTTTTGCGAATGCGCGCCGAGCGGATTTCTTGTTCACTCGTTTTTAGTAGGGTCCAGTAACATGGGGCCGATCAGACTATTCATTTTTGGTCTACATTCCCTTCTAAATTAAAAAGACTTTATAAAATCTTGTATGTACTCTTTAAAACTATCGGAAAGTACTTTATAGATCTGGTTCATAAAATAGAAGGACTCTATAGAACCTTCTCTCGGACTTATCAACATACAACAAAGAACTTGATAGATCCTGTCCATAAAATTAATATTAATATATTACAAATTAGACTCATTTTAAAGAGCCCGTCGTGAGGAAGTCAAATATGCAAACAAAATTAAATTTGCTTTTATTTTGTAAAAGTTACGTGTTGTTTTCAATTTGTAGTACAAATAGAAAAAGAATTTTAGAACAGAGCCGGAGGGACCCATCCACCAAAACGAGTGGTCAGGAAATCGGCTCGGCGCGCACTCAGCTTGTAGAGCGACTTTCCGTTCACGGACATATTTGGCAGCATTGTTGTTTCTTTATTCTGCTAAATTAGCATGTTATGTCTTATCCTGAACATGAAAATGTTGGAATTAGTACAAGTCTGTATCAAACCTTTTGATGTGTTAGCCATATGAGTTTCCTGAAAAAATAACAATGTAGGCAAACTTCATATGGCAAAAACCATTCGAGTAGTTCTGGTTGTGGATTGCAAATCTGAGCTCTGTGGCTAGGTGACTATTGTTGATCTGAATACCAAGAGATAAATCACGTTCCCCTAACTGAACAACTGTGTGAGTGCTATTAACCTCCATTTGATCAAAATTACTCACCCCAATTTATCCATGAACCTGCTGAAGTCCGCGGCCTGTGTAATATCTATGAACCTGCTGATACGTTCAGAATGCAACAGCCGTCTAATGTTTAGACTGCACGGAGGCGGGAGGTGGTTTCAGGGATACTGTTGGATTTGGTTACGTACGGAAGTCATATTATCAGTAATATAGTTGTGCATATCCAACCTTATTAGTATTTGCTGGCTTATTGTGTTGTCAGAAGTGTATGTTTTCTTATATGCTCATCTCCGTGTTTGCTACTAGTATCTCAGGAGTACCATGATCCGTGTGTGCACTGGCCATTTTTCTTAGCACTTCATGTCAATTTTTAAGAACCCTTTATGTTGGTCACTTTCTTTTTCTGTTATCCAATTTGTTCTTTCATGTGTGTCGTTTCTTTGTATTGTGTTGCAGAGAACCTGCAGTTACATCCAAGTGCAAGGGCTGCTCTAATTTGCATCTAAGTCATGTCCGGACGAGAAGGTTGGAAAGATCTCCCGGGAGATCTGCTTCACTCCATCGTTGCTCGGCTGGGCCTGGGGTCTGCCCTGGATCTTCTCGCCTTTGCTGCCACCTGCCGCTCTTGGGGCGCTGCCCTCACTGGCTCCTTACCAACATTCCCGCCTCTCCTTCTCCAACCCGATGTCCCTTGTAGCAACAACCTGGTGCCCAGACGTCCATTCTTGTCACAGATATAGCCAAAGTCAACCAAGGCTCCAATCCTCCTTGCCCTGAGATTCCTCTGCATCTGGACTGGTTTTCCTTCATGGGTGCATCCTTTGGCAGTCTCATTCTATACAACGGAAGGTCAAGTATCGTTGTTGATGTGTTCAGAGGTATTAGTGTCTCACCTCCTCCACTACCGGTCAATAACCCCACTGAGGTCAGCTATGGTGCCCTCACTGCTCCTCTTACATCACCCAACTCACATCTCATTGTCGACGCTGCACCACGCAATCTGTTTTGGCGTGTTGGTAGCAACTCTTGGGTGAGACGTTCTACTCGGTCTGGAACAATCAAGCAAATAGTGGTCTTCAAAGGGCGGGTATTTGGCATGGATTCTGCTCGCAGGATGTTCAGAGTGTACTTGACACCCGAGATTAGCATACAGGAACTGCCAATTATGGAGTCTAGCATGATCAGTGTGAGGGGTAAATCTGAACTTTCCAACGCATGGCTGGTTGCATGTGGCGATATGCTGCTCTTGGTCGGCTTTCGTGGTCCTCTTGTAGTATCAGGGGTAACCTTCGAAGTGTACCACCTTGACCTATCGTTCGAGCCTGCATTATGGGTGAAGGTGGACAAGCTAGAGCATTGGGCAATATTCATCAGCACTGACAAGAGAAGCCAGCCATTGTCTTGCATGGACCCGGAGATATGGGGAGGGAAGAGCAACTGCATATACTGCTACAGCCATGGGGCGAAACGTTGGACTGCACTTGAGTTGGGCAAACCACTGCAGGGAGATGGCTCCGAATCCAATTCAAGTGTCTTTATTTACATGGGACGTGAGAGCAGGGTGCAACCTATGTGGGTTGTCCCCAGCATGCTATCTATGCGTCTGAAGCCGGTGGTCATGATGTGTGGCTGATATATCTTATTTATAGCAGATTATATTGTAATGGTGTGGAAGAATCTCTTTTGCTTTGGTAGTTGTCATTCGTCAAATCTCGTAATTTGGGTGGTAATGAATTATGTTGAACTCGTGAGATTTTTAATTTCACCATTATGACTTTTAGCATCATTTCTTGCCTCTTGTGGTTCTGCATTTATTGGAATGTTGTTCGTCCTGTGCTATTTTTTTGCTGATGCGCATGTACTTGTAGCCTTCTGCGATAGGTTGCTTTTCAACAGGTTTTTGCCCAAGCCAAGTGGATTTCAGTGTGTTTTCTGTTGATCATGCGTGTGTTCCCATTTCCAATTTAACTCCGCAATACTCTGTTTTTCTGTCTTAAGTGATGTAACTGGGTATGCATGACCTGGTTTGAGCAATGTTGTTCATCTTTGAGAATGCTTCTATGCCTCAACCGAGTAGCCGAAGTGTTATTTCGGTGCATTGCAGAATGTCGGTTTTGAAACTAGGATTTTGTATGGTGCCGAAGGTTTGATTTTGTCTTTCATGTGGTTTCTTTTACACTTTCAGTTTGCTGAAAATTTTGGTTTCTAGATAGTGACCAGCCCACAAAGAAATGTTGCAGTAATGGGATATTCCTACTGAAGTTCTGCTTCCTCATTTTACAGCTTTTACATACTCTATAAACCCCAATAAATATCCTGAAAACATATGACATCAAGCTGAATAAATGTGCTTAGAGCTTGTTGGGGGTAGACAAGCTCTAGTAGAGTTAGCTTCTATTCCCTCCGTTCAGAATTATAAAACATTTTAGTTTCATAAATTAATGTATCTAGATGTCTTTTAGTGTATAGATTCACTCTAAATCTATACATAAATTCGTATATATATGTATTCGTTTCACAAAGCTAAAACTTTTATATTTCTAGATGGATGTTGTCGTCTTGATCGACGGCATAGCCATGGGGATGGCAAAACTAGTGTGAGAATCACATGATGCGGCGACGGTGTCCGGAACGGGATTAGGCATACACAAGCACAACGGTATACCCAGGTTTGGAGCTCTCGTGGTGAGGTAAAACCCCTACTCATGCATGTCTGGACTATATAGTCTGTAGTAAATATGTATCTCTACTGACAGTAGTGCTCTCTGAGCTGTGTTGCTATGGTGCTAAGCTAGAGGTGGAAGAAAGGAGAGCCCAAGTAAGCGTACGTATGAGCTTTGGTTGTCTTTGAGAGGCTTCCTGGTGCACCTTATAAAGGGATGCCCAGGGGATAAGGTGGGGCTCAGCTGGCCTCACTTCAATGTGTCATATGAATAAAGTTATACTATAGCGGTATGGGGTGTTGTAGTGGCAGCGCTTTACGCCTTGTCCTCGTGTGGTGCAGGGAATCCTATGCTGCCAGAGGGATCCGATGCAGCCGAAGGAACCCGATGTGCTTGGGGCAGTTGGGAGCAGCGATCGATCTGATCGATCGAGGAAAAGCGGATGTGGCCAGGAGCGTCCAGGCGGGCAGGATCCATCCGGAGTGGCTGCGCTCGGGTGCCAGGGGCCCAGCCGGGACGGGGCGGGAGCCGGCCCAGCCGGACGTCAGGTGATGCGGCCCAGCCGGGTGAGGGGCACGGCCTAGCCTGGAGGTAGGCGACACGGCCCAACCGGGAGGCGAATGTGGGGGTGCGGGAGGCCAGGTGGGCCCATCGGGGTGGAGAGGTGGCCCATAGCCGGGTGGGCCAGTCGGGCGGTGGCCTAGCCGCGGACGCGGGAGGAGGTGCGACGCGGCCTAGGAGAGAAGAGGCGGGGAGGAGGAGACCTGCAGCGGGAGTGCGGGCCAGCTGGAAGGCTCCTGCCGGCCTAGGTCGCTTCAGCTGCTACCTTTTTTATTTCTTGATGATGATTTCGCATTTTCGTACGTATTTAGGGTGCCTTTGGGGTACGTATCCGGAGACCATCCCCGAGTAGTTGTGATGTTTCACTGGATGCATGGACGGATCCAACATGGATCATGTGTGTCAGCTGAACACTCAATTTTTTCTAAAAAAAGTTCTTACATATAGTCTGTAGTAAATATGTATCTCTACTAACACATATATGAAGGTTTTCTAGTCCGGATCTCGTCCAGGAGAAAAAGCTCAAACCTCAAATTAGTGTTGGGCCGTGTGTTCACGTACGCGTAGCCTAATAACATCTCTAATAACTGCTGCAAAATACGGTAGCAATGTAAATAACCGTCGGATGTGCACGGCGGGGGTCAAAAAAGCCTCCAACAACTGCCGCATCCGGTTTTGCCAGCACCACCCTCGCGCTGCATATTTGCGGCTTGTTGCCGATGTGCCACACTTGCTCTCCTCGCTCGCGCGCGTGGTCAACCGCCAGTTAAAACTTCATGTCCCCTCCCGACGCCGCCACCACTCCCGCCGCAGCCACCAACCTATCCCGCCGCGCCTCCACCTGCAAATCCGCCTCAGGGAACCCCCGCGCCGCCACCCAGGCACCGCCTAGCCTCGCCCACCTAGCTCGCCGCAGCTGGGCCCCGTCGCCGATCTGATTTCTGCCATTTGCGAGCCATCAATTTGAAGTTGTCCCTTCATCACCATTGAGACGCGACCGTCAATTTTGCAGCAATTTTTAAAGATGCTCTAACTGAGCCAATAGCAATTAGGAAAGCAGCCACGATTTCCCTGCCTAGAGCAACCCTACCAGCTCTTTCCAATTAGGCACTTTTATTGGTGTGAAAGAATGGACCATTTTCATATTTTTTTTTGCTTTATGTTTTTCTGTTGGGTCGAGTTTGAACATCCAAGGTTAAATTCCTAGATCCGTCCCTGACTGGATGGATTATGTACTTTCAACTGCTTATTAATATTATTGTTGGTGCTGCTGCTTCTTCTTGTTCCTCTTTTCGTGGTGTCAAGGTTTAATCGAACTTTGTTATTTAAACGATTAGATTAGAAAAAAGGCAAACGGCTATGCTGATTCTATGACAGGTCGGGCACTTGTGTGGTGGATAACAGTGAGATCTATTCAATCTGATTGGCTCACCAGTTGTAGCGCTATTATTCACAAAGTCTTTATGCTGCATAGTATTACTTTATTCCAACGAGGTTGAACTTTGAAGTACATAATCTGAATGTATCAAACTATTTAAAAGCGTCACCAACCAGGCATGTAAAACTAAATTTACTCTGGTTTAGTTTATTAGGTACCCACGTGGTTTAAGAAAATCTTTGATCATCAATTTTAATCAATAAAATATGAAATATGTGTCTCAAAAAATATAATATCGCAAACATTTTTTGAAGATGAATCGGATGGTATAATTTTTACAACATATTACTCCCTCCGATCCATATTACTTGTCGTTGAAATAGATGTATCTAGACATGTTTTAGTGCTAGATACATCCGTTTTAGCGACAAGTAATATGGATCGGAGGGAATATATAAAATTTGTTGACCAAAATTAATTGTCAAAGTAGTTATTAAACTAGAAAACACCACTCCCTCTCTAGATCGAGAACAAGTCATCGATCAGACAACACGATAGCTACAAAACAAAGCCACGGGAACAAAAAGTCCCATGCAGAAATAGCCCAACAACAGCATTATAGGCCCCGTTTAAAAAAAACAGCCTTATAGACCGACAAACGACCAACAGGGGCCAACCGGATTCCAAACCCAACCAAATTACAAATCTTGAAGCACAAAAATAACCGACGACCCACGAATTGCCTAACCACTAAGCCAATCCCCTATTTCTAGCGAGCGAGCGGAAATGCTAAATTCCGCCCGCTGGCCCGCGCCACACAGGGGCAACCTGTTAGGCTGGCCCATTTTTGTAGTGTTGTTGTTTTTTTCGTTTTTTCTATTTATCCGTTTCCGTTTTTGGTTTTATTTTTTGATTTTATTTTTAAAAATGTCCATTATTTATGGAAATTTTCATGTTTTCAATTTTTTGGTTTATGTTTTTCAAATTTGGTTCATGATTTTTGAAGTTGGTTCGTAATTTTTGAAATTTGTTCATGACATGAAAAGCTGTTCATGGTTTTTTTTAAATTGGTTCGTGACTTTCAAATTTTGTCCATGGCATTTTGTATTTTTTTTCATGTTTTCTAAAAAATGGTTGGTGAATTATTGAAAATTCGTTCATGATTTTAAAATTTTGGTTCATGATTTGTTAAAATGGTTCGTCACTTTGAAAGCATTCGTGATTTTTTTAAAGGTTCATTAATAAAAACACATTTCAGAAAAATGTTCAATTCTTTTTAAAAAAAGTTCAAGAAATTTAAAAACGAGCTAGTGACACTTAAAAATTGTTCAAGCTTTTTAAAATTTGTTAAATTTTTTGAAGAAAATGTTCATTGCGTTTTGAAAATTTCTACATAAATTTAAAATTTGGTTCATGATATTCTAAATTTGGTTCAAGATTTTTTCAATAAGTTCATGAAATAGAAAAAAACTTGTTTTCACAAGATTGTTCATGACTTTTGAAAATTGTTTATGGTTTCCAAAAAATGTCATGTTCCGAATAAAATTATTCATTTTTAAAAAATTGATTCATAATTTTTGTAAAATGTTCATGATTTTCGGAAAATTTGTTCATGTTTTTTCGAAAATGTTCACGAATTATCAAAAAAAGTTCTAGTTTTTTAAGAAATTATTTTAAAATGTTTAGATTCATAAATTAATAAACATAAAAAAGAAGAAAATAACAAAATGAAAAAACATACAAATACTTCATGTAATAAAGCTAGGCACTTTTTCTTGAATTTTTATTGGCACCTTGAAGTGCATTAGGTTGTCTAAATTGAGACTCAGGATATTCCCTACTCCATGGCATCTTTCGCTCAGCCCGCCCACCCAGACGCGGCGCCCTTTCGCATTATCATATACCGTCCTTTGTTCCTCCCATACGTGACGTATTGTCCGATCGGTTGGAGCACACACACAGGCGCACCTGTGATTGACGCGTAGGTGATAGGCAAATGGGAAAAAACAATGTGCAGTTGAATCGTGCGACCCAAACGAGTTCGGGCCGGCCCAGTGAAGCCAATACTTGAGGCGGTCAGAGTCCCGCGAGGGAGACTGTTGGAAACGATGGCGGTTTGGCGCATCCGACATGTACATGGCCGGCCCGGCCCAGCCCAGCACAGCCGACATGTACAAAGCCCATCTTGAGACCAGGCTTCTCGGTTGACGTCGCCGTCACCGTTGCCGATAGGTACCAGCGAAGGGGGATTGACTGCGGAGCCGGAACGCCGCCGTGCTCGCCGCATCGTCGCCATCGCCTCTCCTTCTGCTCCCCGCCAGGTATACCACCCCTCCCCTGCCTAGCTCAGCCAAATCCTGGTCTGGTCTGTGTGGTGCGGATAGCTGTAACCTAGGAGGATTAGGAAGAGAAACACGGTGCGGCAGAACCGCGAGCAGCTAGCACTAGTGCTCTTGTTGTCCTCAGGGCGTGTTGTTGTTGTCAGGCGAAAAATCTCGACTCATTGCTGTTGATCCACTTAATTCAGCTGACAGTGCGTTAGGGATTTGGAAGAGGATCGCTTGATAGGATAATGCTGGAGTAGGACAGCCGTTTATGCTTTTATTAGGCCTGCTGGAGGAGGCTGTTTTCAGGAGACACTGTTGCCGGCTATTATTATTTAGAGTAATATCAGAGTCATGTTAGCAGCGATGCTGTTAGATGCAAATCAATGTTGCGGATGATGTATTGCAGGTCAGGCTAGGATTTCTCTATGTTATAGTACTCCAGGAATCATGCATACACTAAGCCAAACTTCCTATTCTTTTTGTAGCGCTTCATTTATGTCGGCAACTTTTCCTTTTCTGTTATCCAGGGCATTCTTCTAATTTCTGAATTTTATTTTTGTAGTGTGTCGCGGAGGAGCTGTAGTTCTTCGCAAGCGCAAGGGCTGCTATTTCCGTGTCTCTGCACCATGCGCAGCAGATTCCGAGGTTGGGCAGACCTTCCGGACGGCCTGCTGGACTCTGTCATTGCTCGGCTGAGCTCCTTCCATGATCTCCTTGCCTTTGAAGCCACCTGCAGCTCTTGGCGTGCCGCAATTTCTTCGTACCCGTTCAAACATACCTTGGTAGCACACTTCCCACCTCTCCTTATCCAGCCTGATGTGTCCTCGCGCTCTCGTCGTCCTCGACCCTTTAGAAAGAGCCTGGTGCCCGCAAGCCCTTGCCGTGTCACTGATATAGCCAACCAAGACACCTACCAGTGCTGTGAGATTCCTCAGTTCTGTATTCCCGGTGGAAAGAACGCCCTGCGAAATCCTCTGGAAAGGTTTTACTTCAGGGGTGCTTTCTATGGTCATCTCATTTTCTCCAGCAATAAATCATGTTGGTAGCCACTCTTGGGTGGGGTGTACTCCTGAGAATGGACCAATCAAGCAAATTGTGGTCTTCAAAGGGAAGGTCATTGCCATGGATTCTGATGACAGGATCTTTAAATTGCATCTGACACCTCAGATTCGTATACATGACCTGCCAGTTATGGAGTCAAGCATGGTCAGCAAATTTGATCTTTCCAACGCATGGCTGGCGACATGCTTCTCTTGATCAGCTTACTGGGACGTCGTAGTCGTATTGTAATAACAGGGGAAACCCTGGAAGTCCTCCGCCTTGACCTATCGACTGAACCTGCATTATGGCTGAAGATGGACAAGGTAGAGAATTGGGCGATCTTTATCAGCACCGACAAGAGAAGCCAGGCTTTGTCTTGCATGAACCCAGAGGTATGGGGAGGGGAGGAGCAACTGCATATACTGCTATGATCATGAGTCTAAACGTTGGACCACACTTGAGTTGGGCAAGCCACTGCAGGGACATAGCTCCGAATCCAATTCAGACATCTTTATTTACATGGGCCGTGACAGCAGGTTGCAAACTATGTGGGTTTTCCCCAACATGTTCTCTTTGCTTCGGCGATGGTGATGATCTTGATGCGTGGCTGCCAGATCTTATTTGGAGCTCGGACTTCTCTACAGATTTGTAAGAATCTCTCCATCTTTTGTAGTTCTCCATCAGCAAATTTCATAACCTGGGCTCAAGAGATTTTAAGTGTGACCATGATTGACTTCAAAGTTTGAATTCAATTTTATGCCTCTTTCTCTTTGTTTTGCATTCATCATGGCATTATTCATCTTTAGGCCAGCTTTACGTTTGATGCATGTGCCTTGTATGCCTCCACTGGGTACTGGAACTGCAGACCTGTCATCAGAAATATAAAACCTGTAGTTTGTGGATTTTTGATTTCTGCGTAACCACAAATTTTCATTTTTGTTTCTGTGTAAGTACAGGATAATTTCTACAATCTCATACATGCAAGATTGCTAAGCTTGTAACTACAAACTATTTTTTGTTTCTCTTAGCAACATTTGGAGGTTGTGTAGGAGAGAGGCAATAGAGAGAAATTTTAATTTGAGCTTGCTGACCTTGTGCTGCATTTCTCTCCCTATGGCTCTATACCTCTTTTTTAATGTTTATCTTTAAGAGAAAATGTCCCAAACTCTCTGAACAATTATAATTTTATCAAAAGATGGTTTAAAAAGGTTTCATCCTTTTTTTTGAAGAAGAACCGCCTCAGCTGCATGGTATTCTCTGTCGACCTTATTCAGTCGTAGTTCTGCACGCACACTGTTCATTTCACCTGAATCCTACCTTCTCCTTTCAGCCTTGCAGGAAGAGCCACCATTTTAATCTATTTACCGCCTCTTTTTTCATTCTGATTCTGTCTGTCTGTAGTTACCTGCAAATACTGCTCCATCTATTTCACATCTGGTACTGTTTATTGTATGTTCATTCTTGTATTGTTTGCAATAAATTTCTATTAACAAGTAAATATCTTTAAACGAAATTTCTCAAACAAACTAAACAAGACATGAAGTAATCGCATGTAAACAGTGCACTAGGCATGAAAAGTAAGTTTTTTAAGGCTTGTAAGTTGTTCAGTTGCAATAGAGTGGAATAGTGTGGAAATTACAGGCATTTCTGGAACGAAATAAAATGAAGGGTGCAACATATAAGCTGTCATATCTTTATATCCAATACTGCGAAGAGGCCAAATTTATTTTATGAGCTAAACCGGGCGAACGATGCCTACATAACCGTTAGATGTAAAAAGCAACACCATCTGACCTTCCGTTCCATGTTGTCACGCCATATAAAATCCTGTCCACCCCTCTCCTAACCCTAATCACCCACCCATTCCTCCGCCGCCACCCTGCCTCCATGGCTACCCATTTCTGTAGCTAGTTCGTGTCGCCATATACCCCTGCCGGATCCCTTGAGCAATATTGGTAAGGATGTGCTCCCTTGTCACCTGGTATTCCCTTGACATCCATCATCTGGTACTTCCAAGCTTTTTTCAACTTGTTCATCTTGCATATTTGTCTTGCCCCTTCCCCACCTCTAATTGTCTAGCTAGAGGAAGGGTGAACCTAGATGGTGATGATCATGTTAGATTCTTACCAAAACATGAATTATTTGATTTCTCGACATGTCTTCAATAGACTGTGTCTCAAAATGGTAGTTCATTCATATCCTAACAGCTAATGTCTTGGTACGCGTTGCAAAGTGTTCTTTTTGCAATTTCCTCTAAAATTTATGGGGAAGAAGTCTAGATTGGATTGGTCCACTATGTTTTGCGAGCCACAAGGATTCACCAAAAAAAGTGGCTAGGATAACTTTTGTTTAGACAATATATAGGAAGAAATGATCTGTAAATGGAAAGAAGCATCAAGCAAAAATAATTTTTTTGTTGTCTCAGTATTGTGTTAGTATTTCCGTATTGGCCGTGCAGTGAAGGCACTTACAGCTAGGACTGCACTCGGCTCTTTTTAATGGCAGCAGCACACACCATTCTCATGTTTTTAAGATAAACATGGGTTCTAGAAAGAAACTTTAATTGCAGTGAGGCATTTGACAATGAATCTATTTATCTTGTCCTGAACACAAGAATACTTTAATCCGAGCAAATCAAATATCTTCATCTAACAACCTTAGAATGGTTTGGGCTGATTGATTCAGTAGGTTTTGCAAAGGAGAAATCATCTTTCATTTGAGTTGACTGGTGTTTTTCAACAGAAACTCTAGTGTCCACGTACCCATGAGTTTATTTTCGAATGAAAAAGAAGCATCAAGGCACGAATAAATATTTCAATGTATACTACTATTTTGGTTGGATATTATTATGTCTCTAGAACTAGAAGAACTGCAGTTGACGCGTTTCTGTAATGTATACTGCAAGGCAAAAGGTAGTAGCATCTTCAGTCTCTTGTTCAATACATAAAGGTGGAATTCACAAAGAAGTCTCACGCTTTCTTGTTGCATGCTATTATCTTATATTGTACATCAGAATCCAGTGAAGTGCAATATTATCGAAGTCCTTGTTTGTACTAGAGTATAAAACAAGTTTCTTGATATGCAAAGACATTTATCTTTAGATCTGAAGATCAACATATGCTTACACATGTTTATAGCATGCTATTAGTCTCTTCTTATTCTCTTTACTTGAGCAACTCACCTTTCTGATTTGTTTGCCTTGAATTTATTATGGTTCTGCAGAGAGCTCGCTGTCATGCAAAGGCACAGCAAACTCTGTGTCTCTGGACCCCCTGTTGTGTCCCGAGTCCAAGGTTGGACAGAGCTCCCAGATGATCTTCTGCACTCAATTTTCTCTCGCTTAGGCTCCTTCCGTGACCTTCTGGCTTTTGCTGCAACCTGTCCCTCTTGGCGTGTTGCATTCTCTTCACACCCATCCAAATCTACCTTATGCACCTTATTCCCACCTCTCCTCATCCAACCCAATGTTCTTGCCCATGTTTCTCATCCTCTGTCTAACAATGGTCATCGCAACTTACGCACATGTAAGGTTATTGATCCAGCCAACCAAAACACCACTCTTTACTGCCAGATTGATGAAGAAACTCTGCAGACGATGCGCTGTGCTGGCCCTTCATATGGTCAACTCATCTTCTGCAAACGTGGATGTTGTCTTGTTGTCGATCCTTTCACTGGTGCCCAAGTGTCACCTCCACGTCTCCCGTTCAGTGATGACTACGAGAAGCTGACTTGTTCCAGGATTCCACTCCGACTTGCTCTTGCAGAGTACTACTATAGTGCCATTCTAACAGCTCCCCTTGCATCATCCAACTCGCATCTCCTTGTCAGAACTTGTGGCTCCCTATTTGCTTGGCCGGTTGGAAGTGACTCTTGGTCCGAACTCCGGCGTACCGGTGTACACATGGAACAGATTGTGGAATTCAATGGCCAGTTCATTGTCATGGATATTCGTCAGCGGATCTACACTTTGGAGCTAGCCCCCCAGCTTGGTCTGCAAGAGATAATGACGATTAACCTGCCCCCTGACTTGGCTGACGACACTGACGGCTCGTTTAAAACATCATGGCTAGTGGTCTGTGGCGACATGCTTCTCATGGTTGTGCAAGTTATCACGAGTCTTGAGTACACCGACGATCCGACAATGGTCTCCACGCTCCACCGCCTCGACATGTCAACCGAGCCTGCAAAATGGGTGGCGATGGAAAAGCTGGATGACTGGGCAGTCTTCATAGGGGAAGATTTGAGGAGCACGCCGTTTTCTTGCAGGACCCCAGAACGCTGGGGTGGGAGAAGCAAGTGTCTGTACTATGCCGATAACTCTCCACCTTGGAGCGTGCATGGGCTGGGCAATGAGCCAGGTCCATCCGATGATCCTGACCTTAGGTACTACACCAGGAGCTGGTGCAACAAGATGCAGCCACTTTGGGTGTATCCCAGCATGTTCTATTCGGTTGCCCAGTGATCATCATCGTGCGCAACAAGTACATCTTGCTGCTCTACAAGCTCGAGCTTCTTCATGGTGAGACGTTGGCATATGGAATTCAATCTTTTGCAGCTTCGATTCTTTGGTTCCCCAGTTTCTCATACTTTGCAAAGAGATGTTAATTTATATTCGTCGTGCTCAATCTGGCACTGGATGGACTTGTAGTAGTGCCTTAAACTATTTATTACTGCTTCATTTTTCTTACCTGCAACTGTCTGACTTTTAAGCTCCTTTGCTAATTCAGTGGAGAAGATAATGTTTATCCATTATGCCTTATAAATGCCATCGGGATTATGTAATGGAGATTCCTGCTCAATCTCCCTCATTTACTCAACTTATGCTCTCATCCAATGAAGAAAGTAGAGTGCATGTATTTTGTTTGACATGAAGTAGATCAAAGTAACTGGTAATGCTGGCACACTACACTAACGGTTCATGTGTTTGTTGAACTAGGTGCATGTTGGGATGTATGCCACTCTCCGTTGGATCAGGTGCATGTATTTGTGTTGTGAACTTGTGATGTATGGCACTGCTATGTTTATTTTGGTACTTTGTGAGTCTTGTTAGACTATGTCATGGATCTATTCATTTCTTTATATACCATTTGAACTTTTATCATATTTTGCTAAGATGTACATGCGCCAAGCACAAGTAGAAGAGAACAAATGTAATGCTAGACAAAACATTAACAACATACCATCTTTTAATCCCCTTCGATGATGGGAAAAATTACAAACTTTGCTTATTCCAGGCAGAGAAGAAAAACTTTAGTTGCAAAAGGCAATATCGCCCTTACATTGGACACAAACGCCACACTGAACCAAAAAAAAAGGAAAATGAAAACCTTCCAACCAAAAGCAAATCCCTACCACACATGCTGCCTCTACTGAATCGACAATAGCACTTGCCCATCAAAATCAACATCATGCACCCATAATCACAAGGTTAGGCTCACACTGTACTTCGCCAGATCACTAAATTTCATATGTGATCCCAACTTTGAGAAGCTGATCTTTCGGGATGGCTAGTGCCTTATGCCCCTCTGTCATGTTCTTCCTCAAGAAGGTATAAACATAGTTCACCACTATCTTCTTGAAGATCGAGGAGTTGGATTTAGCCGTAACGTTTGCCTCCCCCATGAGGTACACAATCCCACACTCGACCTCTTTGTCAATCAGTTGCTTCTCCTCCTCAATTGTCTGGCTCAAATGTAAACTGATCCTCCGCGAGTGGCTGCTCACCCGTGTTTCGATCGCCTCCTCGCTGTGCACCGCAGTTTGTGTGAATCGGCTTGACATGGTCTGAGCTTCCGAAACTTCACTGCCATTATTGATCTCTAGTTCGTTCTGTGTGAGTGTGCTCTCCTCATGGATAAACATCTTGAGCCTATCCATAAGAAATACTGCGAACTCCTTGGGATCCTCCAGTTTGTCACTATACCCATACCGTGCCACACACCGGAACATGCGATGCTCCTTCGGGCCAACCTGCCGGAAGATGAACCTCTCTGCTGGCACCACATGCAAAATCGGCAGGTGCTTGATTGACATGAACATGAAGATGGAGTGCACAGACGGTATCTTCTTGATCAGCCGAGGGAATACTGGGGGGATACCCTGAACTAGCTCCGTGTACAGGAGGCCCACCCCAGGGATCCGCCGCACGTCGTTCTTCTCGAGAAGTGTTGTCATTTCATTAGTAGGCACAATGTGGTCAAGCTCGTACCAGTATCTCCTGACTTGGACATAGTGCCATGTTGCCATCAAGCTCATCATGACCAGTGCAAAACAGAAAGGGAGGTATCCGCCATCGATAAATTTTGTCAATATGGAAGAGAGGTAGATCAACTCTATGGAGCCAAACACGACGTAGAACGTAATGATGAAGATGACGTGTGTCTTCCATATGAGGAGCATCACCAGAGTCATCAGATGGGTGGTGATTGAGAATGTGGTCACGACACAGATCCCTGCACATCACCAGCATCAGATTAGATCAATAATGAATATGTTCAACATGATTTCCACATACTAGAAGCCTCAACTTACCATATGCATTGCCGATTTGGTTCGTCGTTTGGAAGGCGATGGTGACTATGATACTCGCCAACCCCATCATGAAGTTCACCTCAGGAATGTACACCTGCCCCTCATATTTGCGTGAGGTGTGGATCACTCGAACCCTGGGCATGCACCCGAGAGATTGCGCCTTGGAGAGGATGGCAAATGCACCAGAGAGCATAGCTTGGCTGGCTATGATGGCAGCAAGAATGGCAATGATGAAGGTTGGCCAAAACATTGTTTCTGCAGGAGCATAGACATGAGGATGGAGTTTATTTGACTTGGTTTATGCTATTTTAAAAAAATACTTCTACTACATGCTGAAGCATAATTGCAGTCTTAGTATCCTCTTTTATACCCGGGATAGATTTATAGAAGGTGTTTGCAACGTCATTTGGGAATTTTCTCAGATAAGCCGCCTGCCCCATGTAACACAACCCAACCGCTGGGAACAGGATAGCGTTGAAGCTGATCTGCAAGAAGAACACATCAACCACTATGAGACGCTTCTATTTTAACTTTTATAAGATATATATGAAGCATAATTACAGTGATAATAAAACATGAAGCAACAAAAACATAAATTATGCTGCTCGTTACCTGAACAGCCCTGACGTTGAAATGTCCTAGGTCAGCAAACATACCTTCTGTGCCTGTTTCATATTATAATCAGCAGTTCAGATTACTGCTGCCTTGCAAGTTACAGGTTGGAGGCCATAAAATTCCAGTTGCATTTTTTTAGTCAGAAAGGTTAATTACCTGTGACACACAAGACAATTCCACCAAGCGAAATCCATCCATCCTTCCCGTTCCTTGTGAAGTATTGTACTATGTACATCGGATTAAAGGCCCGTAGAACACCGATATCATGAGTAACTAGGTTGTACAGTCCGATACCAGCAATTAGAATGAACCACACTGAGATAACCGGAGCAAAGGTGTACCCGACCTTGTCGGTCCCAAAACGCTGGACTGAGAAGATCATGAACAGAACTGCCACAGATATAAGGACCACTTGTGCTGTACAAAGGACCAACATCAGGAGCATTAGATTTGACGGGCACAAGGTGAGAAAATAATATGAAATAATGCTAATATTTTTTTCACATACATTGAGTCAAGCCTGGTGCTTTCTCCCTGATTCCACTCACGGCAGAGAGCACTGCAGCACATCGATCCATCAACAAAATATCAGCACTGCTAATTTATTTATACTCTGTAGTAAATTATACTGTTGAATATCTATTTGCTTTTGTCATTACCAGAAATTGCTGGTGTCAAGGTTCCATCCCCTATCACCATGGATGTGCCAAGGATGGTGAGGGTGAAGAGTATAATCTTAGCAGCCCTGCTGGACTCAAGCTTCTGCTTCACCCATTGTGCCCTCTTCAGTTGTGAACTTGGTGCTTCAATTTGGTAATTGGACACCGCCGCATCCTCAGGCTGCTGGTCTGGGATCATTCTTATCTTCGCGTACCGTGATATCAGCGAGTAAAGCGCAAATGTGCCACCTAAAACAACAATAATGTGTTGTTATTTCATATATACCAGACTGGATGACACAATACGGCAAGCAGTCGAGAATATTATATTGCCCAAGTTTTAGAGATGGCTTACCATCTCCGTTGTCGTTTGCATAGAGCACAATGAAGACGTACTTGAACATCGGTAGGATGATGAGACTATAGAGGATGAGCGACAGGACGCCCAAGAGATCATCGGTGTTCTTGATTCCATTAGGGAAGGTACTGGAGTAGACATAAAGCGGCGATGTCCCGATATCACCGTAGATGATACCGATGCTCTGGAAAGCAAGGCTCAGCGTCCGCATCCAGCTCACCTGCATGCGCGCATTACCCGACCTTGTCAGACCGCTCCTCCTTCACAAATTAACACTAGTAGAACATTGCCGTAGCATGGATAACAAGTTTGCGGGAGAAGCATATATACCCGGGAGCCATGATGGTTGGAATGGGAGACCTTCTCTGCGTCGCCGAACAGCGAGTCATGGCGCTTGAGTGGGGAAGGTGTCTCCTCGACTTCAAGCGACATTTCTGGTTACCTCTGCGTGCTTATGAATGCCTTGAGGCGTTTGTTACTGTCTGCACAAATGGTTCCAAGGCTTCAGACGGTGGATGGTGTGGAAGAAAACCAAGTACCGAGAAAACTAATATAATCCTTCGTTGCGTTTCAAGATACACTCCTTCGTTACTAAAAGGGATGTAGATACACTCTTTTCACAAAGCTAAAACATCTTATATTTTAAAACGGAGAGATTAGCTAAGTAACAGTAAAATATATGCTCATTATTTGGTAACAGTGCTGGAGCGTAATAAATCAGTGCCCATCAATATGTATGCATCCATAGTTGAGACAAAATTGTTCAAACTATCAATATTTAGTAAATCTTCCTTGTGATGGGATACTGGGATATACAATCGACCTATACGATTAAATAAGTCTCCTATTGTCGAATCCAACAGGGGGTAGCATCACCAGGAGTTGACATGGGAGCAAGCTAAATGACATGCTATGCTACGTGTGCAAACATGTCACTTAAAAAAACAATTGAAGGGACTGCACTGATATGTGACACCACATAAGTTTTTTTGTCCTGTATAAAAAGACAAAATTACATGTCATATAAAATGTTTTTTCCTGGAAAATTGTGTGCGAACACAAAATGCATGCCAGGGTGTACATGCGGAATTTTCTTTTAAAATATATTGATATTTTAAATTTTGTTTTTATGTACTTTTTATAATAGATTCATTTGCACCGGCGAGGCAAAACAACACCTCCTAATTTATACATACTATTACTAGTACATATGCTATGATTAGGGATACTCAATCCAACTGTATAAAGATATATGCGCGTAAAATACTACATCAATGAGTAGTATGAATAACTATCACCTACAACGGAGGTATACGCCAACCCTGAGTTGAACTCACGCACCAAGTTTTGACTCGGAGCCTCACATGATCCAAGATCAGTTTTTCTATAATTTATCGCACATCTTCTCGGGGTGATGTACAGCTAGCGCACTCACTCACTTGAAAATGATAACAAATCCCTTTAGCTTAAGTCCTAATCTAATCACAAATGAGCCTCATTAGGTACGGAAACACACACCTGTTCTGTGCAATGCAACTCTTGTACAGAAAACGAATTAATATTTTCTACTAGTACCAAAACCTGCTGACAAGCCTCTGTTAATGAGTGGTAAAAATTGTTTTTACTTTCCCTAAACCTAATTAACAGAGATCTAAGAATATATATCTTTTGGCTGCATAATCTTTCCAAGGATCGCAACTTCACTCCATGCATACACGAAGTTTATGTACAATAACCAAATGAACATCTTCAACGCGGTAGAGATGATATGGGCATGAGTCCATGGCACTAAAACAGAAACCGTTTTGAAGGAAGAAAAAAGATCGATGATGTCTGGAGAAACAAGGCAAGCCATGTGAGGAGAGAAGACGGCAGAGAAAACGAGTAGTACCTACCTGCCTAGGAGTAGGCGGCGATCGTCCCTCGCCGGCAGCTTTGGGTGTCCGAGACACTACTCCAGGTCGAGCTAGCTAGGACGAAGAGGAAGCTCTGCTAGCTGCGGCTCGCATTTGATGGATGGGAGATCAGGAGAAAACAGGCCCCTTTAAATAGAGAGGCGTGCAGTGAGAGAGCCCAGCCGTGGGAGAGCTCCGTAAAGAATTGCGAATTATATGCTGCAGGGTGCTGTAGTGTATTATTGGCGAGGTGGCGGTTTATATTAGTAGTTCACCCCATTTATATTTCTCTGGTGCAATTGGTAGACCATTTCGTGTAGTAGGATGTTTCTTCCGCATGAAATTTGTTTGTTTGCATTGGGCGCGCAATATGGCCTGCGCGGTTTGTGTAAAAATCTTGAAGCTAGCATTAAGTAGGCGGACTGCCCGTGCTCATGGATCCGGTTCTGCGTCGTTATCTTAGGAAATGAAATTGTATCGGGACCTAAGGGCTTCTTATGTTTCATTTGGAATACCGTCTTCCTCAGTAAGAAGTGTGTGTTTTTCATCTTAAACCATGGGTGATATCATTTGTTCAGGACTCATCCAGAGAGAAGTTGCCTTCCTCCGGTGCCTCAAACAAACCTTTGTAATTGCTTATGATATATGACTCGAGTCGTCCATGGCCCTCGATCGTCACCTCGTCTTGTTGGAGAGAATGAATAAGTTTATTCCTGTGACAGACCACTTCCCACATTATGTAAGTATGTTGTATTCGAATTTGTTTCAAGTATAAATTGGGATTTTGACCGATGGTACTATTTGAGTCCCAATGTGTGCATGCCTACCCTCCAGGGTATTGCCATGTGTAGCGCGCAATTTATTATTCCACCTTATACAATATACTAACATATATATCCAATGGAATTGCATCTATTTATGTAAAGTCATTCAGTTTCCTAGGTTTATATGTCTCTTGGCTTCCTGAAAGGTTAGACATTAATTTAATAAACTGCAAATGATTGTTCACTAACTGTACGTTGCAATTATATTGGAACCTGTTTCTCATCAATTAGCATTTGCAAACGCAGATGCATGTGAGGCAGGCAGATTGGTTTATACCATGTTTGTGCTTACACACTCAATTATGTATGCAAATAATTAATTCTTGTTCATTTGTGGTATTTTCAGCATCTAACTGTGGTGAGCAGTTTTCGTTTTGTTGGAGTTAAACATACATCCTCTCCTAGTCAAAAAGAAAGGATGAGATAACAAATCCTGCTAAACTGTTATCGTCTGAATGTAAAGGACTTGCATCTCTAAACATAAACTGACATCGGTATGATTACTCGGATGCTTATGATTTGCTACCCTATACTGGGTAAAAGGCTTACGGTCCATGAAGATTTCAGATGATGACTCAAGGAAACAGCCGACAAAGACTTTGATTGTATTAGGAAAGAGACTATGAACCGCCATTGTGTTGGTATTGTAATTACGCGTATGTGAAACCTATGCGTATATAGCTTTGAGACCCGGTCTACTATATATAGGATGGGACAAGCCCAAGCGAGGGTACTGAAAAACTCCCAGGTAACTTGTAATAGTGAGATTTCCAAATATTCAGACGACTTTGACTTTATTGTTTTCCTGACATCCGACGAAATCACCAGCGTTCTCTTTCCTAAGTCCTTCACCATGGACATTGCCGAGGTTACCCCTCGTCAATTGGCGCCGTCTGTGAGAAACCTGAATGCTGGAACCATGGATTCGGCGAACCACTCTCCACCAAGCATCAACCCGACAAAAGCAGTTCTTCAGTTCTTTGGCTTCATTGCGGATTTTTATAAAATGAGAGGCCATGTCGACCATCTCGCGCATCAAAGGCTGAAGAAGAACATCACAACAAGGGATATCAGGAAAAATAAAAAGGAAGCTACGAGCAGAAAGATTTTGAAATATGGAGTGACTTACATCTTTCATATCCACATCAACAGGATTTTTAGATGTCGCCACACCTTTACGAGCCATTTTCTTCCTTTTTTGCGGCGACGGCCTTGACGAAGTGGCAACATCTTTCTGGATAATCTTCTCCACAGAAGACACATGCATTTCCTTCATCTCCATCGACGGCGGAAGGGATTTCTTTGCAGAACAGGCAACAAACGTACGAAGAGGAGACACATGAGGATCTTCATCATCATCACTGCAAAACAAAAGAACCAAACAAATGGGAAAGCATCAGCAATAGAACTACCTGATAAAACAATAAAGAAGCAGTAAAAACACTTACGAAGATACATCCTGTGCAAAGCGGAACAAATTCATCTGGGTAGGAGCAGCCGAAACTGGAGCAGCATTGAAGGGTTTGGAAGAAGTTGAGGCATCCAAGTCTTCGCCCTTTTCTACAGCGTAAGAGCATTTCCTATTATCACCAGCACGCTCCACGCGAAAATCCCCAGAGCAAGCCGATGGAAGGGATTGCGTTTTCGATGAAGAATCTGAAGCAGAAAAATCCATCTCCTCATCCACGGCAGTCCTAGTAACAGGGAGATCATCAGATGAGGAAGGATGGATAGGGGGCTCATAGCTTCCAGGGAGAGGAGGAAGTGAGCACAAATGATCAAAATCCTACACAAACAGAAGACATGGAAAAACGTTAGTTATTGATAGAGTAAAAAATCATCCGCAAATAAAAGGGTGGAAAGATGGACGCCAAGGGAATTTACCTCGGGAAGGCGGTTCTTCTTGCCATAGGGATCCACAAGATAGCTGGAAGGAACCATGTTTTTCTTGGTAAGAGTGGTGAAATTTCGAACCCGCTTTTCATACACCTTCAGGGTAAGGTCTTCCGATGAAATCCTCATCGGATCCTTCTTCCCGGTATATGCCCACATACCAGAAAGCCAGGCCTGAAGTGGTTGGACGCGGATCCGCAAAAAATATGCCAGAATCTGGAGACCCGACAATTCCTTGCCAACTTCATGCCGCAGTTTTGAAATGCGATCAAGATAGGGCTGGATTTCCACCATTGCTTCGGTAGAAGGGCGTTGATCCCATGAGTCAAGCTTGCGGCAAGTTTTCTTAGGATCAAAGGGGGCTAAACCGAAAGACTAGCCTTCAACTGGTTGATCCTTGATATAAAACCACTTGGAATTTCAGGCTTGGACAGAATCAGTGATCTTAAAATCAAAATAATCAACGTCTGAGTGAACAGAGAAAATGGTGCCACCAACGTCATGAATAATGGTGTCAGTGGCATTACGGCGAACATAAAAGAAATGCTTCCACATGCCCCAATGAGGATGAATCCCGAGAAAGCATTCACAAAGAGTGACGAAACAAGCAACATGGAGGATAGAGTTCAGCGTGAGCTGGTACAGCTGCACGCCATAGACAAAAAGAAGATCACGAAGAAATTCGTGGACAGGAAGAGAAAGACCATAGAGAAGAAATGAAAGAAACATTACCCTCCAGCCATGCTCGGGGATGGGAGCAGCTTCGTCTCCAGGGAGATTGAAGGTACCCTCCGCAAGATGGCCGGAGTTCTGCGCCTCACGGAGATCCTGCACCGTACACTTGGAACGAGCCCATCCGACGGCCCTCTTCCTGGTGACCTTCACGGCCGCAGTGGAAGTCCCCACCTTACTCCATGGAGGCACAAGAGAGACACGAGCATAGAGCAAGAGTTCGCAAGGGGCAAGAGCGCAAGGAAGAAGATGGAGCCAAGAAAGATGAGGTAAAAAATAGTAAAAGAAATCTTCTTCCCTTTATAAAGAGCAAAGGTATGAAGTTCGGACCATTCGATGCACAATCGAACCGACAAAAGATCACACGGTGGTGACACGTGTTAAAGATATTCCGTAAAAGAAAAACTCTAAAGAAGTTATTGCTGGGATAAAAAGGGAGGACAGCGCATGACGCCTCGATCTTCGCGCGGAGAGGGGACGCGTTAAAAAAACTCCACTGAATACGCTATCAGGCATCATCATTACAACCGCATGGCCCCACGTTCGAAACGTTCCATCAGGATGTGTCTTCTGGAAATTAACAAGCATAAAATACGTCATTACTAATGTCACAGCAAAGACAATGCAGAAACAGCGGCTCTCTATAAGAGATATGACCCGAAAAAATTAAATTTGGAGCCGAAGTAAATTCCTCCATAAGAAGACTTGAGACTACAATCAAATATACAATATTGCGACTGTAGCCTCGGGGGCTACTCCTATCGGGAGCACTGGTCATGCACGCGACAAAATCTACAAAAACATTGGCGCCATAAATCCAAGTTTTTTAGCCTATGTTCTGATACATACATCCGAACATAGCCTTGGGGGCTAATCCTATCAGGAGCGTTGGCGCGCACCTGATAAAGAAAGACAAATGAAAAATTCTTCAACAGATACTCCTATCAGGAGCAGTTACAAAAAACAAAAAAATCTCGGATCGCACTCGACGCGACAAAAATCTGAATGTCATGTTCAAAGACATGAAGGTAAGACTTCGTCCTGTGTGGTCTGGTAATTGCACAAGAATACGCACCGCTAGTAAAATATTCGTATCAACGATACAATGAAAAATCCCAACGGACGCGTTGGGTACCCGATAAAATAGAAACTGAAATTCAGTATTCGATAAGACATCAGCGGTTTGAACTGAATTACGCCAGTAGTAAATTCCGAATTTGAGCCTGGGAACTTGAATTTGATGTAGGAGAACCTTGTTTTTGCGTAGGACCAATTAACTGATTCTCGATCCGTCGGAAGCATCAGACTCATTGTACCAAGCTCCCTATAAAATTAAAAGTCAAAGAACAAAAATAAAGGGAAAGAAGGGAAAAAGAAACTTTGAGACTCAACCCAAAACTACCGTTTAGGTAGAGTCTCGGGGGCTACTGACATAGGTATGATTACTTAGATGTTTATGATTTGCTACCCTATACTGGGTAAAAGTCTTACGACCCATGAAGACTTCAGATGATGACTCAAAGAAACAGCCGACAAAGACTTTGATTGTATTAGGAAAGAGACTATAAAACGACATTGTGTTGGTATTATAATTACACGTATGTGAAACCTATCCGCATAGAGCTTTGAGACCCGGCCTATTATATATAGGACGGGAGAAGCCCAAGCGACAGTACCAAAAAACTTTCAGGCAACTTGTAATAGTGCGATTTCCAAATATTCAGGCGACTTTGACTCCATTGTTTTCGTGACATCCGACGAAATCCCCAGCGTTCTCTTTTTCGTGAGACCCTAAGTCCTTCACCATGGAAACTACCGAGGTTACCCCTCGTCATAAACAGAGACCTTTCTTTTTGGTATGGTCCACCTCCCAAGTATCGGTCCCGCCAAGGACATAGGGGGCGACCCCAACAAACCAAGTTGCTTCAGCTTCAACGTCCACTTCCATGCCACTGCCGCTGGGACGATGCCACCTAGTGAAGCCCACCAAGTGGATGACGACAATGGCGGGGAAATCCTCGTGGATACAATCGAAGATCTTGGGCGCCTTGGCCATCCTCCTGGTGGGTGGTTGACGCGATCCAGCCAACCACGAGGTCGGGGGGTACAGATGCCGGTGAAAACCAAGTCCGTGGTGAATGATGGCAGCATCCATGCATCATTACCTTGATACATCGTCGATGCAGGTGGTTTCTACTCCCTATGGCTGCTCTAGGGGAAACTTAGATCCGGATTACTCGAATCGTACAATGGCAGTATTGCAATGTCGTTGTCCCTCCTGGGGGCAATGTTTTTGGACGAGTGCTAGATGGTGGTGGTGGGAGGTGGAGCTTTTTTGCATCTACTACGACGACAACAGTGGGTCTCGGTGGCGTGGCGCAGCTAGGTCTCGACGACGGACATGACTTGATGGACTTGTGGAGAGAGGGGGTAATGTCTGGCGGCTAGCGACATGACAGCATCATATGCCTTGTGAGGACTTGTGGAGAGAGGGGATACTATCCGGTGGCTAGGGCCATGACTACGTCGTATGCCTTGTGAGGACTTTATGGATCTCGGCCCTGAATATGAAGTTGAGTCAGCAGTTCGGCGGTGATGGCGGCTTATGGACCATGTGCATGAGGTGCATGCTATGGGTGTGTTGAACTAGACGTGTACTCCCGGTTGGTCATAGGGTGGCTTTGTGATGCCTCTGGTACCTAACTGGTGGGGTACCGTTTGTGTGTTTCGGGCATAAGGCCCTGATGTCATGATCTCCCCCCATTGCCGGTTTTGTAGGTGTTGCTTGGTAGCTTCGTGTTCTTTGATGTCTACTCTTGTTTACTAAAGCCCGTATGCATCATTTTGAGGCAGAGAGGAGGTATTAACCTCGTTTAAAAAAACAAATTGAATTTAAAGGTGTAGCAACAACAGAAGAACCTAATATATCCAACTAACTATAAATGATCTGAATTGGGATCATGTACCCGATTGTACGAATGGGTGATGAAGATTGTGAATCCAGTATGTTTCTTGACTAATGGGGCTTCTGAGAGTTGACTAGAAACGTTTGTTTGAGGCCCTGACTTTGAGTCCCTTGACTTCTGCACAAAAAAAAACAATTGCATTATTGGTGTTATGTAAATCAGAGCGTGCTGCGTCATGATAGAGAAGAAACATAGCTGTCTTCATCAGCGGTTAATATTAAAAATAGAGATCTAGCACTAGTAAAATAAAGAAGGCTGAAATTAATACTACTTGAGACATCCATCAGTTCCACATACTAGTAAAATCAATGGTGTTTTAAAAGGGGCACACTACCAGTAAGTTGGGCCGAGGTGTAAGCGTGGCCCCACATACTGGTAGTGTGCCCCTTTCAGCGAACGCTACTGGTAATTAGTTATCGGTAGCGTGCGAGGAAAGGCCCGGGCTACAAGTATGTGTCGTCGAGGCACGATCGTGAGACCCATATAGTGGTAGCATGTGCATCCTAGGCAAACGCTACAGATAAACCTTACTTGTAGTGTTCCCCTTTTCCGAACGCTCCTGGTATTATCTGTAGTGTGCGCTTTTTGAGATGCAATACTAACGTATGTGTGCCTATAGCTATTTTCCTACTAGTAGTGAGTTGTGCGGAGAGGGGGTACTATCTGGCGCCATGACAACATTGTAGGCCTTGTGAGGACTATGCAGATCTCATCCCTGAAGTTGAGTAGATAGTTTGGCAGCGATGGCGGCTCGGGATCGTGTTCACAAGGTGCACACTATGGGTTTGCTGAACGTGACGTGTGCTCCCGGTTCGTCATAGAGTGACTTGGTGATGCCTCTAGTAGCTAGCTGGTGAGGTAGTGTGTAACACCCTCGAATCGGCCCTATGCAAGTTTTAGCGCTTCCTGCCAAACACGCATAGAAACGATTCAAGGACGCCCACCAGGCATTTTCGTGCGGGTGGAAAAACAAAGTAATATCATTACACAACAGTCCTCGATGGGACCCGCAGAACAGATATTTATACAACAGTGACTCGGCGAGTCAAGAATACAGATATACAATACAAAGATCCAAATCACCTTGAAAACGACACAGTGTCCAAGTACAGACAAGATGCAAATGGGGCTAAGAGCCCTGAAGAATAACCAATGGCATCCATAACCCTGCCCAGGCCAAGCCGGAAGGGTAACCCTGCTAACGACGTCGATCTCAAAACCTGCTAAAACAAAAGGGGTGCCGACAAAGGGCAAAGGAAAAAGAGGAGCGTCAGTACTGAGGCCAGTACAAGGCGAGGCTAGAATTCGGCGGCTCTCGCCTACATAGGTATGGTGGGCTGAAGCGGCAACGCAGCGGCACTAAACAACCTATAGAGACTCGGTATCACTGGCGGCTATTAGAGAGGGGTAAGAAAGACCTATTCGGATCCAACCTGAAGCTAACACCAAACAAACTCATCCTGGTATTTCCCCCTCGAGACCAAACGAGGAAGTCGGACCAAGGAACTCACACAGTTGACAGTTTTATTCATTCCATTATAATTGAAGCACTTACTAGTCAGATATAGATAGCATGGGCCGTCCTGATAGCATAAGTAGTGCAGTTTTAATCACCATTCCATTGTAGTTGGGAACATTTACTAGTCAGATATAATTGTCTTGAGGAATCCCAAAACCCAGCGGTTGTTGGCACTTTTATCACATTCCATTGGAGTTGTAATACTTACTAGGCAGGTATAGTATGACACAGATCACCACAGATCCACTAGTTGTTGGCATTTTTATTATCCATTCCATTATAGTTGAATCTGATTACTAGTCATATATTATGTCAAGTTTATAGCACTGCTTTAGTTATGCTTGTCTATGATCGAGATACTGTGCTCCAAGTCGTCCATAACCGCGGACACGGCTTTCAGAAAGTTTTACCCTGCAGGGGTGCACAAATAGCAACACACACTCGATCAACCTCGGAAAAACCAACTCAAAACCCAACGAGGCATTCACGACAAAGCGATCACAGGATTCAGAAATATTTCAGGGGGCCACCCTACTAAGCTACCCGCAACAAAGTTGTCCGGCTCCGGAACGGACCCAGGATTTGTGTGGACGGCGGTAAACGACTGGGAACCCGAAAGTGTGACTGAGCTTGTCGATACAGCGAAAACGTGTCACGGTCCTAAACAGTATAGGTGCTCCACGCACAATCTTAAATAAAGCAGTAAAATGGCATAAGTACAGAATAGAAATAAAACCCCAAACTAGTTTGTGGCCCCAAGAAATAGAAATGAATCAAGCTCTGGCTCAGGGGGTCCATAAGGCCTCCTGGATGTGGATAGTGCGAATAGTCAAGGAACAGGTATCAAGTACTCGGGGTCCTACGGGACACAAGTGAGCGTGGAAGAACCAAATAACATCTATTGCCCACCGATGCCTCTGCATTAGTTATATCTAGCAATTTAATAGTTGTATTTAAAGTCATGATCATCTCCACCATTAAACATCTCCACCATTTATCATGTGCCAACTTGCCGTCAACGGTGGAACGACAACGACGCGAAGCAACACAGAAGCAAGCAACTACGACTCGCAAGGCCGACTATCTATCAAACAACAGGCAATAGAATGTGTCCATGGCAATATCGAGGCTGCAAGGGGTATAAATGGTGCACGGAAACTAAAGCATCACGACACAGCTAGCAATAGATCAACAGAGGGAAATAAAGACTATAAAAGCAAAATAGGTAGAAGGGGAAGAGATGCTCGCCTGGGAAACACTGCCGACGGATCATATCCGGAGAACTTGTTGACACTCGCATCAACTCATCGGCCTAATCCGCAAAGAAGCAAACACTAGAAGAAACACCGGATGCAATATTTAATACTACGGCAGAAGATCCGGCATGCTTATGATATGATGCAGATGCGGTGCAATTAGGCAGTATTAAGCGGAACCACGGTCCTGATAATTAATTAGACGGTTCAAGTTGTTTAGCACCCCCGCAATTTAAATGTTGTATTAACAGGGCGAAACATGGCATCGATTCGCTACACCAATTTAAATGGAGGCAATATGAGTCTAAAATAGCCCACATATGTGCTCCATATTTAATTATGAGGTGAATCGACTAAAATGCCCCCGAACCACAACATGTATGCGAGCCTGAACAAAATTAATATGCAACCATTATATATAGCATTAAAAAAATAGGGATAGGTAGGGGTCACACACCTAGGGTCGAAGATCTTGGTTCGAAGAGGTTCGGGTTCGGTCTCGCCAGGATCGGTCTTGCGGTCCGTGAAGGAGTACTTGTGGTTCTGTGAAGAAGAGCTTGGGTCGACACATGAGGGCGGACTTGGTTTCGGTACAATCTTCAGGTGGCATAGAGCAATCTTCATATGGTGGACATTACCACTATAACACCACCATGTCGTTAGCACATCAACTTCACAACCACGTACACCAGCTTCACACCACTTCACGTCTCCAATCTCCAGATGTGTGTTTGGTTCCAAAAACTGAGATAGATACAGGCACGGCACTCCACAGACATCACCATACCAAGGAACAAGCGAAAAGGGCCAGGCATGAGCATCTAACGAGGAGACCGGGACGAGCTCACAGATAGGAAGAGCATCTGGAACATGCGGACCATGCTGGGACTCCCAGCGGTGAGGTCGACAGGGGCGGCGAACAGGGGGCGACTTGTAGAGGCGCAAGGCGGCGGACGACGGCGACGTGCTCGATGGGAACGAGGACGGCAGCGGCCAGGCCAGAACCGCGCAGGGCCGGGGGAGGACGGTGGTTGGCGGAGGTGGGCGCGGACGGAGAGCTTGAGGGCGAGGGACAGAGGGGAAGGTCACCGGCGAGGCGAGGACGCGCGATGGGGAAACGGCGAGGAGGTCGGGTGGAAGGACGGCGACAAGCTCGCTGACGGGGTGGCAGAGCTTGAGGTGGACGCCGAGGGGCGCAGTGGCTCGGGTCCGGGCCGGCGGCACAGGGAGAAGAGCAGAGGCGGGCGAAGCTCGACGGCGGGGTCGGCTCATGGACGAGGCGACGCAGGCCGAGGAAGGCGTGGTCGAGGGCCCTGCAGGGGCCGGAGGCGCCACGATGCGTGGCCGGGCTCTGGTGGCGGCCTGCGGAGGGAGGCGCCGACGCTCGAGGACGGGGTCGGCGCTGCAGGGTAGCAGAGGAGCGGCGGTTGGTCTCTGGGGTCGGCCGGGACGAGCGAGGGCGAGGCGGAGAGGCGACGAGCTCGCCGGAGGAGAGCTCGGTGCGGGGGAGATGGCGGCTGGTGGCGGCGAGGTGCTGTGGGGGGAGGAAAAGGATGGGGTAGGTGGAGAAGGAGACCGCGGTTGGTTGGAGGAGGTGGGAGAGCGGGCCAGGGGGTGGGGCTAGGGTTGCGTGTCTGCGCGGGGAGTGGGGCGACGGGCGGTGTGGGGCCGGTTTCCTGGTGCTATCGGGGTGGACGGGCGGTTCGTACGGGCAGGGGCGAGCGGGAGCATGCGGCAGGTGGGTGGGGATCAGCGTCCAGGTGGGTGGGAGTTGGTGGCTGGGCGGGAAAGAGGAGGAGGTGGGGCCAGGCGGGGTGAGGTGGAGGGCTGGGAGTGGCTGGGGTGATGTGGAGGGTGCAGGAGTGTGTGGAGGCGGTAGGGTAGGTGGCTGGTTGAGTGAGGGGTGTGTGTTGTGTGGATATGGGTTAGGGTAGGGCGTTTTAGATAGGGTTTGGGGGTGGCCGGCCGGGCTTTCGGGCCTGGCGGGCTGCCCCCTAAAAATAATATAATTATTTTATTTGACACAACAATACTTTTAGAACCTGTTTTTAGACGAAACGAAATATTCCGGAGACCTGGGTTTTTAAATTTGAATAAAGACGGGAATATTTAGAAAAACAAAACTAGGCGTTTCGAAAATAGTTTTAGACAAATCCATGCAAGATGATGACGATGCTCAAATGCAATGTGGCATGATGACATGAGCATGCGGTCATGATGATGTGCAACACAAAAACACCGCGATTTTCTGGTAGTGGTTTTAGCGGGATGCCACAATTCGACACCACTAACAATGGATCTCACCCTCGAGATCCGCCTCATGGTACGGGGAAGAAGGACGATGAGCTGAATCTTCGCACTTCATGTAGATCCTCGCGACACCACTAACAAAGATTCTTGCTCCATCCTGAATCGGCGACACCACCAACAAGGGGTCGTTGTCCGCATTCGTCGAGAGAACACTCCAGAAAACAAAGGACGAAGGTAAAGGTATCCACAAATAAAGCCACCTCTAGCTTCTGTGGACGGAGTAAAATTGCTGGATCCACCGATTAAATATACAAAAGCGAATGATAAGAGTAGTCGAATGGTGATCAGTCCATCGCACACCCAAACCATTACTCTATACATGAATAGGAGAATTATGCAACCAACTCTCGGAATCAGACTGAAGATCTCGACAAGCGAGATTCGGAAACAAAGGAGCGATGCAGACTCTGCATCGGATCTGGCGTAGATGATGCCGTCGCGTCGGAAAACACCGGAAGGCACAAACAAGGAACAAAGAATGGTACCACAGATAAAGGATCACTCTGGTAGCATGAATACCGGATGTAGAAACACCATTACCAAAAGAGGAAGCGAAACCCTGAAGGTACTACGGAAACCCAACCACGAGAATTCCTAGACTCGAAGAAAAGATAAGAGAGCAGATCCAAAACACGCAGAGGTGAGAGGAGAGCAGCAGAGGGGTAAGGAGTAAAACAGACCTAATCAGATCTATCCAATCGATTTTGCAAAATAGTTTTGACACTCTACTTCGGCCGTTAGCTAGGTTATCCTACAGGCTGGACTTGTGGGGTATCGTAACTGCTGAGCTCTGATACCACTCTGTAACACCCTCGAATCGGCCCTATGCAAGTTTTAGCGCTTCCCGCCAAACACGCATAGAAACGATTCAAGGACGCCCACCAGGCATTTTCGTGCGGGTGGAAAAACGAAGTAATACCATTACACAACAGTCCTCGATGGGACCCACAAAACAGATATTTATACAATAGCGACTCGGCGAGTCAAGAATACAGATATACAATACAAAGATCCAAATCACCTTGAAAACGACACAGCGTCCGAGTCCGGACAAGATGCAAATGGGGCTAAGAGCCCTGAAGAATAACCAATGGCGTCCATAACCCTACCCAGGCCAAGCCGGAAGGGTAACCCTGCTAACGACGTCAATCTCAAAACCTGCTAAAACAAAAGGGGTGCCGACAAAGCAAAGGAAAAAGAGGAGCGTCAGTACTGAGGCCAGTACACGGCGAGGCTAGAATTCGGCGGCTCTTGCCTACATAGGTATGGTGGGCTGAAGCGGCAGCGCAGCGGCACTAAACAACCTATAGAGACTCGGTATCACTGGCGGCTATTAAAGAGGGGTAAGAAAGACCTATTCGGATCCAACCTGAAGCTAACACCAAACAAACTCATCCTGGTATTTCCCCCTCGAGACCAAACGAGGAAGTCGGACCAAGGAACTCACACAGTTGGCAGTTTTATTCATTCCATTATAATTGAAGCACTTACTAGTCAGATATAGATAGCGTGGGCCGTCCTGATAGCATAAGTAGTGGGCAGTTTTAATCACCATTCCATTGTAGTTGGGAACATTTACTAGTCAGATATAATTGTCCTGAGGAATCTCAAAACCCAGCAGTTGTTGGCACTTTTATCACATTCCATTGGAGTTGTAATACTTACTAGGCAGATATAGTATGACACATATCACCACAGATCCACCAGTTGTTGGCATTTTTATTATCCATTCCATTATAGTTGAATCTGATTACTAGTCATATATTATGTCCAGTTTATAGCACTACTTTAGTTATGCTTGTCTATGATCGAGATACTGTGCTCCAAGTCGTCCATAACCGCGGACACGGCTTTCAGAAAGTTTTACCCTGCAGGGGTGCACAAATAGCAACACACACTCGATCAACCTCGGAAAAACCAACTCAAAACCCAACGAGGCATTCACGATAAAGCGATCACAGGATTAAGAAATATTTCAGGGGGCCACCCCACGAAGCTACCCGCAACGAAGTTGGCCGGCTCCGGAACGGACCTAGGGTTTGTGTGGACGGCGGTAAACGACTGGGAACCCGAAAGTGTGACTGAGCTTGTCGATACAGCGAAAACGTGTCACGGTCCTAAACAGTACAGGTGCTCCACGCACAATCGTAAATAAAGCAGTAACATGCATAAGTACAGAATAGAAATAAAACCCCAAACTAGTTTGTGGCCCCAAGAAATAGAAATGAATCAAGCTCTGGCTCAGGGGGGTCCATAAGGCCTCCCGGATGTGGATAGTGCGAATAGTCAAGGAACAGGTATCAAGTACTCGGGTTCCTACGGGACACAGGTGCGCGTGGAAGAACCAAATAACATCTGTTGCCCACCGATGCATCTGCATTAGTTATATCTAGCAATTTAATAGTTGTATTTAAATTCATGATCATCTCCACCATTAAACATCTCCACCATTTCTCATGTGCCAACTTGCCATCAACGGTGGAACGACAACGACGCGAAGCAACACAGAAGCAAGCAACTACAACTCGCAAGGCCGACTATCTATCAAACAACAGGCAATAGGATGTGTCCATAGCAATATAGAGGCTGCAAGGGGTATAAATGGTGTACGAAAACTAAAGCATCGCGACACAGATAGCAATAGATCAACAGGGGGAAATAAAGACTATAAAAGCAAAATAGGTAGAAGGAGAAGAGATGCTCGCCTGGGAAACACTGCCGACGGATCATATCCGGAGAACTTGTTGACACTCGCATCAACTCATCGGCCTAATCCGCGAAGAAGCAAACACTAGAAGAAACACCGGATGCAATATTTAATACTACGGCAGAAGATCCGGCATGCTTATGATATGATGCAGATGCGGTGCAATTAGGCAGTATTAAGCGGAACCACGGTCCTGATAATTAATTAGACGGTTCAAGTTGTTTAGCACCCCCGCAATTTAAATGTTGTATTAACAGGGCGAAACATGGCATCGATTCGCTACACCAATTTAAATGGAGGCAATATAAGTCTAAAATAGCCCACATATGCGCTCCATATTTAATTATGAGGTGAATCGACTAAAATGCCCCCGAACCACAACATGTATGCGAGCCTGAACAAAATTAATATGCAACCATTATATATAGCATTAAAAAAAATAGGGATAGGTAGGGGTCACACACCTAGGGTCGAAGATCTTGGTTCGAAGGGGTTCGGGATCGGTCTCGCCGGGATCGGTCTTGCGGTCCGTGAAGGAGTACTTGTGGTTCTGTGAAGAAGAGCTTGGGTCGACACACGAGGGCGGACTTGGTTTCGGTACAATCTTCAGGTGGCATAGAGAAATCTTCATATGGTGGACATTACCACTATAACACCACCATGTCGTTAGCACATCAACTTCACAACCACGTACACCAGCTTCACACCACTTCATGTCTCCAATCTCCGGAGGTGCGTTTGGTTCCAAAAACTGAGACAGATACATGCACGGCACTCCACAGACATCACCATACCAAGGAACGAGCGAAAAGGGCCAGGCATGAGCATCTGACGAGGAGACCGGGACGAGCTCACAGATAGGAAGAGCATCTGGGACATGCGCACCATGCTGGGACTCCCAGCGGCGAGGTCGACAGGGGCGGCGAACGGAGGGCGACTTGTAGAGGCGCAAGGCAGCGGACGACGGCGACGTGCTCGATGGGAACGAGGACGACAGCGGCCAGGACAGAACCACGCAGGGCCGGGGGAGGACGGCGGTTGGCGGGGGTGGGCGCGAACGGAGAGCTTGAGGGCGAGGGACAGAGGGGATGGTCGCCAGTGAGGCGGGGACGCGCGACGGGGAAACGGCGAGGAGGTCGGGCGGAAGGACGGCGGCAAGCTCGCTGACGGGGTGGCAGAGCTTGAGGTGGACGCCGAGGGGCGCAGTGGCTCGGGTCCGGGCCGGGCTGTTGGGCCGCGTCGGCGGCACAGGGAGAAGAGCAGAGGCGGGCGAAGCTCGGCGGCGGGGTCGGCTCATGGACGAGGCGACGCAGGCCGAGGTAGGCGTGGTCGAGGGCCCTGCAGGGGCCGGAGGCGCCACGACGCGCGGCCGGGCTTCGGTGGCGGCCTACGGACGGGGTCGGCGCTGCAGGGTAGCAGAGGGGCGGCGGTTGGTCTCTGGGGTCGGCCGGGACGAGCGAGGGCGAGGCAGAGAGGCGACGAGCTCGCCGGAGGAGAGCTCGGTGCGGGGGAGATGGCGGCTGGTGGCGGCGAGGCGCTGTGGGGGGGAGGAAAACGATGGGGTAGGTGGAGAAGGAGACCGCGGTTGGTGGGAGGAGGTGGGAGAGCAGGCCAGGGGGTGGGGCTGGGGTTGCGTGTCTACGCGGGGAGTGGGACGACGGGCGGTGTGGGGCCGGTTTCCTGGCGCTATCGGGGTGGACGGGCGGTTCGTACGGGCAGGGGCGAGCGGGAGCATGCGGCAGGTGGGTGGGGATCAGCGTCCAGGTGGGTGGGAGTTGGTGGCTGGGCGGGAAAGAGGAGGAGGTGGGGCCAGGCGGGGTGAGGTGGAGGGCTGGGAGTGGCTGGGGTGATGTGGAGGGGGCAGGAGTGTGTGGAGGCGGCAGGGTAGGTGGTTGGTTGAGTGAGGGGTGTGTGTTGTGTGGATATGGGTTAGGGTAGGGCGTTTTAGATAGGGTTTGGGGGTGGCCGGCCGGGCTTTCGGGCCTGGCGGGCTGCCCCCTAAAAATAATATAATTATTTTATTTGACACAACAAGACTTTTAGAACTTGTTTTTAGACGAAACGAAATATTCCGGAGACCCGGTTTTTAAATTTGAATAAAGACGGGAATATTTAGAAAAACAAAACTAGGCGTTTCGAAATAGTTTTAGACAAATCCATGCAAGATGATGACGATGCTCAAATGCAATGTGGCATGATGACATGAGCATGTGGTCATGATGATGTGCAACACAAAAATATTGCGATTTTCTGGTAGTGGTTTTAGCGGGATGCCACATAGTGCTACTGTGTTTAGGGCATAAGGCCCTAATGTCATGATCCCCCCCCATGGTAACTTCGTATTAATAAAGCCCGTATGCATCATTTGGATGCAGAGCTAAGGAGGTTTAACATCGTTTAAAAAAATGAATGTAAAGGTGTAGCGACAGCAAAAGAATCTAATATATCCAGCTAACTCTAAGTACTAATCTGAATTGGGATCATGTACCGGATTGTACGGATGGACGATGAAGATTGTGAGTCCATTATGTAGTTTATTTATAAGTTTCTCGACTAAGGGGGCTCCTGAGAGTTGACTGAAACGTTTATTTGAGGCTCTGACTTGGAGTCCCTTGACTTTTGCACAAGAAACAACACTTGCATTATTGGTGTTACCTTAATCGGAGCGTGCGTCACGATAATAGAGAAGAAACATACTAGCTGTCTTGATCATGAGCGGTTAATATTAAAAACTGAGACCTAGTACTAGTAAAAAAATCTATGGTGTAACGTTCCTATCGGTACCAGAAGTAGTAGATTGTAAGGGACTATATTTTCCGTGCTGCATTATGTGCAATCATAGAAATAATTATAGGTGTACCTTAAAATAAAGACCTGTTCTTGTTAAAATACTAAGTTTCCTTTTGTTCAATGCCAGTTCGCTCATTAGAAACTCCAAATGACCTTATCATCTGGCTTAATTATGTCCCTCTGTCAGACGCGCAATGAACACGGAGTTGAGAGACATCAGTACCAGATTCCATATCTATATAAAACTCATGCACGACTCTGCGAAAGGGATGTTCTGAAATGAATCAGCAAAAGCTTGGCATGCCAAAGCTGACCAATCACGGCTTGTTAACGACAAGCAGGTGCAATGCTTCTTGGTTGTTGCTACTTGCTAGCATGGGTCGTGTAGTAATTCACTTGCTGTTCAGCTGATCTCAGTTCTGCCTTCTGTCCTTTTTTTTTGGAAACTGATGACATGACTCTTGAAACAGGCTTTCCCACCGCTTTGTATTAGTAATAAAGTCACAGCGGCCGAACTGTAATTAGTGGATTAACCACACATGGTAGGGCTTGTATTACTCGTGTATAAATAGGAGAATTACAAGTCCTATTCTTGTCGTATAAGACATTTACAAGATATGAACAGTTTCTATACAGAGATTGGAACACATAACCTAGTCCTATACAGACACGACTCTTTGTGAAAATGTCCACAAACTGGCGTCTTGCGTATGTTGAGATTGTCCCGAAAATCCAAGAAAATAGGAGATGACAATCTCTTTGTAAAAATGTCCACAAACTGTAACGAACTTGGTACATGAACAAACTTTCACCTCGCCAATTGCAGCTCGATCACGAACAAAATGTTACTCAATTACAACATGCTTTATACATTGATGATGGAGATGATCTGTGTCATGTAGACCGAGCTCAAATTATCATAGAACACCACTCTTGCACAAGATAGAGGTTGATGCAGTTCTTGGAGTAATTTATCGTACCGGCCATGTACTCAGCTTCTGCGCTTGACCGAGAGACGGCGTGCTATCGCTTAGCAGGCCGTGAGACCAAGTTAGATCCTAAGAAGACGTAGTAACCAGAGGTGGAGCGGCGAATGCCTGGATAACCAGCTCAATCAACATCAGAATAAGCAATCAATTTGTTGGAGGGATAACCAGCCCAACCAGCATCAGAACAAAGAGTTAGTCCATAATTTTTAGTCCCACGGATGTAGCGAAGAATATGTTTGACAAGGAGCAAATGATTGGCACAAGGATCATGCATATGTAAACAAATCTGTTGAACTACATATGAAATATCTAGACGGGTGAAGGTCAAATATTGTAACGCGCTAGCGATACTGCGATATTCCGAAGGATCATCAACAGGTTCACTAGATTTTGCCAACAGTTTTGAAGTGGTATCAATAGGTGTAGACAGATGTTTGCATTGTAACATACTAGTGCGTTCCAGAAGCTCCAAAGCATTTTTCTTGAGAGAGAATTAATCCATCCTTAGTACATTTAATAGCAACACCAAGAAAATAGTGTAATGTTGAACTCCGTGGTGAGAGATGTAATAAGACGCTGCAAAAGGGATGTAGAGGATGCTGTCAAAATGATGTCATCCACGTACAACAGAAGATAGATCATATTAGAACCACGGTTGTAGGCAAACAAGGAATTGTACGATTTGGATCCAACAAATCTCAAAGTAGTGTGGATGCAAAACACTGAAACCATGCCTGAGGTGCCTGTTTAAGACCGTAAAGTGACTTGTTGAGATGGCATAGACGATCAAGATGAAGAGGGTCAACAAAACTAGACGGTTGTCGAGCATAATATGTCTCCCTGTAGAGTGCCATGCAAAAAAAGCATTCTTCACATCAAGATGATGAATGGGCCGGTCACGTGCAATTCCAATTGACAAAACTGTACGAATTGTAGCTGGTTTGACCATTGGAATAAATGTCTCATCAAAATACACACATTCACGTTGTGTGAAACCTCACAAAATCCAGCACGCCTTATACCTATCCAGAGAACCATCTGATTTTAGTTTATGCTGAAATATCCACTTCCCTCTAACAATGTTAGCATTGCGAGGAGGGTCAACAAGATCACATGCCGTGTTGGAAATAAGTGCACTATACTTATCAACCATGGCAGCATGCCAATTAGGATCCCTTAAAGCATATCCACTCGGGGTCCCTAAAGGCCCCCCAAAGGCCTATGGGGTGTACCGGCGCCCAAAATGATGCCCAGCCGCGCCCCAAAATGTTTTTTGCACCGGTGTGGCCTGTTTAGTTATCCGGTGCCCCCCAGGCCGAACCCAATCCACGGGGGTGGGGGGAAGCGGGGGGTGGGATGGATCTAAGAACAACGCGGGTTAGTCTTGTCGGCGACACGCACCTACGAAGCCGCCCACATATCGCGTTCCCACCCACCCACCCCAGCGACCACCACTCGACGGCACTACCACCCCTCGTCGGCGTCTGTCATTCATCCCGGTAGAGCCGCCGCTGCAGCCACCGAGAATACTCTCCCAACCCTCCTGAGCCGCCCACACTCACTCCCTATCCGGCCCCACGCCCGCTGATGACCCACAAGTATAGGGGATGTATCGCAGTATTTTCGATAAGTAAGAGTGTCGAACTCAACGAGGAGCAGAAGGTGTTGGCTAGTGGTATGGATCAGGAATTCTCTACAAATACTTAGCAAACGGATTTTTAGGGGTTTTCGATAAAGCAAGTAAACAAAGTACGAGTAAATAAAAGACAGTAAGAATGAATGCAGCAAGTGGCCCAATCCTTTATGCAGCAAAGGACAAGCCGGTTGTATTTCTATAGATGACCAAACGTTCTCGTGGACACATGGGAATACTGTCAAGTGCTTTCGCTTCATATAGTCGATTAATCTTCTTCAGCTTGCTAAGTGTTGTGTGGGTGAACCTGTGCTAATGTACCGCCCCATCCAAGACTAATACATACTTGTGATTATACCCCTTGCAAACATCCGTAAGTACAAGAAAGTAATTAAGGTAAAACCTAACCACAGCTTTAAACTCTAAGACCCTTACGTCCCTTGTGCAATGGTTTCCTAACGGGGGTTCAGGTTTCTGTCACTCCGGCAACCCCTACGATTAGTAGCCAAATACACAATGCATTCCCCTAGACCCATATAGGTGAAGTGTCATGTAGTCGACGTTCACATGACACCACTAGAAGAAGAACACCACAACTTAAATAACAATCTATTGAATCTTTCTCAACACAACTCCACTACTAACAACAAGACTTCTCCCAATGCCTCAAGAACAAAACGAACTACTCACAAGACATCATATGGATCATGATCAGAGATAGAATAATGATGTATAACAATCTGAACATAAACAATAATTCAATGGTTCACTCAATAGCATCAACTACAAAGAGTAATCAACACCGGGAAAGTTTCCCCTATGAACTATAGCAAGATTCAACCAATTGTTACAGCAATATGGAGATGGTGATGAGGGTGCTGATGGTGATGATGATCCCGATGAAGTCCAGCTTGATGGTGGTGTTGATGGCGACGATCTCCCCTCTCCGGGAAGGAATTCCCCCGACAGAAATCTGTCTACCGGAGAGATCTTTCTCTCTCGGTGTTTTCCGCCCCGCAGAGGCGGTGGAATCTTTCTGTGGTCGCTCCCCGAGTCTTAGGGTTTCGGGAGGATGATATACGCTATAGGGGACAAGCTGGAGTGGGCCAGGGCGGCCACACCACCTCTAGGCGCGGCCTAGGCCTGCCCACGCCATGGGGTGGTGTGGGCCCCCTGTGGCCCACCTCCACTCCATCTTCTAGCATCCTTAGTCTTCTGGAAAAATAGGATTTTCCGTATATTTTCTCGTATTTTCTGATCTTCGCGAATTTTGCCTCCAAACAGCACCTTTTCCATCAGAATCCTGACTGCAACGGTCCATGCTCCAAAAGTCATCAACCATGCAAAAATAGATGAAATAACATAAGTACCACCTCTCAATACGAAATATATCAATGAATAATAGTGAATTAAGACATAGAATAGTGATGCAAAATGGACGTATCAACTCCCCCCAAGCTTAGACTTCGCTTGTCCCCAAGCGAAACTGAGCTCAATAAACATGACCTCAGGTTTATGGAGTGAAGAGTCGATAAAAGAATACGGACAAGAAGCATCACATTCATCAAATACATAGATCATAATAGAGGACAACTCACTATTATATAACTCAACTTGCAATGAGTAAAGGAAACACAATAAAGATACATAGAGTAAATCATAATTGGTAATGGCAAACTTAGCTCTTGGTCGGAGGATAGTTGATAATTTGCTGGAGTTCACAAATAGCTGGTTTTTCAATGATAGCTTTCAAAGTAGTAAACATCAAGATAAAAGCAATGTGCAAAACAAGGAACATAAGAGACATGATTGAATAAATCATCATATGAATGAATGAAACACATCAACTCAAAATACTTGATGAGATAGAAGGGAATAGGTTTACTGACTCAACTACAAAGTAAAAGAAAGGGCCCTTCGCAGAGGGAAGCAGGGATTGGAAGTCTCATAAAGAGCTCCCAAAAATTATGATACTTACTAGCTTTCAGCTCTCATTGCCCCTATCATAGGCATCTTTAGGTGATTAAGGTTAAAGTGACACAACTAAGAGGATATGCTTGACAAGTTATAAGTTGAAATCTCATGCCCCTTACTTATGAGTACCGATCCTCATGCTACTCAACTTCATTCACGAGCAAGCTCTTGTCATTGTAAATACATGTGTATCATTGAGAACCGCCAACGGGGTACCCCTTGCACATGACACAGGAGTTATCCCATAATCAAAATGACAAGGCAAGCAGACAGTGAGCATCTCAGCGATCTTTTTATTTGCTATTTGCATAGGTTTTTATTGAGGATACTTCATAGAATGCTCACTATAGTTATGCTGCAAGTTTCCACCATGATTAGGCATGGCTTAGGCTAGCGGCCCAGGCGTTTCTCTAACACACATATAAACTCCATGATCTTACAAGTTCCACTTTTATTTCACACCGCCGGGATCCATAAGCAAAAGAGCATGATATCAACTAGATACAAGTACCAATGAGGTGTTGAAAGCGGTCCCCATGATACATGGTTCGGCTAACTTCAACTCATAAAGCGCAAGCATATACGCAACAAAGAAGGACCCAATGGTTCAAGTTTATTAAATGCAAGAAAGTAAAGTGTGCCATCAAGTTCGTGAGAGCTTTAATCACTAATTTTCACATAACAAGTTTAATCTGGGAGGTAGATAAAACAAGAATTTACTTGGAATAGCAATAATGCTACTAGGTAGGTATGGTGGACACAAACGGCAAAAATTTTTGGTTTTAAAGGAGGTGGATGCACGAGAAGTATACCCTCTCAGTACAGGTTTTTGGCTAGCAAGGCTGGGTAGCAAGTATAAGAGTTGAAGGAAACAAACAAACATACAAGTGATAAAGACAAACATGCAATCTTCCTTGGAAGCACAAAAGATCTTAACTACAGAATACTAGACTTATGAGCAAATCAAGAAAGAAAGATGATGAAATTATTTTTCTCTAGAGTACTTCTATCTTTTTCTTTTCAACTCTCAAAAAGGTGTTGCTACTGACCGAGCCAGGTTTGCCAAAACCAACTAAATTAACTCAATGATCTTAGAGTGATACCAATACTAACAACAAGATCAATCATATAACCATGAATTGAAAACTAAAATAAGCTATGCAAAAGAGTGAATGATAGAACTTCTCATTAATATTCCATAATGGAAACTCACACCAAGGGATACATATCTAACGAGAGAGGGGACACTTCCATAATGCAAACATCCTACATAATAACTCCTCTATTCATGATATGACTCTACTAATAAGGTAAAAAGATAGAAGATAGTGATATGATACCGCGGCACTCCCCCAAGCTTGGAACAAACCAAGGGGATGCCAAACCTGATGAAGAATTATTCCTTAGGTGGTGGTGGTATCTTCTCATCTTTGTCCGCCTTCCAGGGTAAAGGCTTCCCATCAACAAAGGACATCGTGGTTTCCAACATCCTGAAACTTGTAGCAGCACTTATGCGTTTAAATCTAGCCTCATACTCACAGTTTTGATTTTGAACGTCATAGAACTGTGCTTGCAGTTCGTTGGTTGTTTGGCGGAGTGAGAAGACTTCGTCTTTGAGTTCAGCAGTCTCCTTTTGGTGCTCGGTGATGAGTTCAGAACAAATCTTATGGATGATATCCACTTCGCGCTCCGCCATCTTCCTGTACCTAAAGACTTCTTGCTCCAGTGCTTCCATCCTGTCCTCCAGACTTCCTTCACCTTTAAGGCCTTGAACCTCCTTAATCCGGACCTCCCCACCTTCGAGCAACAACTCCTTGGGATGAATCTTCAATTCTCTCATGTATGGGTTGATGATATCTTCTAAAGAATCTCCTTTGGATGATCCAGAGGAAGACATTGTGGCTCCAAATCTGGGATTCTACCTGGCAGAAATAGATTGGAACAAAAACATGATGAAAACACGATATACGAACCTCGGGGGATCCGGGGGGTTATATATTTCGAAGTTTCATATCAAAAGGAAGGTACTTGGAGGAAAACGGGTCAGAGGCGGAGTCCTGGGTGGCCTCACCACCTGGTGTCGCGACCAGGGGAGGGCCCGCGCCATGGGGTGGTGTGGGCCACCCCGGCTCCGGTTCCGTCCCTTTTTCGCTTCGAAACTTTCCTTATCGACTGAAAACTGCAAAAATATAGTTGTATTGTATTTTCACGGAACTTTTCTTACCAGAACTGTTACCTACATGAAAAACAGACTCTGTAGGTCTCTGAATTTGGTCCTCAATGAATTTCTCTAGAGTTATAACTTGAAAGGCATCAACATCTTCATTGTAAGAATCTCCAGCAATATAGTGTTTGAGTCGCTGTCCATTCACTACTTGTGTAGTTTTATCTTTAGAGAAGAAATTTTTATTGCTCCTGAACGGTATACTTCTTCAATGATGAAAGGTCCTTCCCATTTTGATAGTAGCTTACCTGGAAAAAATCTGAGACGAGACCTATACAATAGAACTTTCTCACCAACATGAAATTCTCTCTTAAGTATTCGCTTGTCATGCCATCTTTTAACTTTTTACTTAAAGAGCCTAGCATTCTCATAGGCTTCACTCCTCCATTCATCTAAAGAACTTAAGTCAAATAATCTTTTCTCACCAGCGAGCTTACAATCTCTATTTAGTTCTTTCACTGCCCAGTAAGCTTTGTGTTCTAATTCTAAGGGTAGGTGGCAAGCTTTCCCATAAACCATTTTATAAGGAGACATTCCCATAGGATTTTTGTAAGCAGTTCTATAAGCCCATAAAGCATCATTCAACTTCTTAGCCCAGTTTTTTCTAGACCTATTAACAGTCTTTTGCAAGATATATTTAATTTCTCTATTTGATAACTCTACTTGCCCGCTAGTTTGGGGGTGATAAGCTGAAGCAATTCTATGATTAACATCATACTTAGCGAGGGTCTTCCTAAAACCGCCATGAATGAAATGAGAACCCCCATCAGTCATGAGATACCTAGGCACTCCAAACCTAGGAAAGAAACGTCCTTAAGCATTTTTAGAGAGGTTTCCCCGTCAGCACTTTTCGTAGGAATGGCTTCTACCCACTTAGTAACATAATCAACGGCAACAAGAATATGAGTGTAACCCTTCAAAGGAGGGAAAGGACCCATAAAGTCGAATCCCCAACAATCAAAAGGTTCAATAACTAGAGAGTAGTTTATAGGCATTTTATTGCGTCTAGAAATATTACCAACAAGCTGACATTCATCACAAGATAAAACAAATTTTCTTGCATCTTTAAAAAGGGTAGGCCAGTAGAAACCTGATTGTAGTACCTTTTGTGCAGTTCTATCTCCTGCATGATGTCCTCCATAGGCGCTACCATGACATTTACGCAATATCTCTTTTTGTTCATATTCTGGAACACATCTTCGCATAATACCATCAACTCCTTCTTTGTATAAGTGTGGGTCATCCCAAAAATAATGCCTCAAATCATAAAAGAACTTTCTTCTTTGCTGAGCTGTAAAAGTTGGAGGCAAATACTTGGAGACAATAAAATTAGCATAATCAGCATACCAAGGGCTTCCTCGCGAGCACACCCCTACTACGGCTAACTGTTCATTTGGGAAACTATCATTAACAGGCATAGGATCAAAAGAGATGTTTTCCAAATGAGATAAATTATCAGCTACATGGTTTTCAGCACCCTTCCTGTCTACTATGTGTAGATCAAACTCTTGTAAAAGCAGTACCCATCTAATAAGTCTAGGCTTAGCGTCCTTCTTCGTCATAAGATATTTAATAGCAGCATGATCAGTATGAATGGTTACTTTTGAGTCCACAATATAGGGCCTAAACTTATCACAGGCAAAAACAACAGCTAGAAATTCCTTTTCAGTAGTAGCATAATTCCTTTGAGCAGCGTCTAGAGTCTTACTAGCATAATGAATAACGTTTAACTTTTTATCAATACGTTGCCCAAGGACAGCCCCTACAGCAAAATCACTAGCATCATACATTATTTCAAAGGGTAAACTCCAATCAGGTGGTTGAACAATAGGGGCTGTAGTTAAAGCCTTCTTAAGAGTTTCAAAAGCTTCCCTACAATCATCATCAAAAACAAAAGGTACATCTTTTTGAAGAAGATTAGTGAGAGGTTTTGATATCCTAGAGAAGTCTTTAATAAACCTCCTATAGAAACCAGCATGACCAAGGATACTACGAATACCTTTGATGTCTCTTGGACATGGCATCTTCTCAATTGCCTCAACCTTAGCTCTATCAACTTCTATGCCTCTTTCAGAAACTTTATGCCCAAGAACAATCCCTTCATTAACCATGAAGTGGCATTTCTCCCAATTAAGAACAAGATTAGTTTCTTCACATCTCTGCAAAACTTTATCAAGGTTGTGCAGACAATTATTAAAAGAAGTTCCATAGACAGAAAAGTCATCCATGAACACTTCTACAATATCCTCACAAAAACCATGAAAGATAGCAGACATGCACCTTTGGAAAGTAGCAGGAGCATTACATAAACCAAAAGGCATACGTCTATAAGCATAAGTTCCATAAGGGCAAGTAAAAGTAGTTTTTTCTTGATCTTGTTGTTTAACAGCAATTTGAGAGAAACTAGAATAACCATCAAGAAAACAAAAATGGGTCTTTTTAGACAACCTTTCCAACATTTGATCAATAAAAGGAAGCGGGTAGTGATATTTCTTAGTAACTTTATTGACTTTCCTAAAATCAATGCACATCCTATAGCCTACCACTGTTCTTTGAGGAATAAGCTCATCATTATCATTAGGGACAACGGTAATCCCTCCCTTTTTAGGAACACAATGAACAAGACTAACCCATTCACTATCAGCAATAGGGTAAATAATACCAGCATCAAGGAGTTTCAATACCTCATTCCTTACCACTTCCTTCATCCTAGGATTCAAAAACGTCGTTGGTGCTCCACTACCGGCTTCGCATCTGGTTCTATGTTGATAGAGTGCTGACATATAGTAGGTGAAATCCCTTTTAAAACATCCAGAGTAAAGCCCATAGCTCCTCGATGTTTCCTCAAAACTTCCAATAACCTTTCTTCTTCCTTCCCTGAAAGTTTAGCGCTAACAATAACATGATATATCTTTGTATCATCAATATAAGCATATTTAAGATCATCAGGGAGAGGTTTTAGATCGAAAACAGGATCCTTTTTAGGTGGCATCGTGGTACCCAAGTCTTCTACAGGCAAGTCGTGCTTAAGCATCATAGGTTGATCACGGAGAATCCTGTCAATCTCATTCCTTTCTTCCATGAAGATTTCACTTTCATGATCTTCCATAAATTGCTGCAAAGCATTGTTAGGAGCAAGAGAAATAGAAGCAAGTTGTTTAACCCTAAAATCCTCATTATGGGTTTCCTCTTCACAAGGTTCTTTAGCAAATTTCGAAAAATTAAACTCATAAGATTCCCCATCGAACTTAGTCAAGATTTTCTCCCTCTTGCAATCAATAATAGCTCCACAAGTACTTAAGAAAGGTCTATCAAAAATGATAGGGTAGGTTTTACTAGCAGCCGAACCAAGTACTAGAAAATCAGTAGGGTACTTAATCTTACCACAAAGAACTTCCACGTCTCATACAATACCAATTGGAGAGATGGTCTCTCTATTAGCAAGGTGAATAACCACATCAATCTATTCCAACTCGCAAGGACTGATTTCATGCATAATTTCTCTGTAAAGCTCATAAGGAATGGCACTAGAACTTGCACCAATATCACATAAACCATAATAACAATGATCACCAATTCTAACAGAAAGCACAGGAACACTAGCCTTTTTAGTTCTATTGGGATGCGAAACAATATTAGAAGCATCCTCACAAAAGACTATGTGCCCATCTTCTACGCTTTTAGTGACAAGGTCTTTCACAATTGCTACCACAGGTTCAATGTTTATTTGTTCATCAGGTTTTATAGTTCTTTTTTCACTTTTGGTGATGACATTAGTTATCATAGGATGGTCCTTTACCTTTTCAGGGAAGGGAATCTTCTCGATATAAGGTTCGGGTAAGATGGGATCAATAATGCAATACTCAACACTTCCAATAGGAGCATAGTCAACAATATCTTTGTAAGGTGCATGGTATTTGTTCCATCCCTTTTTTGGAATTTTGATATAGGAAGCAAAAGCTCTAAAGCAATTCGTAATAACTTGCAAATCAAGACCATAAATATTACTAATATTTTGAAAGTCATCTGTTCCCATAAAAGATTCAATGCATTCATAATCATACCTGACTTTCTACCTTTGTCCTTCTCCCAAGCTTCAGCATTGTCTTGAATACGGTCCAGAAGATCCCATTTAGCTTCTTCTTCCATATGAGTGAATGATCCAGCATAAGAAGCATCTAATAAATCCTTGTCATGTAGAGGGAGCCTTGCATAAAAGTTGTTCATAATAATATTGTTGGGGAGCTCATGAATGGGACATTTGAGCATTAGTAACTTCAATCTCCCCCAAGCTTGAGTTGTACTCTCTCCACCAAGAGGCCAAAAGTTGTATATTTGATTCCGATCTTTATGAATCTCACTAGGAGGATAAAACTTTGAATAAAAGAGAGGCACTATTTCCTCCCATTCTAGAGCTTGACCATTCTTCAGCAGCTTATACCATTCCTTAGCTCTTCCTTTCAGTGATAATGAGAATAACTTCTTCCTAACTTGATCTGTAGTAATACCTGCACACTTGAACAACCCGCATAATTCGTGTATAAAGAGTAAATGATCAACGGGATGGACAGTTCCATCCCCAACATAGTAGTTATCCATAACACGATAAATAATTCTTGTAGGTATTTTGAAAACATCTTTCAGCAGGTGGTGGCTTATCTACTACCTTAGCAGTGGCAGTAGCATTACCAAATAAGAAACTCAGCGAATTATCCATAACAAAAATAAAGCAACTAGCAGAAGTAAACAATACTCACAGTAGAAGTTTCCTTTACCAGTTCTACTCTCCAATAGCGCTTCACTCCCCGGCAATGGTGCCAGAAAATAGTCTTGATGACCCATAAGTATAGGAGGTGTATCGCAGTATTTTCGATAAGTAAGAGTGTCGAACCCAACGAGGAGCAGAAGGTGCTGGCTAGTGGTATGGATCAGGAATTCTCTGCAAATACTTAGCAAATGGATTTGTAGGGGTTTTTGATAAAGCAAGTAAACAAAGTACGAGTAAATAAAAGACAGTAAGAATGAATGCAGCAAGTGGCCCAATCCTTTATGCAGCAAAGGACAAGCCGGTTGTATTTCTATAGATGACCAAACGTTCTCGAGGACACATGGGAAGACTATCAAGTGCTTTCACTTCATATAGTCGATTAATCTTCTTCAGCTTGCTAAGTGTTGTGTGGGTGAACCTGTGCTAATGTACCGCCCCATCCAAGACTAATACATACTTGTGATTATACCCCTTGCAAACATCCGTAAGTACAAGAAAGTAATTAAGGTAAAACCTAACCACAGCTTTAAACTCTAAGACCCTTACGTCCCTTGTGCAATGGTTTCCTAACGGGGGTTCAGGTTTCTGTCACTCCGGCAACCCCTACGATTAGTAGCCAAATACACAATGCATTCCCCTAGGCCCATATAGGTGAAGTGTCATGTAGTCGATGTTCACATGACACCACTAGAAGAAGTACACCACAACTTAAATAACAATCTATTGAATCTTTCTCAACACAACTCCACTACTAACAACAAGACTTCTCCCAATGCCTCAAGAACAAAACGAACTACTCACAAGACATCATATGGATCATGATCAGAGATGGAATAATGATGTATAACAATCTGAACATAAACAATAATTCAATGGTTCACTCAATAGCATCAACTACAAAGAGTAATCAACACCGGGAAAGTTTCCCCTACGAACTATAGCAAGATTCAACCAATTGTTACAGCAATATGGAGATGGTGATGAGGGTGCTGATGGTGATGATGGTGGTGATGATGGTGATGATGATCCGATGAAGTCTAGCTTGATGGTGGTGTTGATGGCGACGATCTCCCCTCTCCGGGAAGGAATTCCCCCGACAGAAATCTGTCTGCCGGAGAGATCTTTCTCTCTCGGTGTTTTCCGCCCCGCAGAGGTGGCGGAATCTTTCTGTGGTCGCTCCCCGAGTCTTAGGGTTTCGTGGGGATGATATACGCTAGAGGGGAGAAACTGGAGTGGGCCAGGGCAGCCACACCACCTCCAGGCGTGGCCTAGGCCTGCCCGCGCCATGGGGTGGTGTGGGCCCCCTGTGGCCCACCTCCACTCCATCTTCTGGCATCCTTAGTCTTCTGGAAAAATAGGATTTTCCTTATATTTTCCCGGATTTTCTGATCTTCATGAATTTTGCCTCCAAACAGCACCTTTTCCATCAGAATCCTGACTACAGCGGTCCATGCTCCAAAAGTCATCAACCATGCAAAAATAGATGAAATAACATAAGTATCACCTCTCAATACGAAATATATCAATGAATAATAGTGAATTAAGACATAGAATAGTGATGCAAAATGGACGTATCACCCGCCGGTAGCTCCAAGCCCGCCGCACAACCGCCATTCCTATAAGGTGTTCGGCGGTTTGCCGAAGGCATGGACTCTGACGAGGAAGAGATGTTGTCCACTCTGATGGACGATGAAGTCGCCGTTGTTGCTGGCATCCGAGAAAGCGTCAGCGACGATGATCATCTCACAATCGTCACATCCTTCCTGGGCATGATCGTCGGCGCCGATGAGAACCGCTTGCTGGGGGTTCGAAGCCTGTGCGATGCAAGAGCAAACCGAGGCAGAGGATGGAAGGCTACTTCATTCTCTACGCTGACTACTTCGTCGACGACCCATTGCACGGCGACGTCACATTTTGGCGATGTTTCAAAAAGTGCCGGAAGCTTTTCCTGAAGATTGTCGAGGAATTAAGAGAGTTCGACGACTACTTCAAACTGAAGAGAGATGACATCGGCACGCTTGGTTTCTCCATAATAAAAAATGCATAGTTTCTCTCCGGATGCTTGCATATGGAATTCCTAGAGACACACAGGACGACTACCTCCGTATGGCGGAGTCCATAGCCATCGACTGCATGTACAAATTTTGTAGGGCTATTGTGGCAGTGTATGGAAAGAAATACCTGAGAACACCCAATGCAGAAGACACAGCTCGGATCTTGGAACATAATGCTGCAAGGGGTTTTCCAGGAATGCTTGGAAGCATTGACTGTATGCATTGGGTTTGGAAGAACTGTCCATTCGTGCACCAGGGCATGTACAAAGGTCACAAAGGATCTTGCACTGTGGTGCTTGAGGCTGTGGCAGATTAGGATCTATGGATTTGGCATGCTTTCTGGCAAGATCACACAATGACATCAATGTGTTGTAGTGTTCAAATGTGTTTGCCAAGCTTGTTGAAGGAAGAGCTCCTCCAGTGCAGTTTGAGATCAATGGTCACTAGTATGACAAGGGCTACTACTTCGCAAATGGCATCTACCCAAGATGGTCAACATTTGTGAAAACAATCTCAAACCCTGTGCTTGGAGGAAAGAAAGTTTGGTTTTCCCAACAGTAGGAGGCTTGCATGAAGGATGTGGATAGGGCATTCAGTATGCTGCAAGCTCGATTTGCCATTGTCAGGTACCCCTACCCTTACCTGGTCGAAAGATCAGATGTGGGAGATCATGACTTCCTGTGTGATCTTGCACAACATGATCATCAAGAGCGAGCGGGAGACTCCAGTGTTTGACACTGAACTGTATTTTCGCCAAGGACCTCTTGCAGATATTGACCACTAAGTGTCACCTATGTTTGATACTTTTCTTGCTAGGCGGCAGGAAGTTCGAGACACAAATACTCATAGGCAACTACAAGATGATCTGGTGGAGCATTTGTGGTGGCTCAAAGGATCCAACTAGTTTGTTTATTTGTTTGCTATGATGAACATTTTGAATTGTTTGTTTAATTTCATGAACTTGTAATAAATCTGAATGTTCAATTATTTATTTACTATATTGAACTTGTTTAAATTACTTGTTGATTTGATAGAACAAAACTTATTGATTTGATAAAAACTTGTTGATATTTTTTGTATGGGGGCACGGCTAGGAGCTAGCGCCCCCTCCCCAAATCATGAACCAATCTGGCACTCCCCATACGGTCCAAAATCGGACGGCGATGGACGTCGTATGGAGGGACGAGTGGAGATGATCTTAGAGCTTCACGGTATATATTTGGGAAAGGAGACAAGCCATTAATGTGAAGATCAAAAAAAATCTTAGGGCGTAAAATCCTAGACTTGACAGGAGTCTGCATGGTGTGTATTGGAACAGTCTAAAATGATGGTTGTGTTGAGGTGGAAGGTTCTACCAGGGCAGCCTGCCAAAGAGCCACGACAGTCTGCCGAGAAGCCACGACAGCCTGACGCGGGGGCACGACAGCATGTCAGGCAAGCATGGCAGGGAGTCCAAAGACCCAGGGGAGCCTGCCGTGGAGTCGTGCAGTGAAGCAGCTGGAGAGCCCAGCGGTGTGACTGTCGGCGAGACAGTCGGTGATCCCGACGACCATGGTGCTGGTGATTCTGCTATAACCAATGGACCAGTCGGTGGTGTGTCATCATCCTGCAAAAAATCACAAGAAAAATATTGAGAGGTTGATGGAGAAGAAAATAGGAATGTGGACTCATTGAAAAAACAATGTGTTAGGAGATTATGATTTTTTGAGACGAGCAATCCAAACACCGATACCCTTTGTGGTTGGAGGGATACCCAGGAAACACACATGTCACGGATCGAGACGCAAGCTTGTGCGCAGCTATGGAGGAGGTATTAGGGTAACATGAACAACCAAAAACTCAGAGATCGACATAGGAAGGGTGACGACCATGAAGAGATTTATACGGGATCTTATTTTCTATGGCGGTGAACGGAAGCCGATTAAGTACTACGGCAGCGGTATGCAAAGATTTCCAATATTTAGGAGGCATGCTAGCTTGAAAAACAAGACTATGAACCATGTTGTTGAGAGTGTGAAGGATGTGTTTGGCCTTGTTTTTTTTTGCGATGTATATGGACATGAGTAGCGGAGTGCGACCCCATGTGTTTGAGAAAAAACGGTTAGGTTGAAATTATCGAACTCTCGACCATTGTTGCGTTGAATATCCTGCACACGAAGATTAAATTAAGTTTGAGCATAAGCATGGAACGAGGAAGAGGTGTTGAAACGTTTCAGAATTAGTTCAGAGGGATACACCCAAACAAAGTGAGTATAATCATTAAGAACAATAAGATAATATTTGAAATCAGGAACACTCTCAACTAGTGAGGTTTATAAATCATAATGAACAAATTGGAACGTACGAGAAGTTACACTAGATGATAAACTAAAAGGAAGACAAACATGATGTCCTAATTGACAAGCTTGACAAAGACTTGATTTATTTTTAATCCAACTACAAGGTATAACGGAAGAATGAGCAAGAGCCTCTGTGACATTATGATCGGGGTGTCCAAGATGACAGTCACAAAGGTAGGGGTCGATGGCGACCTAGGATTGAGGAAGAACCGAGAGTGGACCGCCATGGAGGGTGTAGTGAGGGCCCGAACTATTGGATCTATGAATTTTGGTCCTAGTTGGGTAGTCCTTCATAGAAAAACCAGAGGGATCAAATTCAATAGATACAGAATTGCCATTGCTAAGATGTCGAATAGAAATAGGATTTTTAACTATATGTGGGGGAACCAAAACATTGCGGAGATGTAGTGGTTGCGAGAATACAAGGAGTTGAGGAAGCAATCATATGTTGAACACTAAAACACGACAAAATCTGTAGAACGTGTTAAAAATGCCACCAAACACCCCTAGCGAATCGCCGAGAAGAATCTTGGGAGACATGTCGTCGCGCCAGAGAAACACCCCTACTCAACAACGACGCCCTCAAGAGGAGCACCACCATCGTTGCTTACCTGCTCTCTGACCCGACAGTGGAGCTCAAAGGGGGAGAAGGGAAATGGTGGATTTCGAAATGGGGGTGAGAGTGGGGGTAGAAATAGAGAAAGGGTTTCGGCAGGAGGTGACGGACTCCTTCCTGCCCCCCAGCCCCCCCCCCTCCCTTTCCCTTTTCGCTGCAGCGCGTACGTTCTCACGCAATCTCCGTATGTGAACGCACTCGTGTAAGGAATCTCCCTTTTGCATCAGGGAGCGCACGGTGTGGGTGGCTAGCTAGAAACGACCGAATCGGCGGTTTCTATCGGGTCTGATCCGGAGGTGCTTTCAGGTTCGTGCAGGCCACAACTTGAAGACGGCGCATGCAACCAACGCGTCCGATTTCATTGTCAACGGGCCTGCCCGAGCTCAAACGTTCTACCAAACACGCCCATAGTGTGGAAAGGGCAGATCAACATGGACACACTTTTGTTATGGAAAATGACAGGTGTTGTTCCAACGGTTTGCTTCGGCCATACTATGCATATATGCAGGGGATTAAGAGAGCTGCTACACTTACGACAAACTTTGTTGTACGATGCAGAAACATGGCCGTTGATTGCACACCAGGTGAAACATCCACGCGGTCTACGGTCTTGTCGTACCAAATTCGTAGGTATTTAGTCGTACGTGAAAGAATTCCGGGGGATTAATTGTAAGTTGTCCCAGCTGGAGAGGGTTTCTTTATTGTGCATTATGTACGGGTTTGTCAACGCTGCCGGCCATCACTGTTGCAAGTCCATTGAACCGAACTGACCAAGCTCTTCTCGTTGGTTGGTTGGTTCCGGTGACACGGAGAATATCTAGTGGATTAATCTGTTGTCAGGTGAGCTTATATTTAATAAATGTCATCTTAAATTGCTGTATCAAATTACGGCGTGCGTGGTGATTTCATCTTTGGTGACAGCAGCCTGTTGACTTCTTAATTTCTGCTTTATTACTTCTGACAGCAGACAATAGTAGTAATCTTTGCTTTATTACTTCAATCCGATATATCAATTTTAGCCACCACTTGTGCGCATTGTCTTTTTTATCGTGTAACCAAACCAAACGATCCGGGCGTCCAACCATCAACAATTACATTTCGAACAGTTTGATGACTGTTCATCCCCACCTCCTTCTCTATGCTCCTCACAAATCAGGCATATCTGCAATTCTCTCATGTCGGACTGCCCACCGCTCTGGAGCCATGCCTCAAGAACGCGATTTGGGAGTTGTCCTTGCCGAAACGCCGCCAACCACATGATCTTCCGTCGTCTGCTCCTTGCCATCTACACAGCCAAAGAGAAAAACCTAGAAAGGAACATAAGAAGGAAAACTAAACAATACATTTTTCGGTCATGTCGATGCCTTGTCAATAAAATGGCGCAGTCAACAACATCGTCTTTCCAAGACCCTTTATGTGGATTTACTCTAAGGTAAGTCCATCCATCTTGTCCCAGCTAATTTTGTTACTCCAGTGAAGGAAGGAGAACGCAGATCCTCCAGACACTATGTGTCTAGCAAAAAATTACAATGATTAGTTGATATATGTTGAATTATGAGCAAACTGGATTTTGGCATAGTGAAATGGTAATGTACCGGCACTGAGGTGGCCACAACTCACATAAGTTGTTTCCAAAAATCCTATATAACGGCATTGGGATGGTTACAACTAACACAAGTTGCTTCCAAAACCCTTTAATGACCCGTTGAAGGGCACGTGTCATCGAAGGCTTGGAGATGAGCAAGCATGTCGTGGCACCTGGCTTTCTTGTACGGTATCATTGAAATATAATACCGTCACCGATGGGTCATCCAAGGCTTGGAGATGAGCATGCATGTCGTCCCGCCTAGCTTTCTTGTACGGTGTCTCCCAAATATGATATCATTACCGATATGATATTTAGGTCACGTTGTACAAGACATTCCTAATTTAAACAAGTACAACCTACTACGCTCTTCTTTATGTGATGATAGATAATAATTCTGCATATACTGCAGAAAAGTACCAATATGATAATGTAAACAGAACATAATGCTAAACTAAATAAATTGACATCGCATGAATATACCTAGAAATTACAATAAAAGACAGAGGATTTCAAAATAATTATTGAATCGATCTACGTAAAATAAATTCGGTGCATCTGCACGATTAAGTTGTGCAAATTATGTACAAAGCTTCTACATGAGAATGTAAACATAATTGGAGGATATGGCGAGGGATATTTTTGCCCGACTTGGGTGGCAGCATGATCTGAGAATTGAGCTTCCATCTTCCTAGACATCCGGAAAGACATACTTTGTTGTAACGATTGCCTAGTTTTATTTCCTAGTTTCATGATCGGTTTGTCGGTTGTGTGCATCTTGGTTATGTAGAGGCAAGGTGTAAAGATTACTACTCGTAATAAAGCGCCCATTTCCAAAAAAAAGTAAACACAACAAAATGCTAAACTAAATATATCTAGTTCAAAGGATTAGATATCATGACCCATGGTGCAATGACCGAGTGTGAAGAGAGCTAACTCATGGCTGCGAGGACGTCGTGAGGTTCATATAGTTAACTCTGAGATCGATTTGAACTTGCCATGGTGGAGAGCTCACGGCTCAGGGTGCGAGGACTATCACTCACTTCACTAGATGAACTCCTGAAACAATTACAAAACCCTTCTTGTAGAATGCACCGAAATAGACTTATATTTTGAAATGGCTTTCAACTTAGGAACATGGAGTACTTAGGTTGAAAGATTAAATGACGATTGAATTAAAGTGCAACAAGAATCTACCTAGACCAGATATATAATATTGATTGGTCACTAATAATACCAAAAACAGTAACATGTTAATTATATATTATAAAAACAAAAAAAACATGATTTGAAACAAGATAAATACCAGGATGATATGGGGGAAGTCAAAACAAACTCATTCTGAAATACACTTCGTCTTTCTCAACCGGATAATGGTCGTGAACAAAGTGAGGGGATGGATGATGCTTGCAAGTGCACACGATTGTTGTAGTTACGGGGGCTGATGAAAATATAAACATTATTGACACCATGAGGAACTCTAAGTGATCTATTCGTATGATAGTCATATCAGCAGACTGAATTTCGGATGGACATATATCATTACGAATTTCCCCATATAAAGATTAATGAATAAAACTAATAGCAGAGCCAACATCACATAAACCATGGTAGATACTTCTCCAAAAGAACATGGCAACATGGGTTTACCAACATCCTTACTTTTAGTCTTACCTTCAACATGATGTGAGGCCTCTTTCTCAAGTGCAACTATGTTGTCACTCACTAGAAAAAAAATTATCTTTAGTGACGATTTCTCCGCTGACTGTGGTGGAATGTACCACTTCTACCACGTTTTTGGTCGATTTCGTGGTAGATGTGCAACACTTTTTTGTTTTGGTGGCGCCTGTTCTACCACGGATTTGGGCAAAACATGGTAGACACTTGGCTGACGCATGGTAGATGTCGAGTTTTCGATTTTCCATGCAAATTTGACTCTGGCACCGTTTACTGTACATTCATGTTCCTACTATTTTATGGAACAATTTCTATTACAAAAAACATACACGAGATATAACTTACATGAAATATTCGCATGGTAATAAACTATACTAGGAAGAAAAAGGTAAATTCTGTATGGCTTATAATTTGTGTAGTTAGAATAATTGTGGGTTGGTGCGGATTAGAGATATTTCTTTGGCGACTAAAATAAAGACATAGGGAAACATGATAAACTATTATATATTCACATAAAAATTGCAAAGAAGGAAATTTTGGTTTTGTGATCCAAGCAGGGCATAGAATACAAACATAACAAGTCATAATAAAAAGAGATTTGCCTAATCTTCTTCCCATGAAAAATAGGGCACCAATAAAACCGTTGGATGTGTAGCACCATTCGACATTTCATTATATACCGTCACGCCCTATATAGATCCTTCATGCCCTTCTGCTCCCTAACCCTACCTCATCCTCTGTCGCCGTCCCACCTCCATGGCTACTAATTCCTATAGCTAGTTCTTGTTGTCATATACCCCTCCAATGACTACAATGAATGTGGTGTTGTGTTATGCTGATAATCGCACCTTGGAGTGTGCATGAGCTGGATAGCGCACCAGATCCATGCCATAGACCCACCATTCTGTTGAAACGATGTTGCGTCCACCAAACGTTGCCCCTTTGGGTGTATCCGAGTATGTTCTATTCAGATGGCCAGTGATCGTCGCTTGCAACTACGAACTTTGTTGCCCTGCAAGCTTTATGTTACAAAACTTGGGCTTGCAAGAGAGGGCATGACTTTTCGCAACTTTGATAGGTCTTTGTAAGAGATGTTCATGGTGGACATGGTACGAGCGCTCAGAGCCTTTTATGTTCCAAAACTCAAGCACTCTAAAGCTAGTTTTTTAGCTCTGCTGCTTAATTTTGCACTGGGTGAATGAATGATGCTTTCAGCTACTCATAGACTGTTCTTCTCTTGTAGTGACTGATAAGTTTTAAGCTTCCTTGTTACATCAACCTGTAGAACAGAAGTTTTATGGACCTTTCTGAGCTTCCGCTTTTACGAGGTGTGCTGTGATCATCTGCTAGAACACCTTCGAGATGTGATGTTACTCTTTCTAGTTCGGTGTTCCTACTCGTTCTTGAATAATACACACTCCTTTGTTTCCAACTGATACGAATGCGGTTTTTTGTCGTCGTGCTTCTTTATGTTCACAGCTTCATGTGAAAGAATGTAACTTGCACGATGTGGCCGTGATTATCTGTAAGGTTGTACTACCATTAAGTTGGTTTCAACTTTGACCCCACGCTCAGATTCCTCAGGAAAGAGGCACCATGTAGACTGATGGCAGCCAGCACATCCCCAGCTTCAGATTCCCTGCCTGAATGCTCATACAGATGAAACGCAGCACTCAGGATGAAGCTGTCAGGTTTCAGCGATCCGCATGCCGTCTCGAAGAACGATATGCCTTCGTCGACGCGGCCATGCTCCAGGTATGCCCTCATCATGGCCCTGCAACAGGCCAAGTCAGCAGCCACACCAATATCCTGCATCTGGCTGCAGATCTTCCTGGCTTCGTCGATCTGGCCTACTTTCAGAAATGCCAAAATGAGGTGGTTGAAGTGAAGGCTAGAAGGGGCTATGTCGCTTCTCCACATCGTCTGGATGGCTTCCTCTGCTTTGGAGTAGCATCTGCCTTCTGTGTATGCTCTGATCAGTGCGAGATACGTAAGCGAGTCGGGAACGTGGCCGCGTGACCGCATCTCCTCGAATGTAGTCTCTGCCTCCTCATGCAGCCCCGAAGCGGCGTAGGCATTGATCATGGAGTTGAAACTGATCTGCACGTTGCAAAGTAAGTTAGGTCCCAACCAGTGGCATTGGTCAACCTCGAGGCTGATAGAGGTAGTTTCAGAAGTCAAACGCTGGTGAAAGCATACCTTTTCAGGCATGATACCATGTTCCTTCATTCTATTGAATAGAAAAGACGCCTCATGATGCCTCCCTGCAGAAATTGAACTTCAGAGACTCAGAACTGAATAGTATGACCAAGAGTAGGGGGAAAACACTCCTTGAACGCAGAAAAATGAATCCTTCTTTGCTTCTTCTACTACACAAGGCAGGAGAAACTTACCAGCCTTTCCATACAAGTTAATCATGTTTGTGTATATCTTCTCATCGATCGGTAAGCCTAGCTCTTGCGCAGCAGTAAACATGTCAGTAGCCTTGTCCAGCTTTCCTCCTAGGCCATAAACACTGTACCAGAAAACTGAAGCTAATGACAAAGTGGTCTCAAAACAACTGTAAAAAGGATAAACAAATTGCAGACTTCCAGCTACCCTTTTCATATGTTTTATGAAGAATATCTACCTTATCATGATATTGAATGTCTGCAAGGACCGAGGAACCCCAGAGGATATCATGCGATCATATATGCTGACAGCTGAGTATAGTTTGCCTGCTTGGGAACTAAAGCTGAGGCAGTTAGCCATGGAACCCTTGGACCTGAAGAGTTTGCTTGTCTATCTAATGGAGAGGAGAAGATGTTATCCAGACCTGACTCCAGCATCGATTTCATGAAAGTATTGTACACAACGGTATCAAGCTGAACTTCACCATGGAAACAACCCTGTATGACGTCCTCTGCCTCCTGAAACTTCCCTGGGAGTCATTTCACTATGTGAGTATACACATTAATAGAATGCCTCACCAAACTTACTACACAAGAATTTATGGTATTTTTGGTTATTTGTTAAGCACCAAAGTTAAACAGCCACCATATCAGCTAATGGGAAATACATAATATAGCAGTTGATGAAACGCTTACCATGCTTCGTCAGGTGAGTGACAAGTATGCTAATTGTCACAGCATCCCTGGTATGGCCTTGATCAACCATTTCCGTAAAAAGATGATATGCCTCCTCAGTCTTGCCGCATTTACATAATGCATCAACCATGGCATTGTAGACAGGCCCTCCTACTGGAAACGATGCTGATGCTGACTTAAAGAGTAATTGTGCTTGCTGTAACTTTTGTTCCTGGCCATATTGGACAATCAAAGTAGCTGTTGCAGAGTCTTCAGGCTTGAGTCCCAGTTCAGTCAGTTGCTCATGAAGGAATCTTGCCTCGTCAGTACTTCCTGCAGCAGAACACATTTATAAACAAACAGTAAGAGAAGTATGCTTAGGCATGAACATCATGTTTTTCAGTGTGTGCTCACCTTCCCTAGAAAATTTTCTGATCAATTGGCACGCAATGGACGAACCCCCAGGTGTGTCCAGCAAGGATTTCAACGTTGTGCAGAGTGCTGAACTGCCGGTCCGACAGTCTAGCGCCTTGGACGAACTATGTTCTTCCTGAATCACACTAATCCTATTTCTAGCATACATCTCAATAATAGAAACCAGTGTTGAATTCTTCATCTTAACTCCATTACTATGCATGTCATTCAGTATCTTATCCGCATCCGTGATCATCCCGCTTTTGCAGCAAACTTCCATCACAGTGGTACAGAGGCCCTCATCAAGCTGGACATCTTCTTTTCTCATTTTCAGAATGAGTGCACTGGCCTTCTCTAGCTGGCCCAGCTTGACATATAACCTGAGGAGGTCATTGCAACAGAACACATCAGGGAGGCCATATTTCGACAGAAGTCTGAAGGTATCTTCAGCAGCAGCTATGTCTTCCTTCGCGACATGGCACCGGAGAAGAGCGCTGTGAGAAAACAGCGACGGCTTCACACTCCTCGACCGCATAGAATCCAAAACCTGCAGTGCCCTATCATAGTTCCCAGCATTCATGTGAACTTGAGCCATTGCCACATAAGTCTGCTCATCACTCAGAAGACCGGCCCTGTCGATCTCCTCGAAGGTGCGCTGTGCATCCTCGTAAAGCCCGGTCTTACCATATATCCTGATAAGGATCCCATATATGACCTCATCAAGGACAATCTTGCGCCGCTCCATCTCCGAGAAGAGAGCGAGCGCCTTCGAGTAGTCCTCATTCTTGTCATAGAGTGCCAGGAGAGATGCACAGGTGTAGTTGCTGGGGACAATGCCGTGATCCCTCATCTCCTCATAGAGCCCCACTGCCTGCTCCCTTCTGCCATGTCTGGCACTCAAGCTGATCAGACCGCTGTACGTCGCCTCCTCAGGAACAAACCGGGACCTCCTCATCTTCGTCAACACATCCATGGCCTCCTCCAAGAGACCCTCCTTGACAAATGAGCCGATCACAACAGTGTAGGTGAACTGGTTGGGCACCACATTGGCTTCTTCCACCATCTGGTTCCAGAGGTGGATCACCTTGCCATGGAGCCTGTGCTTCTGCAGGGAGGAGAGCATGAAGTTGAAGGCGGCGACAGGCGGTGACACGCCACGCCTGCGTGTGGCGGCGTAGAAGAGCATCATGTCGCCGTGCCTGCCCCGGCGCGCGTATGCGCACAGCAGGGTGCCGCACGCCACCGCGTCCGGCTCCACGCCGGCCTCCAGCATCTCGAGGAATGCCTCCTCGGCGAGGTCCATCTTCCCCGTCTGCCCGTACAGCCTGAGGAGGATGGTGTAGGCCACCACGCTGGGCTCGTAGCACAGCTGCATTGATGAACCGGGTCCATATCATCAGGATTCAGAATGGATTGTTTTGGGGAAATTTGACAAGGATTCAACACCAAAACGTTGCAGGTGGATCAAGAACATCGCATCGGGACGGATTAATTAGGCAAAATATGGGGGGAAATTTCGGCTCAGAGGCTACGATCTGTTGGGGCATTTGATCTGTACCTGGAGCTTCATCCAGGAGAAGAACTCCTGGCCCTGGCGCCACCCGCGCTGCTCGCGGAGCACGACGCACATCTCGCGGAAGGTGAGCTTGGAGACGAAGGATGCCATGGCCTCGCGCATGGACCCTGGCGGGCGCGACGCCGTGGCCCGAGCGGCGCGGACGGCGGCGACGACGTGGCGGCCGTGCACGTGTCCGGCGCGGTCGTCCTCGATGTACCGGGCCATCTGGCCCTCGGTGCGGCGCACCCATCGGGGCGTCTCGGCTCCGGCGCCCTGGCCACGGCGCTGTAGGCGGAGGCGCCGCGCCTCGTCGTGGAGGAGCCGCCGGTACGGCTGCGGGCGGCGCCCCCGCGAGGAGGATGGGGAGGGTGCGCCGGAGGAGAGCGACCAGGGAGCTGCGCCGCCGTATTCTTCGTCTTCTTCACGGGAGGAGCAAGTGACGGAGATGGCGGCGGCGGCCAGTGGAGTGTGAGGAGCAGAAGCCATCGCCATGGACGCGGGAAACTGAACGGATATACGTCCGAGATAAGGTTACAGCAGATTTTTCTTCTTTTACCAGGTGTGGGTCCCACCTGTCAGACATAGATGACTCGAAACAACAAAATGTATGTACTGTAGTAAAATTTATCAAAACTTTACCAAAGATACCAATCAGCATCAGCTCAAATATCAAATGATTTTTACAAACAAAACATGCTAATTTCTTTTCCCTCTTTAGACTACATTTATCAAGAATTTGCTACTGTACTACACAAGAATGATCCAACCCATTCTGAAACAAGATGTATAAACGTTGGCTTAGCTAATACAATTACACAACAACAACAACAACGAAGGCACTGTACAATTCAGGCAACGGCGACAGCGATCTATGACTCTGTCTCTATGTGCTCCGGTCTATGGGCGGCGGCAGGCTGCTGCTGCTGCTGCTGCCAGTCTCCCGCGGCGCCGACAAGGCGGGAGGAGCTGAGCTCCGTGGTGCTGTAGAAGGACTCGTCCGGGTAGAACCCCTCGTCCTTCTCGTCCTCCCACTTGAGCACCTCCCGGATGTACCGGAAGGCCTCGTCGACGGTGGGCCTGTCGCGGGCGCGCGCCTGCCACACAAACAGCTTCCGCCCGTTCGTGTGCGCCGCGTACAGGTCCTTGAACTTCACCGCCACGTAGAAGAAGGCCTGCTGCGCCATCGACTGGTTGTTGTTGGTGGTGCGCAGCGGGCAGAAGTCGCTGAACCACTCGCAGGACGACAGCGGGGACCGACCGATCTTCTCCTCGAACAGGTCGAACTTGTTCAGCACCAGGACGAACGGCGTGTCGCGGAAACATGGGTGCCTGCCCAAAAAACATACCTAGTTCAGTTGTTGTTTTTGACCCCCAGGCAATAGGAACCAGTAATGTGCAGTTCACCGAACATTTAGCTTTGGTCGGAACAAGATCAAACTCACAATGCAATTCGTACTTGAGATGCAAATTATCAAACTGTTGAAATTACAGGGCCGTTCACCAAACGCGAGTGATAAGGTTACTTTACCTGATTGTGGCCTCAAACAAGTCCCTGCTCTGGATCATCTTATTCTGAAGGCGCCTACTGCTGCCGCTTGTAGGGGCACCCAGCTGGTCATAGTCGCTGAGTGATACGGAGAATATCACCGCACGGACATCCTCAAACATTTCTACCCATTTGCAGCCCTCGTGCATGCCCTTGGCGTTTACTCTAATCAGCTGATATCTAAGGGGGAGTAGAAGTAGATGAGATAAGTAAGGTTACTAGGAGTTGTTTCAAATAAGAAAGAAATAAAAGCAGCAGTTGGGAAAGGAACCACACTAGTATAAAAGACATGTATGTACAGGGATTTCGATGCAGTTTAGACATGAGTAAGGAAGAAAGAGTTTACTTGTTTATCGCCTGAGAGGTCACGTCATGACTGTCACCATAGAGTTCAGACATAGGACTCCGCTCGTCCAGAGTGAACTCAATAAAAGCCAATCCATTCCCTTGTGATACTCCTTCAGCATATATTACATCTTTCTCTGAAGGTTCATACTCATTACTCGATACTTCAATGGCCTGCAAGGATGGCATCAAAAAGAGAAATTACTTTAGTTACTCAAATAACAATTAGGGCATGCAGAGAAAATTATGTGACAGTTCATTGTGGTGTGCTGGGGACCATTCTTGACAAAAAGAAGGGTGACAGTGGGTAAAGTCCAGAAAGACACAAGGCCCTTGCAGAGTCAACAGCTCAAAGTGCAAGTTCTCTAGGCTAAACTGTGCATAATGTGAAGTGCTCGTGTAGCATAATCTATAAAACGTAAGCTGTGAACAGGTTAATCTAAGGGATGAATCTGCATAACAATTTTTTTATTTATATATACCCTGCTCAAGAAATATTCGGCAACGTCAGGGAGAAAAAGCAATTCGTCCTTTCTTTTATATGTAGCTTGTATAGCAGGATCCTTCCACATCTCATCAACAACTGGCGCATATTCACGTGTAGCTGCAGGGAAGAATGCATCTAGGTCTCCCATTGCTATGATGTCCAACAGCCAATCTGAGAACTTCTTCAGCTTTGCATTTATCGAGTATATGCAAGAATTTGAACCATTGGATGTGTTTCCATCTGCATACAAGAAAAACAACTTCAGCATACTGCACATGATCTTGAAAAAATATGAGAGGAACAGATATTAGCTGCCCTGCTACCTTGCTGGGTATCCTCATCTTCTGAATCTGGGTTATTTGATATAGCCAAAGCCTCTTCCTCGAAGCGCTCACGACCCTCTAACAGAATACCAAGGTACTTGAACATGTTGCTTTGGATCATTAGTTTGATATTGTCAAGTTCTTCTGGGGTAAATCTAGTCCCGTATAGTAACTTAGCCTGTGTCGTAAAACCAAACGTTATGAAAGTACATACAAGATAAGTGAAAATGTTGAAAGTGGACGAATTGGGCTGTCAGAACTCAGTTGGAGATTGCATGATAAACTGATGATGAACATCTCGCATGGTGTTCCATAAAGACTTTGAGACCTATTAGTGCTTAAAGCAGAGATATCTATGAGGCTATGATGACTAGACTAATGTACAAACACCCCCTAGCTTATGCAGATGTCATCTATAACATTAACACAAGTCAACTAGTAACCAAACTCCAGAACAGCGAAAAAGGTTTACACATCACCAAAACGACACACTACATGACAAACTTCAGTTATCAACATTAAACCATATTTCACTGGAGGAATATAGGTAAGTTGAAGCCCACACCAAATAAGGATATAACAGTATCTAATGCATTTTAGTTTTCTATAGAACCCCACTCATTTATGAAATTTGGTCTTGACCTGCTTAAATATGGTGCTTGTTCCAGCTCCAGGGGACCCAAGAATAAGAAGTTTTTGTACTCTTTTCTGGTCTAAGTAATCGGGCACTGCTCTTGCTGAATAAGGAGAGTCATCTTTGGGTTCATCAGAGTTTGCAGGAGGTACCGGTAGTGAAACCAAGGCGCAAACAAAACGTGTGAGAGGCTGCAGAACAGGGGACAAACAAAAACTTGTTAATAACAAGCAAAAAAGGAAGCATGCATTAATAATTTTATAAAGGAAGGCCAATTAATTGGCACTCCATCGAACAAGATACATACCGACTGCCATATCTTTCCTTTGATGTTATTTTGGCCTTCTTCCTCGTATCCACCATCATGATAGACCCAAAAGTGAGTATCACGGGGACATTGAACTTGCGCGATCTGCAAGAATGAAGCAGATATTGCGGAAAAGTCATTTAGAGTACTGACACTGCATAACTATAATGTACACGAAATGATAAGGACTCTCAGTTTTATGTATAGCCTAGAGCGCACACCTTCAGAATTCTCAGTTCAATATTGGTAATTTCCCTTCCGTTCATATAAACCTGAGTGTTGCCATTACTAGCATCTGGCTGAATCTTCCCATTGAAGTTCAGATTCGTGCTGATCATCCGGCTTGGCTTTTCCCCTTCCTAACAGTGTAAATGGAAGGTTATTAGGAGCAGGTTCAGGTTTCAAAGGAAGGTTATGTTCCTCTGCTACCAACAGGCTTACCTTTCCCCATAAGCCTGACTCCTTGTCATACCAATATCTTCCAGGCTTGAGATTGTGAGGAGGCCGCGGGCAACTACGCAAGTCGGACATCTCTTCTTGACAGAGAGGGAAGCCATTGACGATGACTTGCTCGGGCCGGAGCTGGTTCGCCTGGCACTCCTTCTCGGCTTTCAAGATCTGCCTGACCTCCAGCGCGCTGAGCAAGCGTGAGAGTATCCTGGAGCTCTTCCCTAGCTTGGAGCGCTTGGTCTCCTCGATGGGGCGGCCAATGCAAGTGATGCATTTGCGGCCTTCGGGCATGGACCCCATGGCCCTGAGCAGGCAGTAGCCGCAGTACCTCTTGTCGCAGACGATGCACGACTCCTTGCCCTCCCATTTCCTCTTGCCGCAGCGGTCGCACGCCTTCCCCCTCTTCTCCTTCCTGGTCACGGCCACGAACTGCTCGGACCTGGTCTCGTCGAGCTCGGTGCTGTTGCCGTCGTACTTGCTATCGTCTGCCAGCCCGAAGGTGACCACGTGAGACCTCCTCCCCTCCGGTGTGGCCACGGGAGGCCTGCCGCCATCCGCCTGCCCCTGCCAGCTCCGCGCAAACTCACGCGACACGGAACGGGAGCCGTCGCTGTCGGAGCCTCCCTCGTTCTGAAGCGCGGAATTGGCCGGCGGCTCCGAGCCTCCCCTGGCCCGCGCGGACGGCGGCGGCGGCGGCGGCTCCGCGCGCGCCCGGGCCGCCGGCCTGAAGACCGGCGCCACCGGCACGACGCTGCTCCCGAGGCTGTAGGACGCGGACACCGGCTCGGCCGTGGGCACGTCCGCCATGTCCACGGGATCGATCCTGGGCACCTCGTAGGAGACCGGCGGCCCGTCGTACTCGAGCGCGATGGAGTAGTCGAGGTTGCCGCCCTCCGGGATGGTGGTCCCGGGAGGGAACATCCGCCGCAGCGTCTCCTCCCAGTTGCCCCTGTCGCCCACCGCCCCCGCCATCTCCCTCGGCTCTACTTCCTCCCCGCGCGCAATCCGCCGAACACCTTCTCCGCGCGACCCTCCTCCCCAAGATCGGCAGGGAGGCTACCGCTCCATCTCCCAGAATTAATCCTCGCTGAGCTCCCGTGGACTCCAAAGCTCTGCTCGTTTCTCCACCGAAAGCTGGGAATTTTCTCGCTGTCGCCGCCTCGGTTCGCCTCGACGACGGTCAAAGCCCAGCGCACCACCCACCTACTAGTACGATCGCCGAGACCGGCCTCCCCGGTCAACGAGAGACCCTAGGCGAAAGCCAATCTTTGAACGAGCAAAGCCGCCGCCGGGGAAAGGGACCCGCCGCACCACCAACCACCGCTCAAACCTTACCGCCCATTTTGCGAGTCTAAGGGCGCGGAGTTTTGACCGGGAAATGGGTGTGGGGGAACGAGTGGGGGCGTTCGTTCGTTTCACACTTTGGGAAGAAGACGACGACGACGACGACAGTTTTGGAGTCTCTTTCTCGCCGCCGATGTGAAAATCTTCCCGATCTACTAGTAGTAAAGCAGTTGGTGAAAAAGAGCCAGTCAGTAAATTCCGACATGACAAATTGGAGCTAAATACTCCAAAACGAGATGGTACTAAGATGCTGTCCTTGTCGCAAATGCCGAATTGCGAGCGCACTCGCTGTAAAGAATGTTGGCAGAGGCAAATCAACGTCGATGTCCAAGCAGTGTGCTACTGCTACTATTGGAGCGAAACTGATGCAAAATATCTACTCCAGTAGTGATACCATACCTCACAAGATATCGTGATACCATTTCTCAAATTAAAATTTATATGTTTCAAAGCTATGTGAATATTGTCGTTTCGTATTTTGGTCTTTTTTTTTTACAATATACATGTTGGATTTGTTACTATGCGTATATTTGGAATTTGGTTGTGCAGATTCTATTATTGTACACACATTTTTTCAAAATTTTATTTTGGAACTTTTGAAAGTTGCAGATTTAAAAATATGAAGTAGTATCACGAAAGGTATGGTATCTATTGAATCGAAGTGTCAACGACACCTTAAAGAAACCCTGATGTTTTTCTGCGAAATTTCACCGATCTATTAATAATCATCAACAGGGGTACAAAAAGTCCCAAAAGTAATAAAAATTAAAATAGGTCAATGAACCACCTAGCGACGACTACAAACACTGGCACGAGCCGAAGGCGCGCCGCCGTACTCGCCCCTCCATCACCGGAGCCGGGCAAAGCTTGTCGTAGTAGAGCTTGTTATAGTAGACGGACGGGAAGTCGTCGTGCTAAGACCCCAAAGGACCAGCGCACCAGAGCAGCAACCATCGCCGAAGATGAACAACGTAGATCGGAAGAGACTGACCTTAAAACACACATACGAAAAACGACCGGATCCTAAGGAATCCGTCGGACACATGACTTCACGTGCCCTCCGCTGATGCTAGACGCACCACCAGAGCGAGGATAGGGCGGGAAGGACCTTATTCTGATCTCAAGACGTAGCCGCCGTCTTAACATCCTAAAGAAGACATCAAAAATAGTCTAAACAAAACACTGAAACCTCCCGCCGGCGAGAGGCCGTGGTCCGTCACGCCTCCAAGGCCCTAAAGCCGCCGGAGACGGGACGGACCGATGGCGTCGCCGGCGGAGGAAAGAAACCCTAGATGGGTTTGTCGCTGACTCCTGGAGAGGTCTGTCTCTGGTCCCGTACGTACCGTTTCGGTTTAAAGAAACCCTGATGTTGATCAACATCTGGTGAAGATGGCACACTGAATCCATGAAGGCGAGGCAGGTGACGACGTGTTGACAAACCAGAGCATAAGAAAGTTAATGGACATGACGTTCTGTTTCATAAAAGGAAAAAAACAGTTTATCCGCGAACTTGTCAATATTATCGTCTGACTTTTTTGTCCGAGTCTGAACTGAAAGAATGGGTGATCTGTTGGTCTGTCACCACCGTCGACTTTACAGCAAGAGAATCGCACGAACGGGACCTGGGTGGTCGGGTAGGTACGAGATTAAAGGGAGTACAACTCTATGCACAAATTCATGTTAGAAAGGAAAAATAATCCTAGTCGTGGGACAGATGTTTGGGCAGTAGGATTCGCTACAAAAGAGTTCTGTGAGACTACCACTTTTTCTCCACATTTTGGTGAAACTCTCGGTGGGGTATTTTTACTTATTCTTCCTAATTCTTTTACCGCTGTGTTTGGATGCACTAAATTGAGACATGAAATTGAATTGAGTGAAAATTCCAAATCTAAGGTAGAAAGGAAATGGTTCCGATTCGATTTCTATTATTTAGGTGTGTTTCGAATTTGCTAGTGGAATTAAGGAGTTGTACCCAATTCCAATACGTGTTTGGTTGTAGAAAATAGGGAATTGATAGTATTCCAAATCCAGCAAGCACACGTTTTCATATATTACGCTTGTTTTTATAACAAACAGAACATGTAAAGTGTTTTACAAATTAAATATACTTTCTCCAAAGATTAAAAATAGGCCGATGTCATGCTGACATCAGCACAGACGCCTGCCCCGTGGGCGAGCACACACATGACGAAGGGTTGGTCCTGGTGGACCGGCGGCTCACGAGCATCTCGATTGAACGGTCGGGGAGGCTGAAGGGGGTCAGATGGCACAGAATCGAGCACGACGGCAGCCACCGGAGTTGGGGAAGAAAACGGACGACAGCGGGATTTGGAGCACCCGGGCTAGATTCCTCCGGCGGAACGAGCGAAGAGAAATAGGCAGTGCTTCGTGGATGCTTGTCTGCTTGCGGGGAGGGCCAGAACGGCGGCGAAATGAACCTCAGGCGGCGGCGGTTAGGGTTTCATGGCGTGCTCAGGAAGGAAAGGGCAAGAGAGAGTCTGCGTGAGGGTGGACGTGATAGGGTAGAGGTAGGGTGAGTTCATGGTGTAGTCATCCACTCGCGAGGCCGGGTTTACCTGTGCCGCCACCGGTGTCCAGGTCGCCGGCGAGGGAAGACCAGTCGCGACTCGTGACTCGCGAGCAACAGAGCTGCGTCGAGCGCTACTGCTTCGCCAATTCCCGAACGTTTCCGAGGTCCTGAGCTCTGAATTGACCCACTGAGGTTTTGCATGTGAACCGGCCCCGCGCAGAATTGGTCCCAATTTCCACCTGTTAATTTCCTAGACCACCCAAACGCCGGAATCAGATGACCGAATTCCAATTCTCTGATTCCATGCCAAATTTAGTGCAACCTTAGGGCAACCGAGGAGAAAGATCGATGGAAGAGACACCGATATAGACCCCCCCCCCCCTATCAAGGCTCCCTTCACATATGCAAAATCATTTCCGTGTGTACTACGAAAATATCGCTCACGCTGTAAAATTTCGACCATCTGCTTTCGATCCAGGCAGGACCTAACAAATATGTAGCACACTTCAACTTTTAATAAACCATCAGGAAAACTGTCCTTTATCGCACACGTTCCCGGAAGAAGATAAAAGTGGTGTTACAATGCAAACGATTAGTAATAATTTGCCTGTTAGTTATTTTCATACAATTTATTTCATCTAACTTGTGTGTGTGATGTGTTACCGCGTTTTTCCTTTCTCGGCCGCTTAGTCGCCTTCACCCCGTCCTCCGCTCGTCTCTAAATAAAGCCAACGTGGCCTACAAAGAAATCTTGAAAAAACTTCACAAATGATGTCTCACCGTCGCAGATATGAGACGGCTCAGGAACCACTGGCCGCACACAGAGCACGGGTGGAGGCGCCGCTTGGCAGAGTACGGGCATGCATGGTCCCGGTATTCCTTCTGCCCGGTGAAACAGTGCCTCCCTCCTCCGCCTCTATCACGGAGTCGGTGGAGGTGCAGGATTCGCTGGTGTTCTCCATCGAGACATGGCGTCGCCATGCATTCAAGGAGCCTCGTCATGTGACGATTTGGAGGCTATGTCCGACGACCACTAGCGGGTATACATGCTATACGGAGTAAGAGTAGAGCTCAAAAGTTGCAACATTGAAGACCCCAAGCCGAAGCTAAAAAATCACAGGGCAAGGAGGAGCCCCACTGGCCATGCTGAGGCATCGAGCTCCAACAAAGGTCCGGATGATGAGTAGTAATTTAGTTAATTCGTTATTATATTTTCTATATATTTGTAATATGGACGGAAAATGTTAATAATTGCCCTCCAAATATTAAGTGTATCGTTATCCCACGTCACACACAATATTTATGTACAACAATGTGTTTGGTATAAAAAATATTGCATACAAGAACCACGAATGCAATCATGTGTGATTACCACGAATGCAATCATGTGTGATTCCTCGAAATCATTCAACTAAAATTTCCTCGAAAGACGTACCACTATGTTTGTTTCATAAATTTTGTGTTTGACAAAGGAGCATGGATTTTATGCTTGTACGAACGGGTATAAGACCTATCACTAGTGGAAAACGGGTCTCCAGTCCCGGCCCGTAAGAGGCTTTAGTCCCGGTCCTGGTAACCGGGACTGGAGGGACGGGACTAAAGGCCCACCCATTAATCCCGGACCTCTTACCAGCCGGGATCAATGGGCATCCACGTGACTGTCTCTGTGGACGCCGGGTGTCCCCCCATTAGTTCCGGTTCGTATTACGAACTGGGACAAATGGTTCTCTGCCGCGGCAGAATTTTAGGCACTTTCTCTGCCGCGGCAGAGAATTGAATTTGTATTTTTTTTTCATTTTAAAATAGTTTTCTACGCTACCACACATGTACGTGCATACATAAGATACTTAAGATCGAGCATACAAATATATACATGATAGTTACACATGGAGATCACAATTATCGGGACTATAGCCCGTCTATTCAATTACACGGTCGGGGATCATCGGCGCCTATTCACACTAAATTCTCCGGTGTCATCTATCATCTCGTTCATCAAGAATCTTGCCAGTTCTTCAGCAATTGCTACTACGCGTTGTTGTGGTAGGAGCTGATCCCGCATTTTCTCGAACTATATAAGAAAAGGAGATCAATATGAATATCAATCATGATAACAACAAGTGAAGGTAATAAAAATAATGTTATGAATGTATTGCTTACATCGACTCTATAATCATTCAGCTCAGTGGTAAACGTGCGAATGAACTCGCAAACGTAGAATCCACATAGATTCGTCCCCTGTGGCTGCCTCGCTTTTTACGAGAATAGAATTCAATCAAAATAATAATCCAGCATCATAATTGTATTGAAACTAGAAGTAAAGAGATGAGCGTACTACTTACCGAGATCGGCTTAAACGTCAACTTCTCACTAAAGTCACCCGTATCCGCACTCTTGAACTGATTCCAAACCCTACCCGATAAAGAAAATGAATGAGTTATTTATTACGTGATATCTCAGGAAAATCAACGAAAGAGACCGATGTAGCGCAAAAATTACCTCTGGAGCATGTCCTGCATGTCCCTAAACTATTCCAGTGGTCTCTTTAATGGGTCCATGACTTCAACTCTTCCCTTATCAAGTTGAATGTCCATGAGAATCCAGTGGAAACTGTACACGTTTATATATACATCAGTAACTCATCAATTACACTTAACATCGAGTAAGCAAAAGAGAATGTGTATAATAGAGCAAGACACTCACGCGAAATCGTAAGTAAACAGTATGTGGTAACAGAAGAAAGGGGATTGACCTTGGTTGTTTTCCAGGTCCCGTAAAGCCGCTTGAAGAGAAGAGAAATCGTCCATTGCTTGAACAGCCGTTAGATAGGAACGTACTGCTTCATCGACCAAGTAGGGCTGGATGGGTAGAAAAGGCCCCTCACAAAAGGGGGTCGCAGTGACCAGGCCCGGGCGACTGTTTACCAAAAACACAGGTCTCCGCAAAGTCGTAAGACCATGTATGGGGGCTGACGCCTACAATATGACCTGGAAAAAGAGACTAACAGCTGCTGAAGGTGATATTTTAGGATCGATTCATCAGGTAGGATGAAATGAGAGAAAGGGAAGATGCTGCCTTCCCGCAAGAAATCAGTGGAAGTGGGTCCACCCCTACAACTCATCAAATCTGCCTTCTTTTCTGTTCTGCGTTGTACATATTCTCAAGTTATGAGAAAGAATGGATTTGAATGCCATTTTGCATTTCAAAAAAGATACGAATGAAGCCAAAAGGCATATATGACCCGCTCAGCCCAATGGAAGTGATTTGAAACTGACGTTTCTTTAGAATTCGATTAAGAATAAGAACATAGACCGGCTTCTAGAAAAAGAGACGTGCCCTCTTCTCTATCTGTAGATTCAGGAGCAACATGCTGGTTCCTTTTGTCATAATACCTAACGGCTCCTCATTATCTGCATATGGTCTTTTTTTCTTAGGTGCTCATTTTGTCTGGGCCTTCAGTTTAATGTTTTTATTCAGCGGCCGTGGTTATTGGCAAGAACTCATTGAATCTATCGTTTGGGCTCATAACAAATTAAAAGTTCTTTATGTCAAACAAACCTTGGCCCCACGGGAAGATTTAGCGGGATAGCTTCTTTTTCGCTGAACAGAAGAGAGAGAAATACAGGTGACAAGAAGGTGCAACTCACGTTCTACACGAGCCCGGAAGAAAGAAGTGCCGTGCCAGGAACAGGACAATAGGTCGCTTTTATACTGATTTTCCTACCCTCAGGGGGAAAGTAAAGGCCCTTCCCCCTTTGGAAGGTTGTGGGCGAGGAGGGATTCGAACCCCCGACACCGTGGTTCGTAGCCACGTGCTCTAATCCTCTGAGCTACAGGCCCACCCGTCTCCACTGGATCTCTTCCCGGGGGTACCCCTTCATTTCGGGTTAAGAAGATGGGAAAGCGCCTTGCTCCGTTAGAAACCTTAGAAGGTTTTCCTGTGTGTCCTCGGGTTTATCCTTTAGCGTCTAACAATGTATTTTATCTGGGTCAATGAACCCAACACTGAAGATTGACCTTCTTTTACATTCCACGATCTTCATTCTGCATAATAATAGAGTATAAAAGGATATAATTAGGATAATTACATGCAATGAACTAAACAACTAAAAAAATGAACAGCTTATATATAGACAATGAATTCAACAACTTACAGACAATAGCAACTCATGAGACTTTTGTCGAGGGTGTCGAAAGTGTATAACTAGAAGAGTTCTGGAAACTCAACATGGACCTCTTCTTCTCGGAAGTAGTAGTCATGTGGGACTTCCGCCACGATCATTATTCTCTCCTCCTTTACGGCTTTCAAGTACCATTTATGTAAATTCTGCATTTGTGTTGGCAGTTGTTGGAACTGCTCAAAGCTGACCAGAGGCTTCCCTGGGACATATGTAGGGACTACCTGAGCCTTGGGTAACTTGTCATCCTTGGAACCTAGCAATTCCTCAACAGTCACATTCATAACGGCCGCAAGCTTCTTAGCTTCTTCCATATCCCGCTGGGGAGTGTCATAGGATAACACTTGGAGGGGTGGGATCGATGTTTTGGCCTGTTCCGCGAGCTGGGGGATGTCCTTTCTTTTCCCGGTTGCACTTTGACCTGATGATTTGCTCCCGCTTGCACTTCTACTTGATTTTCTCTTCTTCACTACCTTCTGAAGTGTGCGTTGATAGTCATCTGGCTTATGGTGCAATTCATATTGCAATTTTGTGTTCAGAAAAGAAACTGCATACGCTTTTTGCTTCTTGGTGTACACCGGGGCGGGCTCGGGTTTCTTCTTTTGAAGCTGTGCAACACATTCGGCCTTTACGATCATGTCAGGTTCCTCGTCAGTACGATCGTAAGGTCTGATAGGAAGATTCTTATGAGGTACTCTTGGGAGGGGTGACATTTGTCGTTTTGGGCTCCTGCGTCGTTTAGTACTAATCGGAGGCTGCGGCGGAGATCGAGATGGACTCGGGCTGTGGTGGTCGTAGTCATGGGGTGGGCTTCTTGGAGGTGATGGAGGTGAAGGTGACATGCGACCACTCGGAGGCGGTGTTGGCTTTGGCGTCAAGCCTGGAAGCTTGATGTTTTTCTTGTCCCATAGAATGATACCACCCAGTACTTCTCCGACTGTCCTCTCACCTTCAGGTCCAGGGATGTTAAGCTCCATTGAGTCCCACCCCATTGCGATTTCATCCACACCAACTTTAGCATAGCCAGCTGGAATCTCACGGCCATGCCAGCGTGCGCCAGGTGGACAAGGTAAAGCACATCCGACCGCCACCTTGATGGATAGGTTCTTCACCTTCTGATGGAGCTCACAAGATGCTTGCTCCTTGATTCCATCCACGGGGTAGCCGGGACCACCATCTACCATACGTGCATCATCAGAAGGGACCTCTGATTCAGCCACGCTGCTTTTCCGCTGAGATGGGACGACTGTAATATCGAGTACAGGATCTTGCAGGCGTGCTGCTCCTCGAAGTTCGTCAATCTGTTGCTGATGCATTCAAAGTGTTCCTAGCAACTCGGTGAACCTATCTCCCTCCTCCTCCTGTCGTCGCCTCTTTGCTCTCTCTCGGCTCCTATAAGTATCTCTGTCTTTGGGAAACCCCATCTCCCACGTATAACTAGGGCCAAGGCCTCGTACACGTCCTCCGCGTTCGTCATTCCCGAGGACCTTTGTCAGCAAGTATTTCTCTCTATCGGGACGGAACTTTGTTGTCCCCGCTTTAATCTCCTTCACCACTTTCTGCCATGTATCCCGGGGTATCCTAATCCCGTCACTGCAAATAAGGTCCCCTGTACTTTCGTCATACTCACTCCCATACCCAAGGAGCCAATTCCTTGCCCTCAGATCCCATTCTTCGCGTATTGGTTCTGGAGTGATCCCTTTAGCAAGCAGCTCATTCTCTTTAGCATCCCACTTTGGCATGGCAGTCGCGTAGCCCCCTGGCCCCAGGTGATGGTGATATTTCTTCATCGCGGCATTTTTCTTGTTTTTTTCCGACATTTCCATAGCAGGTTGTGACTCCTTGTACTTCACAAATGCATCCCAGTTAGCCTGCTGCTTCGTTAGATAACATTAAAATTTAGGAGTCTTCTTCGTCTTCTGATACTTTTGCCATAATGCTTTCTTCCAGTTCTCGAATAGTTCGGCCATCTTCGTAAGAGTCCACTGCTTGACTTTCTTCCTCAATGCAGCTGTGTCGGCATCATCCTCACATTCTGTCAGGGTGAAATGTGTCATGAGGTCATTCCAAAGACCCTCTTTGCACCTGTCGGCGACATACTCACCCTCTTTCGCCCCTTTGGTCTTATTCCACTCTCGAACAGTGATAGGGATGCGATCCCTAACCATAACTCCATATTGTTGTTTAAATACAGTTTTAGCCTTTTCGGGTTCCACCGGTTCACCCCGTGATGATACCCACGTAATTGTATAACGCCTAGATGCGTCCAAATTTTTGGTCGGGCCTCGTTTGGAATATTTTTTGCTCGATGTGGAGGCCTAAGAGAAGAAACATTCGTCAATTTATATATATATACAACTCAGTTAATGCATCTACTGATCACCAGACTTCATATATATACCTCGCCGTCGGCTTCTCCACCACCGGAGCCGTCGGCTTCTCCACCACCGGAGCCGTCGGCTTCTCCTTGATCATTTCGGTCGACCTCCTCTCCCTCACCGGAGGGGTTCAGATAAATTGACGGAGATTCGGGTGGATCAACATGGGGGTGTCGTTGATCATATCCTTGAGAATTTCTTCCTGTGCTAGGTCTCTCTGGATTGGATCCATAGTTTTCTACAAAATGCACACAATAACATTTTTCATTCAATATTGCTGCATAAAATAATACTAAACAATAATATGAACACGCAATTTGCTACAATAATACTAAACAATAGCAAAATTCTAAGTTCGGGGGCCCACGAGCACCACCACCCTAACCCTAAGTCTGGGGGCCCACGAGCACTACCACAACCCTAAGTCCGGGTTCCCGCGAGCACTACCACCCTAACCCTAAGTCAGGGGCCCGCGAGCACTACCACATTAACCCTAAGTCCGGCTGCCCGTGAGCACTACCACCCTAACCCTAAGTCCGGGTGCCCGCGAGCACTACCATATTAACCCTAAATCCGGGGGCCCGCGAGCACAAAATAATTCCTATATACAAAATATTTCCTATATATAAATATTTCATATATACAAATAATTCCTATATACAAATATTTTCTATATACAAAAAATTTCTATATACAAATATTTCCTATAGATAAAAATATATTTCCTATATACAAATAATTCCTATATACAAATATTTCTATATACAAATAATTCCTATATACAAATATTTCTATATACAAAAAAATTCTATATACAAATATTTTCTATATACAAAAAAATTCTATATACAAATATTTCCTATATACAAAATATTTCCTATATACAAATATTTCCTATATATAAAAATATATTTTCTATATACAAATAATTCCTATATACAAATATTTCTATATACAAAAAAATTCTATATACAAATATTTCCCATATACAAATAATTCCTATATACAAATAATTCCTATATACAAATATTTCTATATACAAAAAATTTCTATATACAAATATTTCCTATATACAAATATTTTCTATATACAAATAATTCCTATATATAAATAATTCCTATATACAAATATTTCTATATACAAAAAATTTCCTATATACAAATATTTCTATATACAAATATTTCCTATACACAAAATATTTCCTATATACAAATATTTCTATATATAAAAATAAATTTCCTATATACAAATATTTTTCTATACCAGCGGTGGCGGTGGCGACCAACGAGGGGAGGGGCGAGGCCGGGGCTGTGGCGGAGCTCGTGGCAGCGTGGGTGGCCGCGGCGGCGTGAGGAGGTATCGTGACCGGGGCGGTCAGCCGGGGAGGCGCGACGCGGGGAGGAGCTCGTGGCGGCGAGGGGAGGCGCGACGCGGGGAGGTCAGCCGGGGAGGTGCGGCCTAGGACGGCGCCGGAGATTTGGCAGCCTGGCGGCGTAACGCAGCTCCTCGCGATCTGCTTCCTTCGGTCGATGGATTCGACCGGGGAAGAAGCGTCGCATTAAGTACCCCCCACCCTTTAGTCTCAGTGCGTGGCTGGAACCGGGACTAAAGGGGTGATCTTTAGCCCCGATTCCATCCACGCACCGGGACTAAAGGCTTTGGGTGCCTTTTCGCATGGAGAGCCTTTAGTCCCGGATGGTGTTCTAGGCCGGGACTAAAAGCCCAAATTTGCGCGCGCTGGGCCTAAGTTGGCGCCTGTTTTTTCAAATATTACAATTTGTAGCTATTAGATTTTTTAAACATTTGAATTATACAGTTTTTGCATACTTATGAATTTGAGAAAATTTCAACATGAATTTTTTTGAATTTGAATAAGTAATCCAAATCTATTTTCTGTTTTATAAAATAATTATGCTAACTAGTGAAACTAATAACCATTTTGCCATTTCCAATTTAAAAATGCATTAACTATTATATTTTGCATATTTTTGAATCTCACTAAAATTTTAACATAAAAAATGTTTGAATTTGAATAAGAGATTCAAATCCATTTTCTGTTTTATAAAATAATTATTCTAACTAGTCAAACTATTAACCATTTTGCTATTTTCATGTGATTCTGACGCTCTGGTGGTCTTCCTCCGGCGAAACCCTAGACCGGGGGCTCCGGATCATCTACCCCTATAGCTTTCTCCGTATGAGGGTAGCCCCTTTAGGGTTTAGGGTTTAGGGTTTAGGGTTTAGGGTATAGGGTTTAGGGTTTAAGGTTTAGGGTTTAGGCTTCCCTCCTCTGACTTCCTGCCATTTCTCACTATATATATGTAGGCTTGGTCGTTGCCATAGCACATCTAGACTCATATCTGCCGTCTCTCTCCACTCTATCCCATGGCTTCCACCATACCTCTAACCCCAGGGAGGTGGAGATGGAGTCTTTCACGGGCTAGCAGGAAAATATTTTCTGAGCCGAAACTTCCGGAGATGCCATAGGGCGTGTGCACCAAGGGCATCTTCGAGAAGTTCCACCACGGGAGATTTCCCAACCCTTTCCTCCATCCATGGGGATGAAACTCTCCATCCATATTGGCTTGTTGAGTTGATTTCCATGGCGTATCGATGCTCCTTTTATAGGCACAGCGCCGCTTCTACTTTGTCTTCTTCCTCCGACAGGGCGTCGTGCGCTACATGCTTTATCTCATCGAGCAGTACGTCCACCCACGCGTCCTTATCCTACCGACAGCTTTAGTCCCGGTTTGAGCCACCACCCGGTACTAAAGGTTACCCACGCGTCCTTATCCCACCGACAGTTTTGTTAGATGACACAAAAACCACCTTTAGTCCCGGTTGCACCCACCAGCCGGTACTAAAGGTTAGCCACCCCCTAGATAAGGCCCTCCCAGATAAGCCTCCCCCAGATAAGGCCCCCCATCTTTTGTCCCGGTTTGAGCCCCCACCCGGGATGAAAGTTTCCCGCGCCACTGCGTTCCCGCGCTTTCCATCGGTTCCCACCTCTGTCTTCCCACCATTTTTTCAGTATATATATGTACGCTTGGCCTCCATTTACATATCACATCTAGACTCGTCATTCTCTTCCATTGTATCTCTAACCACCCGGGAGGCGGAGGCGCTTTGTGCCTCGAACTACCCCTGCCCACCGGGCTACCGCGTCCCCACCGGCTGGATGCTGAGCGCCGAAGGCGTGCCGGTCCCTCCTGTCCCTCTAGGTGTGGAGCGTCGGATGGCCATCACGAACCACTACTACCTCGAGCTCACACCAGAGCAGCGGAGGAATCCCAACTGGCATCCCGACTATTTCCCGACTTGGGGAAGCCTTCTTCATCAATCGGCGTGAGAGGGCTCTCGCCAGGCACGAGGAGGACGGCCCACCTCCTTCGAACTTCAACGAGGCCGGCCGTCGGCTGTGGTGGCGCGGCCGGACTCTCTAGAGTGTCATGGCCTACAACACGACCGGCAATAACCCCCGCCTGCGGGACCCTAAAATCCAGCCCACGCGTGCCCAACCTTCAAGGTTCGACTACGATGACCCCGACGACGACAGCGACGACGGCGTCGGCGACTACGACGACTACAGTGGCGTGTACAGGGCTAGGCAGGAGCATGACTGAATCACTCCAACATTAGGCATGTTTCTTAATTTTTAGTTGTGCTATGTATCTTAATTTTCAGTTGTGCTATGTATCCTTAGTGTTTGTGGGTTCCTTCTCTTGTGATGGTTCCTTCTCTTTGGGTGATCACCTCCCACGGCTCAGAACCCGGTCGTCAATGTCTAGTTTGATTGAGCAAGATGTATTACATGAAAGGGGACCTTTATGTCTCAAATAAAAGGCTTAACACATTACATAGATTTATGTCTCAAAAAAAAGGTTTAATACATTATTACACATCACCAACATCTAGTGTTGTGGTTTTCTTCTGCACCGTAGCCATGGAGAATCTTCATCATTTAACAGGATGCTTGGGTCAGTTTTCACTTTGAAGGGTGGAATTTCATGAAACTTATTGTAATCTTCTGACATGTCTGTCTTGTCATCTACTCCCACGATGTTTCTTTTCCCTGAAAGAACTATGTGGCGCTTTGGCTCATCGTATTTTGTACTCTTTTGCTTATCTTTCCTTTTTCTCGGTTTGGTAGACATGTCCTTCACATAGAAAACCTGAGCCACATCGTTGGCTAGGACGAATGGTTCATCCATGTACGCAAGATTGTTGAGATCCACTATTGTCATGCCGTACTTTTGGTCTACATGTACCCCGCCTCCTGTCAGCTTGACCCATTTGCACCGAAACAAAGGGACATTAAAAGTAGGTCCATAGTCAAGTTCCCATATCTCCTCTATGTACCCATAATATGTGTCCTTCTGCCCATTGTCATATGTTGCATCACAGCGGACACCACTGTTTTGGTTGGTGCTCTTTTTATCTTGGGTGATCGTGTAAAATGTATTCCCATTTATCTCGTACCCTTGGAAAGTACATATAGTCGAAGATGGTAACCTGGCCAACGAGTACAACTCATCTCCAATAGTGGTGTTATTCATGAGATGTGTCTGCAACCAATTGCCAAAATTCTTCTCGTGTTCCCCTTTAAGCAAGGTTTCAGGCTTCCCCGAGTTTTCGGAGCGTAGAATATTCTTGTGTTTCTCGATATACGGAGCCACCACAGTGGAATTGTGTAGAACTGTGTAGTGTGCTTGAGTGAAAGAATGCCCGTCCCTACATACCATTGATTTCCTTCCTAGTGTGCCTTTTCCAGTCATCCTCCCCTCATACCGAGATTCAGGAACACCAATTGGCTTAAGGTCAGGAAGAAAGTCAACACAAAACTCAATGACCTCCTCTGTTCCATAGCCCTTGGAGATGCTTCCTTCTGGCCTAGCATGGTTATGAACATATTTATTTAAGACTCCCATGAACCTCTCGAAGGGGAACATATTGTGTAGAAACACAGGACCGAGAATTCTAATCTCTTCGACTAGGTGAACTAGGAGGTGCGTCTTAATATTGAAGAAGGATGGTGGGAACAACAACTCGAAGTTGACCAGACATTGGACCACATCAATCTGTAACCCTGATAGACTTTCTCGATCGATTACCTTCTGAGAAATTGCATTGAGGAATGCACATACCTTCACAATGGCTAGTCGAACATTTTCTGGTAGAATTCCCCTCAATGCAACCGGAAGCAATTGCGTCAGAAGCACATGGCAGTCATGAGACTTTAGGTTTTGAAATTTTTTCTCTTTCATATTTACTATTCCCTTTATATTCGATGAGAAGCCATACGGGACCTTGATACTGAAAATGACTTCAAAAAAGATTTCCTTCTCTTCTTTGGTAAGAGCGTAGCTGGCAAGCTCTTGAAACTGCCCTGGATGCTTGCCGTCTCGTCCTTTATGATGTTGCTGGTCCTCCCGTGCTGTCGGGGTATCTTTTGACTTCCCATACAAGCCTAGGAAGCCTAGAATATTCACGCAAAGATTCTTCGTCAGGTGCATCACATCGATTGCAGAGCGGACCTCATGCACTTTCCAATAGGGTAGCTCCCAAAATATAGATTTCTTCTTCCACATGGGTGCGGGTCCGGTAATGGGGTCTTTCGGAACAGGTTGTCCTCCAGGACCCTTTCCAAAGATTACATCCAAATCCTTGACCATACCAAATACATCAGCACCACTACGGGGGACAGGCTTCGTCCGGGTTTCTGCCTTGCCATTGAAATGCTTGCCTTTCTTCTTTAAGGGATGACTGGGTGGAAGAAAACGATGATTGTACGGGTACACATTCTTGCTACATTTATCCAGATATATACTTTCAGTCTCATCTAAACAGTGCGTGCATGCATTGTATCCTTTGTTCGTTTGTCCTGAAATGTTACTAAGAGCAGGCCAATCATTGATGGTTACGAACAGCAACGCTTGTAGGTCAAATTCCTGCTGTTTGTGCTCATCCCACACACGTACACCTGGTTTGGCCCACAACTGTAGAAGTTCATCAACTAATGGCCTTAGGTACACATCAATGTCGTTGCCGGGTTGCTTCGGGCCTTGGATGAGCACTGGCATCATAATGAACTTTCGCTTTATGCACAACAAAGGAGGAAGGTTGTAGATACATAGAGTCACGGGCCAGGTGCTGTGACTGCAGTTCTGCTCCCCAAAAGGATTCGTGCCATCGGTACTTAGACCAAACCATAAGTTCCTTGCATCACCAGCAAAGTTCGGGAAGTCTCTCTCGATTTTTCTCCACTGCCGACCATCAGCAGGGTGCCTCAACATCCCGTATTTTTTACGGTCTTCCATGTGCCATCGCAACAACTTGGCATGCTCTTTATTTCTGAACAAACATTTCAACTGTGGTATTATAGGAGCATACCACATCACCTTGGCAGGAACCCTCTTCCTGGGTTGCTCGCCCTCAACATCACCAGGGTCATATTTTTTGATCTTATACCGCAATGCAGTGCATACCGGGCATTTATCCATATTCTCGTACTTCTCACCGCGGTAGAGGATGCAGTCATTAGGGCATGCATGTATCTTCTGCACGTCTAATCCTAGAGGGCAGACAAGTTTCTTTGCTTCGTACGTACTGGAGGGCAATTGGTTATTTCTTGGAAGCAGCTTCTTCATTATTACCAGCAACTTTTCAAATCCCGAGTCAGTCATACCGGTCTCTGCCTTCCACTTCAACAATTCTAGTGTGCTACCCAGCTTCTTCTGGCCATCTTCACAAGTTGGATACAGCAATGTGTTGTGGTCCTGTAACATCTGCTCGAACTGCAACCTCTCCTTTTCTGTGTCGCAGTCTCGCCTTGCATCACTAATGACTCGACCAAAATCATCAACGGGCTCATCTGGTTCCCGTTCTTCACCCCCTTCTTCTTCATTATCTTCAACTGCGGTATCATCGTATTCAGGGAACATAGATCGGTAGTTGTCATCATCGTTCTCTTCTTCATCGTCGTCTTCCATCATAACCTCTCTTTCTCCGTGCTTGGTCCAAACATTATAGCCGGACATGAAACCGGACCGAAGCAGGTGGCTCTGAATGACTCTTGAGGAAGTGTGAGCCTGCTCATTCCGACATTCAACACATGGACAACACATAAAACCATCTCGCCGCTTGTTCGCCTCGGGCACAAGGCGAAAAGAACGCACGCCTTCTCTGTAAGCGTCAGAGCGTCGGTCACCGTACATCCATGGGTGGCTCATCTGCATCATATAACCATGCATATATATCAAACGCAATCACGGTACTTAAATTAGTACCGCGCAGTCAAAACAAGAAAATAGTTGCTAACCTTTTAGGACACTTCAAAACAAAGAGGAGAAACCTTAAGTGTCGCTCTGGCACCTCATATCATATTTTTTCTTGTGTGAACTCAAGTGGCATCGCTCTAACCGACATTTCACCGAACACCTCTAGTGCATATGAAGAAAAACAGTTAGCACAAAGTTATACCCACCTCTCACATAGGAAAAAACAGGAGAGAGTGGAGGGTTGGGTGCATATATATAGGGCCAAGCCATTAGTCCCGGTTTGAGATACAAACCGGGACTAAAGGTTCTGCCAGGAGCACGCACACCGGCCCAGACTCATTTGTCCCGGTTTGTATCTCAAACAGGGACTAATGGTTCCTTACGGACCGGGATAAAGTGCCTCGGCCTCCTCGGGCCGTCTGGTTCGGACCATTAGTTCCGGAGCCAGCCACGGCCGGGACTAGTGGCCCGAACCAAAGGCCCATTTTCTACTAGTGTATCTTGTCCGTCCATGGAGCCTCCGAGATCTGTGCCACTTCTGACTCAGACATTTGTACGAATATTCCTCCCGGATTAACAATTCCCATCGTGTCATTTTTTTCCTGCCTTTACGGCTTGTGATACGGGTGGCAACAGGACTTTATCTCCTCCTAGGCTATACCGATCTGCCGATCCCGTGCTAGAGGCTAGGAGAGAGAGTGAAGGAGTTTCTCTCTCACCGTCTCCACATGACAAAGCTACTCTAGGATGGAAATCTTCGTCGATGAGTTCCTCTTTCTTGCATCTAGGCATCAAGCTAGTTTGTTTTTCTGATCCAGCTTGACTTATTTTCTGCAATATATATTCAGATCTGAAGAGCAAAATTAGATGCTAATCTTTTGAATCGAACGATTGATGCAGCTTGCTACTTGCCATGGCATTGCTGCAGAGGTTGTAGCGGACAACATGATCTCCGGCGGCGACGAGTTCGCTAGATGGCCTTGCTGGGTTGGTCGGCTCCGAGCCAGTCCTTGATGTCATAGAACTGGATCGTTGTCAGCATGAAGATGCAGATGCAGTGGTCTCAGAGGCCGCGCGAGGTCACCACCTTGTTGTGTCGGTCGTTGCCGCCGGCTGCCACACGTGCCATCGTATTCGTTCGCCACGTTGCCGCCGAGTCGCCCCCACCAGCTAGGCACATGCGCTTGCAGGAGTTGCGCTCCTTGCCTACCTCCTCCAAGGCTGAGAGGATTAGGGGCTCTGTCGAGGAGGAGAGGGCTAGTGTGAAGGAGACAACAGCGGCCGCGAGGAGGATGCGAACAAGCGTGTCCTCGAACTGCTGCGCCGCGAGCTGCAGCATGGAGGGGCTCGGGTGCTCCTGGAGCTCGTTGGGGCCGTGGGCACGGAGCCGCGCCGTCGCGTCCAAGGACGAGAAGCCGTGGTCCTAGTCCACGCCGAACCACTTCACGCACTCCTCCACGGTGCGCGCCCACGCTGGGAACACGTCGTCATCCGCATCCTCCATAGTCGTGTTGTGGCCGGCCTCGCCCATCTCAACTGCTGCTCCGTTGTTTGCCCAAAGTGCGCAAGCGCGAGGGGTGCAATCATCTGCGCCTTTTCTAAATCTCAACCCGCTTCCTTCCTCATCAATGGTGCCCACAACCAGCCATTAGTACCAATTAATGGTGGCATCTCGCCATGCCGTCAGATGTGCTTCATCTCTCTGTCTCTCCTCGCATGAATAAATGATTGATTTTGCCAACTAAACGGTACTGCTACTTGCAAGAATATTACACGGATAAAATCTTGTGAAAATGTGAGGAAGATGAGGAAGCAACAATGGAGGCAGTGTACGGGTGGGAAGAAGAGAGAGGGTGTGGAGTGACGGGTCATGGGTGAGCAGCTCAGTGGGTTCGGTGTGTTCAATGAAAAGGCTACAGTCACTTTGCTGTCTAGGCACTCGTGCGGCTAGATCGTAGGTAGGTCTCTCTTGCTTTCCCGGGTATCTAGGGTACGGGAAGTGTGGTTTCCGAGGATTCCCTCCTATTTCTCATGTTCTGAAAATAGACATAAAAACAGCAGTAGGCAACAACTTGTTCCGGATCTCAACACAACATTCAGCATCTGAACGGCTAGATAGGTCACGTACCCGCTTGTACAAGTAGAAATGCATTTCCCTTGACAAAGCACACGATTTATTTCAGAAAATTGTACGTGATCCGAAATATCGTGTTAGGCCACGTAGAGATAAACAAAACTTTTTCCTACACGGTGATCCCAAGATCCAGCTCTGGTAGAAGGCCACGAGGATTACCACTAGACGCGCAGTTGCGGAATTGATGAAGCACGTCGCTTGATGCAGTGCAGTCCTCGCGATCCGTTCCGGTTCCACGATCCACGATCCGTACTTTCTTCACGATCGTCGAAGTGCTGAACGTACAGCACCTCCGCCGGTATCCACACGTACGAGGAGGAGCGCCGGCGATGGACTGCTAGGTCCGGTACGGCGGCGATAGGATGGACTGGGGCTAGGGTTTCCAACACATGGAGTGACCTGACACGTGTGCTCTAAGCACCTGCACCCCAGCTTATATAGGGAGTGAAAGTGGGCTCCACTCACTTGTGGCCCATTCACTAAAAAGGCCTATATTAGCCACTGCAAGTCTCACTTGCTGACTAAGTCCATGTCTCTATTTGGGTCCAACCCAAATAGGTTTCCTGTTTAGGTCTAACCCAAACTTGGTCCCGCTCTTAAGTGTGTGACCCGACAGGCTCATGGTAACCCGGACACGATTTCGAGTCTCACTCATGATCGATCAGTTGGTAGCGGCTCCTAGCAGAACGTGCCAACTCCCAAGTACCAATAAGTCATGACGACATACCTTCCAATGTGACTTTCGTCTGAGTCCCTTTTGCCTGACGATATACCTTGTCGGACTATAGGCGAATGATCGTCATCCCTTAAATAGTCCGAATCTCTTTCTCGATCCGAGATAAGTGATTCATCTGAATAACTCTTAGTCGGTTGCCTCGGTTAACACTTAATCCGAGACGCGCATGGCCATGCTTTCCGAATCATATCTTCCGAGAGGGCCCAGAGAATATCTCTCCAGATGGAGGGGAGAAATCCCGTCTTGGTTATTCACATCACGCAGCTTGATTCTCAGACGAACTGAACTCCGCCTTTATAACTGCCCAGTGACGGAACAACGTTTGACAGAACCTAAGTCGGAGATCCTCAACTCGGATTGTGCAATAATCTCAGGTCTAAGGATTACATTGATTGAGACATGCAAATGACGACTTGATCGTTGCATCTCAATATGGGTCAGTCCGACTCGCTAAACTCTTTAGCCGAATCCGTATAAGTCAGAATAGCATCTCCATTCCCATGACAAGTGGAACCTAGTCATCTGCCGACTTTCACATTGGTCTAAGTTGTGTGTCCAGCACAACCTCAATGACCAAGGACAATTAGTATGAACAACATGAATATGTAGTTCCACAATCAAATCACATATTCAATGATACATATCAGCAGTTCATACATGGACCATAACCTTATGAATACACAGGAATATCATCATTCACGATTGCCTCTAGGGCATATTCCCAACAGTCTCCCACTTGCACTAGAGTCAATCTTCCGACATCACATGTCTAGGCATCTAATGCCCATTGCTCTTAGGTGCGCCTCATGCTTCGGCTGTGGAAGTGGCTTTGTCAACGGATCTGCAATGTTTGCATCCGTGTGTACCTTGCATAACTTGATATCACCTTGATCCACAAACTGGCGAATAAGGTGGTACCGCATGAGTATATGTTTGTTCTTCTGGTGTTGTCTAGGTTCCTTGGCTTGTGCAATAACACCATTGTTGTCACGATACACGTCTAACGGATTGGACGATCCCTAAACCACACCAAGATCCATGAGGAAATTCCTCATCCAAACGGCTTCCTTTGTCGCCTCCGAGGCAGCAATATACTCAGCCTCTGTCGTAGACGCAGACACCGTTTCTTGTTTGGAACTTTTCCAGCTCACAGCCCCTCCGTTTATCACAAACACATATCCGGATCGCGAACGAGAATCATCCGAGTCAGTGAGATAACTCGCATCCGTGTAACCCTTTACACTGAGTTCATCCTCACCTCCATAAACCAGGAACATATCCTTAGTCCTTCTCATGTACTTGAGGATATTTTTAGCCGCTGCCCAGTGGATCTCTCCAGGGTCAGCCTGGTATCTAATCACAACACTTAGAGCATAGGAAACATCCGGCCTAGTACAAATCATAGCGTACATGATAGATCCGATTGCAGAAGCATACGAAATCGCACTCATCCGACTTCGCTCATCAGTTGTAGAAGGACACTGAGTCTTGCTAAGTTTTACGCCATGGGACATCGGTAAGAACCCCTTCTTAGACGATTCCATGTTGAACTTCTTCAACACTTTGTCCAAATATGTACATTGACTCAATCCAATGAGCCGCTTTGATCTATCCCTATAGATCCAGATTCCTAGTATGTAAGTCGCCTCACCCAAGTCTTTAATCGAAAAACTCCTTTCCAATGATTCATTGGTCTCTTGCAACGTCTGGACATCATTTCCAATCAGTAATATGTCATCCACATATAAGATCAGAAAGTTTACTTTGCTCCCACTAAACTTCTTGTATAAACAAGAATCATGATCACTCTTGATGAAGCCAAACAATATGACTACCTCATCAAAGCGAATGTTCCAACTCCGAGATGCTTGCTTCAACCCATAAATGGATTTCCGAAGTTTGCATACTTTGTCAGCATTAGCCGGATCGACAAAACCCTCGGGTTGTATCATATACACGTCCTCGGTTAAATTTCCATTAAGGATAGCCGTCTTGACATCCATCTGCCATATCTCATAGTCGAAATAGGCTGCTATAGCTAACATGATCCGAACTGATTTAAGCATCGCTACAGGAGAGAAAGTCTCATCGTAGTCAACTCCTTGAACTTGTCGGAACCCCTTCGCGACAAGCCGCGCTTTATAGATAGAAACATTTCCATCCATATCAGTTTTCTTATTAAAGACACATTTGCACTCGACGGGTCTTGCACCGTCTGGCAGATCAACCAAGTTCCAAACTTGATTTTCATCCATGGACTTTAACTCGGATCTCATGGCTCCAAGCCATGACTCGGAATCCGAACCCACCATCGCTTCCGAATAAGTTGTCGGCTCATCACTGTCCAATAGCATCACATAACGAACACTTTGCAATCTAGCCGTTCTTCGCAGTGTCGGTGCATTTTCCGGCTCAGGTACCACGTCCGGCTCAACCTCTAAGGCTTTTGCCAACTCGCTGCTAGCCGGCATCTCTCGAATTTCTTCGAGATGCACCGTACTCCCACTGACTCCCCGACCTAGAAACTCTTTTTCAAGGAAGACACCGTTTCGAGCGACAAACACTTTGTCCTCTTCTCGGTTGTAGAAGTAGTAACCCAAGGTTTCCCTCGGATACCCCACGAAAATACACTTATCCGACTTAGCTGTAAGCTTGTCCGACTAAAGTCGCTTGACAAAAGATTCACAACCCCAAATCTTAAGAAAAGACAAACTCGGCTTCTTGCCAGTCCACATCTCATGCGGTGTCTTCTCTACCGACTTTGATGGTACTCTGTTTAGTGTGAACGCTGCAGTTTCTAGACAATAACCCCAAAATGATAAAGGCATATCTGTCTGACTCATCATTGACCGTACCATGTCCAACAAGGTCCGATTCCTCCTTTCCGACACACTGTTTCTCTGCGGCGTTCCTGGAGGAGTGAGCTGGGGAACTATTCCACAACTCTTTAGATGGTCATCAAACTCATGGCTCATGTACTCGCCTCCTCGGTCCGACCGAAGAAACTTTATTTTCTTGCCAAGTTGATTTTGTATGTCATTCTGGAATTCCTTGAACTTTTCAAAGGCTTTCGACTTATGTTTCATCAAGTAGATATATCCATACCTACTCAAATCATCAGTGAAGGTAATGAAGTACTCATAACCACCTCTGGTTGTCGTGCTCATTGGGCCACATACATCACTATGTACCAGTCCCAATAAGTCGGACGCCCTTTCACAACTCTTTGCAAAAGGTGTCTTGGTCATCTTGCCGAGAAGGCAGGATTCGCATGTCTCGAACGACTCCAAGTCGAACGAAGTTAGGAGTCCATCATCATGGAGCTTCTTCATGCGTTTCCAACTTATATGACCAAGCCGACAATGCCAAAAGTAAGTCATATTCAGATCATTTGGTTTTAACCTTTTCACATTTATGTTATAGACAGATTCACTATCAAGATTCAAAATAAATAACCCGTCCCGGACGGGCGCAAAGCCATGAAACATATCATTCAAATATAAAGAACAACCATTATTCTTAATATTCGACTCATATCCCTGTCTCATCAAACATGAGGTAGAAATGATGTTTCGACTAAGCACTAGAACATAATAACAATTATTTAGCTCCATTATGAATCCAGAAGGTAAATGAAGTTGCATTGTGCCGACTTCCAACGCAGCGACTCTCGCTTTGTTTCTGACTCTAATGTCAACCTCGCCTCTTGCAACGCTCCTAGTTCTTACCAGTCCCTGCAACGAGTTGCAGATGTGAATGACTGATCCGGTATCATATACCCAAGAACTACCAGGTGCATCAGCAAGATAAATGTCTATAACATTGCAAACAAGCGTACCTGAGCCGGAAGTCACACCTCCGCTCTTGGCTTTATCAGCTAGATACTTGCTGCAATTCCTCTTCCAGTGGCCATCCGACTTGCAGTAGAAGCAAGTGGATCCGGCTGTAGGAGATGGCTTAGTCCCTGAGGAAGCGCTTTGGACTGGTCCTCCGCCTTACCTCTTGACTTTGCCTTCTTCTTCTTAGTCCAAGAACTCTTCTTGAACTTAGCCTTGTTTTGTACCATCAACACTTGACTGGCACCTTTCTTGAGATCCGCCTCAGCCTGCTTGAGCATCCCATGTAATTCAGTGAGCTTGTTATCCATACCATGCATGTGGTAGTTCGATATGAACTGGCCATACGCACTAGGAAGAGAGTTCAGAATTATGTCCGTAGCGAACTCTTCGCTAATGGGGTAGCCAAGCCTTTCCAGAGACTACACGTAACCAACCATCTTGATCACATGCAGACTCAGTGGATCGCCATCCTTAAGCTTGCAGCTCAACAAAGCTTGAGAGACTTGATACCTCTCAGTCTTTGCTTGAGCCTGGAACATACTTTTGAGGCTTTCGATCATATCGTAGGCCTCAACATTCTCGAACTACTGCTGCAAGTCCGGTTCCATGTGAGCAAGCATAAGACAGCTAATCTCCGTGGATTCATCACAAATCCAACGGTAGGCATTGGTGGCTGCGACAGTCGCATTCTCATCCGGCTCAGCTAGAAGTGGGTTGTCTAGGACACGATCCCTTTTTTCTTGTTTGAGAACAATTCTCAGATTACGATACCAATTGGTGAAATTAGTTCCATTCAGCTTATCTTTCTCTAAGATGGTTCTCAAAGCAAAACCGGAAATATGAGGAAGACTGCTAGGTGCCATTGATCTACAACAGAAAATATGCAAAACACTTAAGACATGTATCCATAAAGAGCAAGCATATTAAACACTTTAATATTTATGCTCCCACTAGAACCAACACCCCTCCGATGGTTACTTAGTGATTTAGGACCCTAAATAAGCAAGTCGACTAGTGAGCTTTAGCATCACCGCTAGCCGTCAAGTGATCTAGGTAGACAACTCCTTGTCAATCGTATCTCATACGACTCATGTTGGATGGGTGGCATCACATGCCCCGGCTCCCATCCGACTTTTCCCCAAGTCCCACAACCGTTGTGATAGACCTGTCTAGATTACCAAGTGCTTCCGCTGTAAGAGTCCAACTCGAACCCACCTAGTCGGAAAGAATTGATAGCACCTCAATTTTATGAGCCCACTACCAAAATGTCCGACTTGTGATGGTGCAGCACTGGCGGGGAAAACTGACTAGACCTTCTTTGAGGGATTATATTCTACCAACTATCTAACAGAGGTAAAATAGAGACATAACAATAACACAAAATAAAAGCACTTATAATGTGAAATGGTATGGCTCTCTTCATGGTGATCTCCATCTCCATAAAGCTTGTAATCCGACTCGTGTCAACTCTTGTCACGTGCCGTCTTACACCATGTAGCCGACATGTACACCGACTTGCATGCCATCCGGATTCTCCAAACAGCTACACTAGCTAGTAATCCAAATTACATAGAGAATCTGACACGCAGGCCGTTATACAATAAGATGACAGCACCTAGGCTCCAGCTGGCTGACAAAATCCATGATACGCAGATCACGTATGGATTACACACATCACATGCACATAAGCCATACCATTCACAACATCATCTTGCAAAAACAAGTTGTGCATAGATATGATATCTACCGGTGTTGTGAAACTCGCAACGACATCTAAGGCGCTACGACAGGACGAAGCCGGTGGTCCCACAAACACAGATCTCATCTGCATTCCGGACATGGATTTCATCATCGGATAAAACAATTTTACCCAAATCCGATCCGGACTCCGATTCAATCAAACCCTTTGATATTCGATCACTGCATCCGGGTTTACGTGTCACAGTCTACCCCGATGGCGGAAACCGACCGGTAGGGGTATGTCATTCCACGACCTTAGCAGCTAGATCACGGAAACCAGATCATCCATTCCCCCGAGTACAATTGATCCAATCAACTTTGTACAAAACCGATCTATCTCATAGAACGACCACCAAAAGTGCAATTAGATCCAATCTAACGCCAACCGCATATCACATATGCGCGATCTCGAGCCTAAAACCAGAAGCTAACGCTCTGATACCACTGTTAGGCCACGTAGAGATAAACAAAACGTTTTCCCTACGCGATGATCCCAAGATCTAGCTCAGGTACAAGGCCACGAGGATTACCACTAGACGCGCAGTTGCGGAATTGATGAAGCACGTCGCTTGATGCAGTGCAGTCCTCCCGATCCGTTCCGGTTCCACGATCCACGATCCGTACTTTCTTCACGATCGTCGAAGTGCTGAACGTACAGCACCTCCGCCGGTATCCACACGTACGAGGAGGAGCGCCGATGATGGACTGCTAGGTCCGGTACGACGGCGACAGGACGGACTGGGGCTAGGGTTTCCAACACATGGAGTGACCTAACACTTGTGCTCTAAGCACCTGCACCCCAGCTTATATAGGGAGTGAAAGTGGGCTCCACTCACTTGTGGCCCATTCACTAAAAAGGCCTATATTAGCCACTACAAGTCTCACTTGCTGACTAAGTCCATGTCTCTATTTGGGTCCAACCCAAATAGGTTTCCTGTTTAGGTCTAACCCAAACTTGCTCCCGCTCTTAAGTGTGTGACCCGACAGGCTCATGGTAACCCGGACACGATTCCGAGTCTCACTCGTGATCGATCAGTTGGTAGCGGCTCCTAGCAGAACGTGCCAACTCCCAAGTACCAATAAGTCATGACGACATACCTTCCAATGTGACTTTCGTCTGAGTCCCTTTTGCCTCACGATATACCTTGTCGGACTATAGGCAAATGATCGTCATCCCTTAAATAGTCCGACTCTCTTTCTCGATCCAAGATAAGTGATTCGTCTGACTAACTCTTAGTCGGTTGCCTCGGTTAACACTTAATCCGAGACGCGCATGGCCATGCTTTCCGAATCATATCTTCCGAGAGGGCCCAGAGAATATCTCTCCAGATGGAGGGGCAAAATCCCGTCTTGGTTATTCACATCACGCATCTTGATTCTCAGACGAACCGAACTCCGCCTTTATAACTGCCCAGTGACGGAACAACGTTTGACAGAACCTAAGTCGGAGATCCTCAACTCGGATTGTGCAATAACCTTAGGTCTAAGGATTACATTGATTGAGACATGCAAATGACGACTTGTTCGTTGCATCTCAATATGGGTCAGTCCGACTCGCTAAACTCTTTAGCCGAATCTGTGTAAGTCGGAATAACATCTCCATGCCCATGACAAGTGGAACCTAGTCATCTGCCGACTTTCACATTGGTCTAAGTTGTGTGTCCGGCACAACCTCAATGACCAAGGACAATTAGTATGAACAACATGAATATGTAGTTCCACAATCAAATCACATATTTGATGATACATATCAGCAGTTCATACATGGACCATAACCTTATGAATACACAGGAATATCATCATTCACGATTGCCTCTAGGGCATATTCCCAACACATCGCACACATATTGAAAATTTATAGCGTGTACGAAAGGATGAATGGAAGTCGGTTCCACCGTTGGAAACCGTGTGTGATCTGTTAGGATTTAATTAAAGAGATAATCCTCCCGTTGTATCTATGTCAGTTTAAAGCAAACCGACCTTTCTCTCGCACCCCTTCACGAATGAACGCATCTCTTCGATGCGTCTCTTCCCCTTGTATAAATATGTTGAACATAGATGGAATAAGATATCAGTTGGAGTCATTCTACAATTTATTTAACATGATCAAGTACTCGGGTGGAACCCCATCCATCATTCAAAGTTGGAACCACCATAACTACAGTTCACTTCGAGAAAAGGCGCCAATTAAAAGTGTCCATTGGTTTGGTGTTAATTCACACCACGAGTTCGCATGGAATAACTATTATAAAATCCTAAGATTATGTTAAGATCAATCCTAAGATTATGGTAAGATCAACACACAGTCGTTCCTCTCGATCAACAGTTGATCTCAGCAAAGTCCAAGAATGTAGAAGCCTCCACCGGCCATACCAAGGTCAAGTGTGCACTTCTGCAAGGAGGAAGGCATGTTTTTCAAGGTGGCATTCACCCTCTATGCAACGAGGGTGGAGAAGTGGATCCATCACGTAAAGAACAAGTACCTCGATGCCTCTCCGATCAACTATGTTGGCCCGGACTACGAGTTCACTCTAGTGAAGAAGCATGCGAGCCAGAGCCGTCGTCCTACAACTATTTGTGGCCTACGATACCCTTATCTTCAAAATCGTCCATGTTGATGTAGTGTTGAAGGCGCTAAGGGGAATTCCTTTGGGACAATTCAGTCCATATATGTGGCGCGGTGATTGGCAATGATGTGCTGAAACTCGTGCCATTCCAGGAACTCGACCTTGTTGCTACATGGACTTTCGTCAGGCTGTAACACCCCTGGGATTATGGTTAAACAAACCTCAGATCAACGTCTGAGATAAACTTAACTCCAAACTCGGAAGATCACAATATATGACTCGGTAACATCACAAAACACAAGGTTACAACAGCATAAGTTTAAACTCTTAATAGAGTATGATATTAGATTATTACAAACCAGGGGTCACCGACCCAACATTACACCCAACAGCAAAAGCAAATTATGTTGTTCTACACAACAAACTTAGCAAAGGGCCTAAGAGGCCATAAACATAAGCAACGTCTATCCCATAGTCCTCAGGCTGCTACCTGGGAACCCCAACTACTCGTCGATGTCAACATAGAAGCCACCTTCAGTTGCGAATAGATCACCTGTAGGAAAAACAATAATGGCACAAGGCTGGGTACGAGAATGTACTTCACAAGACTTAGATAACCTAGTATCCTCATGCAGGTGGTGCATCGGGTAGGAGTTCTAGGCGATCACCACATACAGTTCCTGCACCATGATTAGGTAATAACACAGGCAAAATATGCATCATCTTCAAATTGGCCGGGCATAATAGGAGACGAATGCACAGATGGGGCTGGGATAGGTGGTTGTGGCATGGCGGAAAAGGGGAAGACGTTCTCATCAAAGACAGCATCACGAGATATGTAGACACGATTTGTTGGCACATGAAGGCACTTGTTGCCTTTATGGAGAGAACTATACCCCAAGAAAACACTTTTTTGGACCGAAACTCAAGTTTTCGATTATTATATGGACAAATATGGGGCCAAAAGGCACACCCGAATACCTTGAAAATGGTATAGTCAGGAGTTTCATGCAAGAGTAGCTCAATAGGACTTTTCATATTAAGAACACGCGTAGGTAATCTTTTAATAAGAAAACATACGGTGGCAAAGGCATCACTCCAAAAGCGAAAGGATACAGAAGCATGAACAAGAAGTGTGAGGCCAGTCTCAACTATATGGCGATGTTTGCACTCAACGGCGCCATTTTGCTGATGTGTATGTGGGCATTATAAACAATGAGAGATCCCAAGCTTATTCAAGAAAGTATTGAGGTTGCGATATTCGCCCCCAATCTGACTGAACATGAATAATTTTATGCTTGAGTAGACATTCAACATGCAATTGAAACTGAATGAATATATCAAACACATCAGACTTGCGCTTCATAAGATAAAGCCATGTAAATCGACTATAGGCATCAATAAAACTGATATAGTAGTTGTGACCATTAACAGATGTTTGTGTTGGACCCCACACATTGGAAAAAACAAGTTCAAGAGGATTCTTGACTTCTCTAGTAGATGAAACACATGGTAGTTGATGACTTTTACCTTATTGATAGGCATCACACACGGACATCTCTTTATTGCTAGACTCTAATGGTAGCTCATGGCGGTGGAGTATGTGGCGAACGATAGGGGTGGCAGGGTGACCAAGGCGAGAGTGCCACTATGACAGCGACACAAGAACACCGCCGAAGACGCACGAGGTGCATGGATCTCCAAATGGTACAAGCCTTGGCTCAAGCGGCCACTAAGCAGAACGTTGATGGCCCAAAATATATCGAGCTCATTGGGGAACCCCAAGAGGAAGGTATGATGAGCACAGCAGCAAGTTTTCCCTCAGTTATGAAACCAAGGTTATCGAACCAGTAGGAGCAAGGAAACACCTCCAAGGTGTTGTTTCCAACTTGGAATCCTGCACAACACAACCACAGAACTTTGCCCCCAACTTACAGTGAGGTTGTCAATCTCACCGGTTTTGCTGAAAACAAAGGATTAAACGTATTGTGTGGAAGATAGTAATAACTTGCAGAAAGTAAACAGAAAGCAGTAAATAGTTGTAGATTGATGGTAAAGAAAGGACCGGGTCCATAGTTCACTAGTGGTAATTCTCCTTAAGATAGATGGCATGTTGTGTGAACAAATTACAACGGGGCAATCGACAAACATCGAGAAAGCATACGTGCATATACTAATCATCTTGACTCCAATGAGATTTGATTGGGCATTACAACATATACATAGACCGTAATCCAACTACATCTATGACTAATAATCCACCTTCAGGTTATCATCTGAACCCCCTCCAGTATTAAGTTGCAAGCAACAGATAATTGCATTAAGCATTGCATGTAAAGTAAACAATACGATTGTTCTATGAGCAAAGGATTGTTGTTTTCTCCCTAGTAGCAACATCACATCTAGTACCTTAAAGATTTCTGTCACTTCCCCAGATTACTAGAGGCATGAACCCACTATCGAGCATAAATACTCCCTCTTGGAGTTGCTAGCATCTACTCGGCCAAGATAGCTACTAACAACGGAGATCATGCAAGATTACAAATAACAAAGACATGATAGAATCAATAATCAATCTGAAATAGCATCTCAATATCCATCGGATCCCCACAAACACAACATGTATGATTACAAATCGATGATCTTGGTCATGAACGGAGCTCACAAGATCTAAATATGATAGCACAAAGGAGAAGAACCAACCATATAGCTACTACATGGACCCGTAGTCCAAGGATGAACTACTCACGCATCACACCGGAGGCTTGCATGGTGATGAAGAAGGCCTCCAGGGTGAATTCTCCCCTCCAGCAGGGTGCCGGGAAGAGCTTCAGATCCCTCCCGATCTAGGGATGAAGATGATGGCGGCTACAGACTCTTTCATGGAATTTTGATTGGGTCCTTAGGGTTTCTATATCGGAGGCAATATATAGGCGAAAGGGGAGGCCGAGGGGGTGCCCTAGATGGCCACACCACCGCCTGGCACGGGCCAAGCCTGGCCATGCGGACACGTGGTGTGGTCAGCCTCTGGCCCCTCTCCGTCTCGTCTTCTGGCTCCGTGTCCCCCTCGGTGAAATATTGACTTTGGCTTTTGTCCCTTCCAATTCCGAGAATATGACTTTCATGGAACCAAAAACAGCAGAAAACATGCAGCTGCCACCGTGGCATCTTGTTAATAGGTTAGTCCAAGAAAGTTTATAAAAAGTACTCCAAAGTGTGGACAAAACATAAGAAAGTAGATATAAACCAAGCATGCAACATCAAAAATTATAGATACGTTAGCAAGGTATCAAACGTCCTGGGTTGCTCGGTCTTTAACAAATAGATCAAAAGGATGAAATTCACATAGGACATTATTATCAAGGGTGAGCTTAGGAACGGATAAAAGATTACGAGTAACCGAGGGTACCCGCAAAATGTTACGAAGGTGGAGCTGACTAGAGGGATGACTAGTTAAAAGAGATGCTTGGCCAATGTGAGAGATGGGCATACCTACACCATTGGCGGTGTGAACCTTGTCGTGCCCATAGTAGGGTTGGTAGGTGGCGAGCTTGTTGAGCTTGTTCGTCGTGTGATCCGTGGCGCCGGTGTCCATGTACCATGCTGGATCAATGGGGTAGGATGGTGTGTACCCCTGCTCGACACACGGGTCCTTGCCCTTGGCGGCGACGTGGGCAGCCGGGGCGGTGGGAGGGCTGAAGTCGGCCATGGCAAATTGGCGCTCGTTGCCCCTACTGTCATTGCCGATGTCGAGGAAGCTTTTCTGATACATTGCAAATGTATCTATAATTTTGATGTTCCATGCTTGCTTTTATCTACTTTCTTGTGTTTTGTCCACACTTTGGAGTACTTTTCATATGATTTCTTGGACTAACCTATTAATAAGTGCCACAGTGCTAGTTGCCTGTTTTCTGCTGTTTTTGGTTCCAGGAAAGTCAGAAAATCAATATTCTCGGAATTGGACCGGACAAAAGCCAAAGTTGATATTTTCTCGGAAGACTCACGGAGCCAGAAGGAGAGTCGGAGAGGGGCCACAGGGTGGCCACACCACCCCATGGCGCGGGTCCCCCCAAGCCACACCAGGGCATGGTGTGGGCCCCCTGGCCGCCCACCGACCTTGCCCTCTGGCCTCTAAGAAGCCTCCTGATACCAAAACCCTAAGGAGTCAATCAGAAATCCACGAAAACTTCCGCAGCGCCGCCGCCACCAAAGGGGAGATTTGGGGGACAGAAAGTCTTTGTTCCGACACCCTGCCAGGACGAGGAAGTGCCCCCGGAGCCATCTCCATCAATCTCCACCACCATCTCCATCACCATTGCTGATTCCCATGATGAGGAGGGACTAGTTCTCTCTCGAGGCTAAGGGTTCTACCGGTAGCTATGTGTTCATCTCTCTTTCTCTATGCATGATCATATTATGGTCATGAGCTTGTAATCTATAGATCTACCTTGCTACTCAAGTGCTTTAATAGATCTCTGCTCTCGCCATGTGTGTGAAAGTGACAACGTGCACACCATGGTGGCACTTAGGCTAGAGATTACAAATATGTGTTATGAGTTATATTTGGAATTGGATGTCTTTATGAAATTGTGGTGTTTTTTGGACTCATCTAGTACTCAAGGTGACAGTGTGGGGTTATCTAGATGGGAAATGATTACTTTGAGGTGTGCTGTTATAGCCCTACCATCGATTAGAGTGTCCAACCGGAGAGTAGTTCAGCATAGTATCATAAAGAGGAATATATTTATATGAGAGTGTTCACTAGTGAAAGTATGATCCCTAGGCCATGTTTCTAAGCACTGAAATACCGTTTGCTACTAGATCTGTTACATGTTTGCTTGCTTCTATCTTTATTTCAGTTTGCCTTTAGTCTCTTCCTCGCCATCAAAGTATTTTCTAGCACAGTTATCTTATATCCATACCACTTGTATTTCCCTATCTCTTCGCCGAACTAGTGCACCTATACACCTGACAAGTGTATTGGGTGTGTTGGGGACACGAGAGACTTATTGTATCTTGATTGCAGGGTTGCTTGAGAGGGAATACCTTTGACCACTTCCTCCCTGAGTTCGATAAACCTTGGGTGATTCACTTAAGGGAAAACTTGCTGTTGTTCTACAAACCTCTGCACTTGGAGGCCTAACAACTGTCTACAAGAATAGAAGTGCGTAGACATCAAAAGCATCGGTGGCACTTAGAGGCGATGTGGTTTTCACGGCCACACAATTGGCACACACGAGAATTGTGGCCCCTACCCGAGGTTGGTGCAAGGGGTGGGGCGGCCTTGCCAGCGAACAGGGGCACCGGCGGGCGCTGGCCGCGAGATGCCCAGTAGGCCGCCGTCTGCATGGTGATGGTGGCGGAGTAGCAGCGAGCCTCGACGCGCTGCTCGGTGAAGAGGAGGCGTGAGTAGAGCTCGTGAGGAGGCCTCAGCGGCTTGGCATTATGGACAGCCTCCGCAATATTGTCGTACTCGGTGTCGAGGCCCTTGATGACGAAGTCGACGAACTCCTCGTCGTGAAGCGGCTGACCAATAGAGGTCAGCGTGTCCGCCAGTACCTTGATCTTGTTGAAGTAGGTCGTGGCGAAGGAGTCCAACTTCTTGATATCGGTGAGCTCGTTGTGAAGAGCCATCGAACGGGAGGTGGAGACCTGGTCAAAGGTGTTCTCTAGGGTTGTCCAGGCGTCCATGGAGGTGGCAGCGAATAGGCAGAGGCCGGTGACCCCATCGCCCAGGAAACCCTGGATGGTGGAGAGGATCGCCTGGTCCTGCTGCACCCACACACGGTGTTCTAGGTTGATAGCCGGACCGTGGATATTATTCATATTTTTGATGGTTGTGAAATATAGCCATCTACATCAACATTTAAACTGGATATTATTCATATTTTTGATGAAATATCTCTTTAAACCCTGCCACTAATGCCTAATGATCAAAGGGGTATGCAATCCTTTCTTTCTATTTTCCCATGCGTAGATAATGATGTTTTATGATGGGAATCACAACATTAAAGTCAAAGATACGATATTTTTGTTGGGTTCGCAGCATAGAAAACAAAAAATTCCTACGATGGGAACTATACGCCAAGATCTATCTACTAGATACAAGCAACGGGTCGATATACATCCATAGAGAACTTACCCTCGAAGACAACAAAGCTTTGTTAACAAGTTGGAACTCGTGGATGATGTAGTCATACACTTGCCGATCTCAAGATCGTGATGAAGTCCAGCAGATCCGGCTCTAGCACGTCCATCAGATCCAGCTCCAGCAAGTCTAGCACCGCAAAGTAGCGGTGCATCCGTGATCGCACACACGTCTGGTACCCCAACAACCTCTATCCCTTGCTCCAGCAAAGCAACGGAAGCAACAACTCATTTCCAGATAAAGCCACCGAGAACATGTATCTCGCTAATCCGAGACCATGGGGAATAACTAGAGGGGGAGAGAGATCCTTCACGAGGAGGTGTGTGTTGTGAGGAGGAGAGGGGGCCTTTTATAGGGAAGAGGAGGGCACCCAAGGGCCATGGCATGGCAGCCATGGTGGTGCCCACACCTCTTCCACATTCATGTGGGTGGAGCTCCCACTCCCATAAAAAGCCTCAACTCAAAATTCCACTCATGCATGCATTAATTTCCACCAAATTTAATGCAAGCTCTCATTAAATAAAACTATTTTATTTATTTTATTCAGAATTTTGTTAATTACATTAATTAACAAACATTCACATAAAATCCCTGCAACATTTCAATATCACATGCAGAACCAGTTTCAGCAATTTCACCTGAAACAATTCCGGTTTCCATCAAAATGATTCTAGCGCTTTCTTAAATCTTTATCTGAAACATATTTGCTCCAAATGGTGTCGGTATCCCTTAAGTGTGTCACCCTACGGTTCGCGAATAATGCAGACATGATCGAGACCCCTCTCCGATCAATAATTAGCAGTGGGACCTGGAGATCCGTACTGACTCCCACATATTCAACGATGACTCTTGTGATCGTGTGAACCTTTAACGTCATAACTAAATCTCTTTGTCCCGCGATATATTACATGTCCGAGATTCGATCATCAGCATCCAAATACCTAGTTTGATCTCGTTACCGACATGCACTCTTTTCTCGTTCCCGTGATATAACATTCTAGTGATCACATCACTTGCTTGCAAGCTATTTCAATGTGATATCACCGAGAGGGCCCAGAGTATATCTATCCGTCATCGGGATGGACAAATCCCACTCTTGATCCATGAGACTCAACATAACACCTTCGTAGCACGTAACCCACCTTTATAGTCACCCTGTTACGGTGTGACGTTTGATGTTATCAAGATACTCTTCCGGTGTTAGCAATTAACATGATCTCATGGTCTAAGGACTAAGATTACTTCGTATGATGTTATAGCAATATAAACATAATGACTCTGATCGTAATGCTATACTTCGGATGAATGTTCATCACATCATTCCAACAATGTTGTGACCTCGTTATTAACAACATCCAATGTCCATGATCAGGAAACCTTGATCATCTTGTTAATCAACGAGCTAGTTTATATGAGAGGCATTACTAGGAACTTTGTATTTTGTTTATTAAACACACATGTATTAACGTTTCCAATTAATACAATTATAGCATGCAACAGAAACATTTATCATAAACATGGAATAAGATAATAACCACTTTATTATTGCCTCTTGGGCATATTCCCTTCAGTCTCCCACTTGCACTAGAGTCAATAATCTAGTTTGTAAACTTGTATATACAACACCTAGGTGTTGAATATAAGCGTTTGCTAGTGGTTAACATAATCTCTGGATCTGGTACTTTCAGGTCCGTGTGTATTTGCATGTCTTTGTGTTTCTACGCATCACTCATTCTCAAATGAGATGGCATTGTATAAATTTGGTCCTTTGGTGAGACCTTTAGTTCGTTCGGGTTAAAATATGTTGATATTATTGTGATACAATATATCTTCATAGTATTAGCCCACTTTGAACCACACCTAGTTTGATAACGAACTACTTAACACAAATGCCCTCCTTTGCTGCTACTATAGCAGTCATATACTTAGCATTTCGTTGTAGTATCCGTCACAATGTCTCAACTTTGGAACTCATCCAAATCCATCATGGAACATCCTTTCCATTACATTGTGCCACTCATATTCTAAATTGAGATAAATTTAATTTGTATCTTGTGACAAAACTAGTATCAATGTAACTCTTTGCAATGAACTACCTTTAACTATTTGTCACTTATACATGATATATTCTTAGTTCTTCCAAAGCTCATAAGAATATCTTTACTATCGTCCAATGATCATCTTATGAATCATTCTGGTATGTGCTCATAACATTTAGAGCATAGGACATATCTGGATATATACATATCACGGTATAATCGATCAAAATCTTCATGTGATTTTACTCACCAAGTGTTGAGACTCTTGAATCTTGATACAATCATTTCCATGCAGCAAGAACCTTTCTTGTAGCTTCCATATTGAACCCTTTCAATATCTCATATATGTACGTCTGGCATAACCATATTAGCGCCTCAATCTATCCATATAGACATTGATGCCAAATATTCCGGTTTTGCCCAAGTCTTTCATCAAAATCCTATTTTAATGAAATTCTTAACTTGTGTCAATAAAAGATACGTCATTTCCAATCAACAATATGTACTCCGCATAATGTATTGGAAATTTGTCTCAGCGCTCCCACTTAATTTCTTGCAAATGCAAGCATCTTCACCGTCTCCGATGAAATTAAACTCCTTTAACATTTTCATCATGGTGAAGATTCCAACTCCGCTATGCTCACTTCAACTATTGAAGTTTGCATGCCCTTTTAGCACCCTCTGAATTAACAAAACCCTTTAGACCGTGTTATGTACACGTCCTAGGTAACCATTCTATTATAAGAACCTTGTTTTGTTTATTCAACTACCATATACCAAATTATATTTAGTGGTTGCTACATTAATCCGTCAAGACTAAATATCACTATGAAAGATCAAATCTTGTCGTAGTCAACTCCTTGAACATTGCCATAAACTTCTTTCCGACATGTCGACTATTTCATAGATGTTAAACATCCATGTCTATTTCTTTATAGATCCAAACATGATCGATAGGCTTCACGCCTTTCCGGAGGGTCTTCCAAGTTCAGAAACTTGATTTCTCGTGTATGGATACTATCACGGATTCTATGACTTCTAGTCATTTTATGGAGTCAGGGCCCATCGTCGCTTCTTTGCATGCAGTCGGTTCATTATTGTCAAAACAATAACAACTTCTGTTTCAAGTCTTACTATTTGATTCTTACCAACCCACATGGTTCAATAGGAACTCTAATCTCCAATATCGCACCCTTGTAATCACGGGAGCCATGAGCGTTGTGGCCGCCACCAGGACACTTTCCGGCGCTGCGCTACTTAGCACATATAGCTAAGGTTCAACAACCTTATTAAAGTTCTATTTCCCTCCCACTTAACTTTTCACAAAAAATTCCTTCTCAAGAAACTTAACGTTCCAAGCGACAAACTCTTTTGTACTCGGTGTTATGGAGGAATTCCAAACATTCTTTGGGATAACCTATAAAGACATGCTTATCCGACTGTGGTTGTAAACATTTTACTTATGCATATCATACCAAAATTTAAGAAAAGACAATTCGGGTTTTATCCCAAACCATAACTCATATGGTGTCATTTCAACGGATCACGATGGTGCTCTTTTCAGTGTAAAAGCGGTAGTCTTTAAAGCTTTAATCCTAAAAACATAATGGCAGTTTTATAAATGACACCTTTGATCTTACCATGTCAAAAAAGGTTTGATTTGATCTCTCGAACATACCATACTCATGTGGTTTATCGGGAAATGCAAATTCATGGAACAATTCTTGAAATCTTAGGTGTTTTTCTAAACCTGTAACTCAAATATCTTCCTTTATGATCAAATCATAAACTCTTTTATTTTCTTGTTACAATGATTTTTCACTTCATCTTGAAAGTCTTTGAACAATTTTCAAATGTTTCATACTTCTTCCTTATTAAGTAAATATATAGATATAAACACTCAAGTTTCTGTAGAAAGCATATGAAGCAAAACGGTCCATCGCATATGGCTACACATAATGGACTATATACATCAACATGCATAATATCCAATAAGTTAGTCATCCATTCCTCTTTGGCCTATGGACGGAGTTTCAATTATCTCGAGGAAAGTTTCACAAGCGTCAATTGATCAAAATCAAAAGACTCCAAAAATCCATCAACATGGAGTTACTTTATGTTTACTTTCCAATATAATTCAAACAGCGATGCCACTTCATAAGTGATCTTCCAATCATTTGTCTTACGCTATTTTAGCAATAATGTTTATGGATGTGATTTCTCCAACTAGACTTGTAAAAGTTCATCCATCGTTTATGGAATACGGTAATTATTTGAACAACTATTCTTCTCGTAATGCCAGAACAAAATAACAATTATTAAAACAAATCTTGAAGTCTAGGTTTGACAACAACTAAAACATGATAACACTTTATTTGTTTTCGATGAACATCATCACTTATTCTCTTGCCTGTTACTTAGGTTGTTGCAGTTCATGAATTGTGTTGTTCTGTATGACACTTCACACCAACCAATTCGGTATCCAATACCTCAGAACCACATTGTTTAATAAGCAAGGAATACAACCATAACATGTATATCTTCTATATACCTAAGTTGGACATCTCCAACCTTTTCTTTTCTGCCAAATATTTTATAGATTCTCTTTAAACAATTCCTTTTCTTTTAAAAGAATCCATCAATATCAATAGTGGTGTCATTCACATGACACATAGTACAAAGTGTATATAGTCAAATACTAATACCTTTGGACTTGCACTTTGAAGTGGATCACCATCATCAAATGTTTGGTGTTCTTTCAAAAATCCATTCTTTAGTAATCTATTAGTGCAGTAAACATTTTACTTACATCTTCTATTCATCCTTATCATGACAACTTTCATGATCAAGCTACTATAGCCTATAAGGAAGAATCGCGAGTATAATGTTAGTTCCCAAAACCTTTTTGGGAGATCCGGATGCCTAGCATCTCCATCCTTCACAAATTCTCATACAATATGAGAACATGCATTTTGCTAAATTATACTCTATCGTAATGCAACCAAAAATATTGTTTTAGATATCACAATATCTTCCACACATGATGGTTTCTGAAACAATTTTTCAGCTCCTAGATAATCTTGATATTAAAACAACTTTTTGAATATCAATAATCATGGAGGCAAACATGATACTTTAGATACTAACATTGGAATTCTTACTCTTGATTTAATACTACTTATTAAACTTCATGGAGTAAATAGAGTTTGCTGAAAGTTTAAAATAGGACTTCTAAACTATAAATTGACATTCAAAACAATATGATACCAGTTCGTAAAGTAAATATCCAGAATTCTATAGTTCTATTATCTCAATTAAAACCGAGCATAAGGTAGTGAACAAACGCCAATGACTACAACAAATTATGCAAATTCACTTCGATTTAGTTTATGACAAATTGAGTTCGACTAATCCAAATTAGAAATGAACTCCTACTCAAAAACGATATCCCTCGTGCCTTTTTGGTGATTACATGAACCAAATCCACTACACCAAGTTCGATCATCACGTGAGTCAGTGTAGCTTCAAAGGCGAGCGTCTATATGGGCATCATATCAACTATATGACTCATGCTTAACCTTTTGGTCCGTGTTTCGAGGCCATGTCTGTACATGCTAGGCTCGCCAAGTAAGAACCTTAGTATCCACGTGTGTAAAACTGTCTTACACCCGTTGTATGAAAGCGCGGAGTCAAGTACACCCGATCATCACGTCGAAACACGATCCATAGAACGGTGCATACTTAAGGAAGAACACATTTTATATTGGTATCTAAGTGAGGGATCATCTTACAATGCTACTAAAAAGCGCCAAACTAGCAATATAAGATGCTAACATCTAATGTGTAAAGTGAGATGATATGGTCCATGCATTTGATCACCATCATATGCATCGTGGTATGATCTCTATCATTCCTTTGTGTGTAAGGCCAAGGTCTATGGAACTTACATGTTAAGTGTGTTGTAAGAGTATCTACCGTACATCTACTTACAACATTACCATATCAATACACTAGCCCAGCAACAATCTAAACTAGACGCCTCTAATTTATCCATTGCAAGTTTTACGTGGCTTAGGGCTTTCGGAGATAGAACCGATCTACCTACGAACATGGAACCACAACGAGGATAACCAAGCTATTAGCAAATCGTTGTAAATCAGATATTGACTATAGTAGGAGAGACAGACACCCATGTAGCATCCCAATTGTCTAACAATTGTAATGCTACTTGGTCTAGTAAGATAATGGCTACTTCCTATATATAATTGTTGCATCATAATTATATCATGCTCATGTCATCATGCCACCTTGCATTTGAGCATCATATAAAACCCTGTTTCTTTGGTTCTTCTCTCGTATGCATTATTAATTGTATTTGCCTCTTGATATTGTATTTGGTTATTGATATATTGTTTAATGCCCAAGTTGACTTGGGGGCATATCTTTTATTCCACTCCATCACCTTTCTTTCACCACCTTATAATTCCACCATCCTATTATCCATGAGCTTGTAATTCTTTTTCTTTTGATTTTATTCTAGCTCATGTGGAAGGGGTGGATCTAATCCCAACTTCTTTTTCTTGGCCTTTACTCCACTTCTTGTGAATGCATAAGAATAATGCCATATTGCTATTATTGTTTTCACAAAATAAATCATGGCCTTTATTATTTTTGCATGGGCCATGCAAGAGTACCACCACCTTTATCCCATTTGAGTCCTCTTGGTTTTATTGGGTCTTTTCTTTGTGGATCATCTCCATCCCTCTCTCCACCATCCCCATATTCTCCTCAATCCCATTTTAATCTCTTCATGCATGATCAAATGAGGCTCATTTTACACATCTCATTTCTCTCTCTTTTTCTTGGTTTCTCCTTCACCTTAGCTTATGCTAGATCAAGCCCCACTTTCCTCTTGGTATGATCTCTTAAACAATTTCAAAAACCTAAAACCCTAATCAAAACCTAACCTATTTTTCTCTCTCTCTAATTTTTTCTCTAACCCTAGTTCTACTTAAACCCTAACCCTACCACACCTCTCTCTCTCTATCATGTTGGCCCCACCTGGCCCTCTCTCTCTCCCTGGCCCACACCCCATCTACCCATCTAACCACCCTAAACCGTAGCCCATTCCCTAGCTACACCCTAGCTCACCCGAACCCTCCTCTCCTCTCTCTTTCTTTCTACCTGCCATGCTGGCCCCAGCTGCTACTCCATGCTGTCCCCACCTGCAGCCCCTCTCCCTGCCCTGCCCTGGCTACCCAGGTCGAGCCCCAGCTCGACCACGTGATCGAGGAGAAGGGAAAAAGGGCCGAAGCCACTTTTCCATCTACCCCGCGCCCACACGCCCCTCTTCCCTCTCCCTCGCTTTCCTCCTTCTTCACGGCTCCCTCGCCTCTCCCAGATCCACCCCAGGTCCCTGCCCTCGCCTCCCCTTCTTCTTCTCCAACGCCACCATCTCTCGCCGACCGCCGCCAGTACCTCGTCGTCCCCTCGTTCCAGCCGGCCAGCACGATGTGGAGGTGTTCAAGGAGGCCAAGGACATTCCCCTGCTTCGCCCTGGACGCGTCATCATGTAGGAGGAGCGCCAGCACCGCCAGTACGTCGACGCCCTGCGGAAACCCTAGATTCCCGGCTCGCCAGCCTCGTCGACGATCCACCGCGCCTCACCCCAATCTGACACCGGCAACCTCCCCGCGGTAAGCCCCTCCACCTCCTAGACAACATCCGCTCCGCCGTAAAGCCCTAGCCGCGCCAGGCGTTGCGCCGAACGCCCTCAGTACGCCGCCGCTCGCCGTTGTCTGCACACTCTCGCGCCGCGTAGTGCCTCAACTGGTCGCGTAGCTACTCCCTGACAACTACCCCCGCCCTACCGTACTGGCACGTGCTGCTTTTCCGTCAGATAGTTCAGAGGAAACAGATGAACAGTGGGGCCATGGCCGTCTTTCAGAAAACCCCCCAACCTTTTTATTTCCTAAACCCGCGGTCCAGCCTACCCCACCTGCCAGCTGCTGTGCTCTTTCTGCAAATAGGCCCCTGTCTTTTCATCACTCTTAACCCGTGGTCCAGCTTGACCCACCTGTCAGTCTCTGCAATTCCCCACCACTGTCACGTGGGCCGTAGCCGCTAGTCCCGCTTGTCAACCGCTTGGGCTAGCCAGAGCCCGGTGAGAAAAGGTTTTTCATGAGTGCGTGGCCCAGTCCGTTGGTCCCACTCGTCAGTGACTGGGGCTAGCTCAAGCTGGGTGACAAAAGTTTTCTCTGTTGTCTGTTTTATTTAAACCAAATTCAAAATTATTTAAATTCAAATTCAAGGCAGATTTAAATAACTTTTCAAATATAAATCCAAATAATACAAATAATATGTGTTTTGGAATCAGGAAAATGTGAGGAATTCAAATATGCCATTCAAAATAATGTTTGAACACTTTAAATTTTTTGAGATGATTAAAATTACAATAAAATGCCCTTTTCCTTAATTAATTAATAACTTTAATTCTACAACTCCAAATTTGACAAATAATATGTCTAAATCGATCAGCGCGACGAGCCCGTTCTATCTATGCAATCCTTGTTCTGAATTGAAGCATGCATCATGTCATTATTAAAAACCTGAACTGTTTATGACAATAAAATTGGACCAAATAAATAATAAAATGCTTTATTTCTTGTATCCACACCTCACCTTGGCCATGCTACTTTAATGCCATGTAAATTGTGCATCATTCATCATGGCATGCTTGTTTGCTTGACGCATTTTAATTCATATGCTTGTGCACTTTATTTATGTTGGCCCTTGTTTGTTTGGTTCTTCTTCGAATAGACGCCCAGCAGGAGAATTACCAGAAATCACAGGAGTACTACCCAGATCCATCTCTCGCTTCAACTGAGCTGCCAGGCAAGCACTACCACATGCTTGCATACATACAGTACCTATTGCCTCTATCTTATTCTTGCATCATTGAGTCGCGAATGCATTAAATTGAATCCCAAGTACTGCATAGCCTTTACTTTTAAACCCCACCGAAGCTTGTTCCTCCATCCCATGAGCCATTACTACAGGAGTTGTTTGAGCCATGCGAGTCGTAGAAAAGCATGAGTAGGGTATGTGAGTGTCTGATGAATAATGAGGTACCTAAACAACTTAACCTGAGTAGTAATGGGATAACTAATGAAAGAGGCACCGGTGAGCAATATCTGCTATTTGGTTTTTCATGCTCACTTGTGTCCCGTAGGACCCCGAGTACTTGATTCTTGTTCCTTGTTTATTCGCACTATCCACATCCGGGAGGCCTTATGGACCCCCCTGAGCCAGAGCTTGATTCATTCTTATTTCTTGGGGCCACAATTAGTTTGGGGCATTACTACTATCCTGTACTTATGCCCTGTTACTGCTTTATTTAAGATTGTGCGAGGAGCACCTATACTATTTTGGATCGCGCCACGTTTCCGTGGTATCGACAAGCCCAGTCACATTTTTCGGGTTCCCAGTCGTTTATAGCCGTTGTCGCAAACCCTGGGTCCGTCTCAGAGCCGGCCAACTTCGTTGCGGGTAGCTTATTGGGGTGGCCCCCTGAAATATTTCTGAATCCTGTGATTGCTTTGTCGTGAATGCCTCGTTGGGTTTTGATTTGGTTTTTCCGAGGTTGATCGAGTGTGTGTTGCTATTCGTGCACCCCTGCAGGGTAAATCTTTCTGAAAGCCGTGTCCGCGGTTATGGACGACTTGGAGCACAATTTCTCGATCATAGACAAGTATAACTAAAGTACCGCTTTTAATTTGACTAAGTACTTGACTAGTAAATAGTGCAATACTCATGGAATGGTTAATAAAACTACCAACGGATGATGGGGGTTGTTCGTCCGCTTCCTCGTTGGTAAGCGAGGAGGAGAATGGATCTGTTAATTATACTGCTATAACTGTTGTTCTTAATTCACGGACATCCGTCTATCTTTGGTTAGGCGGATGGTTAGGGAGTATCTATAGAATTGCTAGATATTATCTTTTGCTGCAATTGCGTCACCCCAGGTTGTGTCCCCTTTAGCGGCATAAAGACTTGCTGAGTACCCCTAGGGTCTCACACGATAAATTGTTTGATTCAGATGAACAGGTGTACCCGCAATATGGATACTGGGTGGATGAGACAGATGATGTTGGCAACGATCATTCGGTGTAGAGATTCTGGGAACGGGGATCCGTGAGATCTGTGGGCGGGATGTGTTTATTTATAGGGCATCTTATGCCGATTTGCTTCTTGTCCATACTCGGATATTGTTTTCCGCTTCGGCCTGATACTCTGATGTGTGTTATATGAGGAGTTATCCTAAATTATTATCTCTATCTAGGATATTTGAATCTTGCCGTATGGCGTTGCAATATTTCTTTTTCTTTTAGATGGAATGGCTTTGAGGACTGTTGTATGTGGCTTGCATACATACTCATTTGTGTATGTAGTTGATCCCTTAGCCTGCCGATTACGTCGCTCGTTCTTGTCCCGACGTTCTGAAAGTGGTTAGGACGGCCGAAAGGTCTACCGTGAGTGGCCCTGGGCCCCACCGTACTATTTTAACCACTTTCGTTCATCCAGGCATGTAACTAAGAGCGTAATTCACCGAGGTAGTTACAACCCACCAGCCACTTATGCAAAGCTAGTTGCATGTCAGTCGTGGAACCGGTCTCATGTACGATGACATGTAAGGTTGGTCCGGGCCGCTTCATCCCACTATGCCACTAATATCCAAAATACATGAAAGAAGCAATAACATGATCATCATCGCCCACATATAGACATATGTGTACTACCCGTGCAAAGCACCTACGCATAGATCAGGCTCTGATACCACTGTTGGGTTTGTAGCATAGAAAACAAAAAAATTCCTACGATGGGAACTACACGCCAGGATCTATCTACTAGATACAAGCAACGGGTGGATATACATCCATAGAGAACTTACCCTCGAAGACAACAAAGCTTTGTTAACGAGTTGGAACTCGTGGATGATGTAGTCATAAAGCCACCGGGAACATGTATCTCGCTAATCCGAGACCATGGGGAATAACTAGAGGGGGAGAGAGATCCTTCACGAGGAGTTGTGTGTTGTGAGGAGGAGAGGGGGCCTTTTATAGGGAAGAGGGGGGCACCCAAGGGCCATGGTGTGGCAGCCATGCTGGTGCCCCCACCTCTTCCACATTCATGTGGGTGGAGCTCCCACTCCCATAAAAAGCCCCCACTAAAAATTACACTCACACATGCATTAATTTCCACCAAATTTAATGGAAGCTCTCATTAAATAAAACTATTTTATTTATTTTATATAGAATTTTTTTTAATTACATTAATTAACAAACATTCACATAAAACCCCCTGCAACATTTCAATATCACATGCAGAACCAGTTTCAGCAATTTAACCTGAAACAATCCCGGTTTCCATCGAAATGATTCCAGCGCTTTCTTAAATCTTTATCTAAAACATATTTGCTCCAAATGGTGTCGGTATCCCTTAAGTGTGTCACCCTATGATACATTGCAAATGTATCTATAATTTTTGATGTTCCATGCTTGGTTTTATCCACTTTCTTGTGTTTTGTCCATACTTTGGAGTATTTTTCATATGATTTCTTGGACTAACCTATTAACAAGAGCCACAGTGCCAGCTGCCTGTTTTCTGCTGTTTTTGGCTCCAGGAAAGTTAGAAAATGAATATTCTCGGAATTGGACGGGACAAAAGCCAAAGTGCCTATTTTACCGGAAGTCATCTGGAGCCAGAATACGAGACGGAGAGGAGCCAGGGGGCCACCACACCACCTGGCCGTGCGGGCCAGGCCTGGCCGTGCCAGGGGGTGGTGTGGCCAGCCCAGACACCCCCTCGGTCTCCCTCTTCACCTATAAGTTGCCTTCTGACAAAAAAACTCAAGGGGGTTCGACGTTTTTCCAGAAGGAGTTCCGCTCTGCCGCCACCACCAGATTCCATGAAACAGCACCAGAAACTTCGTTCTGGCACCCTGCCAGGACGAGGAATTGGAGGAGATCATCGCCATCATCATCACCATCGCTTCTCCATCGTCCATCCATGTTTCCCCCATCTATGAGTGAGTAATCCCCCGTTGTAGGCTATGGGGATGGTAGGGATTGGATAAGATCATTCATGCTATGGGGATGGTAGGGATAACCGGAGGGAATGGCTTTGATGTGAGGATCACATGTGTTCACGGAGTGTTAATGCTTTGCTCTGGTGCTCTATTAAAAGGAGCACCTTAATTGCCAGTAGTTCCCTTGAGGCCCCGCTGCAAACGGGCTGGCAGGACAAAAGATGTTGTGCAAGTTCTCATTGCGAGCATGTATGACTATATGTGGAACCCTTGCCTAGGATTATGTAGTACTTGGATGCTTTATCTTATTTATCTACAATTGCCCTATGTTCTGATTGCTATGTGAATTGTCTTGTCCATGCAACGCCCATCCATCCATCCCTATGCCTACCGCACTCGAATCCCACGGTTTACTGCTATTGTTACTGCTGTCTTTACTTTACTACTGCTGTTCTTTACTATTCCTACTACAAAACTGTTGCTACTAATAAACTGTTGTGAGCAAGATTGTTTCCAGGTGCAGCTGAATTGACAACTCAGTTGTTAAGACTTATAAATATTCTTTGGCTCCCCTTGTGTCGAATCAATAAATTGGGTTTCACTTCCCTCAAAAATACTGCGATACACCCCCTATACTTGTGGGTCATCAAGAGTATTTTCTGGCGCCGTTGCCGGGGAGCATAGATTTATTTATCAAGTTCACTTGGATTCACTATTGTTCAAGCTTAGTTTATTTCCGTCTTGTTTGCTTGTTTCTTTATCAAAAATACAAAAAAATAGTTCCTACTCTAGTTGGTATTTTCGTTGGTCTGTTATTGTCTTGCTTTATTATGCTTGTTGTCAATGGTTGGTTTCTTTGAAACTGAATCTTATTGGCAAGGTGGGTTCACGGAAGATCAAAAATATTATTATAAGGAACACCGCTTGTCACAAAAAGGAAAACACTTATGGGAACAAATTGATAAATTGAATACCATTGCTAGAAACGTGTGCTCTACTTATAATGTTACTTATTGCTTGGACAAATCTTGTTGCTGTAAGAGGTATAAACACCTCCCTTTTCAATGTGAGTATAATGATAATGTTACCATATCTTCTTATGTTAAAGGAAATTATGACTTTTATGACGCGGAACAAATTGAGGAATTTATTGCTTGGAAGGGTGCATTTGAACTTGCTAGTTTGCTTGAAAATATTGATGATTCACCTTATAAATATGAGGTTTATGGTATACTTAAATTTTTCTTTGATAATTACAAGGAAGAAAATGGCTATATTCTTAAATATATTAATAGATGCTTTCCACAAATGGAAGAGACTAATGCCTTGCAGGATCCTATGGAAGAAGAAATTGATGAACCTGAAAGCTCATTAGATGAAAAAGAGGAGGAGAGTGATGAACAAAAGGAGGAAGAATGGATTAGCTACCCATGCCTACCTTCTAATGAGAGTAACTCTTTATCCCTTACATTATTTGATTGTCCCCAATGCTTACTAAAGGAGGATGAATGTTATGTTCCTAAGGATTCTTTTGAAAATGTTTATAATAAAGCTCTAGTGCTTGTAGATCATGAAAAGCATGCTTTATGTGATAGTTATATTGTTGAGTTTATTCATGAGGCTACTAAAAATTAGTATGAGAGAGAAAAATATGGTTGTAGAAGTTTTCATGGTATTGAAACACCTCTCTATGTGCTGAAAGTTTTGATGTCACTCTTGTTGTATCTTTCTATGCCTGTCACTTTGTTCCTTGCGAATTTATTTGCATACAAGATTCCTATTCATAGGAAGTGGGTTAGACTTAAATGTGTTTTGAATTTGCTTCTTGATGCTCTCTTTTACTTCAACTCATATTTCTTATGTGAGCATCCTCTCAAACTATCATGCCTGAATATTATAATATGTCTATTATTCTTGGGAGACCTTTTCTTAAATACTGCAGGAGCTGTTATTAATTGTAATCAAGGGAAGGTGACCTTCAATGTTAATGACAAGGAACATACTGTCTATTTCCCCAAGAAGATTGATAGGACTTATGGTTTTGAATTCAATTGAACATGTTGAGGGCATTCAAGTTGGATAAATATATTGTCCCATACCAAGAGAAAAAATTGAAACTATTATGATTAGGACCATTGCTATCAAGGTTGAGGTAACATAATCATTAGTGGAATACAAAGTTTTGTCTCATATGAAATTGTTTTGGTAACTAGACCTGATCAACCTTGTTAACAAAAGGATTTCATTGAACAAAACAATGTTTCCACCATGATTATCTCCGCTTACTTCTATTCTATCCATTTTAGTTTTTGTTTATGCCTAACTTAAAGGCGTTAAAGAAAAGTACTTATTAGGAGATAACCGAAAAGTTTTAGATGAGTCTTGGAAGTTATTAACTGCTCCTTATATTTTTTATTTGCTTTTTCTGCCAAGAGTAACCTCTAATGAGAGATAAGTAATGGTTGGGAAAGTTGCTGTCCTGAAACAGATTTCTCCGCTTCACCGTAAAAATTCGTGTAAAATCTCTATACATCCTTTGGAGGCGTGAATTTTTCTGCTTCTTCCCCAGGTTGTTATCTAACTTTAGTTAGTTCAACACTTTTTAATGTGAGCAATAGAAGGTCTTCGAAAAAATTCCTCTTTACTTGCTGGTCTGTTTTGACAGATTTCTGCCATTTTCTGCATTTGCTTCTTGTTGGTTCCTTTTTGAGTTCTTTTGGGGAATTGAGCTTTTTGAGGGAAGTGCTACAGTAGCTAGTGTTTTAATGGAAGTTTTATTGGTGTTATAACTGAACCTAAGACTTATTATCTTGAGTGCACTAATGCTGCTAATAAAGATTGTGTGAAGTTTTGTATAAGGAAAAATTTCAAGTGTATGGAAGGAATGAGTAATGAGATGAAGAATGGACTAAAGCTCAAACTTGGGGATGCCACGCGTGTCACCCCAAGAAATATCTAAGAAGTACAAGCGTCAAAGCTTGGGGATGCCCAAGGCATCCCCTTCTTCATCAATAAAAATCCTAGGTTTCTTCCAAACGCTTCATTTTTATTGTTTCATGCACGGTTGTGTTGTTCTTGGAGCGTCTTCTTTTTCGTTTTTGTTTTGGTTTTTTGTTTGCTATTGTTTGCTTAGTTTTCTGAATAAATTGGTTGGACCTCCTCTTTCATGCATTGGTTTTTAAATAGTTTGGTTTGGTTTGGAAAAGAGTAGGAAAGTTCATGCTTAAGTGGTAAAGAGAGCTTGTTTTTGATTGTGGCCTATGCTTTGTCATGCCATGCTTGATATTGTTTTGGCTTTATGCTTAGTATTCTTTGTTGTAGCATGACTTGTTATAAACAATTGAGATTGCTTAATGTGCCTTGGATGAATCATGTGTTGTTTTAGCATATTAAAGCATAGTATAGTGGTATTCTCCTTTGATGCTTTATTTGGGTTGACTTGGCGCATGCTCACACCATGTTATGACTATCCAAAGTCACCATAGCCTTTATGATCCTTTAGTTTCCAACTTGTAGTATCACTTTATGCTTTGATCAATGATGTTTTGTCACTCTGCATGATTATGGCCATTATTGCTCTCTTAGTTTGTCGCTCCCAGTCTTTTGCTAGCCTCCACAACCAAGTATGAGTTCCACTCATGCATCCAACTCCTTAAACCAAGTTATTCCAAAGAGTCCATCATACCTACCTACTAGCTTATGCTATTCCAAGTATATTCATGCTTTTGTTTACCTTCCGAATTAAACTTGTTATGAGAAAACTAGTGATTAAAGCTCTCACGAACTTGATGGCACACTTTACTTTTCTTGCCCTTAATAAACTTGAACCATTGTGTCGTCTATGTTGTATATGCTTGCACTTATTTGTTGGGAATTAGCAGAACCATGCTGTCATGGGGAACGCTTTCAACATTGCACTTGGTACTTGTACCTAGTTGATATCATGCTCTTTTGTATATGGATGTCGTCGGTGTGAAATGAAAGGGGAGCTTGTAAGTCCATGGAGTTATGTATATGTGTTAGAGAAACGCCTGGGCCGCTGGTCTAATCCATGCTGACATGGTGGAAACCTGCAGCGTAACCATAATGAGCTGTCTATGAAGCATTCTTCTTATAAAAAAAGAGTCCTATATTGAGAAAAAAAGAGAAAAAGAAAAAAAGAGAGATACTATGAAAAGAGGAAAGAGAGAAAAAAAGCACCATATTCCCATGGTTAATAAGAAGATTGCTGAGATGCTCGTTGTCTGCTTGCCTTATCATTTTGATATGGGGATTCTTCCGTATCATCGGGCAAGGGGTACCCCATTGGCGGTTCTCTATGATACACATGTACTTACGATGACAAGAACTTACCAGTGACTAAACTTGAGTAGCATGAGGAGCGGCCCTCGTATTCAAGGGACATGAGATTTAACTTATACTTCGTCAAGCATGTACACCATAGTTTGTTTACTTTAACCTTAATCACTTCAAGATGCTTATGATAGGGGCAATGAGAGCTGAAAGCTATAAGTACCATAATTTTTGGAAGCTCTTTATGAGACTTGAATCCCTACTTCCTTTTATGAAGGACTTTCTTCCACCATTATATTGAGTCTCCACCTTCTATCTTTATGCACCTACTTTGAGAGCATAGTGGTCATTCTTAGTTCTATGTGCATTGTCCCAAGACTTGTTGATTGATGCATACCTTGATATTGCTTGGTTTAAACTATTTGTATCTAGTCACTCTTATGAACTTTGAAGGTGTGCTATGCATTTATGTTTGCTACTCTATGAGGGACAAGCTAAATGCCACTATGCTATGTTTTCTTTATGTGAAACAAACAAACTTCTTGCAAAGCATTGTTATTCATGAATCTTTTGTTTGTGTCTTTTCATGTTGCAACATAGTTTCTTTGTCTTATTGTTAGAACTTTGTCTTTCATGTTACGATTGAAGTACTATGATCCCATCTTTGAATGTTTTCCAAATACTTTGATCAAGTTTTATGATGGTGCATGTCACCTCAAAAATTATTCTTTCTTTTTATCACTTACCTACTCGAGGACGAGCAGGAGTTAAGCTTGGAGATGTTGATACATTGCAAATGTATCCATAATTTTTGATGTTCCATGCTTGGTTTTATCCACTTTCTTGTGTTTTTCCATACTTTGGAGTACTTTTCATATGATTTCTTGGACTAACCTATTAACAAGAGCCACAGTGCCAACTGCCTGTTTTCTGCTGTTTTTGGTTCCAGGAAAGTCAGAAAATGAATATTCTCGGAATTGGACGGGACAAAAGCCAAAGTGCCTATTTTACTAGAAGTCATCTGGAGCCAGAATACGAGACGAAGAGGAGCCAGGGGGCCACCACACCACCTGGCCGCGCCACGGGGTGGTGTGGCCAGCCCAGACACCCCCTCGGTCTCCCTCTACACCTATAAGTTGCCTTCTGACCTAAAAACTTAGGGGGGTTCGATGTTTTTCCCGAAGGAGTTCTGCTCCACCACCACCACCAGATTCCATGAAACAGCACCAGAAACACCGTTCTGGCACCCTGCCGAGACGAGGAATTGGAGGAGATCATCGCCATCATCATCACCATCGATTCTCCATCGACCATCCATGTTCCCCCATCTATGAGTGAGCAATGCCCCGCTGTAGGCGATGGGGATGGTAGGGATTGGAAGTGATCGTTCATGTAATGGCATCAGATTGTTAGGGCATGGTGCCTAGTATCTTTTATTAGTGCTTTATGACTTTGTTGCAACTTGTTGTGCTTAATGCTTGTCATTAGGGGCCGAGTGCCATGATTTCAGATCTGAACATGTTATTGATTCATTATGATAGTATTGTTTATGGTCTTACCTGCAAGTTGTACACACGTTGTTATCCGGAACCAATGGCCCCGAAGTGACAGGAAACGGGATAACCGGAGGGAATGGCTTTGATGTGAGGATCACATGTGTTCACGGAGTGTTAATGCTTTGCTCCCGTGCTCTACTAAAAGGAGCACCTTAATTGCTAGTAGTTCCCTTGAGGCCCCGCTGCAAACGGGCTGACATGACAAAAGATGTTGTGCAAGTTCTCATTGCGAGCACGTATGACTATATATGGAACACATGCCTAGGATTATCTAGTACTTGGATGCTTTATCTTATTTATCTGCAATTGCCCTATGTTCTAATTGCTATGTGAATTCTCTTGTCCATGCAACACCCGTCCATCCATCCCTATGCCTACCGCACTCGAATCCCACGGTTTACTACTATTGTTACTGCTGTCTTTACTTTACTACTTCTGTTACTTTACTATTCCTACTACAAAACTGTTGCTACTAATAAACTGCTATGAGCAAGATTGTTTCCAGGTGCAGCTGAATTGACAACTCAGTTGTTAAGACTTATAAATATTCTTTGGCTCCCCTTGTGTCGAATCAATAAATTGGGTTTCACTTCCCTCGAAAATACTGCGATACACCCCGTATACTTGTGGGTCATCACCCTACGGTTCGCGAATAATGCAGACATGATCGAGACCCCTCTCCGATCAATAATCAGCAGTAGGACCTGGAGATCCGTACTGACTCCCACATATTCAACGATGACTCTTGTGATCGTGTGAACCTTTAACATTGTAACTAAATCCCTTTGTCTCGCGATATATTACATGTCCGAGATTCGATCATCGACATCCAAATACCTAGTTTGATCTCATTACCGACATGCACTCTTTTCTCGTTCCCGTGATATAACATTCTAGTGATCACATCACTTGCTTGCAAGATATTTCAATGTGATATCACCGAGAGGGCCCAAAGTATATCTATCCGTCATCGGGATGGACAAATCCCACTCTTGATCCATGAGCCTCAACATAACACCTTCGTAGCACTGAACCCACCTTTATAGTCACCCTGTTACGGTGTGACGTTTGATGTTATCAAGATACTCTTCCGGTGTTAGCAATTAACATGATCTCATGGTCTAAGGACTAAGATTACTTCGTATGATGTTATAGCAATATAAACATAATGACTCTGATCGTACTGCTATACTTCGGATGAATGTTCATCACATCATTCCACCAATGTTGTGACCTCGTTATTAACAACATCCAATGTCCATGATCAGGAAACCTTGATCATCTTGTTAATCAACGAGCTAGTTTATATGAGAGGCATTACTAGGAACTTTGTATTTTGTTTATTAACAACCAACTATACGACGGGAATAAAATTCCGGCCGTATAGTTGCCATCGACACCGCTAGGTCAAACAGAACAACTTTCGTGAAGGGACCCCTATATAAAGAGGCTTCGGGTGATGAGAAACGAGGTTGCCCCCCAGAACCCCAGAAACCTACATCCACAACACGGAAGAGCCGCCGAAGGAATAGACTTAGATCTAATCTCCAAACCCTTCTCCATCATCATAGCCATATTCCACCACTTATAATAGTAGATCTCATCTTCGATTGGCGACATTGTAAGACTATTTTCTATCAATTGCATGGTTTCCATTGCAATGTTTATGATTGTTGATTTCATCTCTATGCGTGAGTAATTCTCTTTGGGTTAAGGGCTTCAGCCTAGCCATGTAGCTTTTGTGCATGTTATTTATCATAGATGGGATCATGTATTAGTTTGTATGACATGATGATTATTGTATCCTTTCTTGCCTCAATCCAAGGACTTGTCAGGTACCCAAGACCCTGAGGATTGAGCCAGGTATAGGGAGTATGAGTAATGACTAATATGCAGGTTGGGAATCCTAGTGACAGAAGGGGTAGTACGACTGTATGTGAGGGATTTACTTGGGATTAACAGTGACATCACTATGCATATCATTAGTTCTCTTTCTTCTATGGATGAGACTAGTAGGTTATTGCTATAAGAGGTTGCGGAGGCAATAGCAATTATGGATGCACTGCCCACATATAATTTATCTTGCTCTAACAAGTACATACGAGGGCCGCGACCACGAGCGGGGCGTCGAGGGGCCCGAGGCCTCCGAGATGGCGAATGTCAGGGACAAGCCGGTGGAGGCCGTGGGCGGCACCGCAGGCTAGACCGTCATCGTGGCAACGGAGAGTGCAGACACAAGAGACGGCGGGATCAGAGCCAAGAGCATGGATCCCACGACGGTGCTGCCGAAGAATTCGGGCACCGACGGAGCGAGATCACGAGGCGGAAGGTTGAGGAGGGAGGCAAGCGACACGGGGATAAACCCGGAGCTGGCGGAGCCCAAGGCGGAAGCAGACATGGCGATGGCGGTGGTGGCCCTAGGGTTGGGCGCGGCGACGGCGGCGACATGTGAGGTGGGGGAGGACCTAGGTTAGGCTGAACCATGTAAAACGTAATGTTTTGGGGGAACTAGCTCAACCCTCTATGGGGTGGCCTATCACATATATATATAATGATATACAATGGTACACCACAAGTCCTATACCAATACAGTATGGATTACGCAGTTGGGCTACTATACAAAGTCTAACAAGAGGCTCCATGAGAGTTTGTCCAAAGATGACCTTGTCGGCATGAGTAACAAAGATATCGCTCACCTTTGAAATCGATGGCGGTGGCAGAGGAAGATCCTTGCTTGATTGATTGGTCCTATTGGGACCGACTTCCAGCTCCCGTGCCTGCTGCTAGGTGATAGCCAGAGGGGGCATGTCCTTTGTTGCATCCATATGATTTTTGCAGCTTCCTTACCTGTGGCTGCAGCCCTCCCGACATTGTCTGGTGCTGGTGGAGCTGCTCCGGTTCTATGGGTAGCTTAGTTCTCGACCTTCATGTACTCTATAGCCACGAGGACCTGATGAGAGGCGGGAGGTTGATTGACGGGCTACTCGAGTTCGAGCTCAGCTTCAAGTATCTTCATTGCAGTGTCATAATCCTATGAGTTGGCTGGTTTGCTATTGCAATCCATATTGCAATGTCTGATTTGAGCACATCTAAGATTGACTCAGATTCGTTACCGGCCCCACTAGAGCTAGATTTAGAACTTGAGGCAACATAGCCAATGAAGTGGTTTTTACAGGCCATGGCACTTGTGTAGGCTAGGCCATTGGTTTCAGCGTCACAGAAACTACGAATGGTTGTGATCACACCATCGAAAACTAACACGACCAGAGGCCACTTGCCATCTTAGCGTGTGCCCCAGTAGTGTTTCCTTCGTGAGTCTGTTAACGAAGTGGTGCAAAGCTACTTCTTCAGAGATTTCATCAATGGAGTTTCTTAACCTGAGCCATCTTACTAGGAATTTTCTAGAGGTTTCATCCGACATCTGAACACAACGTGACATATCCATAACACTAAGGACACTGACGAGCTGCGACCTCTGCTTCTCTAAGACTTCAGGTAGCCAAGTGGATCCACTTTGGTCTTCCACCGTTGTATCATACACATGGGTGGTTTGGGTGGGCCTTGAGTTTTCCAGCTCTAAGTCGACAAACTCCGAAGATAGATCCAAGCTAGATTGATCTTCCATAATGTATCCAACCCAAAGGCGGTCCGTGCGGGGCTTGTCGCTTGGCTGGCTTACTAGGAATTGGATCCCAGTTGACTTCGCGGATGAAGATGTTGATGTCCCCGATTGGGACAAATGGAGCATTGAGTTGGGTTTATTTTCGCCAAGATCCAAAACTCATCCGGAGGAATGATCAGAGCGTTTCTAGAGAAGAATACACACCTGATGGTGATGGTGTTGCCGATTTCCGCGAAGAGATTGGGCCTCGCCCGATGTAGAGATCGAAGTACCATATGCCCCACGACGGGAGCCAACTGTCGTGGTATTTCCAATGAGCCATAGAGGGATCCTAACAGAGTATTTAGAGTATCGGGCTGTAGGCGGCGAGTTGGCGGGTGCGAGCTAACACAACTTATCTAGGTTCAGATCCACGACGATGGCGAGATCCTACTCCTATAAATCACTATAATGACAATATGCTGAGTTACAGGGATTGTATGGTTCACTAATGCGAGATTGTGTGTCCTGAAGGATCCCATAGGCCCGGCTTATAAATGTGCAAGAACCTAGGGTTACAGGGTAAAGTCCATACCGAACAAGTTACAGAGTCCAAACTAATACTAACTACTCTTCATGTCTTGCACTCCAAGGCTCTGACTTCATCTATGTCGGTAACCGTAGCCTCCATGTTATCCGGCATGGACCTCCCTTATGGATTCGCCTAACTAGACCGTCCAGCAGGACATAGGCCATGATATCATCCGTGGGCCACTCGGGTTAGCCTAAATAAGGCTATGATATGGTGATACGCATAAAGCATACCAACATCATGTGCCGTTGAGTGGGGAGGTGGTGGGGATCTCGCGTGGAAGAGGATGGGAGATCGTGATCTAGATCGAGGTAGTTTTTTCCTGTCTAAACTCGGTGGCAGACTGCGGGATGCGGAAATTTTCCTCTCCCAGCGGAGTACGAGTACCACTCGACGATGTTAATAGACTTTGGAAGTTGCCAGTAAGGCTTTCCTACTGGTGTAAATCATGCATCGGTTTACGAGAAGTTCTATAAACCCATGCTACAAAGACTTTGGAAGTTGCGAGTCCTACCAAAGCTTAGATAATTATGATGGGGAGTGATCGGGTATTATGAACTAGCAAGAACAATCCTAAAGCATATGCATATGAGCAGATTGCTTTCTGTGAATCTCGTGGATCGAATGAGGTGATGCCTGGATCTATCGCCCACTCCTTGAAGGTTGCGTTGGCCGCATGCTCGTACCATAGACCTGAGCTTGCACCAACCAACCTTGAAGCTCTCTAATCACTAGTGTGCCTCCACAATGTCTCTAACCGCTAGGATACCGATGTAGTATGACTCTGGTACGGTCATCACCGGGAGCAACTACAAAGAGGTTGTTCAACTATGCCCTTAGAGATGAAGACACCGGATCCGAATTCGTTACATTGGACATGAGGCTAAACAACCGGCTCGTTTGTGTGCTAAACAAGCTAGTTTCAGCTAGAACATGGGTCAACTATAACCAACTATTGAGAGATTGTAATTCTTCTAACCAATAATTTTTGTGTGTGTGAGCTATTCTTTCTAAAGATCCATCAAATGAAGAAACTTATTATACCGACATCGCCTAACGGAACTTACATCCGAAAACGTTCATATAAAATGAAGAAAAAACTCCACGTCACGCGTCCACTCCGGATGATCTCGTTCCAGCACGGATATGTACATCGAAACTCAGTAGAAGATGACGTGGCGACCCTTGGAAAAGCGTCGTTTCTGTCTCCTTTTGCTCCATGGGAGTTTCGCGGGTGACGTCGCGCCACGGGACGACGGCAACGTAGGATGCCAAGCAGGACCCGCCTCTCCCGGCCGTTACCTCACGACTCATGAGGAGCCAGTTGGGCGTGGTGGAGGCAAGCAAGGGCCCACGCGTCAGCCACCCGGGGCCCGCTCACCAAACCCACCCACCCACCCATGGCGGCGTGCGCGCGCGCAGAGCCGCCGCGCCCGGGCCCAGCCGTCGGGGAAACGACGACGAACGAGGAGGCTGCTATCTCCACGGGACGGGGTGTGAAAAAGGGCAGCGATATTTGCGGGCTATTTAACCGGGCCGTAGGAGGGGGGTAGGTACTACTGGTCGCATCGCACACAGCGCGCACCGCGAACTTACCACACAACAACACAGGCAGGCAGGCTTCCTTCCCCGACGCGACGCAGGCAGATCTCGTCCGACGACCAGGCAGGTGAGGCGCCGCTCCCGATCTTCTCCCCCGCCTCCCGCGTTCCTGCTCCGTCTGCTCGTTCGATCCGCGGCGCCCCTCGCTAGCTAGATCTTCTCCCTGCGCGGGGACGACGGGTTCAGTTTACTTTCTCGGTTTTACCCCGTGGGGCGCGAAAACGCCGGTTGCTCGCGCGGGAATCGCCATCCTGCTTCCCGCCGGCGGGTCCGGCACAGACCCTGGGGCGTGCGATTTCCGACGTAATTTGCCCGCTCGCTGAAAAGATTTAGGCGGCTCACCCGGTTCTTCTGTTGGGGCCCGGTTAGGTGTGTAGTCGCTCAGATCCATACACTACTCCTGTGAAGTACTAGGGATACATAGATCAGACCATCGGACTAGCTAGTTCCCAGTTCCTAGTTCCTAGCAGCAACCCCCTGAACAGAGATTTTACTGGAACCGGTACCCCATCATGCTTGACACTTTGATTCACACGCAGTACAAATTATTTTCCAGCATAGCACCGGTTTCTCGCAATCTGAAGCTCAGCCGCATGCTTTGATTGGAACTATATCTCTGCAGTCCGTAGAGAGGCCACACCTAACTTTGGAGTTTGTCTGTTCCTCTGCTTATTGTAGGATCTTCAAAAAAAAATGGAGTTTGTCTCTGCAGTCTGCTCTGCTTCTTATGATGTTTTATGCAGTTGACATCTGTAGTACCCCCCCTGCTAGATTATCCACCCATCCATCATTTCCTGTTTTATTAGGTTTCTCCGACTCTTTCATTCCGTACTTCAGAATCAAGCATTTACTTGATTTTCTGCTTCATATGTACGATCACAGGGTTTGTAAACGCTTTTAGCATCTCTAGTTGATGATGTTGTTCCGTGGATGACATGTTTGCTGCGTCTCTTTTCCAGGTAGGAGATGGCTCTCACCAGAATCGGCCTCGCCGGCCTGGCTGTCATGGGACAGAACCTCGCCCTAAACATTGCGGAGAAAGGCTTCCCCATCTCCGTCTACAACAGGACAACCTCCAAGGTCGACGAGACTGTGCAGCGCGCCAAGATCGAAGGGAACCTCCCTCTGTACGGGTTCCACGACCCCGCGTCCTTTGTCAACTCCATCCAGAAGCCGCGCGTCGTCATCATGCTCGTCAAGGCGGGCGCGCCCGTTGACCAGACCATCGCGACGCTCGCGGCGCACTTGGAGCAGGGCGACTGCATCATCGACGGAGGGAACGAGTGGTACGAGAACACGGAGAGGAGGGAGAAGGAAATGCAGGAGCGTGGGCTCCTCTACCTCGGGATGGGTGTTTCCGGGGGAGAGGAGGGTGCCCGCCATGGCCCCTCCATGATGCCCGGAGGCTCGGTCGAGGCGTACCAGTACATTGAGGATATTCTTCTCAAGGTGTCTGCGCAGGTCCCCGACAGCGGCCCCTGTGTCACGTACATCGGGAAGGGTGGATCCGGGAACTTTGTCAAGATGGTTCACAACGGAATCGAGTATGGTGACATGCAACTGATCGCTGAGGCATATGACGTTCTCAAGTCGGTCGGTAAGCTGACCAACAGTGAGCTGCAGCAGGTTTTTGCCGAGTGGAACAAGGGCGAGCTCCTCAGTTTCTTGGTCGAGATCACCGCCGACATATTCGGCATCAAGGATGACCAGGGTGAAGGCTACTTGGTCGACAAGGTCCTGGACAAGACTGGGATGAAGGGGACCGGGAAGTGGACTGTGCAGCAGGCCGCCGAGCTCTCTGTGGCTGCTCCTACCATTGAGGCGTCCTTGGATTCCAGGTTCCTCAGCGGGTTGAAGGACGAGCGGGTCGCGGCTTCCAAGATCTTCCAAGGTGACTACACCAGCGGTGAACCCGTCGACAAGGCACAGCTGATTGAGGACGTGAGGAAAGCCCTCTACGCCTCCAAGATCTGCAGCTACGCGCAGGGCATGAACATCATCAAGGCCAAGAGCACGGAGAAAGGATGGGGCCTCAACCTTGGCGAGCTGGCCAGGATCTGGAAGGGCGGGTGCATCATCCGCGCCAGCTTCCTGGACCGCATCAAGAAGGCTTACGACAGGAACGCCGAGCTCGCCAACCTTCTCATCGACCCCGAGTTTGCGCAGGAGATCATGGACAGGCAAGCCGCGTGGAGGAGGGTCGTCTGCCTCGCCATCAACAACGGCGTCAGCACACCGGGCATGTCCGCCAGTCTGGCCTACTTCGACTCCTACCGGAGGGACAGGCTGCCCGCGAACCTGGTGCAGGCGCAGAGGGACTACTTTGGGGCTCACACCTACGAGAGGGTGGACATGCCGGGTTCCTTCCACACCGAGTGGTACAAGATCGCAAACTCCAAGATCTGAGCTGCTGCTGCTGCTCTGCTGGGTTGACGGCACATCATGGTTTTATCGTCTCAGTATCTTTGATGCCCGGTTACGAGTCCTTTTCATGTAGAGGAGGAACTGGTGTTTAATTTTATATTTGAGTAATGCGTCATGTGTATTTAATTTCGATATAAGGAGGTTCAGTATTCTCTCCACTACTTTCATGTAATCAACCCTGTAGGGGAACCATTGTTATTTGTCGAATCTCATCATTCTGAGTTTAGTATGAATAATGATATGCATTCTCACCTGCGGATCTGCCTGTGTTTTGCCTGTTACTACTGTATATAAGCAGAACCATTGCCTGCATTATATGATTCTTGCAAAATTTTGTTTGAAAATTGACTCGTTTTTGTTTGATATTTTACACTGTACTTACTGTGATGTTTTGTGCGATTGACTCGTTTCGATATTTTACACTAGTTTTACCGTGATGTTTTGTGCGAGATTGTCTTAGTTTTGGAGTTGAAATGATTTTGTCCCCAGTAGAACTGCGGGATCCCCTGAACTGCTGATTGATCGATCAAGTCCCGTTCGCAGGTACTGGCGGAATACGCGAACGATGCCTCGAAGGCGTATTCTCCCGCTCTAGAGAAGCTGCCAAGGCGGGCGGTCTCCTACTCTGCTGCTGTACTGCTTCCCTCTCGAATTGCTCCCTTCTTCCCTGGCGCGCACCAAGCCAAGCTCGCGGCGGCGGAATGGCGGACGCGGAGGAGCCGTGCTGCATCTCGCACGCGTTCGACCGCGCCGGGCGCCGGGACCCCGCCCGACTCTCCGTCGTCCACGCGGTCGCGGCGAGCACGCACGACGGAGACCGCCGCTTCGCCTGCGGCGACCTCATCTCCGCCGTCTCCTCCCTATCGCGCCGCATCGCCGCCGTGCTTCGTCGCTCTTCCCTCGGTGAAGACGGGTTCCCAGGTGCGTGTGTTTGTCCGCGGTGCGCTCGGCTGCCGATCTGTCCTCAGTTTCGGCCCCATTGCTCCCCTCTCTGACTCTGAATTTGGAAACCTAGGCTGCTCGGATCAACACGGTGGAAGCGCCGGCGCGACGCCTAGGGTGGTAGGTGTGTACGCGTCGCCGTCAGTGGAGTACATCGCCGCCGTCCTCGCCGTGCTCAGGTGCGGGGAGGCGTTCCTGCCGCTGGACCCATCGTGGCCAGACGAGAGGGTTCTGTCGGCCGTCTCAGCGTCTAGCGCGGCGCTAGTCGTGTCGGTAGGGATTTCTCTAGCAGACGCCATGTTCAACAGCGGCGCTTGCGCTGTTCTTCGCTTGGACGGCGACATCCGGCAATGGTCCGACAACAGAGAGGATGGGATTGGTCAGGAGGAGCTTGCTTGGCCGTGTGAGCGCGAGAGGAGGCCGCGCGAGTTCTGCTACCTGATGTTCACCTCTGGTTCCACTGGAAGACCCAAAGGTGTTTGTGGAACAGAGAAAGGTAAAAGTTCACCAACCCTTGTCGCTGTTGATTACTTGTGCTCTGCATAGGCATCGATCTGCAATTGTTGGCTATTCTGTTTCTCTCCTTCTGAAATGGCCAAGTAATCGGCCAACATTATTGTAGATGCTAGCCTCTTGTTATAGACTTCTAGGTTTTTCTATATTCAACTAATTCCACTGTTCTTATAGTCTCGTGGTGCTATTTTGGTGTTCTATGTCTCATTTTTAGCCTAATAGTGTTTGGTAGGAGCAACTGTAGATATAAATACCTGAAATTATTTAGTAGCAATATGCTTAAAACCAGCAAAAAAAAATCAAATAATTATGAATTATGGGTCTAGTTCTTTTCTGATGGCCTTGTCATTAATCCTCTCGCCTGGTGGATTGGAGAGGAATTAGGAGGATTTTAGCTTACAGGGGATTTAATACCTGTCAATACACGTCAATCCTGTCCAATCCCCGTGTAACCGAACAAGCCCTAAATTTTTCCGACAGAATTTATGTTTCTTCCTGCAGCCAAGCTACTGAGACATGCTTCTTTTGCTATCATGTTCTAGGTCTTCTGAATCGTTTTATGTGGATGCAAAGAAGGAGTCCTTTGTGCTCCGACGATGTTTTGTTGTTTAAGACATCTGTCAGCTTTGTTGACCATCTTCAGGAGTTCCTTTCTGCTGTGTTGACTAGCACAACACTTGTCATTCCTCCCAATGACTGGAGAGCTAATCCAGCATCATTGGCCAGCTTGATTAAGGTTACCTGGCCTTCATATATGCATTAGTATTTGTTCTAGTGAAAATACTTCTATGTTTATCTTTTTGACATGAAAATAGTACGGAGAGAATACTAGCTTCCTCATCTAGTTAGTTTTCTCCAAAAAGTATTTGACCAAAAGCTCCAAAGCTTCTACCTGATGAAATCTACTGTTGCACAGAAATACTATTCCGGTGCACTGGAATACTATTGCACAGTAATATCGCAAATATGTCTGCCTTTGTCGAGTATGCAATTTGATATTATTTAACACTAGAAAAGTAGGATGAAAATGAGTATGCACGTTTTGTTGGCATGCTTGCTGACTGGCTATTACCTTTCCATTTATGTACAGTTAGGGTTTCTGACTTCCTAATTCAAGACATCTGTTCATGTATGCCCAAGTGTGGGTAGATCGTAATGTATGTTAGCATAACCTGTTCATTTCTCGTGATCGTCACAAAGAGCCAGAGATACAATACTATACTATTATGGTAGAAAACAGTAATCTTCAGTACGTTGTCATTGTAATCAAGGGATAGTCTTAGGCTCTTTTCTGTTTGTCATGAATAGATGCTTGACAACACAGTAGTTTCTAGAAGGTTATTGTTCCTGATTTTTTTTGTATGTCATAACATACTACCCCCTTTTTCTTCTTGGTATGGTATTCATTGGCTTCACATTTTGCTCACGTTTTCGTAGGCATACTGTATATCAAGGATGACCCTGGTTCCGTCATTGATGGTGATAATACTACCTACCCTGGAGAAAAGTCTTTCATCTGAATATAATTCTCTTAAGATCTTAGTATTTAGTGGGGAGATTCTGTCCTTAGTGCTGTGGAAGAGAGTTCATGAAATTCTGCCTGACACTACTATCATAAATCTGTATGGAACCACAGAGGTGAGGAATTTACCTACTCAATATTTTCTGTTGGTTCAGATGAGACCAAGTCGAATATTATTTCTCTAAAATATTCTTACTCTTAGCCATTGATCTCACTAGGCACACTAGTACAAACCAACACTATGGGCGCCATCCGTCTGAATCCTCCTAGTTTGACTATCAATAGCAGGGATGTTAAATGTTTTAGTCAGTCACGCAATTGAGAATGTTTTTGTCTTTATGGCAGCCAGGCTCGAATTTATTAAAATTTTCTTACAAAGTTAGGCTCTTAGGGATGTGTATCTGTTAGTAACCGCAATTCCAGTGCTAATATCTGTTAAACATATATTTAGGGAAACCATCGTACAGAGTTGGTATGCCCTAAGGATTGACCGATTGAGTGCTTCAGTTCTCTACTACTTACACCGAGTTGAACTCAAAATCTCAATTGTGTTGCTTTTTGTTTAGTGAGAAGTTAAATTGGTCTGGAATGACAACACAGAGAAGATAAATAGTGTCACAATCTGAGCTACAAGTTAAATAAAAGAACTGAAATAGCATACTTCTGTCTGTAGGATTCATCAATTTATGAGCTCAATTACGGTTTCATCTCACCATGACCTGAAATTACTGTTGTTTCTTTTATGCTATTTTTTTTGTCAGTTCTCCTTCTTTTGGCAGAAAACTGTAGGGCCAGCCCCAAGAGTAATTGTTCAGTTTCCGTCACGCACTAGCTGAAATTGAAGTTGCCGAATTTGTTTTATATCTTTGTTCAAAGTTTGTACTCGTGTTTCAGGTTTCTGGAGACTGTACATTCTTTGATTGCAAAGATCTTCCTGCAATTTTAGAACGTGAGGAAATAACCAGTGTACCGATTGGATTTCCCATTTCGAATTGTGAAGTTTTTCTTGTGACACATGCTGGGATAGCGGATGAAGGTGAAATTTGTGTCAGTGGAGCATGTTTATTCAGTGGTTATTTAGCAGAGCTTGTGAGGAGTAATCGAGCTGAAGGCAGTGAAAGTTCGACATACTACAAAACGGGTGACTATGCTCAACGGCTAAAGACTGGTGAACTTATTTTCCTAGGGAGAAAGGATCGTATTGTAAAAAGTTATGGGCAGCGTTTTTCACTAGAAGAGGTGGAATCCACCTTAATGGAGCATCCTGATGTCAGCAATGCTGCAGTTACTTTTCAAAGTAAAGGATCTCCAGATTATAAGGCATACCTTGTGTTAAGGAGTAAGGAAGAAACTGTGAAAGACGACCCACAATATAGAGAAGTAAGTTCTTCTCAAGATATCATGGCATCAATTCGAAGTTGGCTCGTCAAGAAGTTTCCACCAGCTATGATCCCAAACTTTCTCCTCCCGGTCAAGTCATTTCCTTTGACTTCTTCAGGAAAAGTTGACTTCATAAAGTTATCAAGTTTGGAATGTGCGTTGGAGCCATGTGAACTTGATTCTGGAAGCGGTCCAGTTAATCCACATTTGCAAGTTATTAAAAAGGTTTGTTTTTAATTATAAGTGCAGTCTCTTGTTTTTACCTTTTTTCCTGGAAACTTTTTGTTTATGTTTAATCTGGTATTTATATCTGTTTAGGAGATAATATTCTTTTGGATAGTCTCCACTCATTTTCATGTCTTACTGATGTGGTCTCCATCTACCATAGGCATTTTGTGACGCGCTACTTATTGATGAAGTTTCTGACTACGATGATTTCTTCACCCTGGGCGGTAACTCAATTTCTGCAGCCCATGCAGCCCACAAGTTGGAGATTGATATGAGACTGCTGTATACCTACCCAACACCCTTGAAGCTTTTGCCGTCTTTAGTTGTGGGGCAGAGAAGTTTGGTTTCTCCTACTGATGAGCCCCACCCTAAGAAGAGCCTGAATGTATCCGCAAGCATACAGAGATCATTTGACCTGATTACTGCAAATGTAGATGATAGTTTTCATGAAGGCAAATCACAGATAAATGGAAAGCGTGCACATGATCACATTGCTGGGAGTTATGGAAATGAAACAGATGGACAGCTTAACAAATATAAATCCTCTCCTAACTATAGATACCATGCAAATGACCTCTACTTGGAGACGTGCTCGAAGGACAAAAACAGTGTCATTGGCAGTCAATGGATCTTGAATTTTTGTTTACAAAAGAAGTGGTCTATGGGGCGTTGCAACAGATTTATGCACGCCTATGAAGGGAAACTGCAACTTGATGATGTTTGCTCATATGTCTCATGCAACAAAAGAGATTATCTTCAGGAACTTTGGAGCATTCCTTTGGATTCATGTGTTGATGCCTCACCTTTGCTTGTCCTGAACAATGGGATGGTGGACATATTTATTGGGTCTCATTCACATTTATTTCTGTGCATTGATGGTTCCAGGTGAGTTTGCTTGCTACTCCCTATGTTCCTAAAAACAAGGCATATAAATTTTGCCAAATTCAATGTTTTTTATGTTTGACTACGTTTATAGAGCAAATATGGACATCTACAATGCCAAATCAATATGTAGATCTGCCATTTATAGTATATTAGTTAAATATTGCAAATATTAATATTTCTTCTATATATTTGGTCAAACTTAGTAAACTTTGACTAAATTCATAGGCCTTGTTTTTTGAAATGAAGGTAATAGTTCTTAATTATTCATTGTTCATTTTATTGTTCTGTTTTTCTTGGAATGCGAAATCGTCGGCAATCTAGTGGGCTATATATGCTCTCATTTTTGTTCTCGTTGTTTCCTACTGAAACTTGCTCCCTGTTTATTGTGCAGTGGTTCAGTGAGGTGGAGTGTGAAATTGGAAGGCCGCGTGGAGTGCTCTGCTGCTGTAACTGGTGATTTTTCAGAGGTAACATCATTCTTGAACTAAGCTATAACTGACAGACCAAATTACCAAGCATTTTGCTAGCCAGCTCATGGTTACTCTCTTAGACAGGTTGTGGTTGGATGTTATAAAGGCAAAATTTACTTTCATGATATTTTGACTGGTAAACTATCTTGGACAGTTCAAACAGATGGAGAGGTACAAATGCTGCATCTTTTTATTTGGATATTTTTTAAGACTCACTTTGATAGGTGGCAGCTGTATTTTCGTTCAATCTCTGTGTAACATTAAGAATGACAAGGAACTGATTGTCTAGATGTAAATAAAACTTCTTTCTGATGTTTGATTTTCGGTGAAGCTTCCTAATTGTACCCCTCTTGTTCTTTTTTTACCAGGATAGTTCAGTTCAGTAGGATATAGTTCTGCAACTACTGCAAGTGAAATAGTAAAAAAGGGCCAAATTTCACAGTAGTTGTGCAATGGTCTATGATGGAAGTAGCAGTCTACATATCGAAGTTGATAATGCAGTTACAGAGTTACCCAGTGTTTATTTTGGTATAGTTTAGATGATTGAGCATGCGAGAAAGCATTCAATTAGAACCTGACCTTGTCAACTCACAGAATATTTGTGACAATTCATATCTCAAATTACAAATATTCTTTCAGGTAAAAATGCAACCAGTTGTTGACAGGACAAGGAATTTAATATGGTAACATTCAACAGTTATCTTTTGCTGTTCTTTCTATCGTATTACATGAATACCACTGATCACAGTTTTCTGTGTATATATACTTTCTCTCTGCTTAGATAGAACCACATTTCTTATTACCATAACAAAATATCGAGTTTTCAGCTAGCATGAGGGAACCGATGATTTCTCTACTCTGTCCTCATTAGTCAAACAGAGACACAAGCTTGCACAATAGATGACACTACAGCTGCTAATTTTATATTAACTAGCTAGGTGCCCGTGATACACCTCGCAGCCACATGAACAAGAACCTTGTATGCTAGCTTAGATGAGTGTTGGCAGTTCGCGTGAATGTGGTTACTGCTGGGTGGCACGCGTGGGGGAGTGGGTGTGGGGGTAGGGGTGTGGGTTGATTGGGTCACGTGACACGACATAAGGAGGGAGGTACAGGGGTCTGTTTCTAGGTTTAGATGGTCTTCATGCCAGAGTTGAGAGGAGGAAGACTGAGCGATGAGTGAACGGACGACCACCAACTACAATCTTTATATATGTAGGATAACATGTATGTGTAATTTGCAGGTGTGGCTCTTATGATCATCATTTATATGCACTAAATTACAAAGATCATTGCTGCACTTACAAAATTTCTTGTGGTGGAAGCATTTATGGTTCTCCTGCTGTAGACATGGTATTTTACTGATTAACAGTATGCATATGTCTTAAATCTGTGTAGGAACTCTATGAAATCTTGTGTCATCTTATTGCTCTCTTACAGGCAGACAACATAATTTATGTTGCATGTACGAGTGGCCTTGTAACTGCAATATCCCTTGAGGTAACTTAGGATACATTCTCTGTGCTAACTTGAAAGGAGAAACCATCTTTTTTTTTCTATGGGAACTGTCCTTCAGAAAAGCTTGGCAATACCCTGCAAAAATGTTTAGTAACATGTGAATATCTAGAGTTTTCACTAGTTTCTGTTGGTCATAGCAGGTTCCATCATTCAGAATAGCTTGGCAATACGAAGCTGGGGCACCAATTTTCAGTTCTCTTGCCATAGATCATCAAAGTGGAAATGGTAATTCTTAAACCAGCCATCTGCACAGGCATCCTGGAATATGTCCATCCTATGTTGTTTAGTTTTTTCTTCTCACAAAATAAGAGTTAGAGCTGACAAGTTTTAGGTGTTAGGCCCACATTCAGATTTGATTTTTTTGGGAACCACATTCGTATGTGTTCCAAAAGTGTTCAAAACAAAAACCGAGTTCAATGGACATGTTTTTCATCTGGACTTCCATGTTTCAGAGATTTTTTTTTGAATCTAGAAGTTCCCCCCTGTATTGCAACATCAGTGAAAACTATTTTTCTGAATGTAACTGCTAGGGTGGCCTGAAGAAAGCTATTTTACCTTGACTGTAGCACGTTAGCAGTGCAACTGTGTTCAGGCATACTTGGGCTAGCTATGTGACATAATAATTTAAGGGGCCAAGGTTAACGCTAGCAAGGTACATTTATGTTGAGTTGTATAGAAGTAAACAATGCTGTCTTGATATACTAACGTATTTGTTTTGGTTAATATTGTCATGAAGTACTTATTAAACATAACCTGAGTAAATGCACTTGGAATTTGCTATATTCATTCAGCATATTTAGTTAAGGATGCCAATTATACTGATCACTATACTTGCATTTTGCAGTTGTTTGTTGCTTGGTGAATGGTCTGGTGATCGCGTTGAACTCACATGGCACTGTTGTCTGGAAGGTGCAACATCTCTTCTTTCTTTTTACTCTTATATGTTGTAAAGCTATCGTTGCAAAGTCAAGTTCAACAGAATGATGTACCAAGGAACAGCAACTTTTGCAGCACGGCGTGGTAGAAACACGAGACATCTTGTACACCAAAGCTATTGCACTATTAAGCCCACCGAATTAGCATTGAGTGAAGAACTCAGAGAACAATTATAGTTTGTGGTGTCAAAAGTTTTAGATGCCCTTGTTTACGTCTTCTCATGTCAAGACTCCATTGCTTTTGATCTTGTGTTGTTATTTATTAGTGTTCCATTGCTTAACAAGTGCCACAACTAACTTATCAAAAAACTCAGGCAACTGTTGGTGGTCCTATTTTTGCTGGTGCATGTGTGTCATCTGCCCTTCCCTCTCAGGTATATCTCTGTTTATATGCGTTTTCAATTGCCAAACTCTTGTTTGTCCTATGGAGTTCTGTATTCATATTAATATACATTACTAATTTATACGTTTGACTTTGAGAATTCTGCAAAAGTTTTTCTCTTCACGAACTAATGTCTTGAGCTTTACTACAGTTCATAACTTGATAAGCTTCCAGTTTGAAATAATTTGAACAAAACATTTGCTTATATGCTATTGGCAGGCGATGATACCGTGTCGTGATGGACTTTTGTACTCCTTTCATATTGTAAGTCTTGCATACCTTATTACCAAATTTCTCATTTGAGACGACACAATGTGATGTTTTGTGTGGGGAGTAGTGAGATAGCATGCTAAAGAGTTGGTTGCATGATGATCATATCATATAGTCACTTTTGGTGTTTGAGATATAAGTTCCAAGTCATACCTAGTGGTTATATACTCAATTTACATTTTTTTGCATGTCAGTTTCAGAATCATAATTGATGCTTAGCAGACCTCTCTTACTGATGTGTTTACTTGTTTTCTGATGCTAATTTAACAATAGTAGGTCACTCCCAAAATCTTTCTAATCCATTTTTGGATTACTAGGAGGGCATGGCTCATTTTCACAAAGTAGTATTAAGCCATTTTAGATCACTTTATCTGGTACTCCCTCCATCCCTAAATAGGTGGTGTATAAACCTAGATAAACGATCATTGTTTTCAAAGTTTGACCAAGAATATATACAAAAATATGATGGTCTGTAATACCAAATCAATATTAATAGATTCATCATAAGATATATTTCATAATGTACTTATTAAATATTATAGTTGATATTTTTTCAATATATTTGTTCAAAATTAGAAAATGCTGACTTTTTTACTAAGTTTATACGCCACCTATTTGGGGACAGGTAGTATCTAAGATAACTAGTGGGTAAAATGGTGAACCAAAAAATGCAAACTCGACGCATTGTTGGTAGCGACTTAAGAATAATAATTTCAATTGCAGACATCTGGTGATCTTCTTTGGTCCTATGAAGTCGGTGACCCGATTACTGCATCTGCTTTTGTTGATGAGGTGTTATCATCAACGCCATCTGGGTCATCTGATAGGTACTCAACATACTGGTAGCATAGTCTCGTAGCAAGCAAATATATATCAAGAAAATGACCTACCTAATTTTTAATGACAGATTTGCTTGCATCTGCACAAGTTCTGGAAAGGTCCATGTCCTTAGGATTACAGTGGATGCTAAGCAGGAGAACGCTGATTATTTTGTGCAAGCTTTTGCAGTCATGGATCTTCCTGGAGACATCTTCTCATCGCCTTTGATGTTGGGTGGGCGCATCTTTGTTGGATGTAGAGATGATCGGCTACATTGTCTCTCAGTCACCACATAGCTCTAATCAATGTGACTTAAGTGAATAGTGTGTAATCTATCTTCCCTTGCTGTACTGAGCAGCTCAACCTGGTAACTTTATCCTACCATGCTTCTGCAGAGAGTGATGTTCTTTTGTTAAGATGCACAATATTTAGATGTTGAGATATGCATCCGAACTGTTTTGCATGGGGGATGACTGTAGAATCACTGTTGGTGACCTGATGAGTCTGATATTTTAAGAATCAACAAAGAAGAGTGCAAAAGCTACTGATGCTTGGGTTCCAAAAGATTCCGCACATGTAAATGGAATTTGAAGATTTATGTGCTTGGTATTCAATTTCACAATCACGTTGCAACCTTAGTGCTGAAGCATTTCCTCTTTGCTGCTGAAAGCCTTCAAGATTGGTCGCCATGCTCGCAAGTCTCCTTTCATACATGGGAATACCTTTATCATTGTGATCAACATGTTGCATCTGTCCGTATTCTGATAGGCATATGCTATGGAAGTTTACAAATATGCTTACTGCACTAATTTGAAATTTTTGATCCTGATCAATAACATATCAGATGTTTCCAAGTTCCCTGCTCAAGTGTTTTTATGTACTGTTGACCTGTCCAGTATTTTTGAATTTACATTTTATAAACATCAAAATTGTCCAAATGTACAGAAACTAGCACATGATCATCCAATTCAACGTTATACACGAATGTGCTCATCTGTATGTACTAACTAGAATCATTAGGAATTAAATTTAAGGAAGAGCACCTGAGCATCTTTGATGGCCTAATCATGTGCCAATGACCTGGCCATTTTATAAAGGCAGTACCCCCATTGACTCTAGCTAGAATTACAGAAGAAATTGCATTTGTAACAAATTCATATGGATTTACAGAAGAATTAGCATACGGTCATGAGGTTTATGCCAACATCGATGGCAGGGATGAGGTTGTCGTGGGAGATGCCTCTACTATCTCTTGCCACTACCATTAACAGCAATGCCTTTGTGGCTCCGTGGTTTGGTCATGTGATAAAACTTCTGATTTGTTTGGGTAGTATCCATGTGCCATTAGATGATCGATCGCTGCCACGATAATATTATCTTCATAGCCGGAAGAATATGATTGTCTTCCCCAAGAGTTCTCATCTTTTAACTAACTATTCACGATAAAAGGCTCTAGGAACAACTCCTTGATTTGCTTCTTATTCTGATCATCTGGCGCACCAATACCATCACACCCTTGGTAAACACAATGTGATATTCTGGCCAAATTCATGCACACCTTGGAGAAAGGTGGAGGACATTGGTGGTAGTTGAATGCATCTTCATTCATCGACTTCCAAGCATCCATGCGAAGATCTTGCATGGCTTTACGAGATTCTTGCTCATCGCAAGTGTTCTCTGACATGTGGATAGATATGGAGGACGGTGTATCTCCTCTCTCCAACTCAATCTGCAATTTTGATCACATGTAAGTAGGAAAGCAAGTAATTTACTTATTTGGGGCAAGCTTGGCTTGAATAAAATTCATCCAAAAAATAAGATGAGCTAAACTAGAGATCCTTATGTGAATTATACACGTACAGTGTGTGTTGCAAAGTCATTGCATAGACGGAAAATTAAGGACGCTGACTGAACTGATGTTGGGTAGTTCCCAGCTTGAGCAAGAGACTTTGAGCTGAGTTCCATGTTTAGCATAGGAAACGCGTGCAGGAGCAGAACTGGTGCTGAGGACGAAACCCATCCATTATCCAAGTACTCATGGAGGGTTGGTTTGTGGTTTCCATAGTACCACTTCGCTTCCGCCAGAAATGCCTTGGATAAGTCGTGCCACTGCAGTTAATTAACTAATTAGTTAACTGATTGATAGTGTAGCGTAGATTTGTATGTTTAACTACGTAACTACGTGCTATACACAGAATCAACAATTTGTAAAAATATAGAAGTGATCTTGGGTCCCCTTACTGCTTTCTGAAGGAGAAAACGCACGTCACAACCATGTGTTTTTAGCGCATGGTCAGCCACCTCATTGGACGTGTTGTACATAGCGGAGTAAAGTGCTTGCATGTACTCTGGAAGCATTTCAGTAGGGCTTCCTTCCCACCTGATGGACCGACAAGATTATGTGTGTATTTTAGTGTAAACACAAACCATACGTGTTTAATTTAACATGCATGAGATGCATACAGTATAAATAATTAACCTTCCGATGGCATCAGTGAAGAGGATGAGCTCATCTAGAGTACCATACACATCATAAACATCGTCCAAGTGAACTATTAGATTAGTGACCTTAGCAAGTGATTCTCGGCATGCTCCAAGGTTTGGTTCCCAGACAATTCCATTTGCATAATGGAAGCATTCCAACAAACGATCCCTTGCGAACATCAGTTTATCACCAAGGGCCACATCCTTCTTCCACCATCTGCAATCACACTTGTAGGATAAAATCTTTTTTGGAACCAAAATATAGTACTTAGCATACATGCATGAATACTGATGTTTTATTTTGAACTTACAATAGTAGGAGCAGTACTCTTTTATGAATCTTGATTTTGCTAGAGATTAGTTGAAATTGGAGTAGTTAATTACCTTGTGAACCTCGCAAGTTCTTGTTGATGCATGCTCTGAACCTTGTTGAAGTCTAGCTTAGCAAAATGCAGGAGCGTTGGATCAAGACTCGCATCTCGAGCACAGTGATCTATGAACCATCTCGATTCTAGTCTAGAAGTCGTCCAATGCAATGGAAGCTCTAAGGCATGAACCACACTACGCCTTAACTGGGGATGCATAGATGGCAAGAGCTTAGTGAGAGCATCAGCACAACATACTCTTGCTTCATCCAGTACTTCCTCACCACCAAATGCAAGATATGAAGCCTCGTAGAGTGAGAGAATCCCCTCGACATCCTTCTGTTCCAGTGCTCCTTTTGTGAGTTCACATATACCTTTGTACTTTTGATTATTGGCCAAAGTTTCTACATCATAAGACAACAAAAATCATGTTGAGCAACAAGGCGTGTTTACAACATGGTTAATTGAAGTATATGCATCTGTCTTGTACTCTCACAATATGTCCTAGTTGTTTTTCTCGTTTAATCAACTACCTGGGGAGACGGAGAAACCATTCTTCCGGAGCAATCTGAAGCTCAAAGCCGCAGATGTGAGACTATCGTTAGCCTGATGAGGTCTGTTGTGGATGGAACTGAGGATGTCATTGATTTCTTGGTCGAAGTGGTAGGCAATGCCGAGCCGTTGCATCGTGTTGTTCTGCTTTATTCAGCATCACACTCTTCAAGAGGTTCTCGGAGCTTGACGAGCCGACCTGTGGCACAAGTCTATTTTCACTTTGGAACAAATTAGAAAACACAAACCTAATTGCATCAATATGTTTTAAGTTCTCCTTGCCCAAGGTATAGTTAGAGGTACTCGTTTATCATTTAAAATAATTTCAGATTTGCAAAGCATAAAATTACTAAAATATTGCAAGTGACATCAATTTTGCATTATGGGAGTTGCAACTTTGTCCTCCCATATTGCAAAATTATGTAGTAATTTGTAAAACCTATCAGAATATACTATAACTTATATAGACATATCACCCTTGAGATTCACTTGAAGTGTCTTCTAGTAGTATGCATATATATAAGGGCATGTTTGATTCAAAGGATTTTAAAAACATAGGATTAGAAAAACTACAGGAATGGTATGTCATGACAAGTGAAATCTACAGGAACAAAAAACGCATGAATTAACTGCAGAAGTCATCTGGTTGCACCACATGAAAAACATAGGAAATTTGTATATAGATTGAGTACATGTCATAGTTGTCGTAGACACATAGGTAATTTTTCAATAGGTCTAACCTCTTGTTTGAAATTCTATGGGATTGTAGTATATGAAAGGAATCCATAGGATTTTTGAAGGGTTCAATTCTTGGAATCAAATGGTCTCTGTAGGAAAAAATCCTACAAAAATCATTTGTAAATCCTTTGAATCAAACATACCCTAAGAGCATATAATAACCTAGTAAAGCGAGAGTCACCTGATGATGATTTTGTTGTGCGTATTTCCCATCGGCCTTGAGACGCATAATGGCGTCGTAGTCCCAGGAGCTGGGTTGGTAGTCTGCCGAGCGCCGCTTTGGCTCTGGTGTCTCCGGTGACAAGCACCGCACTTGCTGCGGAGTGCAGCGCCTTGTCGATGATGGCCAACTGGACGTAGATGTGTGCGCACCTGTTCCCCACATCTTCAATGTATGTATTGTTGTAGATGCCTTCCTTCCTACTGCAGCTTATAGACGACTACAGTACTACATATGCGACGAGAGCTAGTTCGGGGGTGACCAGGCATATATAGTTGCACTAGTTGACCTTCAGTTTTCATGGAAAAAAACACAGGTTGATTGTTCTTTAGCATATACGTATATAATTGCTCGAATCGGCAAGTCACGGCGCTGGTTGATTGCATTTTACTATTTCAAATGGGGCAAATGACGTGCATATATGCAAATATTCTACTACTCACTCCGTCACAAGATAAGTGACTTGTATTTGTATATCTATATACTAAAACGCGTTTAGATATATAAAAATCTAGACAAATCCACGTCACTTATTTTGGAACGAAGGGAGTATATGGTTAGGTGAAAATCGATTTGGACATGTGTACAAAAGCACACAAGGCCTAGCTGAGCACATTTCTCTCCACCCTTTCTCTCTCCTCTCTTGCTCCCCTTGAGAGTATCTCATGTTCCCCATCGATCCTCCCTTCGCCTCCGGAGGCGATACCACCTATAGTTTGGACGAGAGAGGAGGTTGGGTTGCCTTTGTAGATAGTACATGTAGGGTTATGTTTGCTTTTGCTTCTATGTCATCTGTCTGCATGCCGTTATCTCGAAGTCTCCCTTCGTCGCTTGCGATCAGGGTTCGTCGGCATGTCCCTTCCAGTCGTCCTCCATGGTGGAGGCCCGGGGAGGGGGTAGATCCATCTAGGGCTTAACCAATAAGCTCGACGGAGCACCTAATAATGATGATCGGGAGTCCCTGTCCTCTTTTTCCTTGCCGCAATGATGGCGGAAGGGGAGATGATGCGGGAATTCGTCCTAGACTAGCCTAGATCAGGTGCTCAATACTAAGTCTTTGATTCCGCATATGTGAAGATTTTTCGGAGCTCAACCTAGTGGAACCTAGATGGATGTCATTTTCATGACGCTACATCTTCTGCCTTTCTGAGTTGCGACGGCGCCATCGGTTCACCCCAGATTTGTGTGGTGCTGGCTCCATATATTCCTCGGCTTCTGTCCATTTGGGAGGTGGCAAGGCTTCAACCTGGCATCACACAATCCCACCACCCCAAGTGGTTGGTCCCCGACGGTGCCAAGATCGGCCTAACTCGAGACTTCATCATGTTTGTGTTGTTGGTGGAGAAGTACCTAGATACTTTCTATGTTCTATGTTTGGGGTCCTTTCTATAAAACATGTGGTTTGAGTTGTAATTTGTGTTTTTCTTGAAGACTCTATGTAATTTGTAATCTAGACTATTTAATAAAGCACCCAAGCTAGAGTGCCTACAATGTAAATCATACTAGTCCCTCCATTCCTTTTTATAAGGCATGCAATTGTTTTAAGAAAAACTTCGGCCATCAAGTCTGATCAACAAAATATGAGCTATATGCCACAAAACATATATTATTGGATTCATATTTGAACGAAGTATCTAATGGTATAATTTTTTGTGACGTATAAACCATATATTGTTCATTGAATTAGTGGTACAATTTTTTCTTAAAATGCGTGCAAACCTTATAAACCCGAATGGAGGGAATATCATCTTTGTGCTCCGTAACTATACTCCCTCCATCTCAAAATAGATGTCAAAAATCTATCTATTGAATGTATCTTAACTAAATAGTGTCTACATACATCCAAATTTAGAAAAATTTGTGACATCTATTTTGAGAGGGAGGGAGTAAGAGTTGTGCATCTCGTCTAGTGTCGGTCTATTACTGAAAGAAAAACAGCCTGTATCATAGACAACCCAAATTAGATATATATACATACCTATGTATAGTAGTGATGGAAACGATGTTGTCGTAGATGCTGATGAGTGGATAGAGGGAATATATAGCACTCAGCATTTTTGTCACCGGAAGGCGACAAAAAAACGATGTTGTCGTACTCGTAGATGTTGAATTGTTGATGAGTGGACATTAGTTGCAATCATAGCATTGCAGGCTTAAGTAAGCAGGTAATTATAAAGAATAACAAGGTGGAAAATAAAGAAGTTCAAATAAAATAAGTGCTGGATAGAAAAGGTCGGTTACGACTAATCTGACTTTTCAGCAACCTCAGTGGCCGAATGCACCAAAGGAACAAGTGAAAAAAAGGTGTATGGAGCAAAGAAAACGCGTATGCTAGCTAATTCATCTTCTAAAAGTAGCTAGTTTGTTTAAGTGTGACAATTACTTCCCCCGGTTCAAAATATAAGTTTTTTTTGAAATGCATGTATCAAGACACCTTTTAGTGTGTAGATTCAGAACAAAACAAGTAAACCTGCACATTAAAAATTCTAGATACACGATGTTAAAAAGTAAAACATTTTATATTTTGGAACAGAAGTTCATCTGACAGCCAAATATATCCTAGTTTACGGTGACACCAGATACACACACTAGCTAGTTTAACTTGAAAGACAGATACGAGCGGTAGGGTGTCAAGTGGGAGGTCCTGTGCGGCTACACATGGCCTATTGTTTTTTTTGGACAAGCTGGTATAGCCATAGAGGCTTGACAATCCATCCGCTGGTCCGCTCGGAACTTGAAGAGGGAATACGCCACTCTACCATGGGCCGCATGGCGCCTGCCCACCGAGTCGTGTTTATTTTCTTTTCCTTTTTCTACTCTGTTTCTTTTTTCAGTTTAAAAAGATATTTTTTTTAAAAAAGTTCAGAATTCTAATAATGTTAAATTTTGAAAATGTTAGATTAAAAAAATGTTCAAAATTGAAAAGTATTCATGTTTTGAAATAATTTTTAAATTTGAAAATTGTTCAAAATTCAGATTTTAAAATCTATTCTATTTGAAATGTTTGAATATTATTTGAAAACTGAAAATCGACAAAAAACCAAACAAACCAACAGGAAACAAAAAAAAGGCTAAAAAATGAGTAGAAAGCCAAACAGTGGTATGTGGGCAGGGCCAAAAACTAGAGATGTGCGGCCCGTCGTACCGACCAGGTGGTGTATAGGGACTCCCCACATCTAAAGGGGAGTACCTATGTCCCGCTCTATACGATACACTATCCATCCCGCCCACAACGCTTCCTCATAGGCGACCTTCAATGCGGCCCAAAACAAGAGATACTTTTTCCTCTTATTCTTTTAATTTCTGTTATTCTTATTCTTTTCTATTTTATTTTAGATAATTCATATAAGAACGTAATTTAAAAAACATTAAATTTTGTAAATGTTTAAATATGAAAATACTCTAATTCGAAAATGTTTAGATTTGACAATATTTAGATGTTAGATTTTTTTTGAAAAAAACCCAAGAACGAGCTCTCCCCTTTTTCGCCCGAGTCTTTAGTGTTCAAATTTTGAAAATATTTAAATATGAAATTTGTTCAAAACCTAGTAAAAAGGAAAAAAAATGAGAAGAAAGAAACAGAAAAGAAGCAAAAAATTAAACCGCTAAAAACAGCGAGAACCGGTGAAACTAGACCGAACCCACCAATATTCTCACTCCCTACTTTTCTATTATATTGTTCAATATGTTCACGGAGAATTTTATGAATTTCGTCAACTCAAAGGGTTGTCATTATCATTCTTTGACTCTTTTTTGGAAGTTAGGGGGGAAATATTGCCTAAATTCTAAACGAAAGCAGAAGTTCAAGGCTTTATTAAGTTCAAGGCCAATATTAGCACGAAATCGTATAGAAATGTAACGGCATAAAACTACGAACAAAAAACAGCCAAAAACTATCATACTTGAAAGGATTGTATGGGCACCTAGAGGGAGGGGGTTTGAATAGGTGCTACTTCAAATTTTACTCTTTTTCAATTTAGGGTTTGACGTGAAAGATAAATTCTCTAGATTATGCAACTATGATGAATTTACCTATATGTCAACCTAGCACAAATACTAAGCAAGAACTAGAGAGGTAAATTGCGGTAAAGGATAGAAGTAACCAAAGTGGAGCACGCGGAGACACAATGATTTGTTTCTCGTAGTTCCTTCCTTTTGGGGGGAAGTACGTCTACATTTAGAGAGGGGGTGGTTTCAAACCACCAGCGCCACGAGAGACCTCCCTCGTTCTCCGATGAACCTCACCCCAAAGGGTTCGATTCACCTCTTCCACTATACGGCAACCTTCGAGGTGGAAGCCGACACCTTTACAACGAGTTTGGAGCACACATCCACAACTTAATTAGAGGCTCCCAAATACAAGCAAACTGTGAAACAATCAAAGACAAGCTTGTAAGAACCAAATCAAAAGCTAGGGTTTCCAAAGAAACACTAGAGCATGGGGGCCCTCAAGTGAATGAGGGGGAAATGAAGATCTCTCTTGGTAAAGCTATAGATCAAGGCCTTCTCCTATGATTCTCCAAAGATCAATGAGTTTGGATGGTTGGATGAAGAGATCTTGTTGATTTGGTGGCTCAAATGGTCATGGTGTTCTTCAGTGGGACGAGCAGCTGGAGGAAGGGGATATGGTCCTCTATTCATAACCCTTCACTCCACTAAACCGTTTTCTGACCGTTAGAGAAAAGTCAAACCGGAGAGTCCGACCTGCACACCGGAGACTCCGGTCTACACCGGAGATTCTGGCCCAACTCCGGACCCGCCTCCAGACCAGCACACAGTTTGACCCAGCCCTTTTGTGAGCCAAGTGGACCGGAGACTCCGATCCATCTACACCGGAGACTCCGGTCTAAGGCAAGGACCAGAGACTCCGGACCATGCTCCGGACCACCTCTCTGGCTGACCCAGGCAGGAAACTGGAGCCCCCTCCGGAGACTCCTGGGGAAACTCCAGACCACACCGGAGACTCCGATCCAGGCAGATCGGAGACTCCGGTCTGGAATTCCCAGGAGTCAAGTAAATATGCAGGGAACGTTCCACATGCCAAGGGTCCTTTTCACTTTGTAATATATCAACTGTAGACAATAGCATACTGTAAAAAGCTCTACTTGTTGTTAACGAACACGAAAAGTGATTATGACAGTAAATGTCCTTTCAATCTCCCCCTTTTTAGTGTTCGATGACAACAAGTGATTTTGCATGGAAAATAATTTGCAATGAATTATGACAGCGAATAATAGTGCTCCCCCTGACTATGTGCACTAAGATAAGCACGTAAAGCATGCACGGTAGGTAGTACATAGATAAAGCACATAGTTTTCACACGAGTTACAATATGTAGGAGCACCCAATTAGTCACACACAAATAGCAAATAGTATCTCGCAAGAACATAAGGCAAATAGGTACAAAGGTCGAGATAGCAAATAAGAATCAAATAGCCCAAGCCCATGCAAATCCCGATGACAATGTCTTCTTCCCCATTGGCATCAAAACGCCAAAAAGGTAAAAGACCTAAGCTAGTGCCCCAACGGATCAGTAGTCCTCGTTATCATCCTCCTCGTCCTCCTCATCCATATCCTGATCCTCCTCCTCCTCCTCATCATAGTCATCATCACCATCTGGAGCTGCAGGTCCTTTGCCATGTGGGCGAGAAGAGGAGGTACCCTGGTACCCATATCCAGACGTGACACCAGAAAAGGTCTTCCAATCCACCAAACTGTCATGTTGGGCATTCCATGCCCTAAAAGAAAGAGTGTAGTCTGACTCGGTGGATGGCTAAGCGCCATGCTCATCAGTGTACTCATCCTCACCTTCCTCATCATTCGCTTCACCCTGAGCCTTAATCTCCTTGAGGAGTTTCTCTATGCGACAGTTGCTCTTGTAGGAGGCATGTTGTTCCTTGTGGATGTCCACATTCATGCAACAAAGGGTCCTCTCCCAGAATGAGGCCTTCTTGACCTTCTCATGTACATAGTCACGTGTCATGGGAGGCAGAGGTGCATTGGAAGCACTCTTCCTCCGAGCCCTGGTAGGAGAGGGGGCCCTCTCGGTCTCTGAGATCTCCTCCTCCTCATGGGCATGGGAGCGTCTAGGAGGAGGCCCCATGCGCCCCTTCTGCTGTAGAGATACAAGAGTGTGCTCGGTAAGGTTGGGAGGCAAGGCAAGTGGAGAACCATGTTCCTGGGTGTTGATGAGTCTCATGACAAGTGGTGCATATGGTGGATCCTTCTTGTATAAAATGGCATGGTACATCTCCTCAAATATGTAATCCATAACATCAATAGGATCTGCATCTGCCTCGGGGCCAGCCATGTAAATCCTGTGGGTATGATACAACAAGTTGACCAAACCACATCTGATGGCATCATCATTTCCAGCACTAGGGGAAATGGTTTGGCGGAAGATCATCAACATCAGATTATAGAGAGGCTTGAGTCCCTTGGACCCACCCACGACACCCTTGCTTCCATACAAAGGGCAAGCTTGTTCTTGTTCACCCCAAGAGCTGCTGAGTGCATGCGCACCCCAACATGAGTAGACACGCCCTAGAAGGTCTCAAAGATGGCCTCAGCAAAGGCGTAGAAAGTTGCAGAACAATGGTGGTTTCCAGTCATCCAAGTCATAGTCCTGGCTTGGCCAGTCCCAAACACAACTGTGGCGTAAAACTGCTGCACACGGGTGATGTTGTAGTCTTTACGGAGCTCAATCAAGTTGAACAGCCCTAACTTCTCACTAATCCACAGTGCATCAGAGAAGTATAGCTCTTCCTCATATGATCAACACTCAAGTACTTCTGGGGGCACACAGGTGATCTCTTGAGCACGCTATAAATGTCTTTCGTGAAGACAACTTGCTCCTTCCTCCAATAGCATGGGTCCCCGCTGGTGCGAGGTAAGGCATAGAAAGTAGTCTTGCGCAGCTCACGGTACTCCTTCTTTGACATGTGTGCCAATGACTGGAGATGGTCGTACTTTTCCCTCTTGGCACGGTTCTCTTCCTCAACCCTGTCCTGCTCCCTTCTCATGTATGGTGCATCACGGGCCTGCTGTCTCCGGTTGGACAGAGGCACAATATACTGACCCTCAGACTCATCATAGCAAGGATCCGCCCTCTTTAACTTGGCCTTGGTGCGAGGAGGACGACGAGATCCAGAACCTGTGAACAGTAGAGAGGGAGATAGCATGGAGGTAAGCATATATGTCCCAGGGAGGCAGTACAAGAGTCTTGAGGCATTACAAGATTAGATGGATCCATCCCACACCAGAGTCTCCGCAGTCCACACCGGAGTCTCCGGCCCTGAGGCCGGAGCCTCCGGTCGGGAGGCTCGGGGGAAGACCAAGGAGGCTCCAGTAGGGGTTGAATCCAACAGATCGGGCAAGGCAACGAGGCTAATGTACTAGTGTGCACGCAAACAAGAGATTCCCGTGGGCAAAAGCAGTAACAATCCTCAAAAAACAAATCAAGGGATGAACCCTAGGAGAAAAAGGGGAGGAGAGGCACCAGATCTGTCCATGGGATGGATTCCACCGTTGGGAATCACCCAATGGTGGAGGGAAGAAGGTTGGCCGGCGACACGACGGATCCCGGGGGCTTCTTGACCTCCGGGGAGGAGTTTTGGAGGAGGAGGCGACGGGGTAGAGAGGGGAGGACGGGGGTGGATGAATTAAACTGTCTGTTTCAGTTCACCCCGTCCTCCCCATATGTGGCCCAAAACCGCCCTGACCGGAGACTCCGGTCCTCCTCGACCCAAAACTCCAGGTTTTGTGTATGGGGCCACATATGAGAGAGAGAGAGAGTGTTTATAGGACAAGGAATAGGCTTGGGTTAAGATGACATACTGAGAAAAATCAAGGAAACCATAGAAATCCATTCAAATGTTCATTAAAGCTCCAAATAAACATAAACTAAGAACCAACTCTTCATTGAGAAGAGGGTGGTGGCCGAGGCCACCATGTAAGAGTTTGTGGCGTGACACCACGAAGAATTATCCTTGGGTTCGTTACCACTACTCATCAATGAAGCTCACATATCACTAAGTGATATTAAGAGAATTGAATTTCTTAATGTTGGCATTATGGGGGGGAGGGATAATCCAATGTATTAGAACCGCACTCCCCTATCTCCATGCCTGCACCTACACCAAATAAGGGTCAAGACATAAGTGAGTATGCAAGGTGATCAAGTCAAGCTCCTAGAATCTACGATATTTAGCTCATTCCTCAAAAAACAAAACCTTGCTTCATCAAGTGGATTCGTGAATATGTCGGCAAGTTGGTCTTTGGTTGACACATATGATAGCTCAATATCACCTCGAGCAACATGATCTCTAATGAAGTGATGACGAATCTCAATATGCTTTGTCCTTGTATGATCCACTGGGTTATATGCAATCTTGATAGCACTTTCATTGTCACATAGAAGAGGCACTTTGTCACTATGGACACCGTATTCCTTTAAAGTTTGCCTCATCCATAGCAATTGAGTATAAGCACTAGCAGCTGCCACATACTCGGCTTCAGCGATGGAGAGAGATATACAATTTTGCTTCTTAGAAGACCAACACACCAAGGACCTCCCAAGGAATTGGCAAGCCCCAGAGGTTGATTTTCTATCATCCTTGTCACCAGCCCAATCCAAATCCATGTATCCACAAAGAGAGAAAGTTGAGCCCCTAGGATACCAAATACCATAGTTTGGGGTATGAACCAAATATCGAAAGATTCTCTTAACCGCCATCAAATGGCTTTCTTTAGGAGCCGCTTGATATCTTGCACACAATCCTACACTCAACACAATATCGGGTCTAGATGCACAAAGGTAAAGCAAAGAGCCAATCATGGACCGGTATACCTTTTGATCCACATCTTTACCATTTGGGTTTAGTTCAAGATGAGTCTTTGTTGCCATGGGAGTGGGAGCTCCATTTAGATCTTTCATGTTGAATCTTTTGAGCATATCTTGAGTATACTTGGCTTGGTTGAAGAATGTTCCTCCTCTCACTTTCTTGATCTCAAAACCAAGAAATACTCTCAATTCTCCCATCATAGACATCCCGAACCTGTCAGTCATAAGCTTTGAGAATTCATCATTAAAAGCTTTGTTAGATGAGTCAAAGATAATATCATCTACATATATTTGGCATACAAAAAGTTCCCAATTGACCTTCTTAGTAAAAAGAGTGGGATCGATTTTCCGAACCTCAAACCCACGATCTAACAACAACTCTCTAAGGTGCTCATACCACGTGCGTGGGGTTTGTTTGAGCCCATAGAGTGCCTTATCGAGTTTGTAGATGTGGTTTGGAAAGTTGGGATCCTCAAACCTCGAGGGTTGCTTCACATATACCAACTCATGCAATGGACCATTAAGAAATGCACTTTCTACATCCATTTGTTGTAATTTAAATTTATGATGTGCTGCATAAGCAAGAAGGATACGGATGGACTCAAGGCGAGCCACGGGTGCATAAGTCTCTCCATAATCAGTGCCTTCAATTTGAGAGAACCCTTGTGCAACCAATCTTGCCTTGTTCCTCACCACAATTCCATGCTCATCTTGCTTGTTCTTGAAAATCCACTTGGTGCCTATAACATTGCAGAATCTTTTGGCTTTTCAACTAACTTCCATACGTTGTTTCTCTCAAAGTTGTTGAGCTCTTTGTGCATTGCATCCGACCAATCCGAATCTTCAAGAGCTTCCCATACTTTCTTTGGTTCCACCATGGAAATGTGTGCTTGGTGCTCACCAAAGTTCTCCAGTTGAGCTCGAGTAGATATCCCTCTTCTTAGATCTCCTACCACATTCTCAAGAGTGTGGTCTCTTAATTCCAATATTCTATCCATTCTAGCTTGGCGACGAGTTTCGGTCTCCTTGTTGTTTCTTGGGGGGATCACTTCATCATTTTGGTCCTCGTCTTGACCATTAACTTGACCTTGATCATCATTGGAATTATTCTCTTCTACAAGAGGCAAAGATTGACCTTAGTCTTGATCAAGCATACTTCTAGACAGGCATTGAGCTTCCCTTATGGTAGTTTCTATAGATCTTCCTTGTGTAATAGACTTAGCACCACTGTACATTCTGGCAAATGGAGACTCAAGTAACTCCTGGCTAGAGGCTTCTTCTTGATCAGCAGGTTGAGGGTCCACAACTTTTCTTTGGCATGGGTCATTGTCCCCCTCGATAGGAGCTTGTTGATGTTGTGAAGATGAGAGCTCCACTTGAGTAGAGCATAGTTCTTCTCGATCCGCCATAAGGGGTTCCTCAACAGGGCGGATGAAACCCGCACCCATTCTTCCTATGGCATCCTAAGGCATTTCATCATCTACATCACAGATATCAACACGCCCTGCTTGGGTCCATCATATTCTTCAAACACCACACTACAAGATTCTATGACGGTTCCGGAGAGCTTGTCATAGATTCTATAAGTGTGGGATTCGAGACCATAACCAAAAAAAATACCCTCTAATGCTTTGGAATCAAACTTGGACAAACGGATACCCTTAATGCGATAGAATCACTTACAACCGAACACCCGGAAGTAAGGAACATTGGGCTTGTTACCGGTAAGGATTTCATATGGAGTCTTGATCAATTCATTGCGGAGGTAGAGACGGTTTGATGCATGGCATGTGGTGGAGATAGCTTCGGCCCAAATATTGTATGGAGATTTAAATTCCGCCAACATAGTCCTTGCCATATCAATAAGAGTCCGGTTCTTCCTCTCAGCTACACCATTTTGTTGAGGGGTATATGTAACGGAATATTGATGTTTTATTCCCTCATCACTAAGAAATCCATTCAATGTGTAGTTCTTGAACTTGGTACCGTTGTCACTTCTTATTGTTAATATCGGGACATTGTGTTGGCGTTGAGCGGTGTTGATGAAGTCAATGAAGTTCTCTTGTGTCTCACTTTTCAGCTTGAATAAATATACCCAAGTGTATCTTGAGTAGTCATCAACAATCACCAAGCAATATTTCTTCCCACCAAGGCTTGCATGAGATGGAGGACCAAAGAGATCCACATGAAGGAGCTCCAAGATCCTCTTGGACTTGATGTAGTTCTTTGGCTTGTGGGGAGAATCATGCATCTTTCCTTCAACACATGCCCTGCAAACATGATCTTTGACAAAGCAAACATTTTATTTTAGTCCAAGAATATGACCATCCTTGTGGAGGCTTTGCAAAGTTCTCATGTTGACATGGGCTGGACGACGATGCCATACCCAACCCACATCGGCCTTTCCAAATAAGCACATCGGACTTGTAGTGGTTTTCCCTGAGAAGTCCACCACATACAAGTAATTTTCGACGTACCCAACAAAAGCGACCTTGAGAGACTTGCTCCACAAGAGGATCACAATATAATTATCAATAAAGATGGCAAAACCATCTTTCCAAGAGCACGGACTAGAAGTAAATTATAGCCAAGGGTCTCAACAAGCATGACGTCCACGAGAGTGATATCGTGTGCAACCACAACTTTGCCAAAACCCATTACCTTAGACTTTGCCTTGTCGGCATATGTCACGGATATTTGATCAATATTTGGTCTCAAATCATTGACACTAGATGCGCTTCCGGTCATATGACTTGTGCATCCACTATCAAGCACCCATTTTGACCCTCCGAAAGCGTAGGTCTACAAGAGATCAAACTAGTTTTTAGGTACCCATTTTTGAATGGGTCCTCTTTTGTTAGCAACAAGGGTCTTGGGAACCCAAATAGACCAAGCAATATAACCATCATATGACCCAACATATTGTGCATACACATCACCATAATAATCACGCATTAAAACATAGTGAGGGTTAGCACTTCCCGCAAAATCATCATGAGACATAGTTTTGCCATTCATGGACTTACTATCCACAATGACCTTGTCCTTTCCTTGTGTGGGCTTGGCCTTCTTCTTCTTATTGTTCTTGCCATTAGAGACAAAACAAATGCCCCCTTTTTCACTACTTGACCTTTGCTTACTCAAGAGGTCATCAATTGACTTATTACCCTTGGGAAAGGTGGCCTTAGCTAGCTCCCCCTTCAACCTAGCATTTTCTTCAAGTATACTAGTACAACTAGAGGGAATGAAAGTACTAGGTGAAGTGATATTATTCAATTGAGTTTGAGGCTTTTCACGAGACTTTGTGAGCAACAAGAGTTCACTCTCCAAGGCCTTGTGAGCCTTGTCAAGTATTCTAAAGTCCTCGGCAAGTTTTTCATGAACAACATCAAACTCAGTCTTGTCCCTTTTAGCCCTTTTATATTTGGCAATAGCATGGTCACGTTCCTTGATGAGTTTATTAATAATGAGATCATTTGCTTCATCAAGACCTTCAAGTTTAGTTTCAAGAGATATTCTAGTTTCTTGTTCTTCTTCTAGAGCATTATTTAGAGCTTCTACCTCAATCATGTGCTCTCTTCCTAGTTTACATCTCTCATCTAGAAGTTCTTATGTGTGTGCAAGTTGATTTAAGAGGTCCACAACATGTTTCTTGTGTTCCCCTTGCAAGTTGGTCAGAAACACATCAAAAGAAACTAGTTCCTTTTTGACCTCAAGAGATAACTCATCATAAAAATCATCATTGATTAAGGAGGTGGAATGTGATGATGACAATACCTCTGTTCCTCTTGCCATAAGGCAAGTGACGTTCTTGTTGGAGATATTATCATTAGGAGAGTCGAAGAGTGAGTGTGTAGGGGTATAAGTGGTGGCAAGAGCCGCCACACCACTTGATCTTTCCTCTTCTTCATCTTCTTCATCATCATCGGAGGAGAATTCTTCATGAGTGATCAAGACAATTTCACCTGACTTCTTGTTGGTTGCATTCATTTTGATGAAGGGTTTCTTGTAAGGAGCTTTGGAGGTCTTTATCAACACAAGTTTACCCCCATGATCTTCTCTTTTCTCATAAGGACAAGCAACAACAAAGTGATAGCGGTCACCACAATTGAAGCAAGTTCTCAACTTGGACCCATTATCTCTTCTCCCATTGGGGTTGCTTCTTCGTTGCATTTCCATCTTGGCCTTAGCGGGATCTTTCCAAAAGTTTCTTGCATAGAAGGCCATGTATTCACCATGAGCGACCTTGACATCTTCGGGGTGGCTCATTGAAAGTCCCTCATCACTTCCTTCATCTTCATCATACTCCACAACCTTGGCCTTCAAGACAAGATTGACACCACTACTCATTCCAATGGCACGAGCACGGGCGTCTTTGTCATTCTTGGTAACAACCTTGAAGGCGGCCATCTCTTGCATAACTTCATTGGAGGTCATGAGATGGTAGTTGTGTCTTCCTTGAAGACTCTTCAAGTCAGTAGGCTCGAAGGGCATGAGAGCACTCACATACTTCCTCTTGATCCAAGAATCATCAATGTGAGAGGCACCATTCCTGAAGGCGATGGCTGTGGATTTGAGTCTTCGATACATGTCTTCATGATCCTCACCATCCTTCATGAAGAAACCTTCGGCCTCATTTCTTAAGGCATCATATCTATTTCTTCTCATACTCTCATTGCTAACAAACAAGTCAATGAGAGCATCCTGATACATTGCAAATGTATCTATAATTTTTGATGTTCCATGCTTGGTTTTATCTACTTTCTTGTGTTTTTCCCACACTTTGGAGTACTTTTCATATGATTTCTTGGACTAACCTATTAACAAGAGCCACAGTGCCAACTGCCTGTTTTCTGCTGTTTTTGGTTCCAGGAATGTCAGAAAATGAATATTCTCGGAATTGGACAGGACAAAAGCCAAAGTGCCTATTTTTCCGGAAGTCATCAGATGCCAGAATACGAGACGGAGAAGGGCTGGGGGCCGGTCACACCACCTGGCCACGTGGCCAGGCCTGGCCTGCGCCAGGGGTGGTCTGGCCGACCCTAGGACCCCCTCGGCCTCTCCTTTCGCCTATAAGATGCCCTTGGGATGAAAACCCTAAGTACCCGAAAAAAATCCACGAAAGAGTCTGTAGCCGCCGTCATCTCCATCCCTAGATCGGGAGGGATCTGAAGCTCTTCCCGGCACCTTGCCAGAGAGGGGAATTCACCCTGGAGGCCTTCTTCATCATCATGCAAGCCTCCGGTGTGATGCATGAGTAGTTCATCTCTGGACTACGGGTCCATGTAGTAGCTAGATGGCTGGTTCTCCTCCTTTGTGCTTTCATGTCTAGATCTTGTGAGCTCCGTTCATGATCAAGATCATCTATTTGTAATTCTACATGTTGTGTTTGCGGGGATCCGATGGATATTGAGATGCTATTTTAGATTGATTATTGATTCTATCATGTCTTTTTTATTTGTGATCTTGCATGCTTTCCGTTGTTAGTAGCTATCTTTGCTAAGTAGATGCTAGCAACTCCAAGAGTTAGTATTTATGCTCGATAGTGGGTTCATGCCTCTGGTAATCTGGGGAAGTGACAGAAATCTCTAAGGTACTAGATGTGTTGTTGCTACTAGGGAGAAAACAATAATCCTTTTTTCATAGAACAATCGTATTGTTTACATTATACGCAATTCGTAAAGCAATAATCTGTTGCTTGCAACTTAATACTGGAGGGGGTTTGGATGATAACCTGAAGGTGTATTATTAGTCATAGATGCAGTTGGATGGCGGTCTATGTATAATGTTGTAACGCCCAATCAAGTTCCAAAGGAGTCAAGATGATTAGTATATGCATGTATTGCTTTCTCGATGTTTTTCAATTGTCTCGCTGTAATTTGTTCACCCAACATGTTATCTATCTTAAGGAGAGCCACCTCTAGTGAACTATGGACCCCGGTCCTTTTGTTTTACATTCAATCTATAAACTATTTACTGCTTTGTGTTTACGTTCTGCAAACTATTACTTCCTTCCATTCGATACGTTTAATCCTTTGTTTTCAGCAAAACCGGTGAGATTGACAACCTCATCGCAAGTTGGGGACAGAGTTCTGTGGTTGTGTTGTGAAGTATCCACATTCCTGCTGGCACCGATAGTGCGCCCTGCCAACGTTCAGCTAGCTACACCTTTGGGGTGTTTCCTTGGTCCTACTAGATTGATAACCTTGGTTTCGTACTGAGGGAAAACTTGCTGCTGTGCTCATCATACCTTCCTCTTGGGGTTCCCCAACGAGCTCGATATATTTTGGGCCATCAAGCATATTTTCTGGCGCCGTTGCCGGGGAGTCAAGGACATCTTCACAAAGGGAGTCCCTCATAACCAATCTCCTTACTTTGTTATTTTTGTTTTGCTTAGTTTATTTTTGTTTTGTTTGCTTGTTTCTTTATCAAAAACACAAAAAAATAGTTTTACTAGTTTGCTTTCTTATTCAAAAACACAAAAAATTAAGTCTCCTTTAGTTGTCACCTCTTCCTTAGCTCACCATGTTGATCCCTAAATTCACCCTGAAAGACCTTTCAATTGGTAGTGGTTCTACAATTGGGAAGGATAATATTGAAGAATTCTTTAATCATGTTAGTAAGCATGAAGATACTGAGGATAGATCCCTTGCAGAACTTGCTCCAAACTTTGAGATTGCTGCAGTTTCTTTAATTCACATGTTAGAAGCTAGGTTTGTTAACCTCAACCCTTTAATGCAAGTAATGTTTCTTAAGCTTAAAGAAATTGAGGACCCTGAAAAGAGGGAGTTTATTCTAGAAACTTTGTTTAAGGAGTTCTATGATATTGCCAAGGAAGCTAGAAAAGTCTTTGAACGTTTCAATATGCTAGGCTCATGTGTAGATGTTGTTGGTACACGAGAAAAGATGAACAAAACCGAACCTAATGGGGAGGAACCTAAGATACCAATACCCTTTAAATTAGTAGCAATACATGAAGCCATAGAAAAGAATCTTGATTGGTTTGTTCCTAAAAACCCTTTTGATGAAAATAGTGAACCTAAGAGCATTGAGAGAGGATCCTCTAGAACTTATTTGGATGATGTACCTTGCCTTGTTGAAGATATTTCTGGTATTAATCTTAATGCTTCTTCATTTGAGAACACTTGATTCTTTCTTGCTTCTTATGCCTAACTTAAAGTCGTTAAAGGAAAGTACTTATAGGGAGATAACCCAAAAGTTTTAGATGAGTCATGGAAGTTATTACCTCTGTAATAACCACTCCTTATCCTTTTTATTTTCTTTTTGTGCCAAGAGTAACCTCTAATGAGAGAGAAGTAATGATTGGGAAAGTTGCTGTCCCGAAACAGATTTCTGTGCTTCACCGTAAAAATTCGTGTAAAATCTCTTAATGTCTATTTGAGGCGTAAATTTTTGTGCTTCTGACCCAGGTTGTTATATAACTTTGGTTAGTTCAACACGTTTTGATTTGAGCAACAGAAGGTCTTCGAAAAAATTCGTATTTACCTGCTGGTCTGTTTTGACAGATTTCTGCCATTTTCTGCATTTGCTTCTTGTTGGTTCCTTTTTGAGTTCTTTTGGGGAATTGAGCTTTTTGAGGGAAGTGCTTCAGTAGCTAGTATCCTAATGGAAGTTTATTTGGTGTTAAAATTGAACCTTAAGACCTATTATTTTGAGTGCACTAATGTTGCTAATAAAGATTGTGTGAAGTTTTGTATGAAGGAAAAATTTCAGGTGTATGGAAGGAATGAGTAATGAGATGAAGGATGGACTAAAGCTCAAGCTTGGGGATACCACGCGTGTCACCCTAAGAAATATCCAAGAAGTACAAGCGTCAAAGCTTGGGGATGCCCAAGGCATCCCCTTCTTCATCAATAAAATCCCAGGTTCCTTCCAAACGCTTCATTTTTATTGTTTCATGCACAACTGTGTTTTTCTTGGAGCGTCTTCTTTTTCGTTTTTGTTTTGGTTTTTCGTTTGCTTGGTTTGCTTAGTTTGCTGAATAAATTGGTTGGACCCCCTCTTTCATACATTGGTTTTCAAATAGTTTGGTTTGGATTGGAAAAGAGTAGGAAAGTTCATACTTATGTGGTAAAAAGAGCTTGTTTTTGACTGTGGCCTATGCTTTGTCATGCCATGCTTGATATTGTTTTGGCTTTATGCTTAGTATTCTTTGCTGTAGCATGACTTGTTATAAACAATTGAGATTGCTTAATGTGCCTTGGAAGGATCATGCGTTGTTTTTAGCATATTAAAGCATAGTATTATGGTATTCTCCTTTGATGCTTTATTTGGGTTGACTTGGCACATGCTCACACCATGTTATGACTATCTCAAGTCACCATAGCCTTTATGATCCTTTAGTTTTCAGCTTGTGGTATCACTTTATGCTTTGATCAATGATGTTTTGTCGCTCTGCATGATTATGGCCATTATTGCTCTCTTAGTTTGTCGCTCCCAGTCTTTTGCTAGCCTCCGCAACCAAGTATGTGCAGCTAACTTAGGTGGATCAACTATATTATTTATATGTGGGTGAGGGATAGGGGCTGGGGAGAGTACCATCCAGGAACCGCATGATGCTCTTCCTTCCCATCACCCTTTTTGGTGGAGTCAGTGGAATTATGTTCATCCTCCGCCACTTCCTCCAAAGGCTTAGCCGGAGCATTTTCCTTTGGGTTAGGTGGTGTTTTTCCACATGAGAGGGAGGAGGTGAGGTTTTCTTATCCCTAACAAGTTGCTCAACGAGTTGGCGCAACTGTTGGATTTCGTTGCCCAAGGTAGAGCTCAAGCTTGTTTCCAAGCTCTTGAGATCTACCATGGTCACCGAATGGCTAGCCTCACTTTCTCCCTCATCTGGGTTGCCCATAATCTCTTAGGCGGTTAAGCTCGAATGAAGAGACGAGGCTCTGATACCAATTGAAAGGACTGTATGGGCACCTAGAGGGGGGTGGGGTGAATAGGTGCTACTTCAAATTTTACTCTTTTTCAATTTAGGGTTTGACGTGAAAGGTAAATTCTCTAGATTATGCAACTATGGTGAATTTACCTATATGTCAACGTAGCACAAATACTAAGTAAGAACTAGAGAGGTAAAGTGCGATAAAGGATAGAAGTAACCAAAGTGGAGCACGCGGAGACACAAGGATTTGTTTCCCGTAGTTCCTTCCTTTTGAGGGGAAGTACGTCTACGTTTGGAGAGGGGGTGGTTTCAAACCACCAATGCCACGAGAGGCCTCCCTTGTTCTCCGATGAACCTCACCCGAAAGGGTTCGATGAACCTCTTCCACTATACGGCAATCTTCGAGGTGGAAGCCGACACCTTTACAATGAGTTTGGAGCACACATCCACAACTTAATTGGATGCTCCCAAATACAAGCAAGCTGTGAAACAATCAAAGACAAGCTTGTAAGAACCAAATCAAAAGCTAGGGTTTCCAAAGAAACACTAGATCATGGGGGCCCTCAAGTGAATGAGGGGGAAATGAATATCTCTTTTGGTGAAGCTGTAGATCAAGGCCTCCTTCTTCGATTCTCCAAAGATCAATGAGTTTGGATGGTTGGATGAAGAGATCTTGTTGTTTGGTGGCTCAAATGGTCATGGTGTTCTTCAGTGGGACGAGCAGCTGGAGGAAGGGGATAAGGTCCTCTATTTATAGCCCTTCACTCAACTAAACCATTTTCTGACCGTTGGAGAAAAGTCAGACCGGAGACTCCGGCCTGCACACCGGAGACTCCGGCCTGCACACCGGAGACTCCGGTCTTCACCAGAGATTCTGGCCCAACTCCGGACCAGCCTCCAGACCAGCAAACAGTTTGACCCAGCCCTTTTGTGAGCCAAGTGGATCGGAGACTCCGGTCCATCTACACCGGAGACTCCGGTCTGAGGCAAGGACCGAAGACTTCGGACCTTGCTCCAGACCATGCTCCAGACCACCTCTCTAGCTAACCCAGGCAAGAAGCTGGAGCACCCTCCGAAGACTCCTGGGGAAACTCCGGACCACACCGGAGACTCCTGTCTAGGCAGACCGGAGACTCCGGTCTGGAATTCCCAGGAGTGAAGTAAATATGCAGGGAACGTTCCGCAGGCCAAGGGTCCTTTTCACTTTGTAATATATCAACCTGTAGACAATAGCATACTGTAAAAAGCTCTACTTGTTGTTAACGAACACCAAAAGTGATTATTAACAGTAAATGTCCTTTCAGTACTTGAAGAGAAAAGCTTCCAAGTCAGAAAAGAGAAAAACTCTTATTGGGCTTTCCCAAAACCGCCGCGTGGGCCGAGCCAATTAACTCTCGCATTGAGCGAGATATAGGAATTCTCCATTTGAAGGCTCATTTGGTTAGGAGGATTCTAAAATCACAGGAATAGGAAAACCATAGGATTGAAGTGGCATGACCTCTTGAATCCTATAGAATTAGAAAACTACAGGAATTTGGATTAAGTATGTGTTTAAACTACAGAAAGACGAAAGGAATTCTAACATGAGGTTGGAGTAGATGAAAATTTTCATACAAAATGGAGGGCAAATGAATCCTTTAAAGAAACTCCCAAGGATTGTAATCTTTTAAATCAAAGGTATAGGAAAATTTTCTAAGGGGCAAAATCCTTTAAAATTTCTTTGAATCAAACTGGCCCTTGAAGGGTTATAGCCATGGGCAGACCTAACTAGTTGGTCAGGTGAACCGTGGCCCACGCATAAATTTCGCATCCTTTCTTGGGCAGCGCTAGAAAAAAGGAGACCTTCACGAAGGTCTGTTCCCGTGCGTGCGAACATTTCTCGGTATGACACCTGTCGCGTTCCCAGAAAACCAGCTTCCGTTCTGTACGTGCGGTTCCTAATTTAATTAGCACATGTGTTCATTTTTTTTGGTTTTTTGGTTTTTCCTTTTTTCTGCGTGTTCTATGGCTTGGCTTCGTCTCGAATCAAGTACAAGTGTACTAAGGGCGACTTCTTTTGGGCTCCTTCTTATGCATAAGCCAGCTTATAGGAAATGGTGAGAAAAAACTGTGATGGGAAGAAACCATTAAAAACTATGGGCTCCTTCTTATGCATAAGCCAGCTTATAGGAAATGGTGGGAAAAAACTGTGATGGGAAGAAACCATTAAAAACTATACAGGAGACTTCTTTTAAACTTATAAAATTTGGCTTATTTGATATGTTGAGTTGTGAAATGTCTCTAATGACCCAAACTTGGATATGTGTCATAAGTAAGTGATGGTATCATGGCTATGCTATTTTTTGGTGAAAATGTTAGATAAATGAAGGAATATTCGAGCAAATAGAGGTGAAAATGAAAGACTTTAGCACACCAATATATATCTAGATTGGGAGGAATTCAAGCAAATAGAGGTAGAAATTGGAAGGAACTGGAGCTTCCTATCATCGTCCGCAACAACCATTGGTTGAAAGTATAAATGCCTAAGGACAATCCATATCCTATTCTCATAGGCGGAGATTTCAACTTACTCAGATTCCCTCACGAGAAAAGTCGGAGCCGTTTCGATGATCATTGGCCTTTCATGTTCAATGTTGTCATAGAAAGCTTGGATTTACGAGAGGTTACAATGACCGGAAGACATTTTACCTGGGCTAATAGTCTTCCGGAGCCTACATATGAAAAATTGGATAGGGTGCTTATGGATACCGAATGGGAAGATAAATTCCCTATGGTAACTGTTCATACCCTAGAACATATTAAGGCTTTATCGGATTATGCTCCTATTTTATTGTCTATTGGAACACCACCACGAAAATCCAAACATAGTTTCAAATTTGAACTTGGATGGATGGAACGCGATGGTTTCCATGACTTGGTGAAGGCTATTTGGGAGAAATCTATTAGTGGTCAAATGCCTATACAACGATGGAATAACAAAATGCGTACCTTACGCAAATTCCTTCGTGGTTGGGCCATACATACTGCTGGAATCCTTAAAAAAGAGAAAATATGCCTATCATCTATTATTAATGATTTGGAGGCTTCTCCGCGAGGTCAGGATTTTATCTGCACAAGAGATTGAGCTTAAAAACCAATCAAATGCAGAAATTGCCAGACTACTCCGCGAGGAGGAACTCAAATGGTATCAACGCTCTAAAGCGAGATTCATTCTGAAAGGAGATGCGAACACAAGATACTTCCATGCTGTAGCTAATGGCAAGCATAAGAACAAACTTATTCACTCTCTTATCCAGGATGAAGGTATGATTGAGGGGCAGGAGCAACTTAAATCGTATATTACTAGTTATTATAAATCTTTGTTTGGGGCACCGCCAGAGAATTTCTTCTCGTTGGATGAGTCCCAAACTGTGGATATTCCTCAGGTTTATGTTCTGGAAAACGACTTTATAACCGCTCCGTATACGGAGGATGCGGTTAAGAAAGCCGTTTTTCAGATGGAACATAACAAGGCACCTGAGCCTGATGGCTTTTCGACGGAATTTTACCAAAAATTCTGGAAAGTTATCAAAGGGGACCTCATGCAATTGTTTGTGTTCCTGCATGCCGGGCAGCTAGACCTTTTTAGACTCAATTTTGGCAACATAATTTTACTCCCTAAGGTTAATAATGCAGAACGAATACAACAATATCGTCCAATATGCCTTCATAACGTTTGACATGGGTATGCCCAATAAGCACCCAACTACAGCATACCTGGTGCAGCTCGACGGAAGGCCTATGATGGTTCGAGTGGTATGAAGCCCATATGGACACGGACTTCAAAACACACAAGGCAAGGAAGTCTCAATACTAGAGTTTGAATCTAACTTATAACTAACTCATATTGGTACCTGAGACCTAGCCTCTCCATATAAAAAGGCTAGGAGGGTCCAACGATAAGGGTATCGCGACTTCCACAATACACAATAGATCTAGACGCTGCAATAGATAATAGATCTACACCCCGACAATAGATCTAGACAACACCTGTAGCATACACATACGCCAGATCCAATCTATGCATCCACCGCCATCGGCGACATTGTAATCCTTCGGATCATCATCAATCAAGAGCAGACAAGCAGGAGTAGGGTCCTCTACGAGGACTGAACCTGGGTAAACCTTGCGTCCCTGTGTGCTTGTCTGTTAGCCGTTCGAGATCTCCAGCGCACCCATCTTCTCCAAAACCCAAGCCATAACAATGGACATTGATGAGTTAAACCCTCGTCAATTGGCGCCATCCATGAGGACTGGGAGCGCTGATGTTGCGATCTTGACGGCTCTATCATCGACAATCTACAAACTCGACGGCTACCGGGAAACAGATCTACTTTGACTCCCACACGCCATTGTCCGGACTGGATTCCTCACCATCAACGATGGCTAGATCGCATCTTGTCAACCGCGATGGTGGCGACCTCGTGTGAGGTTTTTTCGCGTCAACAGTTTTGCCATCTCTACACGTCCCTACGCCAAGCCACGGAATCGAGAGCAACCTGCATAATTACTGCGTCACGTGGAGACCGCTTTCCAAGGCTGGCAAGGATTCGACAGACATGCCTCGTTCAATCCGGATCAAAGAAGTAGGAGCAGAGGCGCACATGTAATACACTACGTACGATCAACCGAGACATCCTGATATCTCTAGACATGGGCAGGCGAAGGAAATAAAAAATCTGAGCATAGCCTGGAGTTCTGTTGTTCCACGGGACATGTAGAGTAGCCACAACACATCTCCACGGGCGTACGGGACAAGGATATGGGCAGCAAACCCATCGAGCATGGAAGAAAAAAAGGGGCCACATGTTTCATGGACATGCATATATATATATATATGTGGCGTTTTGTTTGTACATGCGTGTGATACTAACAAAATCTTTATGTACCATAAATTTACCGGTGTGGCCACTACAACCATCATCCTGGCAGAGATCACGGGAGAGCACAACCGATCTTTGAAGACCAGTGTCTCCTACAACACTTGGGAAAGTAGAGATACGGCTGCCCGAGCTACTGTGACCGTTTCACCACCAGCGTCACGTTCAGGGCTACGCGGACTTCACTGCATGGATTACTCAACCGCCGCGCCACTCGCCACCGTGTCGACTCCTTCCGTCGGTGACCTGATGGCCGCGTCGACTCCTTCCGCCATGCGACCCGATGCCATCGGCTACGGCGACCTACTACAATCTTCGGTTGCGACAACACGCTACCGCCATCGGCTTCGACGACTCGCTGCCGCGATAACTCCGGTCCGCCGCATCGGCTCACGGACGCCGTCACGACTCTATCAACCATCTCGACGTTACACTCGGAGGCTCCTTCGACTCCACCATACGACCCGTTGCAATCTTCAGCTCTAGCGACTCGGGGGCTCCCTCCTCTACAGCGAACCTCTGTGTCCTTTGACTCTACCGTGCGACCCGCGGCGGTCTTCGACTCTGCTGACCTGTTGAGTCTTCGAATCCGTCACGCAACCCAGTGCGGCGTTGGCTGCGGCAACCTGCTGTGGTGACCCGTTGCGATCTTCGACTTCGCCGACCTATTGAGTCTTCGACTCCATCACGCGACCCACTGTGGTCTTCCGCTGCACCACACGCCACAGTTTTTGACTGCTATGGCCCGTTATGGTCTTCAGATGCGGAAATTTGTCATCACCACGCGACTCCGGTCCGCCGCAGAACCCGCTGTCACGTCGACTCTGTTTGCCACGCGACTCCATCCGTTGTGCGACTCCACGTCTACCGTTTCGACTCTATCCACTGTGTGACTCCGTCGGCATCAACCACGACCCGCCGATCGCATCAGCTCCCGTGATCCACCGATTGCATAGGTTCACGTGACTAGTTCACCTTGTCGACAACCAACAAAGCTAAGTTCTATACTTAAAGTTGATTTCTTTCTTAAATTAATCGCACTCGAAACACTCGGGGGCTGCGCCCTCTTCGAGTAACCTAATGTGCCATCGATTACACGCACTCGAACACCTCATACTTGACAGCCCGAGTAGCTGATTCTGCCTGATCATCAAATCCTTGAACTCCGAGTACCTCGGCAAGGTACTGAGACTAAGGGTAATTAGGCTAACGAAAAGGCCTAGCATACAGTGTGAAAGTGTTGACTCGATTGGCACCAGAATTTTACTTTACAAGCCGACATGCAAATATTCTTTACAAGATACATGTACTTCATCATTCTTTGCATTTTCTATAGCTTACGAGGACGTCGACTGCGTCGAGCTATTCTATCGGGTCCTCTAGCAGGAGTCGACAAAACAACTGACTACGCCATACACTCAAGACCCGAGCCGAGTTCCTCCTTGGATGGATGCATCACTTGATGCTACAAAGAAGCGACACTGGCCATGCACCCGATAGATGCGGTGCTGGCCGCACACCCGATAGACGTGGTGCTAGCGACGCACCCGACAGAAGTGACTGTGTCAACTCCAACTGCATCGTCGATTCAAGCTCCTTATGCGTGACATGTTGACTCGATGTACTTCCGGGTCGGTGGTTTCTCCTCGCATTATTTTTGACTACCACTGCAAGATACAAGACTCGACTCTCTGCTCGAGTCTACGACTCTGCCAGACACTCGGGGGCTACTCTAAACTAGAGCGCTGGACGCGCATATACAAGATCTTCGAGTGGCACGCTCCGAATCCTCACTCGAATCCACGATTCGACTAAGGACTCGGGGGCTACTCCCATAGGGCACGCTGGTCGCGCATTCGAAAAAGTGCCGGCGTTGATTGCATTCGCAAGATCATATGAAGTATTTCCGGATCGTTCTGTCTACGCAAACTGCTCGAGTCTACGACTCGAATAGACACTCGAGGGCTACTCCCATAGGGAGCGCTGGTCGCGCACCCTATAGTCCATTGTGTCGACTACGTCCACAATGTCGACTCGCTTACAAGAATCGAATGCATTGGCGACTTCGCCCGCTATACACTATAATGTAAAGTTTAGAGACAATGTCTCCTTGGCCACCCGAAACACCTCCGCGGTGGTAAACCTTCAGATGCTGTGTCCACGACATAAAGATAAGACCTACAGATACAATCTGATGGCCTGGCAACCGCATCCTCTGCGCTCTACCAGGAAAATATTGTGTCTACGACATGAAGAAAATCCCGACAAACGCGTTGGGTACACATACTTATCAACTGGAGTTCGGCTCAGTAAGGCCTCCGTGGCATGAGTCGAACTACGCCAACAATTTCTGAATTCGAGTCCGGGGACTCGAGTTTGAGTAGGTGACTTTGTTTTTGCCCTAGAGAAATTAACTGGTCCCGACCCGTCGAGCGCCCCAGGCACGTTTACCATCATTCCTATGAACTACTACAAATTTGACTGACTCGATGTACTTCCGGGTGAAGTGCTTCGCACTCGACACAATTGTCGACGCTGACATCCTAATGCAAAGATCAAGACTTCTAAGTCTCCACCCGAATCTACGATTCGCATGAACACTCGGGGCTACTGACATGGGTATGCCCAATAAGCACCCAACTACAACGTACCTGGTGTAGCTCGACGAAAGGCCTATGACGGTTCGAGTGGTATGAAGCCCATATGGACACGGACTCCAAAACACACAAGACAAGGAAGTCTCAATACTAGAGTTTGAATCTAACTTGTAACCAACTCGTATTGGTACCTGAGACCTAGCCTCCCCATATACAAAAGCTAGGAGGGTCCAACGAGAAGGGCATCGCTACTGCCACAATACACAACAGATCTAGACGCCGCAATTGTCGTGGTGGTGTCACGGCAGATGCCATGTATAGGCTAAATGTGGGGACTAAATGCACTAGGGGAATCCAGGGAGGGATATTGTGGTGATTCTACACACAGAAGCTTTATATTTGATTCACCTTCACCAATTACAAGTGCTCCTAGAGCTGTATTGGGGAGAGGAGGAAGAAGGATCTCTCTTACTCTCGCCACTAGCTAGCCCTCTGAGCTATCTCCTAGAAACCAATCCGTCAAGAACCAACCAACCCCTTCTACAGAGGCCCTAGCCCTCCTTATATAGGGGTGGATAGGTCTCCACTTAGGGCATACGTGGAGGCATATTCCAGGGAATATGCCTCCTCCCAAAATAGTAAGCAGACCGGGTCACTTTTACCCGCATCACCCATGCAGAGGCTACTTGAGCCTCTGCGGCGCCTGCGTCAGCCGACATTGGCTTCGTCACCTTGGTCGGCCACGCCTCGGTGGTCCGGCCTCTGTCCGCTCCGCTCACTCTCTGCGTATAGTTGTCACCTTTGACCAGCGAGATACCTTCCTTATCTTACAAGCTTGATATAACCCGGATCCTATATAGTTGATCCGGCCAGACCTGTTCCTGCATATAAGTTAGATACATTTTACTGACTTACGACTTAAGTCGGTTGAGACCAAGTTAGGTGGACGTCCCCCGGTCCGGGTTACCCCGTGATTTAGCCTGCCTTGAGGTGACCCGGCCAGAATCCGCTTTGGCCTTGCCGAACCTCGGCTAACTCGGCCTTTATACCCCGACGTGACCCTACCCGGGGGTATCCCCCCAACATTAGTCCCCGAAGCTGGTGCGGTCTTAGCTGCCTTGGCCGCTAAGGCCACAGCAGGTTCAATTTCACTAAGCTCTGGGCTTTATTTCTGAGTTACTTACTTATCTCAGATTCTATGGATTTACTTTCCCTTGGCACATTCCAAGTTTTCACTTGCTGGCCGGGTTACCATATTCTCATCCGGGTTGTTCTTCCTTCTCTCGTACGCTTCCCCACGTGGAGGCTAACCATCACATTGCCTCATTTTAAGGGCCAGCCACAGTAACCGCCGCAGTAATTGTCAGTTATCACTGTAGCGCACGTTACATCGTGCCTGCCTCCTTGTTAACTGCATCACAACGTCACGTCATGGGATCCGCTGCGCCCTGTGGCCTTCCGTGTGGCTCGATGCTTATTGGTCAATCCGGTTTGTACACGGCCACATGCTGTGGCCTGCCCGCAAACGCGATCCCACTGCCTCCCTGAGGGAGCGGTTAAATAGGGGAGGGGTGCGCCCCTTGGGTCCTTTCCCCAGTTCCGCGCCCCTCTGCCCTTTCTTCTTCCTCGTCTTCCCCCGCGACAGCGCTGCCGCCACCGCGTTTGAGTAGCAACGCCGCCGCCGCACTGCTTCCTCACGCATCTGTGTCGCCGCCGCTAGTGAGCACCTCCTCCACCACGGGTCCTCGTCTGTCTAGGCCGCTGCCACCCTCCGCCGCTAGCGCCAGTGAGGGCAGCGACCTCGAGATGACCAAAGAAGAACTCATCATCGCCGAGCAGGAGATGGAAGAAGATGCTGCGACGGCGGACCGCGGTGCGTGGGCCAGATCCTGGGTCTACCAGGATGACCTGGACTAGCTCTACCGCACCAGGCGCATCCCCGTAGGTGTCACCGCACGCCTCACCTCCGCAGAACTTGCCCCCTTACCCAATCCGGGTGAGTATGTGGTGTTCCTGTCGCATTTCTAGCGGGGATTTGGCTTGCCAGTCAGCGATTTTTTCCATGACTAGTTGAACACCTACGAACTCCAGCCGCACCACCTTCCTGCCAATGCTATCACATCTCTCTCTCCTTTCGCCTCCACGATCGAAGGCTATGCCGGATTATGGCCCACAAAGGAGCTATGGATCCGGTTCTTTGGCCTTCGTCGGAATGTAATTCTGAATGTCGATCTAGAGCCGGAGAACAAGCAACTTACGCAGTTCGGGGCTGCGTCCATTTCTCCCCGGAGGCTCTCCGTCTTTCCCCGGGTTACCGAGCTGGACTCCTGCAAGAGATGGGCCCGGACTTTCTTTTATGTTCGGAACAACGGCACCAAAGACCTGATCCGGCTGCGCCCCTATACCCCGGGTCCTCCTAACCTAGAGTTGTGGGACGTTATCCCCAAGAAGCCCACGGTCTTGGCCAACCAGGTCAACAAAAGGTTCGCGGAGCGGAAGGAGCTCGGGTTGCGCAACGAGGACGCCATGATCACATTCGTCCGCAACCGGATCTCCCCCTCCAGAAGCGCACTCATAAAGTGTCTCACATGAGTTGGGGCCGCGACCCCAACCGTACCTCGTCTTTCGAGTTGAGCAACACAGAGATTTACCGCCGGGTCAAGGCCCTCTTAACCACCCACAAGGACTTCTCCTCTGAGTGGACGTGGGGAATTGAGCACTTTTGCCGAGATAGGCTTCCTCCTTTGGTAAGTCTCGTGCTTCAAACCTTCTCCGAGTTAAATTGTATTCCGGTATTGTTGTCGGTTTTAACCCTGTTGCTTTTTTCCTTTCCTTAGATATTTCTTCAGCAGACCATCGAGGATGGCACCGACCCTACCCTCAAATGGGCGCATGACCGGGATACCTCAGACGAGGAAGAACCGGATCAGGAGATGTTCCTTCCAATGACCGACGCGACGAAGTGACCCACTGGTAAACTCTCTTCCATTAGAGATTGGCCCGACAATGAAGATGACTCGGATGTAGAGGTGATGGAAGCATTTGACGCTTTCCCCCTTTCTTATGCTTTTCTGGCATCAGCTAACCCTGGTGGGAAGATCCATGAGGACCCTCCCCTTGCTGTGGGTGACCCTGTTCCGGTTGCACCGAAGAAGAAGCAGGGAGCTGCATCAACTTCCTCCTCCGGACCTTCTCAGCCAACAAAGAGGCGGAAGAAATCCGGGGACAAAACTGCCTCCAAGCCTGCAACCAAGGCCCCAGCACGAAGGGCTCGGAAGCCCAAGGAGCCCCTGACCTTGGATGAGTAAGCCTCTTTTCCCTTTGCCACTTACTTGTTCTTCTATTGTTATAGTTTCTCATCCGACATTGTTTGATTTGGTAGGGCCGCGGTGGAGGTCCCCCAGAGTGGATCTAGCATTGCTTTGCCGCTCCGACACAGCCCTTCTCCCCCTCGTGGCGACGATCCACGCCCGCCGAGCCCTATTCTGGAGGGTTCAGCGGCTGCTCCAGGTTCCACTTCACCTCGTCAAGAGGGGGGCAACCTTGGAGTGGGGGAGACAGGCCCCGCCGAGGCAGCGACATCCACCACTTCGGCTTTGCCGCAACCAGCTACTACCGAGACTACCTCAGCACCTCCACCGAAGAAGAAACCAGCACCAGCACCAGCACCAACTCTAGCAGCAAGAGCAACAACAGCAACACCAAGAGCAACAACAGCAGCACCAAGCTCCTCCGCCTCGTCCGAGACTTCCCAGTCTCGGCGAGAAAGTATCCAGGCAGCTCCCAAGGGTAAATCTACTGCAACCACTTTCTCCTCTCAGCAACCCAAGGGAAAAAGGCCCCCGACGCCACCAGGGCAGCGTCCGTCGAGGCTGGACAACGCACTCTCGCGTCCATGCTTTCCAAGAAACCTCCAGCACCGAAAGACGCACCTGCCGAGCCAGCTGACGCGCAACAACTTGTTTTGCACACCAGCACGGCCCTTGCCCTGGTTGAGAGGAGGGAGGCGCATGCGAAGGGCTTAGTGGCGCCCCATATGCCAAGCGGCGAGCGATACCCTCCGACCCTGATTGAATTTGTCAATAATTGGAACACGGCGGAGTTCGTCCACAACGACGATCTTCCGGAGAAGTTCGGCCCTGCTGAATTTTCTGCTCAAATGAACACAGCCGCTAAGGCAATTAACCTCGCGGGTCGGATGATGGAGGTACATTACTTCCCCTTTTCCTTAGCATGTTGTAGATATTAGTGATATAACCATTAGTCCCCGAGCCTCCGGGGGAGTAACTTGTTACTCGGCCGGATGCTCCTTAGAAAACTAACGTAGCTCCTTGATAACTTCGAATATGCACACACCTAGAGCCGGGTTAAGTTCCACTTGGCCCGGATTTTGTACACTTCGAATATGCACACACCTAGAGCCGGGTTAAGTTCCACTTGGCCCGGATTTTGTACACTTCGAATATGCACACACCTAGAGCCGGGTTAAGTTCCACTTGGCCTGGATTTTGTACACTTCGAATATGCACACACCTAGAGCCGGGTTAAGTTCCACTTGACCCGGATTTTGTACACTTCGAATATGCACACACCTAGAGCCGGGTTAAGTTCCACTTGGCCCGGATTTTGTACACTTCGAATATGCACAAGGTTAAGTCATATTTTTGTACTCTTTTCAGGTGACCACCAACCGCCGGAGCGCTGAGTTTCAGCGTCTCCTGGACACTCATAAGATGCTGCGCGCCAAGCATAACGCACTTCTCGCTGATCATGATAAGAGGGGTAAGTCTCTTCCTCAGCATTTTTCCATTTTCCTTCATCTTCTTCTACCGAGCTAATCCATCATTCGGTTTTCGCAGCTGGGGTGGAGGCTGAGAACACGCTTATGAGGAAGAATCTGGATCATATCAAGGGTAAGTTATGTTTACTCAACCTTGCTATGCTTTCCATTTCCTTTCCTCCTTGGCTCGGCGAACATTCATACCTCGGATCTGCCGGGTCAATAAACTATTTTAGCATCTCTTGAAGATAGTGTGCCTGTGCCTGATATGATGCTGCATTCTCTCGAACAAACAGGACAACATCAGGGCGAGCTCAAAAAGAAAGATGATGAGCTTGCCCTCCTCCGGACCAAGGATGATGAGATCGCCAAGCTTAAGGCCGAGACGAAGAAAATAAAAGCACAACACCAATCCGAGCTCCAAAAGGCCGGCCAGGACTATACCGAAGAGCGCGAACACCTCAATCTTCAGATTGCCAAGGACCAGGACCTAGTCAAGGAGGCCGACATCAAGCTTGAGTCGGCGAATGCTGAACTTGAGCAACTCCAGGAGAGACGCGATAACTGCATCAAGGAGCTATCCCGGGTTCACAGCCATATCTCTAGTAAGTTCTTTTCCTTCAACCGACATTGATCTCTCCGGGTCTGCTTCCTTTACTCATTCCACCTGTGTTATTTTTCCCAGACAAGTTCCCAGAGAGCGATGTTATTGCATCCAAGGCTGTTACCAAGTTCTGCCGGCAGAAGGGTACTCCGTCTGGTCCTAGCTCCATTCTCTTGATCTCGAAGATCTGATAGTCAGCTTGTCCTCCAGAGTTGAGACCATGAGGAACTATGGCAAGGATGTTATGGACATGGTAATCCGGATCTTCAACGCCTTTTGGCCTGAAGAGGATACTCCGGAGAATCTGTCTGTTCTCTTTGCCAGGCTTATGGACTGCGAGACTCAGCTCGATCTTTGGAGAGAATCTGCTGGGCGCGCCGGAGCTGATATCGTACTCCACTACGTGCTCACATAGTACAAGAAGATTGACCTCAATATCCTTGCACGCATGCGCACAGGATCGAAGTGGTCTACTGACCCGGATTGGGTGGCTCGGCGCAAGGCTTGCGCTCACAGCTTCATCCAATACGCCCCCATTCACCAGTGGAACGAAGGACCGAGCTTTCTAGATGCTGTCGATGACGAGAATGCTGAAAATGTTGAAGATGGCTCGGATGAAGACGAAGATGACGAGGCTTCGGACGTGAGGAGGGCGAAGATGACGCCGAACTTCCTCCTGCTGCCCCTTGATCGAAAAAACTTTAAAATTTCATTAGATCCCCGGTATGCCGGGTGCAGTTGTATCAAGTGCACAAGTAATATTTTTCTACTAAGTTTCTATGTTGGATTGACTTGGGCGTAGTCTGCGAGTTTCGTTTTCTCGTTTTTCCAATCTTTTGGCTCGGCTCGCGTATACCTTGGTTCGGTTTTATGACTTACAAGTCCGAGTTTCAAAAATTGTCTTAACAATACTTGGAAACTTTAGGATTAGCTCAAAGTAACTTAGCATAGTAAATTTAAAGTACACATAAGGTTAGGTCGAAAAACAAACGTCGACTCGATTAAGTTCTTTTCCTTAGTCGTTTTTCATGTGCTACGCAATTCCAAACTTGTTCTCTTGCTTGCCATGAAGCCAATTCTTGTTGGACAGCAACAAGTCGAAGAGTTGGGTTCTTGGTGCTCACACATTACTAATCCGGCCTAAGTAGAACAACTTATGCCAGCCGACGTATAAATAATAAATACAGAAGACAATACTCATTATTAAGGCAGTCCCCGAGTTACTGCTCGAGGTGCCAACACTTCATTGATAAGCTCATTGCCGGCATACATACCGACATATGAGAAGATTCGGATACATACACTTCTTTGCTAAGTGTAGAAAGGACGAAGTAGAGCTACATTCCATGGACGCTTAGATTCCTCGTCAGACCTGTCCGCCTTATTATTTTCCTGTGGCTTTGCATCGATAAGATAATAAGAATCATTGTGCAATGCTTTGCTCACAATGAATGGCCCTTCCTAGGGGGGGGGATAACTTGTGCATTCCAGCAGTACGTTGTACCAACTGAAGTACCAGATCGCCTTCCCAGAAAACTCGGGGGCTTACTTTCTGGCTATGATAGCGTCGGAGATTTTGCTGATATATGGCAGATCTAGACAATGCCAATTCTCTCGCTTCTTCCAGCAGATCAACATCATTTTGCCGGGCCTCTTGCACTTCGGCTTCTGTGTATTGGGTGACCCTAGGTGAGTCATGCTCTATGTCGGCTGGTAATACAGCTTCTGCCCCATATACCAGAAAGAATGGCGTATAGCCTGTTGATCGATTCGGAGTTGTTCTTAAACTCCACAGTACCGCTGGTAGTTCTTCTATCTAGCACCCCGCTGATCTTTGCAGCGGCTCAATGAGCCGGGGTTTTATCCTGGATAATACCAATCCGTTGGATCTTTCCACTTGTCCGTTCGAAGCGGGGTGGGCTACCGAGGCAACGTCCAGCCGGATCTTCTTATCTCGGCAGAAATGCGCAAATGCTCCTTCTGCAAAATTTGTGCCATTATCAGTTATGATACTGTGAGGATAACCGTATCTCAAGATGATGTCTTTGAGAAATGTCACGGCCGTAGCTCCATCACATTTTCTTATTGGCTTCACTTCGATCCACTTTGTAAATTTGTCCACCATGACCAAAATGTGAGTCATATTTCCCCTTGCTGGTTTAAACGGGCCAACCATGTCCAAACACCACACGGCAAATGACCAGGTGATTGGTATGGTCTTGAGCTCCGACATTGGCATATGTGTCTTGGTAGCATACCTCTGACAACCATTGCACTTTCTCACCAGATCTTCTACTTGTTCTAAGGCACTTGGCCAATAGAATCCATGCCGGAAAGCTTTTGCCACCAAGGCTCGGGACAAGGCATGATGCCCGCACTCCCCTTGATTTATATCACGGAGGATGTCAAGCCCCTCTTCTGGGTCAACACATCGCTGAAGGACATTAGTCACACTCCTTTTGTATAGCTTGGAATTGATGATCGTGTATGCCTTTGCTCTCCTCTGAGTTTGCCTGGATATCACCTCCTCAATGGGTAAAGTTCCATCTTTCAGGAATTGAAATATAGGTAGTGCCCAAGCTGGTATTGCTCATACAGGGAACACATCCTCATCAGTTTCCATCCGATCCACCGGCATAACTTCAACCGGATCATGCTGAGCAGTCCCCGGGTCTTGCGAAGTAGTCCCCGGGTTTGCCGAGGTAGCCCCCGGGTTTCGCGCACCATCTCCCATGTCAATGTCCATGGGCACCGCTCCGGACTCTGTATCCTCTGGGACGTAAATTGAGTCGATTTCTGGGGATGGCCTGATAGATGGTTTTCTGAGGTGTTCCAATGCTACCCCCGGTGGAATTGCTTGTCGGGTTGATCCGAGCTTCGATAGTACGTCAGCTGCCTCATTTTCCACCTGGGGTACATGGTGAAATTCACAACCCTCAAAGTAACCAGATATCTTCTGCACATGAAATCTGTACAGCGCCATGTTTGGATCAAGGGCATCCCACAGTCCCGACACTTGCTGTACTACCAAATCCGAGTCGCCAAAGCATAGGATCCGACGTATCCCAATCTCTTTTGCCACTTTGAGCCCATGCACGAGTGCTTCATAGTCAGCGACATTGTTTGATGCCGCGAAATGGATCTACAGCACATATTTCAGCTTGTCCTTCTTTGGCGAGGTAAGTACAACTCCGGCACCTAGCCTGGTCTTTGTTTTTGACCCGTCAAAGTGCATTCTCCAATAGTTCGGATCTGGTAATGGTGGCTCATATTGCACCTCGGCCCAATCCACAATAAAGTCAGCTACAACCTGAGACTTGATTGCTTCTCTTCTGCCATATTGTGGCACATAGGGAGCTAGTTCAATTGCCCATTTGGCAATCCTACCACTCGCATCCTTGTTACTCATTATCTCGGATATGGGAGCCTCACATATTACCCTGATGGGATGCTCCTCAAAATAATGTTTCAGCTTCTTAGCTGCCATATACACCCCATACGCCACTTTCTGATAGTGTGGGCAGTTCTGCTTTGAGGCAGATAATACCTCGCTCAGCTAATACACTGGCCTTTGCACCGACTTACCCTCTTCGTCGCGCTCTACCACAATCACTGCACTTACAACTCGGTTGGTTGCGGCTATGTAGAGCAACATTGGCTCCTTTGATAGTGGAGACGCTAACAATGGTGCAGTGGCTAACATCTTCTTTAAGTGGGCAAAGGCTTCATTGGCCTACGGTGTCCAAACGAACTTATCTGACTTTTTCATGAGTTGATAGAGAGGCAATGCCTTTTCTCCCAACCGACACACAAACCGACTTAACGATGCCAGGCAACTAGTGAACTTTTGGACATCGTTAAGACACTTCGGCAGTTCCATTCGCTCAATGGCCCGGATTTTAGTCGGATTAACTTCGACACCTCGGCTGGAGACAAGAAATCTGAGTAACTTTCTAGCCGGGACACCGAAGGTACATTTTTCCGGGTTAAGCTTCATCCGGAACCTTCTTAGGTTCGCGAATGTCTGCCTGATATCGTCAAGGAGCGTTTTGCTTTCCTTGGTCTTGATAACCACATCATCCACATACACTTGTACATTTTGACCAATTTGGTCGTGCAAACATTTTTGCATACATCTTTGGTACGTTGCCCCTGCATTACGTAAATCAAATGGCATGGTGCGATAGCAATAAGCCCCATACGGGGTGATAAATGCAGTCTTTATTTGATCATCCAGATTCAGAGGTATCTGGTGGACACCAGAATATGCATCAATGAATGACAATAGTTCACATCCAGCAGTTGAATCCATGACCTGATCTATCTTGGGCAGTGGAAATGGATCTTTTGGACACGCCTTATTCAGGTTCGTGTAATCGATACACATACGCCAAACCACTGCAACATTTGGATCATCTTTCTTCTTCTCCACCAGCACTGGATTAGACCGCCAATCCGGGTAAAGAACTTCCATGATAAATCTTGCAGCCAACAACCGAGCTATCTCATCTCTGATGACTTTCCTCCTATCTTCGGCGAAGCGGCGGAGAGGTTGCTTCACCGGCTTTGGTCCGGGTCTCACATTCAAAGAGTGCTCGGCCAACTCCCTCGGAACACCTTGCAAGTCCTGTGTGGACCAAGCAAAAATGTCCCGATTCTCACGGAGGAAGTTGATGAGCTCGCTTTCCTATTTGTCATTTAACCCGGCACCAATTGTTACGGTGCGCTCTGGGAACATATCATCAACATGCACCTTCTTGGTATCTTTCGTGGCTTAGAATGAGACACTTCCATGCGGGTTACTCAGTGCCGGCATATACTGCTGCGCGGACTGAGCCAATGCCGCTACCTCCTAGATTTTTCTTTTCTCTTGCGCAATCTCAAGTGACTCGGCTAGGTTAGACCCGGCTGACGCACACTCAATGGAACGTCGGAAATCTCCAGCAATGGTAATCACTCCGTTTGGCCCGGGCAACTTCATTTTCAAGTAACTGATGTGACAACTTGCCATGAACTTGTTCAGTGCTGGTCTTCCGAGTAACGCGTGATACACACTTTCTAAGTTCACCACTTCAAACTCCAAATTCTCAGTTCGGCAATTATCTCTCGTGCCGAACAATACGTCAACCCAGACCTTGCCTATGGGCTCACAAGAAATGCCTGGCACAATGCCATGGAAAGTGGTCCTTGTAGCCTGGAGCATGTTCTCCGAGATACCCAACTTGCGCATTGTATCCGCATACATGATGTTAATGCTACTACCATTGTCAATCAGTACCTTTGAGAACCTCACATTGATGTTTGGCCAATGAATGTCGGATCCAGCACTAACGCATATGAACCAGGAGTTGGCATAAGCTTGGGATGATCTTTGATGCTCCAGGTAATTTCCTGGTCCGACCAAGGCATATACCTCGTCACTGCTGGCATTACCGCATTCACCTCCATATGTCGGTGCTGCAAGCTCTTTCTGTCTGTTTCCTTAGTGGTAAACACACAGTAACTCTGATGATGCTCTCTGTACTCATTCCTCCCCTCATTTCTGGGGTACCTCTGATCCGGCTGATGCTGGTTTTCTACTTGATGCACTACATCCCTTCTCTCATGGTTATCATATCTCGGCGGAGGGGGAGGCAACATTAGCTGTTGCGTGTTCGCTCCGGAGAGCAATTGCTGCCGGGGTAACTCCTGCCGAGGTTGATCATTCCGGGGTGCCTGGGCATTCCCCGACCCACCTTGTTCTATTTTACGCATCCACTCACATTGCCTTGTCGTATGACCCGCTGGGTTACTTGGATTTGGCGTGTGAAATTTACACGGCTGATCCAACATTGACTCATAAGTATACCTCAGACGGTCCTTCTTTTCTTGCCACTGTTTCTTTTGCTCTAGCGTCCAGGTTTTCTTGCCATCATTTCTCGGTGTCCATTGTTGCCCTCCTGTTTTCTGACGTTGACTGCCCCCTGCTCCGGGCTGATCTTGATTCACAGCAGCAACTTGTTGCGAACTGTACCGGTGATCCGGTCTGTCATCTCTTCTTTTACCTCTGTAATCATTCCTCCGGGATGATCCGTCCCCATCTCTCTGGTGGTACTCCTCATTTGACTCGTTTGACACGAGCCTGGGTTGAGTCGGATCACCCAAAGCATATGAATCAGCAATCCGGATCATCTCTGCCAATGTAGTTGGCATTTTTCTTTGCAACTTCTGCCACAACTCGCTTGCATATCTGCACCCATGCGCAAACCATGCTATGGCCTGTGACTCTATCACACCCTCACACGAGTTTCTCACGGTACACCACCGGGTTAAAAACTCCCGGTCCGTCTCGTTCGTTCTCTGCTTACACATAGCTAGGGTCTGTGGCCTATTTGGCCTCTGATACGTACTTGAGAAATTGCTGATAAACATTTCCTCAAAATCGATCCAGTAGTTAATACTTCGGGGCGGCAAATTGTTTAACCATACCCTCGCTGGCCCTTCCAACATCTGGGGTACGTATCTTACAGCCCATCTCAAGTTGCCTGTAGCAATTTTCACAGCTGTAGCATAGTTTATCAACCAATCCTCCGGCTTAGTACTGCCGTCATACGTCTTTATGCCTCTGGGTAACTGGAAGTTAGGTACCGGCGGCTCCTTCATGATCGGGGGCCCAAAACACGCAGGACCCGGTGGACCTTGACATTCAATCTGTTCCGACCTATACAGCCGATCCAGTTTTAATCTGGCATCATCAGGCATCAAATCCCTGTTTCCCAATCTTGACCCTATCACATGATATCCGGCCTTGGGTATCCTGCGTTCACCATTTCTGAATCTCCATCATTATACCGATCCTGCTCTCATGGAGCACCTCTCTGTTGCATACCTCGGCCGGCACTCTGCTCTTGCCTTGGTAGATTCCGCTGCTGCGGTTGTCCTGCTCCTGCCGAGTTTCCCTGTCCGGCATTGCCATTTACAGCATTTCCTTGACCGGCATTGCCTTGGTCATGGTTACCTCGGCCAGCTTCACCTTGGCTCACACTTCGTCGATCGTCATTTCTCTGTACTTCTTTTCCTTTCCCTGCCCTTTTCGGGTCATACGGGATGATCTGTTTGTTCCTCCTGGCCGAGGTTACCACCTCTTCTCTCCTAGGACCACCATGAGGAGACGATGCGGCTCCAGCGGATTTCTCCGGGTTACCCTCCGCTGAATGGACGATCTTGGAGGCCCCAGCTCTTTCCGGGTTTGCCCTGAGAAATTCCTCGTTTTGCCTGTTCGCGACCCGAACCAACTCATTAACCCTATCTTGCTGTCTCTGACGGGCCTCTAACTCGGATGCAGCTGCATCTGCTGCTCTAAGGTTCTTTGCCGGGGTACTATACCTCGGCAGCCCCACGGACAAACAGTTCTCTGACTCCTCAATCCTAGTATCTCCCTCTTTGGTCGTTTGACTCATGAGATTTCTCCCCTTTACTTTTACAGCATCAACTTTATCTGCCTTTGCGTACTCATGCAGCGTCATGTTCAACGACTGCTGAGCCGCGGCTATCTTTTTCGCACCCTCTAGTATTTTTTGCCTAGTTTCCTCTAGCTCGGCCTGTGCCTGAGCCGGATCTACTGCTGCTACTACAAGGTTTGCCAAGCTATCCATCGCTTCCCGCAACACATTCTCTGGCCTCTCTAGTGGAGGACCTCTACCTTTCCTCGGTGCCTTGGGCGTTGCTTCTAGATCTGGTGCCGGATCTTTGCTTGTGCCAGCGCCAGGCGCAGTCATCATCACCTCTGCGTGGTCCAGGGAGCGAGTGGTACGCGCCCCGTGAACCACGCTAAGGGGTGGCTTGCCTGCCTCGACGACGTGCCGCGGATGAATGCATGACACGTCCACAGCAACGTAGACCTTGTGCGCGCCGAGCTTGACGAAGAGGCCGTTGCGCGGAAGAGGGCGTGTGTCGAAGCAGCCAGCGTTGTCGCTGACGAAATCCAGCGCTCCAAAGCGCTGAACGAGCCCGGAGACGATGCGTTCGCCGGTGCCGAAGAGGTTTCCCGTCCGGATCTTGACCCTTGCTAGCGCTGCTAGCCCCACGGTGGGCGCCAACTGTCGTGGTGGTGTCACGGCAGATGCCATGTATAGGCTAAATATGGGGACTAAATGCACTAGGGGAATCCAGGGAGGGATAGTGTGGTGATTCCACACATAGAATCTTTATATTTGATTCACCTTCGCCAATTACAAGTGCTCCTAGAGCTGTATTGGGGAGAGGAGGAAGAAGGAACTCTCTTACTCTCGCCACTAGCTAGCCCTCTGAGCTATCTCCTAGAAACCAATCCGTCAAGAACCAACCAACCTCTTCTACAGAGGCCCTAGCCCTCCTTATATAGGGGTGGCTAGGTCTCCACTTAGGGCATACGTGGAGGCATATTTCAGGGAATATGCCTCCTCCCGAAATAGTAAGCAGACCCGGTCACTTTCCCCCGCGTCACCCATGCAGAGGCTACGTGAGCCTCTGCGGCGCCTGCGTCAGCCGGCATTGGCTTCGTCACCTTGGTCGGCCACACCTCGGAGGTTCGGCCTCTGTCCGCTTCGCTCACTCTCTGCGTATAGTTGCCACCTTTGACCAGCGAGATACCTTCCTTCTCTTACAAGCTTGATATAACCCGGATTCTATATAGTTGATCCGGCCAGACCTGTTCCTGCATATAAGTTAGATACATTTTATCGACTTACGGCTTAAGTCGGTTGAGACCAAGTTAGGTGGACGTCCCCCGGTCTGGGTTACCCCGTGATTTGGCCTGCCTTGAGGTGACCTGGCCAGCATCCGCTTTGGCCTTGCCGAACCTCGGCTAACTCGGCCTTTATACCCCGGCGTGACCCTACCCAGGGGTATCCCCTCAATAGCAATAGAGAATAGATCTACACCCCGACAATAGATCTAGACAACACCTGTAGCATACACATACGCCAGATCCAATCTGCGCATCCACCACCATCGGCGACATTGTAATCCTTCGGATCATCATCTATCAAGAGCAGACAAATAGGAGTAGGGTCCTCTACGAGGCCTGAACCTAGGTCAACCTTGCGTCCCTGTGTGCTTATCTGTTAGCCGTTCGAGATCTCCAGCGCACCCATCTTCTCCAAAACCCAAGTCCATAACAATGGGCATTGATGAGTTAAACCCTCGTCAACGTTAGGTTTAAAATTTTCACTAAAGTTGCTACGATTAGACTAAATTCGGTTGCTGACCATGTTATAAGCCCATCTCAAACTGCTTTCATGCAAGGAAGAAATATCTTGCATGAAACAGTTCATGAACTACACTCAAAGAAGTTGAACGGTGTATTGTTCAAAATTGACTTTGAGAAGGCTAATGACAAAGTTAATTGGTCTTTTCTTCAGCAAACACTTTGTATGAAAGGTTTTTCTGAGGAGTGGTGTGCTCTTGTACGGTCTTTTGTGGCTGGTGGTAGTGTTGCCATCAATATCAACGATGACACTGGCAAATACTTCCAGACCAAAAAAGGCCAAGACAAAGGGATCCATTATCGCCTATACTATTTAACATAGTGGCTGATATGTTGGCTATCCTTATCGAGAGAGCTAAGGCTGATGGCCAAATTGAAGGATTGGTTCCTCATCTGGTTGATGGTGGTCTATCTATTCTTCAATACGTGGATGGTACAATCTTATTTATGGAACACGACTTGGAGAAAGCTAAGAATCTGCAATTAATATTATCAGTATTTGAGCAACTCTCTGGATTGACAATTAACTTCCATAAAAGTGATTTGTATTGATTTGGTGAGGCTCAAAACAAGGCCCACCTATATGCTGAACTTTTCGGCTGTAGTCAGGGGCAATTTCCAATAAACTATCTAGGAATACCGATCAACTATCGGCGTTTCACGATTGCTGAATGGAGCCCACCCGACAAGGAGACAACCGCTCATCGGTAGCTTCGTGGTTGTGATAAGACGTCTGATTTGTTTGGGTAGTATCCATCTACTTTAAGATGATTGCTTCGCTGCCACGATAGTATTATCTTCATAGCTGGAAGAATATGATTGTCTTCCACAAGTAAGAGTTCTTGTTTACTAATTAACTATTCACGATAATAGGCTCCAGGAACAACTCCTTGATTTGCTTCTTATTCTGATCATCTGGCGCACCAATACCATCACACCCTTGGTAAACACAATGTGATATTCTGGCCAAATTCATGCATTCCTTGGAGAAAGGTGGAGGACATTGGTGGTAGTTGAATGCATCTTCATTCATCGACTTCCAAGCTACCATGCGAAGATCTTGCATGGCTTTACAAGATTCTTGCTCATCACAAGTGTTTTCCGACATGTGGATAGCTATGGAGGATGGTGTATCCCCTCTGCAGCTCAACCTGCAATTTTGATTAAAAGGTACGCATGAAAAACAAATATCATTAGTTTTTTCATGAAACAAGGCTTGAACTCATCCAAAAGTTGGTATGGACTAAAATATATATGTTATTATATACATACGGAATGTGTTGCGTAGTCATTGCATAGTCGAGAAATTAGCGATGCTGACCGAACATATGTTGGGTAGCTTCCAACTTGTTGAAGATACTTTGAGGTTAGTTCCCTGTTGACCATGGGAAACACATGCAGGAGTAGTACTGGCGATGAGGATGAAAGCCATCCATTATCCAAATACTCATGGAGGGTCGGTTTATAGTTTCCATAATACCATTTTGCTTCCACCAAGAATGCCTTGCACAAGTCATGCCACTGCAGTTAATTAACTAATTAGTTTACAGATTGATAGTACTATTTAAATTTGCACGTTTAACTACTCATGTGCTATATATAAAATCAACAATTTATAAAAAGTTATGAGTGCACTTAAGTTCCTTTACCGCTTTCTGAAGAAGCAACCCCACGCCACAACCATGTGATTTTAACGCGGATGTGTTGTACATACCTGAGTAGAGGGCTTGCATGTATTCTAGGAGCATGTCACTAGGACTTCCTTCCCACCTGGTGGATCGGCAAGATTACTGTGTTTAGTTTTAGGTGTGCAAAACCATATATATTATTATATTTTTAATTTGGTACACATTTGCTTATGGCGTGAATAATTAACCTTCCAAATGCATCTGTGAAGAGGACGAGCTCATCCAGAGTACCATACACATCATAAACATCATCCAAGTTAACTATTAGATTAATAATTTTAGCAAGTGATTCCTGGCATGCTCCAAGGTCTCGTTCCCAGACAATGCCATTTTCATAATGTTAGCATTCCATCAAACGATCTCTTGCGAATGTCAATTTCTGACCAATGGCCACATCCTTCTTCCACCATCCGCATTTATACTTCTAGGATATCATCTAATTTGGAACCAAAATATAGTACTCCATACATGCATGCAACTTGTCTTTTTGAAAGAATAGTAGGAGAGACTCCTACAACATGAATCTTCATTTTGGTACACATGAGTTAAATATTGTGGTGATTAATTACCTTGTGAACCTGATAAGTTCCTATTGATGCATGCTCTGAACCTTGTTGAAGTCCAGCTTAGCAAAATGAAGGAGCAACGGATCGAAGTTTGCATCTTGAGTATAATGATGTACAAACCATCTTGCTTCTAGTCTTGGTGTCCTCCAGTGCAATGGAAGGTTTAAGGCATGAACTACACTATGCCTTAACTAAGGATGCATCGATGGCAAAAGTTTAGTGAGAGCATCAACACAAAAAGCTCTTGCTTCATCCAGTATTTTCTCATCTTCAAATGCAAGATACGAAGCCTCATAGAGTGAAAGAGTCCCCTCTACATCTCTCTGCTCCAGTGCAGTTGATGTGATGTTACAGATCTCTTTGTACTTGTGATAATTTGTCAAAAATTCTACATCAATTAATTTTTAACATGGAACAGTTATACAAGGCAATTCATACATAAACCAAGAAAATTAATAAACTATATGTGCTAGTTGGTTCTTTGATTAATTTACTACCTAGGGAGACTGGGAAACCTTTCTCCCTGAGCAATCTGAACCTCAAGGCTGCAGAAGCAAGATCATCCCCAGCGTGATGAGGCTTTCTGTCGATGGAGCTGAGGATGTCAATAATTTCTTGCTCAAAGTGGTAGGCGATGCCGAGTCGTTGCATTTTGTCAATGAGCTTATGCTTAGAAGAATGCTGTTCTGCTTTGTTTAGCATCATTTTCTTTATGAGCTCAAAGCTTGATGAGTACGCACCACAATTATTTAGTTAACTACTGTTAACATTTAGAGCATCTTATCTAATTGTTCATTGCATAGACGATGGATAATACCTCCAATAATCCATGGTACAAGCTGATATACAACACGTATGTCTGATTGTCTTGACTAGGCAACCACTAAGACCATTGTATATATATTCGTTGTCACGTAAGATTCATAGTACAGGACACGAACAACATCTCATCGCAAGGAAATAAGACACAAAGAGCATCAGATGTCAGTTTCACACAAGCAAGATTTTGAGAACTATTATTACTAAGAACCCTCGTGTCGGGGGATGACCCCTGGGTGGGGTAAGCCAGGCCTAACTGGCTGGCTCCAGAAGTACCCGGCCAGATGGCCGCAAGACAAAGTACTGCAGCTGGATGGACCCCTCCAACCGGTCCGTCCTCAAGCTTCCCTGGCTGGCCCGTCTAGCCGGATGACAAGAAGAACCAGCCGGGTGGCCGTTTCCACCCGGTCGCGTCGGATTCGGTGGCGAGGATACTGAGGGGGTGCCGCTCCTTGCTGAGCGCGCCTCTAGCTCCTCGCATCACCAGATAGGCTGGCGCGCCACCCTTCCGGCGCTAGAAGACAACCGCACCAAAGCACCAAAGCTGGAAGCTGAGGAGAGCGTTGTCGGCTGACCGCTAAAGCACCGACTGACGGTTAAAGCGCTGGATGACTCCAAAGCACTAGCGCTGGGACACTATAGCGATGTTCCCCCTGTACTGAAGGGCTGACTAGGTCTTGGTCCACCGGCTGGACCTTGCCAGCCGGCCCGCTTTATAAACCCAAAGCCCAAATAGTAAACCCTAGAACCCACATTGTAACCTACCTCTCCCAGCCAATATATAAGGGATGGTAGAGCTAGGGTTCAAGGTAGATTCTCAATTACCACAAGTTCATCTTCTTCCTCTAGCTCTCGATAGTTGCTAAGGAAACAACTCCAGGAGCACCTGTACTGGGCGTTCACCCCTGATATAGTAGATCCTTGCAGGAGTAGGGGTGTTACCACACCGAGAGGGCCCCGAACCTAGGTACATCGCTGTGTTTGCATTTTCTGTGCCCAACCCGTTGCGATAGCCACCGATAGCATCCTGATTGTCCCCTCTTAAGCCATCCCTGATGGCACTGCCGTGTTCCACACCATGACACTTCGCATGTCCTAATTTCTAGCATTTTACACTCCACATAAATACATTAGAATTGAGTGCAGGAAATCACTTAAATGGCAAGATAAGAGTTGATTGAACTTCATCAACGAGACACAAAGTGTACTAATAGGGGGTGGATGGCATATATATGCACAAATATTATATAGCTAGGTGAAATTCAAATTGGGTCTACAAGTCAGCCAAGAGAACCTACATGCCCACTGAACTAAGATATTAGTAAATAAAAGAGCTGTGCCTCTTTTGTCGTGATAAATGAAAGTTCAACCAAAATGATTAATTAGAATTCCAATTAATCATTGAAGAAATTCAAGAGGGATTAAATAAAAAATCCAAGTCTTAAATGAAAGGATATGGTTGGAATCTTAAAATGTGGTAGAAAGAACTACATATAGTTTTTCTGCGACACTTTAGAGTCTTTCTATTATATTATTGGAGTGAAACAAAACATAAGAAAAAGACTAAAGAATAACATTTGACAAAACGATTAATGCAAGTACCAGAGACGACCTAAATCAGTATCAGATTGTAGTCTTTTTAGCGGTTAACTTAAATCTCTTTTTCCCCCACAAAAGAACTATGTTAGAATCATAATTCATAATTGTGGACCCCTTTGGTGGTGAATGTTTTGTTTTGGACAAAGATTGAGTGATACTTTTGAAAATTTGTCCACCAATAGTTTTACAAATACTACATCTGTTACTTGAAAATCATGTTTGGATTTATATCAAAAAGTACTATCACAATATACAATTTCTTTGTTTTTTGTAAGTATATATTTTTTCAAAATAATAGTCAAAACTGTATTTGGAAAGGTCTTAATTGATATATGGCTGGATGGAATATCTACACACAGTTTTAATGAATACTACGTTCTCATAGATATTGTGTTAATGATGGACTTGTGAAGATATAGCACTCAATAGGGTAGAAAAGCCAGCATCTTTCTCACTAGCTAGTGCAACTGTCCTAAAAATTGTAGTTGCAGTACCCTCGTTTTTAGTGCAAGTGTGCAACTATAAAAATTGTGTTAAAGTCCTAAAGAATTATTAAGTGGTAAATAAACCTCGAACTTTATAAAGAGAAGTACATGGCTGCTTAGGCTTTTTGATTTATTGTTGCACAATGGTGATGAGCAGTCAGAAGCCATCATTGTGATGGACAGCTCATTTTTAACATTGTGATGCGTAACACATTCAGTTAACTGTAACGCACATTCAGGGCATCTTGATCCAATTGCTTAGCAGTACAAGCTCCATCTGCAGCACTTATTTAAGTTCTGAAGTACATGATTCTCTTGTCTAACAAACCACTAAGAGTGCTTTGTTTTGGTATGTTGTCACATAAGAGACTCATAGTACAAGATACATGAGCATCTCATTCAAAGAAACAAGACGCAAAGAGCATAATATTTGTTTCCGTTTCACACAAGCAAGCTTTAATTTGGAGAGCTATTATTACTAAGAACCTTTTGCTAATCCTAATTTCCAGCATTTTAAACGACCACATAAATACATCATATTGCAAGTGTAGGTTATTCTTAACTGGCAAGATACAAGTTGATTGCATTGCATCATCGAGACAGAGTATATTTATTGCAAGAATGGCATATGCACAAATAGCCTACATGCCTACTGAACTAACCTAGTAGTAAAGAAAAGAGAGACTATCTCCTGTCGTGATAAATGAATATACTGGCTCGTGATTCTGGACAAATGTAATCCTGTTTCTGGTAAACCAAAATGTCTTTTCGCCCACAAAAAACGATTTAGAATCAACTGATTTATAATTCTGTACATCCCTTGGTGGTCTAGAAAATTCGTTTCTAGACGACAATGGAGCAGTGATGCTTTTGAAATATTGACAACTGATATCTTTACAAATATATGTATCTGCTGCTTGAAAGTCATAGTGCGGATTTATGTTGAAAAGTACTTTCCCAAGATACAACTTTCTTTATATGAATATATTGTACAAAAAGTAGCCAAGGTTGTATTTTGGAAACTGTGAGAAGGGTAGAATGATAACTTTTGTAGGACCCGATGGTGTATCTATAGAGTTATGATGAATACTATGTTCTCGGTAGATATTATTTTAATGATGAGTCAAAAGGAATATATAGCACTCACTAGGGGAGAAAAAACAACATTTTTCTCACCTGCTAGTGCAAGAATTGTAGTTCAGTACCTTTGTTTTTTGGTCATAGTGCAAGTGTCCAGCTAAAGTTATTTAATGCCCTAAAGAATAATAAAGTGGCAAATAAAAAACCTTCAAATTAAACAATGTCTGGAATAAAACGTCAGAAGTCATATGCACTGTCGGAACAAGTAAAATAAATGAATAATCAGTAACAAATCTGCAAACAAGTTAACTACCCTCTAATAGTGACCTCTCATTTCACTATCCTATGCTAGGAGTAGTTTATTCCACTATCTTATATATCCTAAGTTATCGTGAATTCATGGCATGAAATGTTTGTGTTAATAACTATTGTCTGCTAGTAATGTTGATGGACATTTTGTCTCGTCCCATGTACATCCAATTTGTGTTCGCACCCAACCATATAATATGTGTATGTATTCCTGTCCCGTTAGCCTCTCCTGCTGATGCAACGCGCAGTCAATAATTATATCTGGCGAGTACGTATAGGCAATCATTTGTCTGCTGCCGTCCCAAAATATCTTATGATGCATATGGGTGTGTTAAAAATGCTAATGTTGTTAACTTTTGGACAAGTAGGTTCTCTCTACTGCAATTTTTGGACAAATAGGTTCAATTTCTCTAGTTGATAAATACTACGAAAAACATAGTTTTTTGATCCGAAACCTAAGTTTTTTAGGTCATGATACAATATGCTCAAAAATGGTAGTAGTATTCTTTTGTAAAAATATTTGAGTAATATCCTTTTTGTATAGAAATTTCAGATCGATGAGAGTAATAAATTAGTAGTGCTACATCACATGCATGCACTACCACGTAAGCTGGCGCTGGCCTTATTTATGCGAGCTTATTCTTCAACAGCCAAATCGTCACTTAGAAACCCAAATCATCATCTTGATGGAGCTACAACCATGGGGCTCCTTCCTCACCGTTGTTCTTGTTTTCCTCGTAACTAGCACCTGTCTTCTCCGGCGCCGCCATGGCGGGCGGAGATACCGGCGGCTCCCACCTGGACCCAAGCAATGGCCGATCATTGGCAACCTGCACCTGATGGGCGCGCTGCCGCACCGCTCCATCCACGCGCTGTCGAAGCACTACGGCCCGCTGATGCAGCTCCGGTTCGGTTCCGTGCCAGTGGTGGTCGGCTCGTCTCCGGCTATGGCGAGGTTCTTCCTAAAGACCCATGACACCGTGTTCGCCGGCCGGCCACGTAGTGCAGCCGGAAATCATACCACGTATAACTCCTCCGATGTACTGTACTCTCCCTACGGCGAACAATGGCGGCGGATGCGCAAGTTGTGCGTCGCCGAGCTCCTAGGGCCTGCTCGCATGGAGTCGTACGAGCACGTCCGGCGTGAGGAGGTGCATGTGCTCCTGCGGGGGCTACACCGGTCAGCGTCGTGTACCGCCGGGCGCACCGTCGTCCTAGTGAGGCAGTCCGTGCTCACGTCGACTTTTGGCGTGGTCAGCCGCATGGTGCTAGGGGCCAAGTACGTGGACACGGTGTCGTCTGTGTCGATGACGCCGCAGGCGCTGACGGCGCTGGTGGACGAGTTCTACTTGCTCAATGGCAAGCTCCACGTTGGCGACTACATCCCGTGGGTGGAGTGGCTGGACCTGCAAGGGTATGTCAGGAGGATGAAGAAGGTGAGCAAGATGATGGATGGGTTCATGGAGCACGTCATAGGCGAGCACCGGCAAGCTGAGGGGGAGCCCATCATCAAGAGGGACATGCTTGACGTGCTTCTGCAGCTCGCCGACTCTGATGACCCCGACGTGAAGATTGAGCGGCATGTGGCGAAGGCTGTCACCCTGGACATGCTCGCCGCCTCCAACAACACTAGTGTGGCTGTCGAGTGGGCCATGTCGGAGCTGCTGAAGAATCCATCGATCATGGAGAAGGCGACGGAGGAGCTCGATAGCGTGGTGGGTCACGGGAGGTTGGTGGTGGAGGGCGACCTCCCGAGACTCCCCTACTTGGAGGCCATTGTGAAGGAGACGCTCCGACTGCACCCGGTGGCGCCGCTGCTGGCGCCGCACGAGGCCAGGGAGGACACAACCGTTGATGGGTACTACGTCCGTGCCGGCACGCGCGTGCTCATCAGCGCCTGGGCCATCGGCCGTGACCCCACGCTTTGGGACGCGCCGGAGGAGTTCCGGCCGGAGAGGTTCATGTCCACGGCGGCGAACGTTGGCGTGTTGGGGCAGGACATGGAGCTGCTGCCGTTTGGGACTGGCCGGAGGATGTGCCCCGGGATCAACCTCGGGATGAGGGTGATGCAGATAAGCCTCGCCAACCTGCTCCACGGCTTCGCGTGGAGGCTCCCCGGCGGCATGGCACCAGAGCAGCTAAACATGGACGAGTTTTACGGGCTCGCCACAACTCGCAATTCACCGTTGGAGGCCATATGTGAGCCCAAGCTCCCGGATCACCTCTACACCTAGTCCACGCACACTAGCTAGTACTCGTCCCAGCATTATGCTTTTATGCCAATTCCATGATTTAGTATCTATCACTACTTGTCAATCAAACATTGTACTACTCGCTTCATTGCAATAAAAAGTACATACATACTATCATTGATGTCTAGACAAATATGTTCTTCAACCATTATAGATGCATGTTCCGAATGAAGAATCTGAGTAGGGATTTCTGGCTCCTGAGATCCAATGATATTCCCTTATTTTCAAAAACCATGTTTACAAGTTCTAAACAATTCTAAATCTACTCAATGATGTATATCCTACAAATGTCAAAAAAGTCAATTTATACTATGTATTCTGAGCTATAAAAAAAATAGAAAAAAAGTATGGATTTGAGTGTAGTGAGTGGTGCTTATTTTCAAAACTCAAAAGTTTGTAAGATCTCTCAATTTTAAAAAAATAAAGGGATCACTGAAGCTCCTGAGGCAAAGAGAGTTTACACTTTCGCTGTAACTACTTTGTAAACATCCACTCCACACTAGTATAGTGCATGTCCAGAGCAAGGCGAACGTATCCGGTGAAACTATTCAACTTGAGCACCAGACCTAGTTTTAAAAACCGGACCGGTGAGCGGTGATACGTATGGTTCACTGGTTGCCTAGTTGGACCACCGGTTTTATCTGGTTCGATGGCAACAAAAACCCGGTGTTTTAGTTAAAATTTAAGCAAATTTCGGAATAAAATGGTATATTTCAATGTGTAATCACAAAAGATGGTGAACCCAAGTGATATTGGGCCTTAGTTGGTTTTAGTTCTTCCTACCAAAAGATCGTAAGTCTGATTCATGTTGCAACATATTTTTTTCACTGGTTTTTTGCTATTTAGGCCGTTGCCTCTTAAAAACTGGCCCGGTTTTTAAAACTATGCCACCAAATGCGCATATGGACCGTTGAAATAGAAAGAGAGGGTTATGATCGATCTTCAATGTAGGCTTCTCTTGTATGTTTACAAATCAGACTTATTATGTCCCTAATCATTAAAATTGTTCTCCTATTGTTTTCTTCTTTTGTTGTCTTCTCTACCGGGCAAGGAAAAAAGTGCCCGGTTTGTACCAAGCTTCCTCTCCTGCACCAAAACTGTCCAGTTCTCATTTATTCATATAGAAAGTACTAAAACCATGTAGGAAGTTTTTTTTTTTGAGTTTCCAAACATACATGGAAATTGGTCTCAAATTTAGGAGCGAAATAGGGAGCACCTAGTTTGTTTATATTTCCGCAATATCTTACTGATGTGAACCAAAGATAAATTTTACCATTATACTTGCAGATCATACATCAATTTTGTGCACATACTACTCGTATTCCTTATGCCAGTGATTTCATAAACAATGAGGGGAAGCGGCGCCCAAATCAGAAGAACAAGATATGATCATAAACAAAGGACAAGGGAAAAGGATAATGTATCCTTGATCCTAGATGAGCTTCCCCTGCCAACCATGATTGCATCGGGCACCATCAGATCAATAGGTCGGGGATGCGAGCGTCGAGCGGTGGAGATTCAGTGCCGACGAGGGGAGCAGGTGCCTCAAGCAGTACATGAGAGGTCAAAGGAGAGAAACAATGACTTTGGAAGGACTATTCGTCATTCACACGATTGAACTACACTTCCTGGTTTAATTTGCAAATGTGCCATCGGCCCAGCACTCAGCTGCATTCAGTACCTTTTTTTTCACATCCAATAGCCCATAATAGGTTGGGGCAACCAGTGCATCAGTTTAGCCATTTTACAGGATACATTCTCCCAAAGCAAGTCATGACTGAATTGACCACAACATTACAAAGAAACAATATGAAAGCATTCACGTAATGCGCATATGCTATACAGTTCATCAATATAATCACCGAAGAGGCACATGAACAAAGAAACCACTACTAGGAAAACGATTATAGATAGATTTTAATTCTGTGGCGCATATATGAAAAATGCTCCACTAAAATTAATTCTGTGGCGCATATAGCAAATGCTCCATAGAATTCCTGCAATTCTAACGTGAGAATTCTGTGGCGCATATAGCCACATGGGCCACAGAATTCCTGTGGGCCCATGTGGGCCTGACCCCAGCACATGGGCATGCCGGAATTCTGTGGCGCATGTGGCTATATGCGCCACAGAATTTTGACATTCTGTGGAGCATTTGTTGGAGATATGCCCAAGAGGCAATAATAAAGTGGTTATTATTATATCTTTATGTTTATGATAAATGTTTACATCTCATGCTATAATTGTATTAACCGGAAACATTGATACTTGTGTGTTTTGTAAACATAAAAGAGTCCCTAGTAAGCCTCTTGTTAAACTAGCTTGTTGATTAATGGATGATCATGGTTTCCTGATCATGGACATTGGATGTTGTTAATAACAAGATCATATCATTAGGAGAATGATGTGATGGACACACACCCGTAGTAAGCATAGCATAAGATCAAGTCATTAAGTTCGTTTGCTATAAGCGTTAAAATACATAGTAATCTATCCTTCGACCATGAGGTTATGTTAATCACCATCACCGGATGGGTACTTTGATGACATCAAACACCGCTTCGTAACTGGGTGGTCATAAAGGTGTCATTGGGTATTCTAAAAGTATGTGTTGAAGCGCATGGACCAAGATTGGGATTTGTCCATCCATATGACGGATAGATATGCTCTGGGCCCTCTCGGTGGAATGTCATCTAGTTAGCTTGCAAGCATGTGACTGGGTCACAAGGGATGACATATCACGGAACGAGTAAAGAGTACTTATCAGTAACGAGGTAGAACTAGGTATGGAGATACCGACGATCAAACCTCGGATAAGTATAGTATCGCGTGACAAAGGGAATTGGTTTCGTATGTAAATGGTTCTATCGATCACGAAGTCATCGTTGAGTATGTGGGAGCCATTATGGATCTCCAGGTCCCGCTGATGGTTATTGATAGGAGATGTGTCTCTGTCATGTCTACATATTCACGAACCGTAGGGTGACACACTTAAGGTTCGAAGTTGTTTTAAGTAGATATGGAATGTGCGTTGGAGACCGAATGCTGTTCGGAGTCTCGGAATGGATCCGGGACATCACGAGGAGATCCGGAATTGTCCGGAGAATAAGATTCATATATTGGGGATCATTTTCTGAGTTAGGAAATGTTCCGGAGTATTTGTATGAGGATTCTAGAAGGTTTCGGAATGTTCCGGAAGGTTCTGGAAGGTTTCTTGGAGTTTGCTTGAAAACCAAGGAAGGGATCAAGGAATCCTGGTGGGTCAAGACAAGGAGTCATGGGGGAGGATGACTCCTCCCCCCTCCCCAATCCGCCGGCCAAGGAGGTGGGGAGTCCTACTAGGACTCCCCCTCCCAAGGCGCCCTCCCTCCTTTAAATAGAAGGGGGAGGCGCCACCCCTTGTCTCTCCTCCACAACTCCAAATCTCCGCCGCCTCTCTCCTCCTCCTTTCTTCTGCACAGGCATAGGCGAAGCCCTGCAGAATTCTCTACTCCACCACCACCACCACGCCGTCGTGCTGCTGTGATTCCGTAGAGAAGATCTACTACCTCCGCTGCTTGCTGGAACGAGGAGAGGAAGGTCTGCTTCGACTCCGCACGTGTAATTGACTGCGGTAGCACTGCCGGAACGCGGCGCCGGAAGGATCGTCCACACGATCTTGAGATCGGCAAGTGATCGACTACATCAACCACGAGATCTAATCTCGTAACGCTTTCGGATCTACAAGGGTTAGTACAGATCTATCTCGTTGCACATGTCTAATAGATTAGATCTTGGCTTTTATCTAGATTAGATCTGGGTTTTGTTCGTTCTTGCGGTAGAAATTTTTTGTTTTCCATGCTACGAACCCATTAGTGGTATCAGAGCCGTATCTATGCGTAGATCTGTTGCACGAGTAGAACACAATGTTTTTGTGGGCGTTGATGCTTTTGTTGACGGTGTCTTAGCGTGTACTTTGCATCTTGCGGCATGGTGGGATGAAGCGGCTCGGGCTAACATTACATGTCATCGCACATGAGACTTGCTCCACGCTTGACGTGCAACTTGCTTTGCACAAGTGGCTTTGCGGGTGTCTGTCTCTCCCACCATAGTTAAGATTCAATTTACAATGAGCATCTGACAACACTTGTATCAACATTGTGGTTCATGTTCATAGGTAAGATCCGTTCTTATTCGAAAGCCCCAAGCCACGTAAAACATGCAAAGAAAATTAGAGGCGTCTAACTCGTTTTTGCAGGGGTTTTATGATGTGATATGGCCATTATGTGATTGTGATTATATTTGATGTATGCAATGATCCTTATTGTAATATGGCAACCGGCAGGAGCCTAATGGTTGTCTTTAAATTTTGTTTAAGACCTGCGTGTCTATTTCATCATGTAATAGCTTTATTCCAAGTAGTTGTAATAGTTGTTGGTGGTGATGGACAACCATGAAGCGGCGCCACGGACCTTGACGCCACGCTGGTGATGATGGAGATCTTGTCCATGCTTTGGAGATGGAGATCAAAGGCACAAGGAGAAAGGCCATATCATATCACATATTATGAATTGCCTGTGATGTTAATCCTTTATGCATCTTGTATTGCTTAGATCGCGACGGTAGCATTATAAGATGATCCCTCTCACTAAATATCAAGTAATAAAGTGTTCGTCCTTAGTTGGCACCATTGCTAAGACTCGTCGTTTCGAAGCATCTCGTGATGATCGGGTGTGATAGACTCTACGTGTGCATACAACGGGTGCAAGCCAGATTTGCACATGCGGAAACTAAGGTTAACCTTGACGAGCCTAGCATGTACAGACATGGTCTCGGAACACGGAATACCGAAAGGTAAAGCATGAGTCATATGGATGATATGATGAACATGTTGATTGTTCGCCTTTAAAGCTACATCATCTCACGTGATGATCGGACTTGGTGTAGTGGATTTGGTTCGTGTAATCACTAAAACAACTCGAGGGATGTGGTTTTGAGTGGGAGTTCATTTGTAATTTGGATTAGTCGAACTCAATTTATCATAAACACAATCAAAGTGAATTTGCGTAGTTTGTTGTAGTCACTGGCATCCGTTCACCACCTTACGCTTAGTTATAGTTGAGATAGTGGAACTATAGAAATCTGGATATTTACTTTACGAACTGGTATCATATTGTTTTGAATGTCAATTTAAAGTTTATAAGTCCTATTGCAAACTTTCAGCAAACTCTATTTACTCCATGAAGTTTAATAAATAGTATTAAATCAAGAGTAACAATTCCAGTGTTAGTATCTAATGTATCATGTTTGCCTCCATGATTCTTGATACTCAAAAGATTATTTTTAATATCAAGTTTATCTAAGAGCTGAAAGCAATGTTTCAGAAACCATCATATGTGAAAGGTATTGCGATATCTAAAACAATGTGTTGGTTACAACATGATAGAGTATACGTCCTCATATTTGATGAGAATTTGTGAAGGTTGGAGACGCTAGTCGTCCTAATCCTCCAAAAGGTTTTGAAAAAGAAACATTATACTCGCAATTCACCTTTATAAGCTATAGCAGCTTGATCATGAAAGTTGTCATGATAAGGATGAATAGAAGATGTAAGTAAAATGTTTACTACACTAATAGATTACTAAAGAACGGATTTTAGAAAGAATGCCAAACATTTGATGATGGTGATCCACTTCAAAGTGCAAGTCCAAAGGTATTAGTATTTGACTATATACGCTTTGTACTATGTGTCATGTGAATGACACCACTATTGATGTTGATAGATTCTTTTAAAAGAAAAAAAGGAATTGCTGAAAGAGAATCTATAAAATATTTGGCAGAAATTATAAGGTTGGAGATGTCCAACTTGGGTATGTAGAAGATATACATGTTATGGTTGTATTCCTTGCTTGTTAAACAATGTGGCTCTTAGGTATTGGATACCGAATCGGTTGGTATGAAGCGTCATACAGGACAAAGCAATTCATGAACTACAATGGCCTAAGTAACTAGCAAGAGAATGAGTGATGATGTTCATCGAAAATAAATAAAGTGTTATTGTGTTTTTCGTTGTCATCAAACCTAGCCTTCAAGATTTGTTTTAATAATTGTTATTTTGTTCCGGTATTACGAGAACAATGGTTGTTCAAATAATAACCGTATTCCATAAAGGATGGATGAACTTTTACAAGTCTAGTGGGAGAAATCACATCCATAAACACTATTGCTAAAATGTCGCAAGACAAATGATTGAAAGATCACTTATGAAGTGACATTGCTGTTTAAATTATATTTGAAAGGAAACATGAAGAAACTCCATGTTGATGGAATTTTGGAGTCTTTGATTTTGATCAATTGACGCATGTGAGACTTTCCTCGAGATAATTGAAACTCCGTCCATAGGCCAGATAGGAACGGATGACTACCTTATTGGAAATTGTGCATGCTGATGTGCATAGTCCATTATGTGTAGCCATATGCGATGGATCTTTTTTGCTTCATATGCTTTCTCCGAAAATTTGAGTGAATATATCTGTATATTTACTTAATAAGGAGGAAGTATGAAACATTTGAAAGTTTTTCAGAGACTTTCAAGATGAAGTTAAAAATCATTGTAACAAGAAAATAAAGAGTTTATGATTCGATCATAAAGGAAGATATTTGAGTTACATGTTTAGCAAAAACACCTAAGATTTGAGGAATCGTTCCATGGATTTACATTTCCCAAAACACCATAGGAGTATGAAGTGTTCAAGATATGTAATGAAACCTTGTTTGACATGGTAAGATCAAAGGTGTCATTTATAAAATTGCCATTATATTTTAAAGATTAAAGCTTTAGTGACTACCGCTTTTACACTGAAAAGAGCTCCATCGTGATCCGTTGAAATGACACCATATGAGTTATGGTTTGGGATAAAACCCGAATTGTCTTTTCTTTAATTTTGGTATGCTATGCATAAGTAAAATGTTTACAACCAAAGTCGGATAAGCACGTCTTTGTAGGTTATTCCAAAGAATTTGTTGGGAATTTCTCCATAACACCGAGGACAAAAGAGTTTGTTACTTGGAACGTCAAGTTTCTTGAGAAGGAATTTTCGTGAAAAGTTAAGTGGGAGGACAATAGAACTTTGATAAGGTTGTTGAACCTTAGCTATATGTGCTAAGTAGCGCAGCGCCGGAAAGTGTCCCGGTGGCGGCCACAATGCTCATGGCTCTCGTGATTACAAAAGGTGTGATCTCGGAGATTAGAGTTCCTATAGAACCGTGTGAGTCGGTAAGAATCAAATAGTAAGATTTCATAAGCAAGTCGTTATTGTTTTGACAATGATGAACCGACTACATGCAAAGAAGCGATGATGGGCCCTGACTCCATAAAATGACTAGAAGTCATGGAATCCGTGATAGTATCCATACACGAGAAATCAAGTTTCTGAACTTTGAAGACCCTCCGGAAAGGCGTGAAGCCTATCGGTCGTGTTTGGATTTATAAAGAAATAAGACATGGATGTTTAACATCTATGAAATAGTCGACATGTCAGAAAGAAGTTTACGATAATGTTCAAGGAATTGACTATGATAAGAATTGATCTTTCATAGCGATATTTAGTCTGGACGGATTAATGTAGCAACCACTACATATATTTTGGTATATGGTAGTTGAACAAACAAAACAAGTTCTTCTAATAGAATGGTTACCTAGGACGTGTACATGACACGATCCAAAGGGTTTTTGTTAAATTCAAAGGATGCTAAAAGAGTATGCAAAACTTCAATGGTTGAAGTAAGCACAGCGGAGGTGGAATCTTCACCATGATGAAACTGTTAAAAGAGTTTAAATTCATCGAAGATGATGAAGATTCGAGTGTGTTGACACAGGTTAAGAATTTCATTTCGATGAAAGACTTAGGCATAACCCAAATTAGGCATCAATGTCTATATGGATAGATTGAGGCACTAATATGGTTTTGCCAAATGTACATAGATAAGATGTTGAATGAGTTCAATATGGAAACAACAAGAAAGGTTCTTGACGCACGGAAAGGACTGAATCAAGATTCGAGTGTGTTGACACGAGATTCAAGTGTTTTGACACTTGGTGAAATCACAAGAATATTTTGATCAATCATTCTTTGAGATGTACACATCCAGATATGTTCTATGCTCTAAATGTTATGAGCATATACCAGAATGATTCATAAGATGATCATTGGACAATAGCAAAGATATTCTTATGAGCTTTGGAAGAACTAAGAATATACCATGTATAAGTGACAAATAGTTAAAGGTAGTTCATTGTAAAGTGTTACATTGATACTAGTTTTTTCACAAGATACAAATTAAATTTATCTCAATTTAGACTATGGGTGACACAATATAATGGAAAGGATGTTCCATGATGGATTTGGATGAGTTCCAAAGTTGAGATATTGTGACGGATACTACAACAAAATGCTAAGTATATAACTGCTATAGTAGCAGCAAAGGAGGGCATTTGTGTTAAGTAGGTTGTTATCAAACTAGGCGTGGTTCAAAGTGGGCTAAAACTATGAAGATATATCGTGTGACAATAATATCAACATATTTTGAGCCGAAGGAACTAAAGGTCTCACCAAAGGACCAAATTTATACAATGCCATCTCATTGGAGAATCAGTAATGCGTAGAGACGGAAGGACATGCAAATACACACGGACCTGGAAGTGTCAGATCCGAAGATTATGTTTACCACTAGCAATAGTGTCTATACAACACCAGAAAGCCATAGGTGTTGAATGCACAAGTTTTTAACTAGATTATTGACTCTAGTGCAAGTGGGAGACTGTTGGAGATATGCCCAAGAGGCAATAATAAAGTGGTTATTATTATATCTTTATGTTTATGATAAATGTTTACATCTCATGCTATAATTGTATTAACCGGAAACATTGATACTTGTGTGTTTTGTAAACATAAAAGAGTCCCTAGTAAGCCTCTTGTTAAACTAGCTTGTTGATTAATGGATGATCATGGTTTCCTGATCATGGACATTGGATGTCGTTAATAACAAGATCATATCATTAGGAGAATGATGTGATGGACACACACCCGTAGTAAGCATAGCATAAGATCAAGTCATTAAGTTCGTTTGCTATAAGCGTTAAAATACATAGTAACCTAATCCTTCGACCATGAGGTTACGTTAATCACCATCACCGGATGGGTACTTTGATGACATCAAACACCGCTTCGTAACTGGGTGGTCATAAAGGTGTCATTGGGTATTCTGAAAGTATGTGTTGAAGCGCATGGACCAAGATTGGGATTTGTCCATCCATCTGACAGATAGATATGCTCTGGGCCCTCTCGGTGGAATGTCATCTAGTTAGCTTGCAAGCATGTGACTGGGTCACAAGGGATGACATATCACGGAACGAGTAAAGAGTACTTATCAGTAACGAGGTAGAACTAGGTATGGAGATACCGACGATCAAACCTCGGATAAGTATAGTATCGTGTGACAAAGGGAATTGGTTTCATATGTAAATGGTTCTATCGATCACGAAGTCATCGTTGAGTATGTGGGAGCCATTTATGGATCTCCAGGTCCCGCTGATGGTTATTGATAGGAGATGTGTCTCTGTCATGTCTACATATTCACGAACCGTAGGGTGACACACTTAAGGTTCGAAGTTGTTTTAAGTAGATATGGAATGTGCGTTGGAGACCGAATGCTGTTCGGAGTCTCGGAATGGATCCGGGACATCACGAGGAGATCCGGAATTGTCCGGAGAATAAGATTCATATATTGGGGATCATTTTCTGAGTTAGGAAATGTTCCGGAGTATTTGTATGAGGATTCTAGAAGGTTTCAGAATGTTCCGGAAGGTTCTGGAAGGTTTCTTGGAGTTTGCTTGAAAACCAAGGAAGGGATCAAGGAATCCTGGTGGGTCAAGACAAGGAGTCGTGGGGGAGGAGGACTCCTCCCCCCTCCCCAATCCGCCGGCCAAGGAGGTGGGGAGTCCTACTAGGACTCCCCCTCCCAAGGCGCCCTCCCTCCTTTAAATAGAAGGGGGAGGCGCCACCCCTTGTCTCTCCTCCACAACTCCAAATCTCCGCCGCCTCTCTCCTCCTCCTTTCTTCTGCACAGGCATAGGCGAAGCCCTGCAGAATTCTCTACTCCACCACCACCACCACGCCGTCGTGCTGCTGTGATTCCGTGGAGAAGATCTACTACCTCCGCTGCTCGCTGGAATGAGGAGAGGAAGGTCTGCTTCGACTCCGCACGTGTGACTGACTGCGGTAGCGCTGCCGGAACGCGGCGCCGAAAGGATCGTCCACACGATCTTGAGATCGGCAAGTGATCGACTACATCAACCACGAGATCTAATCTCGTAACGCTTTCGGATCTACAAGGGTTAGTACAGATCTATCTCGTTGCACATGTCTAATAGATTAGATCTTGGCTTTTATCTAGATTAGATCTGGGTTTTGTTCGTTCTTGCGGTAGATTTTTTTTGTTTTCCATGCTACGAACCCATCAGCATTTGTGTATGCGCCACAGAATGTGCGAAACAGATCTATAAAAGGTGGCAACCACCCTTTCCCTTCTTCCCACCACCTCCAACTAGCTCATCGAGGCAGTTGCCCATATTTCTCTCTCTATGAAACAAAATCCATTAGGCAACAAAGGAAACTAATCACGTGATTTTGCATAGTCACCTAATTCTAGGGAAAAAACAATGGATTGCGTGCCCCTTAATTACATGGTGATCCATACAAAGAAAAATCATTAGCACAACCTCATCCAATGAGATGAGAGCTCGCAGGAAACAATCTGAAGCGTCCATACCCACGCATCCAATGACCAGTTTTCTCACATGAACACAACGCGTCTGCCTCACAGTCACAGCCCAGGTTCCAGCCTAGCCCAGTCTCCCGCTCTCCATCTGCACCGCTACGCCCACTCCCTCGTTCCCTCTACGCCGCCGCTCGCCGTTCATGGCCGTCGCCGGCCGCCCCTCCCTCGCAGCCCACCGCCGCAGATCCGGATCCTCACACCCGACTGATTGCCTCGCCAAAGCCCCATCCCCGCGCTTCCAATCGCGGATTATCCAAACCCTAGCTGCTCGCATCCATGCCGGCGTCGAGGACGACGGGGCTCGGCCTAGCTCTGTGCAGCTCACCTCCGTCAGGGCGGCCTCCCCGTCGATCCCCCGCCCATTCACCATCGTCGAGGGCCAAACCCCGTCCATTCACCATCGTCGCGGGTATCCCGGCGGCAGGGAGTCCATGGATGCGGCCGGTCCGTGCGACATCTCTACGCGCCACATTTGGACGCGTCGTCCGCCGACACCACCCTTCAGGAGGACCCCTCGTCAACATCAAGGTCGGTTTTTTCTTCTTTGCTCAGGCGCTCGATTCTGTTGCTGACATGCTCGCTATCAGATTTCCTACTGAAATGGTACCAAACTAACTGGATTTTCGGATCCAACACCAGGAAGGGCTTTTGTGCATCGTCCATACGACAAGTCTAGTAGTTCGTGTGGCCGTCCTGCTACTCCTCGCACGGGGGTGGAAGGCCAGGACTACTTCCTGTTTGTGATCTCGGCCTCTGCTACAATAACCCGCTGGTGAGCTCTGGTCTTGATCTCCTCTATGTGCTCGGTGGTATGATCTGGTCCGGCCATCCAGTAGCCATATGTATGTGTTTGTGGTGAGGATCACTACTAGGTTTCTAGTTTTTTATCTTCTAAATAAACTAGTGAGTAGAAGTTGGTAATCTGCTCTCGTCCAGAAGAGGGGGCCCTAGTCACAGGTTGATTACAATGGAGTCTTCTTTGAATTTCAGAAAGTCACAGGTTTTACATAATAAAACTATTTTGAAAATGATTAAACTTTATATAAGATGCTGAGAAGACTCTCTTGAGAACCATAAAATTTTGGCATGTAGATATATATGTCATGTCGGGTTTTATTAGTTAGGGGTCTGCACTTTCCAGTTGAGACATCAACAAGGGAAACCAAACGATATGGCAATGTATTTTGACGTACTTTCCTATCTCAAGAGTTCAATTTAATGAACATATATGAAGTCTTCGCTGAATTTGCAAAGGTTTCAAAAATTTAGAAACTGTAAAACTTGACATAGTAGAAAGGATAAGAATGGAACTATTACTACATTTGTTCTTGATTTTATTTTGTTTTTCTTCTTGGGAGAAGAATTGTCTTATGATATACATAGAACGATGCAATATTTCAGCATATCCAAATTAGTTCTATCTGAAAGTCTGCACTCAATTTTTCCGTCATTTTGGTTATATCCAATGATGTTCACAATCCTTCAGATTACATATATTGTGCTCTGCTATAATCTTGAGTGATCTCATGCAAATTTGGCATTATTCTTTGGCACTGAGTTAAATGGTGCCTTTTATTTGTTTTCTGCTGCTGAGCCTCGTTATTTGATCAGCAGGTGTTCATACCTCACAAGAAATTTACTTCTTGGGTGGATCTCTTTACTTCTTGGGTGGATCTCTGTATACTACCTCTGCCTGCTCCTTCCCTGCCTCTCGAGTCTACGTGGCAGTGTCCGCGACCACGCCAGAGGCTCTACTCAAACCTGCTATCCTGTTGTTCGCCCATTTGTGGACAACCAGGTCTTCGAGTGAAACGCTGGTGAGTTCATGTCTGCGCCGCGACCAACCGGTGATGTTTCTGCATCAGCTACAATGACCCTCTATGTGCTCTGATTTCATCCTATCCAATCCTATCCAAATTAGTTCCATCTTCTGAACGTACATATTATGTACTTATTTTTTCAGTCATGTTGATTATAGCCGATGATTTTTTTGTTTGCTCGAGTGGATCGACTAGGTTGCTGCCATGCTCGCTATCAGATTTCTTGTTGAAATGATGCCAAACTAACTGATTCGGAACCAACTGTAGGAAGTGTTTTTGTGTGTTGTCCGTATGACAAGTGTTCCTTGTCAATAGAGATGCCGACGTACGTTGTGTACAAGGGTCGGCTTCCAGGTGTCTACGAGGAGTGGGTGGACTGCCACCAACAAGTGGACAAGTTCAGCGGCAAGGATACACGATTAGAGAGGAGGCGGTGGCCAAGTGGAGGAGACACGTGTGGAAGAAGAACCGGACGAAGATCTTGGTGCCGCTCCTCCTCACCGACATCGCGGTTACGGTGTACTACATTCTGTCCTAAGGTAGGCGGTGATAACATCGCGTGGTTGTAAGTTATGTGAGTGAGATTAACACGTGTGAAATGTACTTGTACACTTATTCGGTTCTAAGTGATGTGATTGATGAACACTTGTGAACATTCGTGCTTGTTGATGTATTATATGTGAACTGGAACATTTGTATTGCTGTGTGCAGCTTTTCTGTGAATTTCTGTTATTTTTTGTGTATTTCCTGTAATATACCTGTTATATACCTGTATTTATACCAGATTCTGAAAATTTTGAAATTCTGAAAAAAGGATTCTGTGGAGCATATGGCTATATGCGCCACAGAATGTACCATAGAATTCTGTGGCGCATATGGCTATATGCGCCACAGAATTCTGTCCTAGATTCTGTGGCGCATATGGCTATATGCGCCACAGAATTCTGTCCCAGATTCTGTGGCGCATATAGCCATAGAATTCTGTGGCGCATATGCATATGCGCCACAGAAATATAATTTTAGTGGCGACAATTTAGTGGCGACCACTTGATGCGCCACAGAAATCGTTTTTGGTGCGCCATTGATAACGTTTTTCCTAGTAGTGAACGTGGTTTCTTACAATGGAATACAAATGACTTGCAGAGGCCCACAAATCTGGTGTGACTTCATATTATTTTAGTAATTTATATTGTTTCATCATTTTTTCCCAAGATAGATTATTTAACCTTTCTTTGAATATTCTGCAATTCTGTATTGCCGAAGTGTAGATATAACACACATGACACATTAAAGATCACCTTACCGTGCACAAAATAATATGCATGCTTAGTCCCTAAAAAAAGCACGGTCAGGTGGAAGAAAAAAAACTTAGGATAAGAAACCTCTTGTTTTGTTGATCCATATGATTGTGAAAGCATATGACTGAGATGTTTGATATTTTAAAGAATCAATAAAAAGTAGAGTGCATTAGCTACTTAAGCTTAATTTAGGTCCCAAAAGATCTCCACATGCAAATGGAACTTGAGGATCTCCAGTTAAGTGCTTGATATTCAATTTCACAATCACAATACAACCTTAGTGCTGACCCAGTGTACGGGCTTTGATAGCGAAAGCAGATTAATAAACCACATTTACTCTTTTGCCGCTGAAAGCCTTCTAGATTGGTCGGCTTGATAGCTGGAAAATACTACTTCTTCAATAAAAGTATTATTTTTAACTAGGTACTCACGAAGAAAGGTTCCAGGAACAACTCCTTGAGCTGCTTCTTATTGTGATCATCTGGTGCACCAAAACCATCGCACCCTTGGTAAATACAATGAGATATTCGGGCCAAATTCATGCACACCTTGTAGAAAGGTGGAGGATATTCGTGGTGGTTGAATGCATCTTTGTTCATCGATTTCCAAGCATCAATGCAAAGATTTTGCATGGCTTTACGAGATTCTTGCTCATCACAATTATTTTCTGACATGTGGATAGCTATGGAGGACGGTGCATCCCCTCTCTCCAACTCAGCCTGCAATTACGATCATATGGTAGTACTTAGCATTGATTTTTTGGGGGCAGGCTGGGCTTGAAAAAATTGGTCCAGAAAATCACGGTGAACTAAAATAGAGATCCTTATATGTATTAAGTATATACGTACGGAGTTTGTTGCTGAGTCATTGCATAGACGGAAAATTAAGGACGCTGACGAACTGATGTTGGGTAGCATCCAATTTGAACAAGAGACTTTGAAGTGAGTTCCATGTTGAGCATTGGATACGCATGCAGGAGCAGAACTGGCCCTGATGATGAAACCCATCCATTATCCAAGTACTCATTGAGGGCTGGTTTGTGGTTTCCATAGTACCATTTTGCTTCCTCCAAGAATGCCTTGGCTAAGTCGTGCCACTGCAGTTAATTAAATAATTAGTTAACTGATTGATAGTACAGTGTAAACTGAGATGTTTAAAGACGTACCGATGTACTATACACAAAATCAATAATTTATGATAACTGTATTAGGGAACTTAAGTCCCCTTACCGCTTTCTGAAGGAGAAAACGCACATCGCAACCATGTGTTTTTAGCGCATGGTCAGCCACCTCATTGGATGTGTTGAACATAGCAGAGTAAAGTGCTTGCATGTATTCTGGAAGCATTTTACTAGGACTTTCTTCCCACCTGATGGATCATCAAGATTATCATGTATGTTAGTGTACACATTAAACCATATACGTACATTATTTTACGTGCATGTGACATATTAGTAAGGATTTCTGGCTCCTGAGATCCAATGATTCCCTCTACCAATCTCCCTCTCTTGTACCAAAACTTTTAAGTACTCATTTCTTCATATAGAAAGTACTAAAACCATGTGGAAAAAGTTTATTTTTGAGCTGCCGAACATACATTGAAATTGGCCTGAAAAAGAAAAAAAAAGTTTTAAGTAACTCCACGGATAATATAAAATCTTATACCCACAAGATTTGTTTTATTAACGATTCAGCTAATGTATATACAACAAAGTGAAATGATCTTAAAAAAAAGTAAAGAAAAAATGCACGCTATATGTATGTATGTACACAAAATGCACTGATGAAGTTGTTCTTCTTTGGTTTCTGTGCTGGTACATGATACACATTATTTCCGTATCCTATAATCGATCAGATTCCTAGCCTGTCAATGTGACCCCATCTCCTGCCCAGTGCATCTGTGCATGCGGCTCACCCAGTTCAGATTCCTAGCCTGTCAATGTGACCCCATCTCCTGCCCAGTGCATTTGTGCATGCGGCTCACCCAGTTCAGCCCAAATGGGTCTTTTCACTTACACGTTTATAAGCACATGCGATAAGTTTCGTAAGTTTAAAGCCATCGTCTTCTGCCTTGTTCCCATTCGCAGAAACCTCCCCTTCCTTGGCGGCTCTACTTCCCTCCACCGCTAGAGGCTAGGTAAGGACCTGGCTACTCTACTCGGGCGCAGGACCCCGGAGAAGCCGCCGCAGCTCGTCCCTGCTGGTCTATTGTCTTGTGCCCACTTGAAATTTGGGTCCCCGACCTCCATGTCGGGGGGGGGGGGGGGGGGCATGCTGACATAGCATCACGTTGCTAGCAACCGAGGAATCATGTCTAACAACTGTTAATATTACTAGGACCATCTAGGAGTAGATCTTAACGGTAGTATACTTTCTATTGCATCATACTAGGGTATTCGATCTAGTCTGAGAGAGAACAGAGAGAGATGGAGGGGGGAGGTGTACCTTCTCCCTGGCTCGAGTTCCCTGAGCCGTTGGCCATTGCAGAGGGGTCGACGGCGTGAGCGTGGGCAAGGTAGCGGGCAAAGCTGTGGCGGCGGCGGAGCTTCCCGCTGTACTGCGCTGACCTAGATCGGGTCGGGTATTGGTGGGGAAACGGCTGCGCGACTAACCTCGTAAATCGAGCCAGCCGGACCCCACCTCTCTTTATAGCGCAGGCAGCAGGGGCCCACCAACTGCGGGCTCGTTGTCACAGTACATCTTTAGTGGTTTGTCAATGAAATCTACCACTTTCAAGTCGGGTATAAATTTCTTTAACCATATCGCCTGCCCCGTTGCCTCATAACATGCTATAAATTCTGCATACATCATGGATGATGCAACTATTGATTGTTTGGAGCTTCTCCACGAAATAGCCCCTCCTGCGAGAGTGAAGACGTATCCTGTCGTGGACTTTCGAATCTCTATCTCCCGCAAAAACATCGTCTGAATACCCTCTTATTTCTAGGGAATCAGACCTTCTATATGTTAGCATGAGGTCTTTTGTGCCTTGCGCATAATGCAAAGCTTCCTTTACCATCTTCCAGTGCTCTAAGGCTGGATTCTCTTGATATCTGTCGAGTACCTCGGTGATAAAAGCTAAGTCAGGGCGAGTGCACGCTTGTGCATACTATAAGCTTCCAACGGCCGAAGCATATGGTACCACTTTCATTTTGATCGATCTCATATTGACTCTTGGGATATGGAAATTTCCCAAAACTGTCGCCCTTGACTATAGGAGCAGGTGTGGTATTGCATGCATGCATATTGTATTTCTTTAGAACCTTCTCTAGGTATGCCTTCTACGACATTCCTAGAACCCCATTTGTCCTATCTCGGTGAAAAACATATGAAGCTTCACCAAGATCTTTCATATCAAAGTTTGAGGACAAGGACTTCTTTGTTTCTAGTAGTAGACTGACATCGCTGCTAGCAAGCAAGATATCGTCCACATACAAAATTAGGAAGATGTATCTCCCACTTTTAAACCTTGCGTAAACACAATCGTCCTCAACATTCTCTCTAAATCCAAATTTCTCAACATACAGTGCATCTTCTGTAGGTGGCTGCCGCTACTCCCTTTCATGCTCAACAGTAGGTTTAATCGGCTCCTGACGGACAGGTTCCGGATCTTCACTCACTATTGTCATGGGTGAAGTTGCGACAGGTGCTTGCACCACAACCTCTAGGGTTATCGATGCAGGAACGACAGGTAGCTCGAAGAATTGCTCCTGAGGCATCGGATTAGGTGCATGCACCCTCTTCTCCTCAAGATCAATTTTCCGAGTTACCATGCTCCCCCTCGCCATTTCATCCTCTTCGAAAACAACATGTCTCGTTTCTACAAACTTTGTGTATCTGTCTTGACAGTAGGAATGAAAACCTGTTGACTTTTTAGGATAGCCAATGAAATGGCAACTGCCTTTTGGGGTTCAAGCTTTGCTATATTTCGATTTCGATTAAATACTTTGGCATCGGCTGGGCTCCCCCACATCCTTAGGTGTTGTAGCGAGGGAACTCTACTTTGGCCTCGGTTGGGCTCCCCCACACCCCTTAGGTGTTGTAGCGAGGGAACTCTTTCTATTCTCCCCCTCGAAATATGGCTATGGCCTAAACGATAGTGCCATAATTTCGACGAGTCATGAGTTTTCATTCTTTTCTTTGGATCTTTATTCGACGAAGAAACATGCTTTTCACATTACACACAGAATAAACTTTTTCACAAGTAGATAATTAAAAGAAGCTCATTGTGAAGGAAAGCAACACCCACACAATCTTTATTACAATAAATGGCATACTAGCCATGTCCACAATGACATTCAAAGTTTATTTTGTTCGAACACGATACACTTATTAAAATTTCTATGCAAAAGAAGAAGCATAGAGGACATCCGTAAGAAAGATCGTCGATCCATCAGCAAGCTCCAAGGAGATGTCGCCAATGGCCTCAACATCCGCTAGGATTCCATTTTCGACTTCATCGCATCCTTTGCTTCTTCTCATAATCCTCGTCGAATGGAATCCCTTTCCTTGCCATTAGTTCCTTCAACCAAACCGAGCAATCTTTCTTGAAATGCCCTTTCTTGCCGCAGTGGAGACATGCATCTTTGTCCACTGGAAGAGCAAGTCTCTGCTGATACTGATAGTGCATGGGAGCTTTACCATATGGCTTAGTAGGGGAGCCATGGTTGCTTTGAGTGAAATTCCTTTTCTTGTTGTCCTTGACAAAGTTCAAGGAACCTCCATTCCGGGCTTTGAGCCTCTCCTCTTCTTGAGTACACATGGCGATGGTCTTTTCTATGTCCCATTTTTCAGGGGCCATATTGTAGTTGACAACAAAGTTCTCAAACTGTTGAGGAAGTGACACCATAACCAGGTGGACAAGGAGAGCAGGCTTTATCTCCAGGTCAGTTTCCATGGCCTTCAATTTGGCAGCCATGTTGCTCATCCGGAGGATGTGCTCCCTGATGCCATGAACACCTCCTGTATAGTTCTCTGTCACCAACTGCTTCAACAGCTGGGTTGCATATGTCTTTGAAGAGCCAGTGAACTGACTCTTTATCTTTTCCATGTACTCCCCTGCGGAAGCACACTCTGCGATTGAACCAACATTTGCCGGCTCAACCGTGTTCTTTATGAATGTCATGCATTTCTTGTTGGTGTTCTGCCACTTTTGGTTCTCTATGGAGTATGCCAGCTCTACTGGAGCATAGTCCCTTTTCTTTATGTCCCATGCAACATCATCATCGGAAGCATCTCTGATGGGCTCTGTCGGCTTGGTGGGAGGCTTGGTCTCAAGGACCCAATCCACCTCAGCGTATATGAATGCGAAATCCACCTTCTTTCTTCACTCAGAGTAATTATCACCTCTCAGTATGGGGACCTCCTTGATGCAGTTCATCAAATAGAACCCTCCTGAAAACCACAAAAAAGTGAGAACAATAACAGTTACATGTATTAATCCAACGTTGGTCAAAATTAAGACATACAAATGCTTGCCGTTGGGCAGAACATAGAATCAAAAACACACGACTTTAATTACTTTGAAATAACACACTAATCATAATCACGCTATTTACAACGTTGGTTAGAAAAATAACATGAATATGACCAGAATATAACTTTAACGTGCTCTAAAAAATTTAATATTACTTTTGTCTTTCATTAAATTTTAAAAGAGTCCTTTAACTATTTGCAGCGGAAGAATGAATTACAAATTCATCAAACTTTACATCTTTACAGAAACTTTTTACTATTACTTTTGTATTTTCTAGACAAAATTTCGTTGGATAATTTTGTGTAGAAAAAACTGTGCAAAAAAAACTATTAAAAGACAGATAATAAACCTGTCTAAAAAACTTCTGTAAAAATAAATTTGAAAAAAAAACTGTGTGTTACGCCCTTACTAGGCCTTTACTACACTCAGCCAACACCGCCCCGCGCCAGCTCAGCTCCGCGAGCCTCTATCTGCCGCCCGCTCGCTAAGCTCGCTGTGCTGCCGCTCGGTTGCGCGCGCTGGCTCTCAGCCGTCCGATCAATTAGACGGTAGCTCGACGCCGCCGGAGGAACAAAACTAGCCCGTGGCCCTCTCCCAAAAAACCTAGCACCACTTCTCACCCCCCGCGCCTGTCTGTCTCGCTCTCTGGCGGCGGCAGGGGGGTCTCCCACGGCCGGCCTGCCCCGGCGACGGCGAGGAGCGGCTCCTCCCGACCTTCCATGAGCCGCGACGAGCCCGCCTCCCCTATTCCCGTCCTTCTCCACCTACTGAAACCCCAAGCCCCCCGAATGGAGTAGAGAAGTAGCAGCAGCTGGCGGCGGTGCCCCCCTTGGCCTTTGCCGAGGTTGGAGAGGTGGCCGCGTCGCCCGGCGCTCGGCCTGTGGCGAGCCCCTCCCTCCTTTCTGTACCCACTCCACCCCAAAACCCGACGCACTGGGAGCTGAGGATGAAGCGGTCGGTGCCTCCCCTGGCCCCCTTGTCGGCGCGCGCATCCAGCCAAGGTGGGTGCACCGCTGCCAAGCGGCTCAGGTGGCGGCGCCCTCTTTTCGACGGTGGCCGGTTTTGCATTTGCTGTTTCGGATTTTTCTTTCGATCTGGGGCTTGGGGAAGGGGATAAACGGGGATTTTCTTTGCTATTTCTTTGCCCCAGATGGGGTTTGTTCTTCTTCTAGATGTGTCCTTTAGGATACCCATCTAGATCGAGAGGAATGGCGCGGCCGGGTGGGCGGCGCACTGTGCCCTGTTTAGGGTTAGAGTTTCCCTATAAAACTTTCTACCGAAAAAGATCTAGAACAGGGTTAGGGTTTCCCTATAAAACTTTCTACCAAAAAAGATCTATGCACTTAGAGATGGCTCTGATACCAATGTTAATATTACTAGGACCATCTAGGAGTAGATCTTAACGGTAGTATACTTTCTATTGCATCATACTAGGGTATTCGATCTAGTCTGAGAGAGAACAGGGAGAGAGATGGAGGGGGGAGGTGTACCTTCTCCCTGGCTCGAGCTCCCTGAGCCGTTGGCCATTGCAGAGGGGTCGACGGCGTGAGCGAGGGCAAGGTAGCGGGCAAAGCTGTGGCGGCGGCGGAGCTTCCCGCTGTACTGCGCTGACCTAGATCGGGTCGGTATTGGTGGGGAAACGGCTGCGCGACTAACCTCGTAAACCGAGCCAGCCAGACCCCGCCTCTCTTTATAGCGCAGGCAGCAGGGGTCCACCAACCATCGTTCGGTTGGGCGCCCCCGATCAGGGCGTGAGCAAGGGTTCGATCGATCCGTTGGGATCGATCGGGAGATCAACCTGACAACAACATGAGCAAGTCGACGATTTTCATCAGCAGAAGCCAGCCGTTGTCTCTCCACCTATAACCTGCCCTTCCCGCTTAGCCAGATCTGCACACCTGCAGCTGCTTCTCGTGGCCCCGAATCAAAGAACATACTCTAAGTCATGTTTCTAGGACCAAGGAATTTGAAGTTTCTAGGATGAGGCTGTCGTCGCCTCCATGGCAAGATCCGGAGATAGGGTGCTCGGATCCGGCACTCCACAACATGAGTCGGCCTCTCCACGGCCAGATCAAACGACGCCACCGCCTCCGCCTCCCTTCCCACCACCAACGACCAGATCGAACGACGCTGCCATCTCCCTTGTCGCCATAGACGCAGCCGCCGATCCTCCCGCATATGCCTTGGGAATGGGGTGGTTTGGGGCCGCCGCAGCCCTCCAATCCGTCGTCGGACATGCGTCTCTGTCCCTGTCGAGCCTCTCCATCCCTGGTGCCCGCTAATATGGCCGGGAGAGCACGGTGCACACCAAGCAGCGGTGGAGGCGAGCCGAGCTCGAGCTGGAGTAGGGAATTGCTGCAGGAGGCCCGCTCGGGACAGCTCCGGGAGGAGCTCAGCCCGGCTCTCCCCTTCTCGCGTATGGTCATGGCGGGGCCGAGAATATAAGGTCGTGCTCGGGAGGAGCTCTACCGCTTCTGACTTCTGACTTACGCGGTGGCAGTGCAGTAATATTTCCTTACTATGAGGGGAAAACTTGTCTAGAAAAATTCGGATGGAAAAGTGTAGACGAACCTATCTCTAGTACAGTATAGACAATTGGCTTGGGGCAACCGGTGCGTCAGTTTACTAGTTTTATCGGATACATTCTCCCAAAGCAAGTCCTGACTAGATTAACCACAACATTAAAAGAAACAATATGGAAGTATTCATGTAATGTGCATATGCTATACAGTTCATCAATATAATCACCGAAGATGTACATGAACAAAGAAACGTGGTTTCCTACAATGGCATACAAATGACTTGCAGAGGTCCACAAGTGACTTCATATTATTTTAGTACTTTAGATTGTTTCATCAGTTTTCCCCATGTGCAGATCATTTAACCTTTCTTTGAATTCTGCATTGCCCAAGTGTAGACATAACAGTAAAACACAAATGACACATCAAAGATCACCCTACCGTGCACACTCAGTCCCTCAAAAAAAAAGAAAAAGAATATGCACGCTCAGGTGGAAGAAAAAAAACTTAGGATAAGGAACCTCTTGGTTTTTTTATCCATATATGCGATTGTGAAAGCATATGACTGAGAAGTTTGATATTTTAAAGAAACAGTAAAAAGTAGAGTGCATTAGCTACTTATAAGCTTAATTTAGGTCTCAAAAGATCTCCACATGCAAATGGAACTTGAGGATCTCCAGTTAAGTGCCTGATATTCAATTTCACAATCACATTACAACCTTAGTGCTGACCCAGTGTACGGGATTCAATAGTGAGAGCAGATTAATAAACAACGTTTACTCTTTGCCGCGGAAAGCCTTCTAGATTGGTCGGCTTGATAGCTGGAAAATACCCCTTCAATAAAAGTATCATTTTTAATAGGTACTCACGAAGAAAGGCTCTAGGAACAACTCCTAGAGCTACTTCTTATTGTGATCATCTGGTGCACCAAAACCATCGCACCCTTAGTAAATACAATGAGATATACGGGCCAAATTCCTGCACTTCTTGGAGAAAGGTGGAGGACATTGGTGGTGGTTGAATGCATCTTCGTTCATCGACTTCCAAGCATCCATGCAAAGATCCATGCATCTTTGTTCGTCTTATTTCTTTTTGCATAACTCTCCTCCTCCTCGTCCTGACGTGAACCCTCCTCCTGCTGGCGGCGCCGCGCCGCCCCTCTCTCGGCCTCCCTACCCTCCTCTCCTCCTCTCCGCCGCTGCCGGAGAGGTCACCGGGCAAAGCCCCGTGCTGCCCGGCGGCAGGGGGGCCTCATCTGGGCGTGATCTCGAGTGAAGGACGACGGCGCTCCGATCTATTCTCGGGTCGTGGTGGCTCCTGACGGGGTTGGCCACGCGGCGGGGAAGTTCTAGCGTCGGCGCGGTGGTTCTAGGTCCGCAGGATCTGGACCTTGACGCTTGCGCCTGCGCCGATCCTCCGTGTGGACGACAGCCTTCTCCCCACATACCACATGGGAGTCGGAATAGCGGTTCCGGGCATGGCGGCGGCGGCCTCCTCGCTGGAGGTGTGGCCAGGCTATGGCTGGTGTGGGGGACCGTGGGATCCCACATTGATCCTTAGGGAGACGCATGTGTGGCCATGGCGCTGGCCACGCAGCGGTGCGGCCTCCTCTAAGTTTGGCTGATTATCGGCCCAATGATCTAGCCGGTGGGTGCTTCCTCGTGGCGACTTCCCGGAGGCGGATCAAGTTGAGGAGTGTTTGACACGGAAAATACCCCTTCAATAAACTCTACACGTAGTCCACGCACTAGCACTCCAGCATTTCTGTATATGCTTTTATGCCAATTCCATGATTTAGTATCACTTGTCAATCGAACATTGTACTCGCTTCATTGCAATAAAAAGTACTTACATACTATCATTGATGTCTAGAAAAATATGCTCTTCAAAAATTGTAGATGTATGTTCCAAATGAGTCTTTGTGCTAGAGTAGGGATTTCCGGCTCCTGAGATCAATGATTCCCTTATTTTCAAAAACCATGTTTACAAGTTTCAAAAAATTCTGAACCTACTCAATGATATATCCTACAGATGTTAAAAAGCTCAATTTATACTTTACATTCTTAGCTATAAAACAAATAAAATATGGATTTGAGTATAGTGAATAGTGCATATTTTCAAAACTCCAAAGTTTATCAGAGTTCTCATTTAAAAAAAAAAATAAAGGGATCACTGAAACTCGTGAGGCAAAGAGAGTTTACACTTTCGCTGTAACTATTTTGTAAACACCCACTCCACACAAGTATAGTGCATGTCCAGAGCAAGGAGAACGTACCCGGTGAAACTATTCAACTCGAGCACCGGCTGTGCCTATAGACCGTTGAAATAAAAAGAGAGGGACATGATCGATCTTCAATATAGGCTTCTGGTATGTTTACAAATCAGAATTGTTCTATTGTTTTCTTCTTTCGTTGTCTTCTCTACCAGGAAAGGAAAGAATTGCCCGGTTGCCGCCTCTACCAGGCTCTCTCTTCTGTACCAAAACTTTTAAGTTCTCATTTCTTCATATAGAAAGTACTAAAACCATGTAGAAAGGTTATTTTTGAGCTTCCAAACATACATTGAAATTGGTCTCAAATTTAGGATCGAAGTAGGGAGCACTTAGTTTGTTTATCTTCCCTCAATCTTACTATTGTGAATCAAAGATACAAATTTAACATTATACTTGCAGCTCATACAACAATTCTGTGCACATACTACTCGTATTCCTTATGCTAGTGATTTCATAAATAACGAGGGGAAGAGGCACCCAAATCGGAAGAACAAGATATATATGATCATAAACAGGGACAAGGGAAGAGGAGAGCGTATCCTTGATCCTAGATGAGCTGCCCTTGCCAATCATGATTGCATCGGGCAACCTGAAATCAATAGGCCGGGGATGAGAGCATCGAACAGTGGAGCTTCAGTGCCGGTGACAGGAGCAGGTGCCTCAAGCAGTACATTGGAGGTCAAGGGAGAGAAACAATGACTTTGGAAGGACCATTCGACATTCACAGGATTGAACTACACTTCCTGGTTTAGTTTGTAAACAATGCCAGTTTACTGTACTAATTTGGAAGAATTATCCTGATCAATAACATATAAGATGTTTCCAAGAATCCTGTTCAAGTGTTTTTATGTACTGTTGACTTGTTCAGTATTTTTAAATTTACATTTTACAACATCAAAATTGTCCAAATGTACAGAAATTAGCACATGATCAGCCAGTTCAATGTTATACACGAATATGTTCATCTGCATATACTAACCAAAATCATTAGGAAATAAATTTAAGGAAGAACACGTGAGAATCCTTGATGGCCTAATCATGTGCCAATGACCTGGCCATTTTAGAGAGGCACTACCCCATCGACTCTAGCTAGACTTACAAAAGAAATTGCATTTGTAATAAATTCATATTGGATTTACATCACATATGATCATGAGGTTTATGCCAACAACGATGGTAGGGATGAGGCTGTTGTGGGAGATGCCTCTACCATATCTTGCCAGTACCATTAACGACACTGCCTTTGAGGCTTGAGACCACCCGACATGGAGACAACTGCTCATTGGTAGCCACGTGGTTGTGATAAAACTTCTGATTTATCTGGGTAGTATCCATCTACTTTAAGATGATTGCTTCGCTGCCATGATAGTATTATCTTCATAGCTGGAAGAATATGATTGTCTTCCACAAGTAAGAGTTCTCGTTTACTAACTAACTATTCACGATAAAAGGCTCCAGGAACAACTCCTTGATTTGCTTCTTATTCTGATCATCTGGCGCACCAATACCATCGCACCCTTGGTAAACACAATGTGATATTCTGGCCAAATTCATGCACACCTTGGAGAAAGGTGGAGAACATTGGTGGTGGTTGAATGCATCTTCATTCATCGACTTCCAAGCAACCATGCGAAGATCTTGCATGGCTTTACAAGATTCTTGCTCATCACAAGTGTTTTCTGATATGTGGATAGCTATGGAGGATGGTGTATCCCCTCTCTGCAGCTCAACCTGCAATTTCGATCACAAGGTACACATGAAAAACAAATATCATTAGTTTTTTCATGATACAAGGCTTGAACTCATCCAAAAGTTGGTATGGACTAAGATAGATATGCTATTATATACATACAGAATGTGTTGCGTAGTCATTACACAGTCGAAAAATTAGAGATGCTGACCCAGATGTTGGGTAGCTTCCACCTTGGTGTAGATACTTTGAGGTGAGTTCCGTGTTGAGCATGGGAAACACATGCATGAGCAGTACTGGCACTGAGGATGAAAGCCATCCATTATCCAAATACTCATGGAGGGTCGGTTTGTAGTTTCCATCATACCATTTTGCTTCCACCAAGAATGCCCTGCACAAGTCATGCCATTGCAATTAATTAACTAATTAATTTACTGATTGTTTGTACTATTTAAATTTGTACGTTTAACTACCTATGTGCTATAAAAAGTTATGAGTGCACTTAAGTTCCTTTACCGCTTTCTGAAGAAGCAAACCCACATCACAACCATGTGATTTCAGAGCATGGTCAGCCACCTCATTGGACGTGTTGTACATACCTGAGTAGAGGGCTTGCATATATTCAGGGAGCATTTCACTAGGACTTCATTCCCACCTGGTGGATCGGCAAGATTACATGTGTTTAGGGTTGTAAAACCATATATATTATTATTATATTTTTATTTGATATAGATCTGCTTATGGCGTGGATAATTAACCTTCTGATTGCATCTGTGAAGAGGACGAGCTCGTCTGGAGTACCTTACACATCATAAACATCATCCAAGTTATATTCGATTAGTGATTTTAGCAAGTGATTCCCGACATACTCCAAGGTCTGGTTCCCAGACAATGCCATTTGCATAATGGAAGTATTCCATCAAGCGATCTCTTGCGAATGTCAATTTTTGACCAATGGCCACATTCTTCTTACACCATCTGCATTTATACTTCTAGGATCTCATCTTTTTTAGACCAAAAATATAGTACTCAACATACATGCATGCATCTTTTCTTTTTGGAAGAATAGTAGGAGAGGATCCTAGTGCAATATGTATCTTGATTTTGGTACATATGAGTTGAATATTGTAAATAATTACCTTGTGAACCTGAAAAGTTTATGTTGATGCACGCTCTGAACCTTGTTGAAGTCCAGCTTAGCAAAATGAAGGAGCAACGGATCGAAGTTTGCATCTCGACCATAATGATCTACAAACCATCTTGCTTCTAGTCTTGGTGTCCTCTAGTGCAATGGAAGGTCTAAGGCATGAACTACACTATGCCTTAACTGGGGATGCATCGAGGGCAAAAGTTTAGTGAGAGCATCAACACAAAAATCTCTTGCTTCATCCAGTATCTTCTCATCTCCAAATGCAAGATATGAAGCCTCATAGAGTGACAGAATCCCCTCGACATCTCTCTGCTTCAGTTTTTTTTGATGTGATGTTACAGATCTCTTAGTCCTTGTGATAATTTGTCAAAAATTCTACATCAACTCATTGTTAGCATGGAACAGTTATACAAGGCAATTCATACATAAAGCAAAAAAACTAATAAACTATACGTGCTAGTTGGTTTCTTGATAAATTGACTATCTGGGGAGACCGGGAAACCTTCCTCCCTGAGCAATCTGAACCTCAAGGCTGCAGAAGCAAGATCATCCCTAGTGTGATGAGGTTTTCTGTCGATGGAGCTGAGGGTGTCCATGATTTCTTGCTCAAAGTGGTAGGCAATGCCGAGTCGTTGCATTTTGTCAATGAGCTTAAGCTTAGAAGAAGGTTGTTCTGCTTTGTTTAGCATCATATTCTTTATGAGCTTCCCAAAGCTTGATGAGCAGACCTGTGCCAAGACCCATGAGGTCAGTCAGTTTTATTTAGGACAACTTATAAATGACAGATTTAATTGCATCAATGTTAATTATTGGTTGTAATAACATCATATATTATTAATACGAATGTTTGGAGCTCGGGATTAGCCCTTTATTTGAACAATTCGAAAACACCGATTAAAATTTTCAAAATATTCAGATTTTTTTTGTAGATATAGATGATGATGTACCTTTTCAACTTGAAAACCTCACAACCTGAAATACCAAGTATTTTGGGCTACATAAAAATGGCAAAATCTGACATCTAGAATAGTGAACCGTGCACAGATTCAAACCTCCAAAATCTGTTAGATTTTGTCATTTTTGTTACACCCAAATTTTAAGGCATTTCAGGCTGTAAGTTTTTCGAGTTGGTAGTTACATCATTATCTATGTCTCTGATTTTTTTCAGACTTTTTTGAAACTTTGAAATCATGTTTCCAAATTTTGAAAAAATAAAGGGCTCCATGTAGCCCGAGCTCCAAAACGATTTTCTGCTTATATTGTGGGATAAAGGAAGTATAAGATAGAAGACAGTTCTTTTGTCTTGATAAGTGTTGAATATGTAGGAGTATATGCGAAAATGTATATATTATTAAAGCAGTCACCTGATCATGATATGTACAGGTTCCACCCTTGAGACGCATTATGGCCTCGTAGTCCCAGGAGTTGGGTTGGTAGTCTGCGAAGCTTCGCCTCGGTTCTGGTGTCTCTGGCGGTGAGCAACACACATTCCACGGTGTGAATCGCCTAGCGGGCGGTGTCCACGGCAGCCAAATGGATGACGTAGCCATGTGCACTCTTCCTCCCCACATTGTCTATCAATATGGATATATGCCTTAACTGCCGTGCTATCTAAGGTATGTATGTATTTATTTATAGATGAGTACATACATGCAACGTTTGCTGAATTACAGAAGTGAACTAAGTTATGTAGCTGCACTAGCTGATAGTAACCTTAAACTGTACAAAGAAAAATGTAGGCTGCTTTGTCTATAGTTGTAGGATGGTGATGGGCGTCGGTCAGAAGATTTTATAGCGATGTGCGAAGCAAATCTTATTATTAACATCGTGATGGGCACCACGTTTAATTAGCCACCGTTAACGTTTAGAGCATCTTGATCTAACTTCTAATTACATAGATGATGGCCAATACCTCCACTAATCAACGGTACAAGCCGATATACAACACGTATGTATGATTGTCTTGGCTAGACAAATGATGCACACCACATTTAGTTAACTACTGTTAACGTTTAGAGCATCCTGTCTAATTGCTCATTACAGAGATGATGGATAATACCTCCAATAATCCACGACACAAGCCGATATACAACACGTATGTATGCTTGTCTTGACTAGGCAATGATACACACCACATTTAGTTAACTACTGTTAACGTTTAGAGCATCTTATATAGTTGCTCATTGCATAGGCGACAGATAATACATCCAATAATCCACAGTACAAGACGATATACAGCACGTATGTCTGATTGTCTTGACTAGGCAACCACCAAGAGCATTGTATATATATATATTCGTTGTCACGTAACATTCATAGTACAGGACACGAACAACATCTCATCGCAAGGAAAGAAGACACAAAGAGCATCAGATGTTGGTTTCACACAAGCAAGATTTCATTTGAGAACTATTATTATTAAGAACCTTTGCATGCTCTAATTTTCAGCATTTTACACTCCATATAAATACATTAGAATTGAGTGCATGAAATCACTTAAATGGCAAGATAAGAGTTGATTGCACTTCATCAACGAGACACAAAGTGTACTAATAGGGAGTGGATGGCATATGCACAAATATTATATAGCTAGGTGAAAATCAAATTGGGTCTACAAGTCAGCCAAGAGAACCTGCATGCCTACTGAACTAACAAATTAGTAAATAAAAGAGCTGTGCCTCTTTTGTCGTGATAAATGAAAGTTCGGCCAAAATGATTAATTAGAATTCCAATTAATCATTGAAGAAATGCAAAAGGGATTAAATAAAAAAAATCCAAGTCTTAAATGAAAGGATCTAGTTGGAATCTTAAAATGTGGTAGCAATAACTACATATAGTTTTTTCTGTGACACTTTAGAGTCTTTCTACTATATTATCGGAGTGAAACAAAACAAAAGAAAAATATTCAAGAATAATATTTGACAAAATGATTAATGCAAGTACTAGAGACGACCTAAATCAGAATCAGATTGTAGTCTTTTTAGCGGTTAACTTAAATCTCTTTTTCCCCACAAAAGAACTATGTTAGAACCATAATTCATAATTGTGGACCCCTCTGGTGGTGAACGTTTTGTTTTGGACAAAGATTGAGTGATACTTTTGAAAATTTGTCTACCAATATCTTTACAAATACTACATCTCTTACTTGAAAATCATGTGTGGATTTATATCAAAAAGTACTATCACAATATACAATTTCTTTGGTTTTTGTAAGTATATTGTTTTCAAAATAATAGTCAAAACTGTATTTGGAAAGGTCTAAATTGATATAGGGCTGGATGGAATATCTACACACATTTTTAATGAATACTATGTTCTCATAGATATTGTGTTAATGATGGGACTTGGGAAGATATAGCACTCACTAGGGTAGAAAAGCCAACATCTTTCTCACCAGCTAGTGCAACTGTCCTAAAAAATTGTAGTTGCACTACCCTTGTTTTTAGTGCAAGTTTGCAACTATAAACAATTGTGTTAAGGTCCTAAAGAATTATTTAGTGGTAATTAAGGACGTGCCTCTTTTGCTCCCGGGTGCATATGCACCCTTTATTTGATTTTGATTTTTGTCAAAATTTTAAATGCCAAAAAAATGTGCATGTAGAACTTCAAGTTTTAGGTGCGCGCAAAGTCGTTTCACGAAAAATGGACATTTTTGGTGGCTTGTACAAAAAAGACAAAATTTGGTGCTAAAATAACGTGCTCCATGATGCAAAAACTTGTATTTTTTACACAGCACACAAAACATATCGGTTTTCGGTAAAATAACTTCGTGTGCACCTCAAACATGAAGCTACACATGATCATATTTTTTTTCAAAATTTTCAACTTTTTGAAAAATGTGTCTTTCATACCAGGTGCATATAAACCCGGGTGTAGAAAGGCTTTTCGGTAAATAAACCTCGAACTTTATAAAGAAAAGTATATGGCTGCTTAGGATGTCTATTTTATTGTTGCTGGATGGTGATGGGCGGTCAGAAGCCATCATTGTGATGGACATCTCATTTTTAACATTGTGATGTGTAACACATTCAGTTAACTGTAACGCACATTCATGGCATCTTGATCCAATTGCTTAGCAGTACAAGCTCCATATGCAGCACTTATTTATAAGTTTTGATGTACATGAGGTTTGATTCTCTTGTCTAACAAACAACTAAGAGCATTTTGTTTTGGTATGTTGTCACGTAAGAGACTCATAGTACAAGACACATGAGCATCTCATTCAAAGAAAGAAGACGCAAAGAGCATAATATCTGTTTCAGTTTCACACAAGGAAGCTTTAATTTGGAGAGAAATTATTACTAAGAACCTTTTGCATATCCTAATTTCCAGCATTTCAAATGGCCATATAAATACATCATAATGCAAGTGTAGGTTATTATTAAATGGGAAGATACAAGTTGATTGCATTGCATCACCGAGACAGAGTATATCTATTGCGAGAATGGCATATGCACAAATAGCCTACATGCCTACTGAACTAACCTAGTAGTAAAGAAAAGAGCACCGTGTCTCCTGTCGTGATAAATGGATATACTAGCTCGTGATTATGGACAAGTAATCATGTTTCTGATAAAACGAAACGTCTTTTCCCCCACAAAAAGATTTAGAATCAACTGATTCATAATTCTGTACATCCCCCTGGTGGTATAGAAAAGTCGTTTCTAGACGACAATGGAGTAGTGATGCTTTTGAAATATTGACAACTGATATCTTTTATATATCTGCTGCTTCAAAGTCATAGTGCGGATTTATCTTGAAAAGTACTTTCCAAATATACAACTTTCTTTATATGAATAAATTATACAAAAAGGAGCCAAGGTTGTATTTTGAAGACTGTGAGAAAGGTAGAATGATAACTTTTCTAGGACCCGATGGAGTATCTACAGAGTTATGATGAATACTATGTTCTCGTAGATATTGTTTTAATGATGAGTCAAAAGGACAATATAGCACTCACTAGGGGAGAAAAAACAACATTTTTCTCACATGCTAGTGCAATAATTGTAGTTTAACATTTTTTTGTCACAGTGCGAGTGTGCAGCTAAAGTTAATTAAGTTCCTAAATAATAATAAAGTGGAAAATAAAAACCTTCAAAGTAAACAATGTATGGAATAAAACGTCAGAAGTCATATGCATGTTCAGAACAAGTAAAATACATGAATAATTGGTACTAACAAATTTGCAAACAAGTTAACTAACCCTCTAATAATGACCTCTCATTTCACTATCCTATGTACTTTATTTTATTGTCCCTACTATGCTAGTTTATTTCACTATCCTATATCCTAAGTTATCGTGAATTCATGACATGAAATGTTTCTGTTAATAACTATTTTCTGCTAGTAATGTTGATGGACATTTTGTCTCGTCACTTGTACAACCAATTTGTGTTCGCACCCAACCATATAATATGTGTACATGTTCCTGTCCCATTAGCCTCTCCTGTTGATGCAACACAATCAATTATTGTATCTGGCAAGTAAGCAATCATTTGTCTGCTGCCGTCCCAAAATATCTTATGATGCATGGGTGTGTTAAAAATGGCCCATTCTAATGTTGTTAATTAGTACTGCTCCCTCCGTGTCTAGATTCATCCAAATTTTTGGTAAATCTGCGATATCTATTTTGAGAGGAAAGAGTACAATTTTTGGACAAATAGGTTCTCTCTACTGCAATTTTTGGACAAATAGGTTCAACTTCTCTAGTTGATACTACAAAAATCATTTGATGCTTACCAGACCTCTCTTACTGATGCGTCTACTTGTTTTCTGATGCTAATTTAACAATAGTGGGTCACTCCCAAAATCTTTCTAATCCATGTTTGGGGCATGGCTCATTTTCACAAAGTAGTATTAAGCCATTTTAGATCACTTTATCTGGTACTCCCTCCGTCCCTAAGTAGGTGGTGTATAAACCTAGATAAACGATCATTGTTTTCAAAGTTTGTCCAAGAATATATATAAAAATATGATGGTCTGTAATACCAAATCAATATTAATAGATTCATCATAAGATATATTTTCATAATATACTTATTTAATATTATAGTTGTTGAATTTTTTTCAATATATTTGTTCAAACTTAGAAAATGCTGATTTTTTTACTAAGTTTATACGCCACCTATTTGGGGACAGATAGTATCTAAGATAAGTAGTGGATAAAATGGTGAACCAAAAAAAGCAAACTCGACGCATTGTTGGTAGCGACTGCTTATTTGTGACTTAGTAATAATAATTTCAATTGCAGACATCTGATGATCTTCTTTGGTCCTATGAAGTCGCTGACCCGATTACTGCATCTGCTTTTGTTGATGAGGTGTTATTGTCAACGCCATCTGGGTCATCTGATAGGTACTCAACATACTGGTAGCATAGTCACGTAGCAAGCAAATATATATCAAGAAAATGACCTAGCTAATTTTTTATGACAAATTTGCTTGCATCTGCACAAGTTCTGGAAAGGTCCATGTCCTTAGGATTACAGCGGATGCTAAGCAGGAGAAAGCCGATTATTTTATTCAAGCTTTTGCAGTCATGGATCTTCCTGGAGACATTTTCTCATAGCCTTTGATGTTGGGTGGGCGCATCTTTGCTGGATGTAGAGATGATCGGCTACATTGTCTCTAAGCAACACATAGCTCTAATCAATGTGACTTAAGTGAATAGCGTGTAATCTATCTTCCCTTTCTGTACTGAGCAGCTCAACCTGGTAACTTTATCCTACCATGCTTTATGCAGAAAGAGTGATGTTCTTTTGTTAAGATGCACAATATTTAGATGTTGAGATATGCAGCCGAAGAATTACAGAAGAAATTGCATTTATAATAAATTCATATGGATTTACAGAAGAATTAGCATACGATCATGAGGTTTTATGCCAACATCGATGGCAGGGATGAGGTTGTCATGGGAGACGCCTCTACTATCTCTTGCCACTACCATTAACGGCAATGCCTTTGTGGCTCCGTGGTTTGGTCATGTGATAAAACTTCTGATTTTGTTGGGTAGATTCCATGTGCCATTAGATGATCGATCGCTGCCACGATAATATTATCTTCATAGCCGGAAGAATATGATTGTCTTCCCCAAGAGTTCTCATCTTTTATCTAACTATTCACGATAAAAGGCTCCAGGAACAAATCCTTGATTTGCTTCTTATTCTGATCATCTGGCGCACCAATACCATCGCACCCTTGGTAAACACAATGTGATATTCTGGCCAAATTCATGCACACCTTGGAGAAAGGTGGAGGACATTGGTGGTCGTTGAATGCATCTTCATTCATCGACTTCCAAGCATCCATGCGAAGATCTTGCATGGCTTTACGAGATTCTTGCTCATCGCTAGCGTTCTCTGACATGTGGATAGATATGGAGGACGGTGTATCTCCTCTCTCCAACTCAATCTGCAATTTTGATCACACGTAAGTAGGAAAGCAAGTAATGTTACTTATTTGGGGGCAAGCTTGGCTTGAATAAAATTCATCCAAAAAATAGGATGAGCTAAAATAGAGGTCCTTATGTGAATTATACACGTACAGTGTGTGTTGCAAAGTCATTGCATAGACGGAAAATTAAGGACGCTGACTGAACTGATGTTGGGTAGTTCCCAGCTTGAGCAAGAGACTTTGAGTTGAGTTCCATGTTGAGCATAGGAAACACGTGCAGGAGTAGAACTGGTGCTGAGGATGAAACCCATCCATTATCCAAGTACTCCTGGAGGGTTGGTTTGTGGTTTCCATAGTACCACTTCGCTTCTGCCAGAAATGCCTTGGATAAGTCATGCCACTGCAGTTAATTAACTAATTAATTAACTGATTGATAGTGTAGTGTAAATTTGTATGTTTAACTATGTAACTATGTGCTATACACATAATCAATGTAAAAATATAGAAGTGAACTTGGGTCCCCTTACTGCTTTCTGAAGGAGAAAACGCACGTCACAACCATGTGTTTTTAGCGCATGGTCAGCCACCTCATTGGACGTGTTGTACATAGCGGAGTAAAGTGCTTGCATGTACTCTGGAAGCATTTCAGTAGGACTTTCTTCCCACCTGATGGACCGACAAGATTATTTGTGTATTTTAGTGTAAACACAAACCACGCGTGTTTAATTTAACATGCATGAGATGTATACAGTATAAATAATTAACCTTCCGATGGCATCAGTGAAGAGGATGAGCTCATCTAGAGTACCATACACATCATAAACATCGTCCAAGTGAACTATTAGATTAGTGACCTTAGCAAGTGATTCTCGGCATGCTCCAAGGTTTGGTTCCCAGACAATTCCATTTGCATAATGGAAGCACTCCAACAAACGATCCCTTGCGAACATCAATTTATCACCAAGGGCGACATCCTTCTTCCACCATCTGCAATCACACTTGTAGGATAAAATCTTTTTTGGAACCAAAATATAGTACTTAGCATACATGCATGAATACTGATGTTTTATTTTGAACTTACAATAGTAGGAGCAGTACTTTCTTATGAATCTTGATTTTGCTAGAGATTAGTTGAAATTGGAGTAATTAATTACCTTGTGAACCTCACAAGTTCTTGTTGATGCATGCTCTGAACCTTGTTGAAGTCTAGCTTAGCAAAATGCAGGAGCGTTGGATCGAGACTTGCATCTCGAGCACAGTGATCTATGAACCATCTCGATTCTAGTCTAGAAGTCGTCCAATGCAATGGAAGCTCTAAGGCATGAAGCACACCGCGCCTTAACTGGGGATGCATAGATGGCAAGAGCTTATTCAGAGCGTCAGCACAACATACTCTTGCTTCATCCAGTACTTCCTCACCACCAAATGCAAGATAGGAAGCCTCGTAGAGTGAGAGAATCCCCTCGACATCCTTCTGTTCCAGTGCTTCTTTTGTGAGGTCACATATCCCTTTGTACTTTTGATGATTATTGGTCAAAGATTCTACATAATAAGACAATAGATGTAATGTTGAGCAGCCGGGCATGTTTACAGCATGGTAAATTGAAGTATATGTATCTGTCTTGTACTCTCGCAATTAAGAAATGAAACAGATAAATAAAATTTATGCCCTAGTTGTTTTTCTCGTTTAATCAACTACCTGGGGATACGGAGAAACCATTCTCCCGGAGCAATCTGAACCTCAAAGCCGCAGATGCGAGACTATCGTTAGCCTGATGAGATCTGTTGTGGATGGAGCTGAGGATGTCATTGATTTCTTGGTCGAAGTGGTAGGCAATGCCGAGTCGTTGCATTGTGTCGATGAGCTTAAGCTTGCAAGTAGATTGTTCCGCTTTATTCAGCATCACACTCTTCAAGAGGTTCTCGAAGCTTGACGAGCCGACCTGTGGCAGAAGTCTATTTTCACTTTGGGGCAAATTAGAAAAGACAAACCTAATTGCATCGATATTTTTTAAGTTCTCCTTGCCCAAGGTATAGTTAGAGGTACTCGTTTATCATTTAAAATAATTTCAGATTTGCAAAGCATAAAATTACTGAAATATTGCAAGTGACATCAATTTTGCATTATGGGAGTTGCAACTTTGTACTCCCATATTGCAAAATTATGTACTCCCTCCGTCTAGAAATAACTGACTTGGGATTGTCTAGATTTAAATGTATTTAGGCGCATTTTAGTGTTTAGATACATTTGAATTTAGACAAACCCAAGTCAGTTATTTCTGGACGGGGGGAGTAGTAATTTGTAAAACCTATCACACTATACTACTCATCCCGTTTAGAAATAGGTGACTTGGGTCTGTCTGGATTCACAATGTATCTAGACATATTTTAATGTATAGATATATTATCTAGACATATTTTAATGTATAGATATATTTTAATCTACACAAAGTCAAGTTTAGTTATTTCTGGATACAGGGAGTATAACTTATATAGACATATCACCCTTGAGATTCACTTGAGTGTCTGCTAGTAGTATGCATATATACAAGGGAATGCTTGATTCAAAGGATTTTAAAAACATGGGGATAGTAAAACCACAAGAATGAGATGTCATGACATGTGAAATCCTATCGGAACAAAAAAACGCAGGAATTAGAAGTCGTTTGGTTGCACCACAGCAAAATCACAGGAAATTTGTATATAGATTGAGTTTTCATAGACACATAGGAATTTTTTCAATAGGTCTAATCTCCTGTTAGAAATCCTATGGGATTGTAGTACAGGAAAGGAATCCATAGTAGTTTTGAAGGGTTCAATCCTTTGAATCAAATGGCCTCTATAAAAAAAATCCTAGAGAGAATTCCTTATTTGACATTAGTTTCCAATATGATTTCTTATTTAATACTGTAATTTTTTTAGTTCCTTATTTGACCACTTGTATAATTTTTTGCCTTATATGACACTCTAGTGTATTTAGAGAGCTAACCGAGTTAACTGGACACATACAAAGACGTTTTTGCCCATGGTGCATAACGTGACAAAATTTTAAAAAAATAATGTGTGTGATGGAACCAATTATAGTTCAAAGCATATGCTATTTACGTGTGATGGAACCGATTACTTGAGACTTGCCCATGCATGTTCAATCATTTGCGACTATTTGACATGAAGAGAATACTTGGAGAAATGTCGAGAATACTTGTTCATTCATCCATGGACTTGTTTTTTTTCTAAAATTTGACGTGCATACAAGGACTTGTTTTCTTTGAGTGGCATACAAGGACTTGTTCATACCTGGTGATGTGTGTTGTGCACCTTATTAATTCTCATAAAAAAAAAACACCAGATCGGAATTAATCCCTCAACTCACGCGCACAGCACATCCCAGCCACGCTGCCCAGACCCAACTTTGTCACACGCGTCGCCGGCCTCGCCCAACTCAGGTCCCACCTACTCTGTCCAGCCTAGCTCCGTCACGTCGCCGGTCGCCAAACGACTGAATCATGAGCATTTAGGTCCGGCCCAAAAAAAATTAACGGAATCTTTTAACGGAACTAACGCTAGTGTCATATAAGACAATTTTTTTTTACAAATGGTCATAAAAGGAAGTGAAAAGTTTTCAGTGTCAAATAAGAAAATATATTGAAAACTAGTGTCAAATAAGGAATTTTCTCTATGATAAAAATCCTACATAATTCATTTGTAAATCCTTTGAATCAAACATAAACTAGTAGTAAAGCGAGAGTCACCTGATGATGATTTTGTTGTGCGTATTGCCCACCGGCCTTGAGACGCATAATGGCGTCGTAGTCCCAGGAGCTGGGTTGGTAGTCCGCCGAGCGCCGCTTGGGCTCTGGTGTCTCCGGTGACGAGCACCGCACTTGCTGCCGGGTGCAGCGCCTTGCCGTCGGTGTGGACGATGGCCAATTGGACGTAGCACGTGTTCCCCACATCTTCAATCTGTGTATCGTTGTAGATGCCTTCCTTCCAACTGCAGCGCTCTCGATGTACCAGGGCATCTAAGTATATAGACGACTATATATATATATAGTTGCACTAGTTGAACTTCAGTTTCATTGAAAAAAAACACAGTTCTTTAGCGAATGTAGTTGCTCGAATCGGCAAGTCACGGCGGTGGTTGATTGCATTTTACTATTTCAAATGGGGCAAATGACGTGCATATATGCAAATATTCTACTTCCTCCGTCTTAAAATAGATGTCTTAAATTTGGATGAATCTATTTAAAAAAACTTGAGACGTCTATTTTGAGACGGAGGGAGTATATGGTTAGGTGAAAATCGATTTGGACGTGTGTAACAAAGTACACATGGCCTAGCTGAGCACATTTCTCTCCACCCTTTCTCTCTCCTCTCCTGCTCCCCTTGAGAGTATCTCATGTTCCCCATCGCTCCTCCCTCCTCCTCCGGAGGCGATGCCACCTAGAGTGAGGATGAGAGAGAGGAGGTTGGGTCGCTTTTGTAGATAGTACATGTAGGGTTAGGATGTTTGCTTCTGCCTCTATGTCATCTGTCCGCGTGCGTTATCTCGAAGTCTCCCTTTGTTGCTTGCGACAAGGGTTTGTCAGCATGCCCCTTCCAGTCGTCCTCCATGGTGGAGGCCAAGGGACGGCGTAGATCCATCTAGGGCTTGACCAATAAGCTCGATGGAGCACCTAATCACGATGACCTGGAGTCCTTTTCCTCTTTTCTCCTTGCCGCAATGGTGATGGAAGGGGTGACGATGTGGGGATTCATCCTATACTCGCCTAGATTAGGTGCTCAATGTGAAGTCTTTGATGCCACATATGTGAAGAATTTCTAGAGCTCAACCCTAGTGAAACCTAGATGGATGTCATGACGCTGCATCTTTCGTCTTTCTAAGTTGCGGCGGCGCCAGTAGTTTATCCCAGATTTGCGCGATTTTGGCTCCATATATTCCTCGGATTATGTCCATTTGGGAGGTGGCAAGGCTTCAACCAGGCATCCAACAACCGCACCACCCCAAGTGGTTGGTGCCCGGCGGTGCCAAGATCGGTACAACTCTAAACTTCATCATGTTTTCTATATTCTTTATTTAGGGCCATTTCTATAAAACTCGTGGTCTGAGCTGTAATTTTTGTTTTTCTTGGAGGCTCTATGTAATATGTAATCCAGACGATATAATAAAGCAACCAAGCTAGAGTGCCTACACCTAAACCATACTGGTCTCTCCATTCCGTTTTATAACGCATGTACTTGTTCTAAGAAAAACTTTGGCCATCAATTTGATCAACAAAATATGAGCTATATGTTACAAAAGATGTATCATTGGCTTCATATTCGAACCAAGTTTCTAATGGTATAGTTTTTGTGATGTACAAACTATCGTTTGTTGGTTGAATTAGTGGTCTAAATTTTTCTTAAAATACGTGCAGCCATTATAAACCCGAATGGAAGGAATAAGTATTTAGACTAGATGATTCGTATCTAAACAAAGTTGAGGTCATTAATATGGACCGGAGGGAGTACTATATAAGCATCTCGTCTAGTGTCCGTCTATTACCGAAAGAACAACCTGTATCATAAACAACCCAAATTAGATATGTATACCTGAGGAGGATTCCTTTTTTTTAGCAAAAAAACCCCTCCCAGGTCGCTGCGCATGGCGACTCTGGAGGGTCCAAAAACCCTAGGCCCAGCCGCCGGCGGCGGCCAATTTCTTTTTCGGCCACTGCCGCCACGGCGCCGGCGGTAGCAGCCTCACCCTGGCTGCTGTAGGCGGGGGTGCTTTCTCTGTGTGCCTCATCGAGCTCCTGCGCGCAGGAGGTCGGCTAATGGGCAGGCGGAGGCCGTGCGGCGGGGCGGCGGCGGCCGCGACGGTGGGGCGACAACGTCTTCTCCGACAGGACGGCTCGCAACGGCGTACGGTGGGGAGGGGCGGAGGAGGACGGAGATGGCTGCAGAGATGGGCGGGAGCGGCGGCTGCCCTTCTGGCCTGATTTGCGGGTCGGATATGGGCTCGTTCCGATCGCCGGGAGCGTGCTGGCGGTGTGGGGACTGCGATGCTGGTTTGGCCTGAATAACGGTGGTTGTCCTTGGTTTCCCCTCTCTATATGATGAATAACTACCTATCGCCAGTCGTCATTGATCTTTGGTGGACTACCGAGTTCCGACTCCGTCGGTGAATTCCAAATAGACGACATGCCTGGAGTTCGTAGCTACGGACGGTGTTTCGGTCATGCGCAACCATGTTTTTTTGCTGGCCATTTGGTTTCAGAGGTGGCGTTGTGAAGCTCTACAATCTGTTGCGATTATGAGACATACTTGGTTCCAAGGTGAAGTCAGACACGAAGAATGGCACGGAAGCCGGGAACTGATGAGGGGCAATGGAAGTTTGAGTCCTGGGGATGTAGGGTTTCTGGCTTGGTGTTTTGTGATTTGGAGTAGCAGAATTGGCAAGCGGGGGGCGACAACACATGATGAATTTAGTGTCTAATCCTGCAGGGTGAAAATCCAAGGTCTGGCCTTAACTGGATGTGCCTGGCAATGACCTTGTTGAAGGCATAATTTTGTGTGTGCGGACTTTCTCCAGGGTGAAAACCTATGGTCTTTGATTAGGACGATGATGATTCTTGAGCACTGTTCCCTTTTGGAGGCATCGTTTTTGGAGTTGTTGGATTTCTGGTGCTGTTCTGGTGGTGTTTTGTCCGCTGTTTTAAGAATCGGATCACTGTAGCGGGATTTTTGTTGGAAATATGCCCTAGAGACAAATAGTAATAAGGACTGTTATCATATTTCATAAAGTTTATGATTAAGTTTTATATCATGCTATAACTGTATTGAGTAGAAACATCAATACATGTGTGATATATAAACAACCAGGGGTTCCCAGTGAAACTCTAGTCACTAGTTCATTGGTCAACAGATGATCAAGTTTCCTGATCATGTGGCATTTATGCCAGTTGGAAATGGAGTCAACTCATTCTGAGAATGAGATGATGAACCAATACCTAACCTAAACATCATGAACCGATCATGTCACGAAGATACTCAAGAGCGGGATTTGTCCATCCACGTGACGGAAAGATACTCAAGGGCCCATTCGGAGAAGTTATATCCAATAGCTGTGCAACGTTTGATTTGATCACAGAGATATCACTTGTTGGAACGAGTCAAGTAGCATTGTTCAGTAACAAGATTAAACACGACATGGTTATGTCATTGATCAGATCTCGGGTAATGCAAGTATCAAGAGACAAAGGGAATAAGACACGACTGTCCTGGTTCAAAAGACGAAAGATCTTCGTGGAACGCACATGGGTCACATGGCCATCCAGGTCCCTCTGTTGATCATTGGTCCGGGAGTGTCTCGACCATGTATGGAGTGTTCCTGAACCGTAGGGTATCATGCTTAAGAGTTTGATGATGCTTAGAGAGTGTTTATATGATCGAAAGAATCGCCAAAGAAAAGTAGAGATAAAACCGGAAGGGTTTCGATAAGTCCGGAGGATGTCCGGAGTGGAGGTGGAAGGTGTTCCATAGCCACGGAGATTGAATAATATATGAATGAATGTTAAATACTGATTTAATCATTTATTCATAATCATTTAATAAAAGAGAAAATCAATTTAAAGGTCAAAAGGCTTAATGTGCCAATTCCGGAGGGAAGAGGGCCCATTAGGGAAAGGTGAGAGGGAGAAGAGCCAGAGGGGGTGGCCGGCGCCCTAGTGGGTGATACGTCCATTTTGCATCACTATTCTATGTCATAACTCACTTTTATTCATTGATATATTTCATATTAAGCGATGATACTTATGTAATTTCACCTGTTTTTGCATGGTTGATGACTTTTGGAGCATGGACCGCTGTAGTCAGGATTTTGATGGAAAATGTGCTATTTGGAGGTAAAATTCGCGAAGATCAGAAAATCCGGGAAAATATACGGAAAATCCTATTTTTCCAGAAGACGAAGGAAGCCAGAAGGAGGAGTAGAGATGGGCCACAGGGGGCCCACACCACCCCCTGGCGTGGGCCAGCCTAGGCCGCGCCACCAGGTGGTGTGGCCGCCCTGGCCCACCTCTGGCTCTCCCCTCTGGCGTATATAATCCTCCTGAAACCCTAATACTCGGGGGGCGACCACAGAAAGATTCCGCCGCCTCTGCGGGGCGGAAAACACCGAGAGAGAAAGATCTCTCTGGTAGACAAATTTCTGTTGGGGGAATTCCTTCCCGGAGAGGGGAGATCGTCGCCATCAACACCACCATCAAGCTAGACTTCATCGGGATCATCACCATCATCATCACCACCACCATCATCACCATCAGCACCCTCATCACCATCTCCATATTGCTGTAACAATTGGGTTGAATCTTGCATAGTTCTTAGGGGAAACTTTCTCGGTGTTGATTACTCCTTGTAGTTGATGCTATTGAGTGAATCATTGAATTATTGTTTATGTTCGGATTGTTATACACCATTATTACATCTCTGATCATGATGGATATGATGTCTTGTGAGTAGTTCGTTTTGTTCTTGAGGACATGGGAGAAGTCATGTTGTTAGTAGTGGAGTTGTGTTGAGAATGATTCAATAGATTGTTATTTAAGTTGTGGTGTACTTCTTCTAGTCGTGTCATGTGAACGTCGACTACATGACACTTCACCTATATGGGCCTAGGGGAATGCATTGTGTATTTGGCTAGTAATCGTAGGGGTTGCCGGAGTAACAGAAACCTAAACCCCCATTAGGAAACCATTGAACAAGGGACGTTAGGGTCTTAGAGTTTAAAGCCGTGGTTAGGTTTCTACCTTAATTACTTTCTTGTACTTACGGATGTTTGCAAGGGGTATAATCACAAGTATGTATTAGTCCTAGGAAGGTTGGTACATTAGCACAGGTTCACCCACACAACACTTAGCAAGCAAAAGAGGATTAATCAACTATATGATGCGAAATTACTTGACAGTCTTCCCGTGTGTCCTCGAGAACGTTTGGTCATCTTAAGTAATACAACCGGCTAGTCCTTTGCTGCATAAAGGATTGGGCCACTTGCTGCATTTATTCCTATTGTCTTTTATTTACTCGTACTTTATTTACTTGCATTATCAAAAACCCCTAAAAATCCGTTTGCTAAGTATTTGTAGAGAATTCCTGATCCATACCACTAGCCAGCACCTTCTGCTCCTCGTTGGGTTCAACACTCTTACTTATCGAAAATACTGCGATACACCCCCTATTCTTGTGGGTCATCAAGACTATTTTCTGGTGCCGTTGCCAGGGAGTGAAGCGCTATTGGAGAGTGGAGCTGGTAAAGGAAACTTCTACTGTGAGTATTGTTTACTTCTGTTAGTTGCTTTATTTTCGTTATAGATAATTTTCTCAGTTTCTGCTAAGGTAGTAGATGAACCACCACCTGCTGAGAATGATGCTTTTAAAATACCTACAAGAATTATTGATCGTGTTATGGATAACTATTATTTTGGAGATGGAACTGTCCATCCCGATGATCATTTACTCTTTATACACGAATTATGCGAGTTGTTCAAGTGTGCAGGTATACCTACAGATCAAGTTAAGAAGAAGTTATTCTCCCTATCACTGAAAGGAAGAGATGAGGAATGGTATAAGCTGCTAGTACCTCTCTTTTATTCAAAATTTTATCCTCCTAGTGAGATTCATAAAGATAGGAATCAAATATACAACTTTTGGCCTCTTGATGGAGAGAGTACAGCTCAAGCTTGGGGGAGATTGAAGTTACTAATGCTCAAATGTCCCATTCATGAGCTCCCCAACAATATTATTATCAATAACTTTTATGCAAGGCTTTCTCTTCATGATAAGGATTTATTGGATGCTTCTTGTGCTGGATCATTCACTCGCATGGAAGAAGAAGCTAAATGGGATCTTCTAGACCGTATTCAAGACAATGCTGAAGCATGGGAGAATGACAAAGAAAGAAAGTCAGGTATAAATTATGGTTATGAATGCATTGAATCTTTTATGGGAACTGATGACTTTCAAAATATTAAAAATGCTTATGGTCTAGACTCTCAACCTATTGCGACTTATTTTAAGGCTTTTGCTTCCTACATTGAGGTGCCTAAAAGAAGTGGAATAAGCATCATGAACCTTATAAAGATATTGCTAAGTGTGTTCCTGCAAGAAGTACTGAAGTTTATACTGCTAATCATGTTTCACCTGAACCTTACATTGAGAAAATGCCTTTCCCAGTTAAGATAAAGGAACATTCTATGATAACAAGTATGGTTAATGAAAGTATAAATAAAGCTGTTGAACCTGATAAACAAATGGATGATGAACCTATAATAACAATTGTGGAAGACTTTGTCACTAAATATGTAGAAGAGGGACACACTATCCTTTGTAAGAATACCTCTAATATTGTTTCACAAAGTAGTGTTATAAGAACTAGTATTCCTGTGTTTTCTGTTAGAATAAGTGATCATTGTTACGATGGTCCTTGTGATAGTTATATTGTTAAGTTAATGCATGATATTGAAAGTTATTATGAGAGAGGGAAAAGTGCTCTAATGCATCTCAATAATATCAAGTTTTCTCGTTTTATGCTGAAAGTTTTTATGTTGCACTTGTTTTACTTTCCTATGCTAGTAGCCTCTGGTTTCGACAACTTGTTTGTTTACAAAATTCCCTTGCATAAGAAAGTGGGTTAGACTTAAACGTGTGTATTTTTGCTTCTTAATGCTCTCTTTGACTTCAATTCATATTCCTATGTGAGCATCTTTGAAATCATCATGCCCATCTTAATGGCTATCAAGAAAGAGCTTTTTGGGAGACAGCCCAATTCGTTTTTCCTTTCAGTTTGTTTTTGTTTCTTTGAGTCTTGGAAGTTATTACTTCGGTAATAACCGCTCCTTATCCTTTTTGTTTGGTTTTTGTGTCAAGATCAACCTCTAATGAGAGAGAAGTAATATTTGGAGAAGTTGCTTTGCCGAAACAGATTTTTGTGCTTCACCGTAAAAATTCGCGAGAGATCTCTGTATGTCGGATTGAGCTGTAATTTTTTGTATTTATATCCCAGGTTGTTATTTAACTTTAGTTAGTTTTGCACTTTTTGATTTGATCAACAGAACATTTTCTAAAAAGTTGATTTTTACCTGCTGGTCTGTTTTGACAGATTTTGCCACTCTTGCATTTGCTTCTTTATTCGATTTCCTTTTTGAATTGTTTTTGGATTTTTAGAAGGAGTTGCTGAAGTAGCTTATGTTTTGATGGTTTTCAGTTGAAGTTGAACTCAAAAGGTTTTATCACTTCACTTATACTAATGTTGCTAATAAGAACTGTGTGATGTTTTGTGTGAAAGAAATTTCCAGGTTAGTGGAGAAAATGGTGTAATGAGAAAGTGAAAGGTTTTATGACTCAAGTAATAAGTGTACGAAGATGAAGATATTGATGTTATTCAAGTGGTGACTCCGGAAGAATGTACTAGATACCAAATTCAGAGACCTGCAGAGTCCGTTTTCAAATAGGTAAAAGTTCTGGTAAGAAAAGTTCCGTGAAAATACTATCCAACTATATTTTTGCATTTTTTAGCCAATAAGGAAAGTTATGAAGTGTAAGAGGGACGGAAACGGATCCAGGGTGGCTCACACCACCCTGTAGCGCGGGCCCACCCCTGGCCGCGCCACCAGGTGGTGTGGCCACTCCGGACTTCGTCTCTGACTCGTTTTCTCCCAGTACCTTCCTTTTGTTGTGAAACTTCGTAATATATAATCCCCCGGATCTCCCAAGGTTCGTATATCGTGTTCTCATCGTGTTTCCGTTTCGATCTGTTTCTACCAGGAACTATCTTTGAAATCTCAGAAGCATAATGGTGTCTGCCAAGGATAAATGAAAGGAGCCTATGGAGGAAGATCTCCAAGACCCCAGGAAGGAGAAGGAGATCAAGAGTGAAGGTGAAGAGGAGACAAAGCAAGGCCAACATCCTCACACCGGCACTACCATTGCAAGCATTGGAGTGTTGGAAAGATCTGGCAGGGTCAGGAGTACTGTACGGATGTCAATTGGAGGGAAGCCTCCTAATCACCATTCAGATCCCTGGTCACTTCCCCCACGCGCCAATAATCCTGTTCATACCCTTATCCATGAGCATCAATACCAGAATATGCCCAAGGAGAAATTACCCTCCAATTGGGATTTGCCTCGTTCTAGCCATGCAGGAAAACAAGACTTCAAGGAGGAAGAGTGGGGAAAGAATCACAAGAGCTGGAGTTCGCAACCCAACATGATCATGAGCCGCATTGAGCAAAACTCGTAGCTTATTCGCAATCTCACCTTTGATATCGAGGACTTGGGGAAACTGATCAAAGAGCTCATCGAAAGAACACCACCACCACCAAAGGAGTAATTCGTCATCAGGTTTGGCATCCCCTTGGTTTGTTCCAAGCTTGGGGGAGTGTCGCGGTATCATATCACTATCTTCTATCTTTATACCTTTTTAGTAGAGTCATATCATGAATAGAGAAGTTATCATGTAGGATGGTTTGCATTATGGAAGTGTCCCCTCTCTCATTAGATATGTATCCCTTGGTGTGAGTAGCCGTTATGGAATATTAATGAGAAGTTCTATCATTTACTCTTTTGCATATCTTATATTAGTTTTTAATTCGTGGTTATATGATTGATCTTGTTGTTAGTATTGGTATCACTTTGGGATCATTGAGTTAATTTAGTTGGTTTTGGCAAACCTGGCTCGGTCAGTAGCAACACTATTTTTGAGAATTGAATGAAAAAGATAAAAGTACTCTTAAAGAAATATAATTTCATCATCTTTCTTTCTTGATTTGCTCATAAGTTTAGTATTGTCTAGTTAAGATCTTTTGTGCTTCCAAGGAAGATTGCATGTTTGTTTTTATCACTTGTATGTTTGTTTGTTTCCTCCAACTCTTATACTTGCTACCCAACCTTGCTAGCCAAAAACCTGTACTGAGAGGGAATTCTTCTCGTGCATCCAATCCTCAAAACCAAAACCTATGCCATTTGTGTCCACCATACCTACCTATTAGCATTATTGCTATTCCAAGTAAATTCTTGTTTTTATCTACCTTCCAAATTAAACTTGTTATGTGAAAATTGGTGATTAAAGCTCTCACGAACTTGATGGCACACTTTACTTTCTTGCATTTAATAAACTTGAACCATTGTGCCCATCTATGTTGCGTATATGCTTATGCTTTGTAAGTTGTGAATTAGCAGAACCATGCTGTCATGGGGAACGCTTTCAACATTGCACTGGTACTTTGTACCTAGTTGATATCATGTTCTTTTGTCTATGGATGTCGTCGGTGTGAAATGAAAGGGGAGCTTGTAAGTCCATGGAGTTATGCATGTGCGTTAGAGAAACGCTTGTGCCACCGGTCTAATCCATGCTGTCATGGTGGAACCTGCAGCGTAACCATAATGAGCATCTATGAAGCATTCTTCTTATAAAAAAGAGTCCGATATTGAGAAAAAAAGAGAAAAAGAAAAAAAGAGATTATGAAAAGGGGAAAGAGAGAAAAAAGCACCATATTCCCATGGTAGATGAGAAGATTGCTGAGATGCTTGTTGTCTGCTTGCCTTGTCATTTTGATATGGGGATTCTTCCGTATCATCGGGCAAGGGGTACCCCGTCGGCGGTTCTCTATGATACACATGTGCTTACGATGACAAGAACTTACCGGTGACTAAACTTGAGTAGCATGAGGAGCGACCCTCGTATTCAAGGGACATGAGATTCTCAATTTACAACTTGTCAAGCATATCCTCATATTTGATCACTTTAACCTTAATCACGTAAAGATGCCTATGATAGGGGCAATGAGAGCTGAAAGCTAATAGCAATCATAATTTTTGGGAGCTCTTTATGAAACTTGAAATCCCTGCTTCCCTCTGCGAAGGGCCTTTCTTTTAATTTTTAGTTGAGTCAGTAAACCTATTCCCTTCTATCTCAGCAAGTATTTTGAGTTGTTGTGTTTCATTCATTCATATGATGATTTATTCAATCATGTTTCTTATGTTCCTTGTTTTGCACATTGCTCTTATCTTGGTGATTACTACTTTGAATGCTATCATTGAAAATCAGTTATTTGTGAACTCCAGCAAATTGTCAACTATTCTTCGACCAAGAGCTAAGTTTGCCATTACCAATTATGATTCACTTTATGTATCTTTATTGTGTTTCCATTACTTATTGCAAGTTGAGTTATATAATAGTGAGTTGTCTTCTATTATGATCTATGTATTGATGAATGTGATGCTTCTTGTCCGTATTCTTTTATCGACTTTTCACTCCATAAACCCGAGGTCATGTTTATTGAGCTCAGTTTCGCTTGGGGACAAGCGAAGTCTAAGCTTGGGGGGAGTTGATACGTCCATTTTGCATCACTATTCTATGTCATAATTCACTGTTATTCATTGATATATTTCATATTAAGAGATGATACTTATGTAATTTCACCTGTTTTTGCAAGGTTGATGACCTTTGGAGTATGGACCGCTGCAGTCAAGATTCTGATGGAAAAGGTGTTGTTTGGGGGCAAAATTCGCGAAGAGCAGAAAATCTGGGAAAATATGCGGAAAATCCTATTTTTCCAGAAGACGAAGGAAGCCAGAAGGAGGAGTGGAGTGGGCCACAGGGGGCCCACACCACCCCCTGACACGGGCCAGCCTAGGCCGCGCCACCAGGTGGTGTGGCTGCCCTGGCCCACCTCTGGCTCTCCCCTATGGCGTATATAATCCTCCTGAAACCCTAATACTCGGGGGGCGATCACAGAAAGATTCCGCCACCTCTGCGGGGAGGAAAACACCGAGAGAGAAAGATCTCTCCGGCAAACAGATTTCTGCCGAGGAATTCCTTCCTGGAGAGGGGACATCATCGCCATCAACACCACCATCAAGACGGACTTCATCGGGATCATCATCATCATCACCACCACCATCATCACTATCAGCACCCTCATCACCATCTCCATATTGCTGTAACAATTGGGTTGAATCTTGCATAGTTCTTAGGGGAAACTTTCCTGGTGTTGATTACTCCTTGTAGTTGATGCTATTGAGTGAACCGTTGAATTATTGTTTATGTTCAGATTGTTATACACCATTATTCCATCTCTGATCATGATCCATATGATGTCTTGTGAGTAGTTCATTTTGTTCTTGAGGACATGGGAGAAGTCATGTTGTTAGTAGTGGAGTTGTGTTGAGAAAGATTCAATAGTTTGATATTTAAGTTGTGGTGTACTTCTTCTAGTGGTGTCATGTGAACGTCGACTACATGACACTTCACCTATATGGGCCTAGGGGAGTGCATTGTGTATTTGGCTACTAATTGTAGGGGTTGCCGGAGTGGCAGAAACCTAAACCCCTGCTAGGAAACCATTGCACAAGGGACGTTAGGGTCTTAGAGTTTAAAGCTGTGGTTAGGTTTCTACCTTAATTACTTTCTTGTACTTACGGATGTTTGCAAGGGGTATAATCACAAGTATGTATTAGTCCTAGGAAGGTCGGTACATTAGCACAGGTTCGCTCACACAACACTTAGCAAGCTAAAGAGGATTAATCAACTATATGAAGCGAAAGCACTTGACAGTCTTCCCGTGTGTCCTCGAGAATGTTTGGTCATCTTAAGTAATACAACCGGCTTGTCCTTTGCTGCATAAAGGATTGGGCCACTTGCTGCATTTATTCCTATTTTCTTTTATTTACTCGTACTTTATTTACTTGCATTATCAAAAGCCCCTAAAATTCTTTTGCTAAGTATTTACAGAGAAATTCCTGATCCATACCACTAGCCAGCACCTTCTGCTCCTCGTTGGGTTCGACACTCTTACTTATCGAAAATACTGCGATACACCCCCTATACTTGTGGGTCATCAGTGGGCAAACCCCCTCCCCCCCCCCCCGCGCGGGGTCCATGGGGGTGGCCGGCAGCGCCACCCCTCCCCCTCTCCTCTCCTTTAGTCCCACCCCGGGACTTTGAGGGAGGTAGTACCTCCCCTCCCCCGATATATATTAGGGGTATTTGGCCAGATAAATACATACAATATTCAATAAAGGTTTCGTCACTTTTGGTGAGACCTCCAATTGATATTCTCTCTCTCTCTCTCTCTCTCTCGTGATCGTGGTCCCAAGTCCGGACTGCGCGAACGAGAGACATCTTCACCGCAGAGCACCGTCGCGCTGCTAGATTTGGATCCAGGAGCTCTACTTCCGCAACTGCTGCTGGATCGGGGAAGCGGGAGTCATTGTCAGGCACCGGACGTGTGTAACTCCCCGCAAGGTGTCACACTTGAGGCACTCAATTCGTTGGAGCCGCTGGAGCGCAAGGACTTCATCACGACCTTGAGGTATTCTTCGGCTCGTCTACATCAACCACGCTCTCCTAAGCATTGACAATGCTTTTCGGTCTTCAAGGGTAAGTTCACGAAAAGCCCCTCTCGTTACTGCATCACTAATAGATAGGTCCTGGCAACATCGGGGGTTCAGGGGCGTAGGGTAAAAATTATTGTTTTCATACGCGGAACCCCTACAGTGGTATCAGAGCTAGATCTATGCATAGTAATGCTAGTACAGGTAGAACACACGAGATGTAGCGTGTGGGCGTTGATCTTTTAGTTGTTACCCTCCCACGTGTACTTGTATATACGGCAGCAATGCTTGATGAAGCAGCCTCCAACCGACTTTACGCGTTCATTCGTGAGACTGGTCCACGCTTGACATACGGCTTGTACCATATAGATTGGCTTAGGGGGTGTCTCTCTCTGTCGCATTAGTTGGTATGCTATTTGCAACGGAGGCCCCCGATAGGGGTGTAGTAGAGACAACTACTTCATCATCGTTGTGCTGAAAGTTCGTAGGTAAGAACGGTTCTTATGTGAAAGCCCATTCAGCCACGTAAAACATGCAAAGATAAAGTAGAGGCGTCTAACTTTGTTTTGCAGGGGGCGTTGCTTTGTGATATGGTTGTGGAAAAGGTAAAGTGATTACCTTATGTTACGTAGTAGTAGATAGTCACGGAGATGAGGGACTACCACACCGGAAAGATACCGGTACCCTGGTGTCTACGGCGCCGGAACCCTGGCACTGGAATCCGGTGACGACGGATGGAGATCACGACGTGAAGGATCATATCACATCGCATTTACATTCAATGTTATTGTTCGTATATCTTATTGTGTTCTAGTATTAGATACTCAATGGTAGCCTAATAAGATGATCTCTGTTAAAATTACCAATGATTGTGTTCCCTCTTAGTGTGCACCACCAAGAAAGTGAGGCGACCCGCGGTGAGCGGGTGTCAGACATATCTACGTTCACATACAGTGGGTGTAAGCCATGTTGCACAACGAATACACTAAGGGTGAGTTGGTGAGCCTAGCATGTGTAGACATGGCCTTGGAAAACGGATGGTCGAAAGATCGAGCACGAGTCGCATGAATGATGTGACCAACGTTTAGCGTCCACCCTTGAACCCACATTGATGGCCGTGATGATCGGGGGAGATGTGGGGAAAAGGGGTCGTGTTATCACTAGGAACCCTTCTATGGATAGGTGTTTCTGAGTGGAGTTATTATTAACTCATTTAATTATAAACTTAGTCTAAATTCGTTTTGCAATTATAAATGTAGAGATGGCTCACCGTGAAGCTTACTTTATCATTGAGGAATTGGTAATGGGTGAGAAACTTAGACTTGATGGATCCAACTTCCCTAGTTGGCTTGTGCGCCTGAATGATCTCCTTACTAGGAATCATGTGGTAGACTACATACGCCGCACGATGGATTTGACTGAGCCAGACCACTATGAGACCCCACAAGAGCTGGCAGACCGCTACTATCGTCAAGATATGTGCACCTACATTCAGATTATAATGCGTTACGGGATGGTGGATGAACTCCATCCGCTCATGGGTGATCTTGATCCATATTCGATGGTGGATCAGCTGAGAGCAGAGTTCATAAGCCATGTGCGCACGTGGAAGCACAAGATGCTTGGAGAGTTCCTTTCCTTACAGATGGAGGAGCACACATGTATGAAGGGTCACTTGGAGCGCATGCTTGATGCACACATGAGACTGGTTCACTTCGTGGACTACTGGATGGATGATCCGTTTGCAATAGGCGTGCTGCTTCGATCGTTGCCTCCCAGCTACGAAGGACATGTCTGGAGCAGCATCATGAGTGGTGATACGGAAACATTGGATTTCCACGAGTTCATATTACGTTTCAGGAACGTAAAGCTTGAACCAATCACCGGTGAGGTCATCGATGACAAAGGTATATATTTGATATACAATTTTATAAATGTTATAATCTTGCAAACACATTTGCTGTGTTGAGTATATTTGATACTTATTCTGTTTTGCTGAAAACATGTCCTTCTACATGAGAGGTGCTTGCTGGAGAGGAGGTGTGATGGCTCAAAAAGTGATGAGCTCGTTGGGAACCCCAAGAGGAAGGTATGATGAGCACAATAGCAAACTTTCCCTTAGTGATGAAACCAAGGTTATCGAACCAGTAGGAGCAAGGAAACAACCCCAAGGTGTTGTCTTCCAACTTGGAATCCTGCACAACACATCCACAAAACTTTGCCCCAACTTACAGTGAGGTTGTCAATCTCACCGGTTTTGCTGAAACAAAGGATTAAACGTATTGTGTGGAAGATAGTAATTGCTTGCAGAAAGTAAACAGTAAACAGTAAATAGATTGTAGATTGATGGTAAAGAATGGACTGGGGTCCATAGTTCACTAGAGGTGATTCTCCTTAAGTTAGTTGACATGTTGGGTGAACAAATTACATCAGGGCAATTGACAAACACCAAGAAAGCATACATGCATATGGTAATCATCTTGACTCCTATGATATTTGATTGGGAATTACAACATTATACATAGACCATAATCCAACTGCATCTATGATTAATAATCCAGCTTCAAGTTATCATCCGAACCCCCTCCAGTATTAAGTTGCAAGCAACAGATAATTGCATTAAGCAAAGTGTGTAAAGTAAACAATACGATTGTTCTATGAACAAAGGATTGTTGTTTTCTCCCTAGTAGCAAAAACACATCTAGTACCTTAGATATTTCTGTCACTTCCCCAGATTCCTAGAGGCATGAACCCACTATCGAGCATAAATACTCCCTCTTGGCGTTGCTAGCATCTACTCGGCCAAGATAGCTACTAACAATGGAAAGCATGCAAGATCACAAATAACATAGACATGATAGAATCAATAATCAATCTAAAATAGCATCTCAATACCCATCGGATCCCCCGCAAACATAACATGTGAGATTACAAATAGATGATCTTGATCATGAACGGAGCTCACAAGATCTAAACATTGTAGCACAAAGGAGCAGAACCAACCATCTAGCTACTACATGGACCCATAGTCCAGGGATGAACTACTCACGCATCACACCGGAGAGAGGCATGGTGATGAAAAAGGCCTCCAGGGTGATCTCTCCCCTCCGGCAGCGTGCCGGGAAGAGCTTCAGATCCATCTCGATCTAGGGATGGAGATGGTGGTGGCTACAGACTCTTTCGTGGAATTTTGATCAAGTACTTAGGGTTTTCGTCTCGGTGGCAATATATAGGCAAAGGGGCAAGGTAGGTGGAGTACCAGGGGGCCCACACCAGGTGGCTTAGGGTTTAGGGCTGGTCGCGCCACCCTAGGGTGTGGCCGCCCTTGCTCCCCTCTTCATCTCCCCTCCGGACTCCGTATTCCTTCGGGTGAAATATTGACTAGGGCTTTTGTCCGATCCAATTCCAAGAATATTTCCTTACTAGCTTTTCTGAAACCAAAAACATCAGAAAATAGGCAACTGGCACTGTGGCAACTTGTTAATAGGTTAGTTCCAGAAAATGTGTAAAAATACTCCAAAGTGTGGACAAAACATAAGAAAGTAAATATAAAACAAGCATGGAACATCAAAAATTATAGATACATTTACAATGTATCAACATCCCTAAGCTTAACTCCTGCTCGTCCTCGAGTAGGTAAGTGATGAATTTTTTTGAGGTGACATGCACCATCATAATCTTGATCAAGGTATTTATAACATTAATAGCTGGGATCATAGCACTTTAACATAGCATGAAAGATATAGTTCTAACAATAAGACATAGCAACTATGTTGCAACATGAAAAGGTACAAACAAAAGATTCATGAACGACAATGCTTTGAAAGACGTTTGTTTGTTTCACATATAGAAAACATATGAGAATGGTATTCAACTTGTCCCTCATAGTGTAGCAAAACATAAATGCATAGGACACCTTCAAATTTCACAAGGGTGACTAGATACAAATAGTTTAAGAACAAGCAATATAAGAGTTATGAATCAATCAACAAGTCTTGGGACAATGCACATTAAACTAAGAATGGCCACTATGCTCTCTCAATAGGTGCATAAAGATAGAAGATGGAGACTCAACATAAAAAGTAAAAGAAATGCCCTTCATAGAAGGAAGCAGGGATTCAAGTCTCATAAAGAGCTTCCAAAAATTATGGTACTTATTAGTTTTCAGATCTCATTGCCCCTATCATAAACATCTTTAGGTGGTTAAGGTTAAAGTGAACAACTATGAGGATATGCTTGACAAGATATAAGCTGAAAATCTCATGCCCCTTACTTGCAAGTACCATTCCTCATGCTACTCAAGTTTAGTCACAAGTAAGTTCTTTTCATTGTAAGTACATGTGTATCATAGAGAACCACCAACGGGGTACCCCTTGCCCGATGATACGGAAGAATCCCCATATCAAAATGACAAGGCAAGCAGACAATGAGCATCTCAACATCCTTTTATTTCCTATTATCATAGGCCTCTTTTTTTCTTTTTTCTTCGTTTTTCTCTCCTTTTTTCTTTCCTATTTGCATAGGCTTTTTATAGAGGATGCTTCATAGATTGCTCACTATGGTTACGCTGAACAGTAAAAACTAAACAGTAAATATATTGTAGATTGATGGTAAAGAATTGACCGGGGGTCCATACTTCACTAGAGGTGATTCTCCTTAAGATAGTTGACATGTTGGGTGAACAAATTACAGCGGGACAATTGATAGACACCGAGAAAGCATACATGCATATACTAATCATATTGACTCCTATGAGATTTGATTGGGCATTACAACATTATACATAGACTATAATCCAACTGCATCAATGATTAATAATCCACCTTCAGGTTATCATCCGAACCCCCTCCAGTATTAAGTTGCAAGCAACAGATAATTGCATTAAGCAAAGTGTGTAAAGTAAACAATATGATTGTTCTATGAACAACTGATTGATGTTTTCTCCCTAGTAGAAATAGCACATCTAGTACCTTAGAGATTTCTGTCAGTTCCCCAGATTCCTAGAGGCATGGACCCACTATCCGAGCATAAATACTCCCTCTTGGAGTTGCTAGGATCTACTCGGCCAAGATAGCTACTCACAATAGAAAGCATGCAAGATCACAAATAACATAGACATGATAGAATCAATAATCAATCTGAAATAGCATCTCAATATCCATCGGATCCCTGCAAACACAACATGTGACATTACAAATAGATGATCTTGATCATGAACGGAGCTCACAAGATCTAAACATGGTAGCACAAAGGAGGAGAACCAACCATCTAGCTACTACATGGACCCATAGTCCAGTGATGAACTACTCACGCATCACACCGAAGGAAGGCATGGTGATGAAGAAGGCCTCCAGGGTGATCTCTCCCCTCTGGCAGGGTGTCGGGAAGAGCTTCAGATCCATCCCGATCTAGGGATGGAGATGGTGGCGGCTATAGACTCTTTCGTGGAGTTTTGATCAGATACTTAGGGTTTTTGTCCCGAAGGCAATATATAGGCGAAGGGCCAAGGTTGGTGGAGTACCAGGGGGCGGCGCGGCTAGGGTTGGCTGCACCACCCTAGGGCATGGCCGCCCTGGCTCCCCTCTTCGTCTCCCCTCCGAACTCCATATTCCTTCTGGTGAAATATTGACTTGGGATTTTGTCTGGTCCAATTTCAAGAATATTTCCTTACTAGCTTTTCTAAAACCAAAAATAACAGAAAACAGGCAACTGGCACTGTGGCATATTGTTTATATGTTAGTTCCAGAAAGTGTGTAAAAATACTCTAAAGTGTGGACAAAACGTAAGAAAGTAAATATAAAACAAGCATGGAACATCAAAAGTTATAGACAACGTATCAAGGTGGTGTTGTGTGTTGATGGCGAGCATGATGATAATGGCCAACGACACTCTCCCTCAACATTTATCATTTAGTTTATGTTTAGGATGATTATTGTAATCAAAAGATTGTGAACTTCTTTAATGTGTCTCACACTTTGTGAGACGGTTATTCATATGAGCTTGCAACAAACAGTTGTTCCACTTTTATGGATGATCTCTATTCGTGTTCATATCTTGTTCGATTGCGTGTGAATTATCCTTGTTTTGAAATTAATTGATAATGTATGAACATTTGTAAAATATCGAAATGCCTTTAAAAATACCCAACTTAATGATATGTTCATTAATGAATGAAACCACTGTTTCAATTCAAAAGTTATGTGATAATATGTGAAAGTCATTCGATTTCTTGTCACATATAATTCATGCCTAAGTTTGGCAAAATAACTTGAACACAATGTATTACATGAATACAAAGTGTTTTAATAAATTGTTAAAAGTAAATACATATTCGATGTATTGTGTTTCAACAAAATGGTAATTATCATTATATGATTGTTTAAATGTGTAAAGAAGTTTACCAAAGGAAACATAAGTATGAAACTATTTGATATGATCAAATTATTTCATCAATAAAGGGTATGAATAGAAAAGACAATCTAATTACTATGATTTGATCAATAGTAATGAAATTCAACTTTATAAGAATGGCATGAAGAGAATTGTGGAATGCAAAGTGTTTTGAAATGTCAAAATGCAAAGCATCAAAATGTGATATTAGATATCAAAATGGGTGAATATATGACGCCAAATAAATTGTTGTAGTATAGATGTAGAGAGCATTAGTTAGAAATAGTTAGCACTCAATTAGAATATATAGTGAACCATTTGAATTCGTGAAAGCGGCTCCATATCTAGTATGGATCGTCGTAAAAGTTTTGGGGTTATTCAATATAACCAAAACAATAGCGAATAAGTCCTTGTAGAGTATTCATTGGAAACTTTGAATACGAAATCCATAGCTGAAACCTAAAGGAAAGAAAAACTTGTATTGCTTGGATTTTGGTACGTTTTTGAGAAAGTTCGCATTCAGTGATATTTCTTGATCATGGAGCAAACGGAAGATAGTGTGAAACACGATGAGGATTCAATTCCCTGCACCAGAGTGTTGAGAAGCTCAATGGAAAAGGTTCCTGAACAATTCTCTTCACAAAAGGAAAGAATCAATGATATTGATCATTGTGTTTTCCCCACTGGTGTTTTCACTACATGAAGTAGGATTCAAAATGTAACCCATATCTTGTATGGAGACATTTGTGAATCATTTGTCATGATTCTTGGAATATGACATACCTACGAACTACTAAGGAAATAATGGTAAACTAGAATTATGAGAAATCCTAGAAGCAAAATTCACTTGAGATTAGAAAGCAATTCGCTGCTGAATCTCACAAGTAAAAGGGGTTACTTGATTTTCCCAAATGACTGCAAAGCCATAGTGGAAAAGGGGGTGAATGACAAAAGCACAATTTTTCAAGTATTGGACAAATTCAAATGAATTTGATTCAAGTGTGCTAAATGTCTAGTGGATTTAAAACTGGTAAAGTACTAGTATCTCATAGTAAAACTCCAAGTTTGATATTTGATCAAAGGATTTTGAAGTTGTTCAAAATAGTGAGTGGATATGCAATTTGCATAAAATTGAGTGGGAGCTATAAAAGTCTTCCTAAAACAATATGTGAATGACATATTTTTGAGTGGGAGCAATATAAGTCTCAAATTCAAGTATGTAGGAACATATTTTGAGTAAGAGTAGTGAATCATACCAAAATATGTTAGGAACATATTTTGAGTGGGAGCTTATAGGAGTGATTCTTAAGTGTGTTAAGAATAGAAGCGCAAGTACCAATAAATGATGATTTATAAGGTGTAGAAGTTGATAATAACTGTATGATATTATGTAGTATTCCTTAAGAGATTCTGAAAAGGGTTCCAGAATAGAAGTTAATTAAGGAACTGGTCCTTAATAACTCAAGTTAGGAATAGTATTAATTTTAACATCAATGGTTGAAAGAAATAAAAGGATGATCATCATCCATTATGTTGAGACATAGGTTCTATCTTAGAAAACCATGATGGTAACTTAACATAATATATGATCCAATAAGGAACGTTTAAAAGTGATTAAGTTTGAATCACGGAACATTGAGCTAGGTTTGTCCGCAGTGTCTAATAGAGAACTGCAGACATATTTTCCAAATCCATAAAGGATGACATATCTTAAGACATAAAGGGTTATGTTATAAGGGAATATGTTGGAAACTCCCGTAATACCGAATAGAGTCAAGTAGTAAGTGAGGTGAACAAAAATATCGAAAGTTGCACAGGGTGCACTCGTGTTTCGATGAATACATTTATAGTAATAGATAAGGGTACCATCTAAAGTGTTGTATAATGTTATGGTGGGGCTAGTTCGCTTTTAACGTAGAATGATGTGTCCCATGGCATAGTGCCCATGAGAAAGCCCTCGAGGTTGATCTAAAGTCACTGTAGGCTCCTGGAATCAGGCCTCGTTCTGCTGCCATAGCGACGATGCATACACACAGATGTTATCATGTGATGATAAATTATTAATGTCAATCAAGGTGACATTAGTAAGTTGCAAAGGATTTGGGACTGTAATATACAGACCCAAGACTCAACCTCTTCCATGAGCAAGCATGTTCAGGGTACCAGATATATGGTGCCAACAATTAAGAACAAATGCTGCTAGATTATTTGTACTCTACTGCAAGTGGGAGACTGTTGGAAATATGCCCTAGCGACAAATAGTAATAAGGAGTGTTATCATATTTCATAAAGTTTATGATTAAGTTTTATATCATGCTATAACTGTATTGAGTGGAAACATCAATACACATGTGATATATAAACAACCAGGGGTTCCGAGTGAAACTCTAGTTAGTGGTTCATTGGTCAACAGATGATCAAGTTTCCTGATCATGTGACATTTATGCCAGTTGGAAATGGAGTCAACTCATTATGAGAATGATATGATGAACCAATACCCAACCTAAACATCGTGACCTGATCATGTCACGAAGTTCAAGTTAGGATGATTAGAAATGGATCCTCGTAGACTATTCCTTAGACCGCGAGGCTATATCAATCACTGTCTCCCTAGAGTGCATAAATAGCATCAACCGCCACTTGGTAATACAGTGGTTATAAAGGTGTGTTCAGGTACTCGGAGGAAACCGTAGAGGCAATTTATGTCAAGAGCGGGATTTGTTCGTCCACGTGACGGAAAGATACTCAAGGGCCCACTCGGAGAAGTTATATCCAATAGCTGCGCATCGTGTGATTTGATCATAGGGATATCACTTGTTGGAACGAGTCAAGTAGCATTGTTCAGTAACGAGATTGAACACGACATGGTGATGTCATTGATCAGATCTCGGGAAATGCAAGTATCGAGAGACAAAGGGAATAAGACACGACTGTCCCGGTTCAAACGACGAAAGATCTTCGTGGAACACACAGGGGTCACATGGGCATCCAGGTCCCTATGTTGATGATTGGTCCGGGAGTGTCCCGACCATGTATGGAGTGTTCCCGAACTGTAGGGTACCACGCTTAAGGGTCTGATGATGCTTAGAGAGTGTTTATAGGATCAGAAGAATCGCTGAAGAATAGTAGAGAGAAAACCGGAAGTGTTTTGGTAAGTCCGGGGAAGCGGGAGTCATCGTTAGGCACCGGACGTGTGTAACACCCCGCGAGTTGTCACACTTGAGGCACTCAAGTCGTTGGAGCCGCTGGAGCGCAAGGAATTCATCACGACCTTGAGGTCGGCTTCGGCTCGTCTACGTCAACCACGCTCTCCTGAGCGTTGACAACGGTTTTCGATCTTCAAGAGTAAGTTCGCGAAAAGTCCCTCCCGTTACTGCATCACTAATAGATAGGTCCTGACAACATCAGGGGTTTAGGAGCGTAGGGTAAAAATTATTGTTTTCATATGCGGAACCCCTACAATTTTTTTTTTGTAATTCTTCTTTATTTTGTTGGCTGTGTGCCTCCGTAATTCCAATAGGGTATTGCATTATTGCAGAGGTTGAGTGTAGTTAGTATCTCTTGATATTAATATATGCTCCTTTCAGAAAAAAGAAAGATATGTATACCTATGTACAGTAGTGATGAGAACAATGTTTCCGTAGATGCTGATGAGTGGACATAGGGAATCAGCATTTCTGTCACCAGCATTTTTCTCACCAGAAAGTGACAAAAACGATGTTGTCGCGTAGATGTTTCTTTTTTCGAAAGATGTTGTCGTACCCGTAGATGTTAATGAATGGACATCAATTCTAAATAATTGTTGCGTTGCAGGCAAGTTCAAATAAAACAAGTGCTGAGTAAGAAACGTGGGTTACGACTAATCTGACTTTTCAGCAACCTCAATGTTGCACGCATGCACCAAAGGAACAAGTCAAAAAAAAAGAGCTATATATAGCAAAGAAAACGCGTATGCTAGCTAATTCGCCTTCTAAAAGTGACATATGATTTTACCATTGATTAGCTAGTTTGTTTGACTGCTACAACGGACAACCATACGACAACTAAATATATCTTAATTTATCATGACACGAGTTGCACACTAGCTAATTTAACTTGAAAGACAATACGGGCAATAGCGTGTCAAATGGGATCAGAGCAAGACCACAATCGGTCATTTGTTTCTCCCGACGATTGATCCCCTGGCCGCTAGCGCTAGGCGATAGTTCATCTTCTTATTTAATATCTTTAGTTAGATAGATGCCTATTTAAAAGGTTTGCACAGGGTCTCGGATTTCCTTGGTGGGATCCCACCTAAGTTTCACTTATAATGCATTTTGGCTTTTCTGGTGCAAATTTTGGTCTCAAAATTTACACTTGAAAAATCAAAATGAACTATGAGTGTGATTTAAGTGGGAACCACTTTAATACCTTAGCGAGCGGTCAGAAATTGCGGCCACATCCACATGTGATGGACAGTTCATTCTTGATATAACCCCGTCCAGGACATTGTCGACATATAATAACTTCACTAACTAATGGAGGCCAAGTACATCATTGGTTCTGAAGCTGAAGCTGTGGAAGAAAATGTTTGGATAACAAAGTTAAGTTTATCACTTAACTATATGCCATGCATAAATCGTAATGTCCCGGTCCTTTGGATCTTTTTGTGTTAAATATTGGAGCCATTACGTTGCACAAATAAGGAAGGCAATGTCTCACCAGAGTGGGCTAGTGGTAGCCGTGCACAACATATAAGAGCCAGGTCCCAGGCTCAAGTCTCACCCCATACCTTAATGTCAAAGCCAGGTGGAATCCCCCTCGGTCTTGTTAGTTTTACTCAAGCATTTTCATCTTATCTACTCCGATCTAAAATAAGTGTCACAGATTTCGATATGCAAAGTGCTTCCTGATTTCAGTTTTCTAGATCCTTTGAAAAATATCTCCCACAATCTTAGCATGACTCACACACAAGAGCCGCCATGTATTAGATATCTTATAGAGACTCTTGTGCAAGTGTGAAATCGTTGGGGATATACCCTAAAGACAATCGTAGATTTTATCATGCCATGCTTATTGAAAAATATCTTTGCATCTATTGACAAGTACATGACCATTTTGTGAAACTCCATATTTTTATATTTATTGTAACGTAGTCCCTCGTCTGAGTTCAAGTGAGGGCACTTATGAATATTGGACACACATGTATTGATTGATGACTATGTTTATAAGTTACGAGTATAGAGATGTCAAACCAATAATATGGTATGTTATGGAGAAAGAGGTTGGACCGATGCAACTTGAGAAATTATAATGCTTTCAATACTCTTCAAGCTATGTATATGCTTTGTCATTAAACCTTAGATTCTCACTTGTACTCAAGAGGTGAATCAACTTACTTAGGGTCTATCAAAAGCTACTCCATAATTAGTAGTAATAGCAGTGGCGGAGCGTGAACGAAACACAAGAGGGGGCGAACTCCACAGAAAACAAAAAATAAGCACAAAAAATTGGGGAAACTCATAGAATAGATATAACATATATATTATATGTCAATGTCATGATGATAATGGTATCTTGTTCACACAACCACAATGGATGTAATGACTAGTTCGAATATACCTGAGCATTCTGGACAAGTAAATTTTGATGCTCCAAAACAAAAGAACCCACACTACTAGGAAACCAACTATAGGTAGACAAGATATTCTATGGCGCATATGCAAAACCATGCATCACAGAAAAGTATCAGTGGCGCACTAGGTAAAATGCGCCATAGAAACTAAATACATCTGTGGCGCATTCCAGTGTACATGCGCCACAGAAGTTTGGTGGGACCAGCCAGCCGGGGTGGGGCGATCCACTTTCTGTGGCGCATAATGATATATGCGCCACAGAAGAGACAAGATCCGTGGAGCATATTTTTTTATGCGCCTCAGAAAGTTGCGGCGGGCCCCACCACAAAATCTTTTTGACCCACTTTCTGTGGCGCATGTGTTGATATGCGCCACAAACATGTTTGCTTTCTGTGGCGCATATCCACTCATGCGCCACAAAAACTTGACATGGGTCCCACCACTTTAACCTGTACCACCTTGTTTTGTGGCGCATATTGCGATATGCGCCACAAAAGATTGAACATCTGTGGCGCATGACAGCCATATGCGCCACATATCAAGGCGTCCAGATCCATTTGAAAAAGGTGGCAAGCTCACCCCTATCTATCCACCACCACCCATTTCACACCTCTTCTTCCTTTCTACCTCCTCCCAGCTCGTCTTCCTCCTCCCTCCCACCCCATTTTGTTCATAGTTTCTCCATTGTTTTGTATCTAAACCTACTTTAGTCCATAGATTGGTAAGTGGAAGCCTCCCTCCAACTCGTAGATCTAAAAGTTCCTTACTTTTCTCTCTCACATCTCTATTTGTTTAGTAATTTCCTCTCCACCAACTTGTAGATCTATTTGTTCACACTCTCTCATCGCGCGGTCTCGTCTCGCTATTATATATTGAGTCTACTAGGTGAGTACTTGGCCATGAACATGTAGGTGAAGCTTGTCGCGCGGGCGGTGTGTGTGTGATGCATGGCGAGATGAAGCTTGTGTGGTGCATGAATGTTTGCATTGGGAGGAAGTTTTTTGTTGCTTGCTTGTTGTTGTCCCGGTCGGTGTGGTGCATGGATGTTTGCCGAAATGTTGATTCATTTCCATTTCGATAAATTTTTGCACTACCCATATGTCCTAATTTTAGGAAAGGTCATGCCGAACTTTTCCGGCTAGCATTAATGCATGTGTGTGTGAATATGGTGTGGTTCTAACCTATACTCTCTGTTGTGACCGCTCAGGCAACCATGGTCTTCACGATGAGCGAAGGTCGAATTGCTAGGTATAAGAAAGATGTGAAGGAGGACATGATTCTGGACAACAAGACCATGATAAGATGTCCATGTCGAACATGCAAACTCCAGCGCTGGATCGACCCTGATTCTGGACAATTGGAGGGTCACCTGCTCAGGCGCGGTTTCATGCGCGACCTCAATGAGGCGCCAATCGGACATGATGGTCACGAAGACGTGGGCGGGCAAGAAGATGAAGAGTCTACCGGGCATGATCATCATGACGAAGGAGATCCCGGCGGGCATGATCAGCATGATCATCATGAAGAAGGAGATGCCGACGGGCATGATCATCGTGAAGAAGGAGATGGCGACGAGCATGATCATCATGAAGAAGGAGAAGACGTGAACACACACACGCTGCTAACTTCGGCCTTGCAGGACCCTCATGTTCAAGAACTGCTCCTCAAGGAGACGAGGAACGACATAGTTGTAGCCAGAGAGAAAGCCAAGCTGGCCCAAATGGAGATAGACGGGATGACTCCATTGTATCCTGGGTGTCGCCCCGAGGATACACGTTTGAGTGTAACGCTCAAGGTTCTGGAGATGAAGGCCAAACACAAATGGACCGATGTGAGCTTCAACGCGAACATGGAATACTGGCACGACCGACTTCCTAAGGGGAACACATTGCCAACAAGTATCGAGGAGGCCAAGAAAATCGTGCGCCCTCTTGACATACCACACATTAAATACCACGCATGCATCAATGATTGCACACTTTATCGGAACGAGTACACGGATAGAACCACATGTTCGGTGTGCGGCCAAGGACGGTACAAGAGAGGGAACAAGAAAGTTCCTCGAAAAGTGGTATGGTACTTTCCTATCACCCCCCCGTCTGCAGCGATATTTCGTAGATCCTAAGGAATCAAAGCTCATGCAATGGCACGCGGAAAGGGAGAAACCTGAAGATGATCTAGAGAAGGGCAAGATCCGGACTTACCCTTCAGACACTAGCCAGTGGAATGCATTAGACATCGAGTTCGAAGAGTTTGGGGGCGATGCAAGGAACGTCAGGCTGGGTATGAGCACTTATGGACTCAAACCTTTTGGAAACCAGAGTAGCACGCATAGGACCTGGCCCGTGTTTGTATGGCCGTACAACCTCCCCCCGTGGCTGTGCACGAAGCAAAGGTACGTACACATGAGCATTCTTATCCAGGGGCCGAAACAACGTGGTATCAATATGCATCTGTATCTCGGGCTGTTGAGAGAGGAGTTAGCCAATGATACGTCGTAAACGTATCTATAATTTTTGATGCTCCATGCTTGTTTTATATCAACTTTCTTATGTTTGGTTTACACTCTGAGGTATTTTTATACATTTTCTAGAACTAACCTATTAACAAGATGCCACAGTGCCAGTTGCCTGTTTTCTGCTGTTTTTGGTTTCAGAAAAGCCAGAAAAGAAATATTTTCGGAATTGGACGAAACAAAGGCCGAAGTTCCTATTTTTCCCGAGACGACACGGAGTCCAAAGGGGAGACGGAGGGGAGCCAGGAGGTAGGAACACCCTAGGGTGACGCGGGTCACCCCTGGCCGTGCTACCAGGTGGTGTGGCCACCCTAGCCACCTCTGGCATCGCCCTTTCACCTATAAAAGCCCCTCGAGACTAAAATCCTAGAGACCGGATCAGAATTCCATGAAAAATTCTGCAGCACCGCCGCCACCGAAGAGGATATTCAGGGGACAGAAGTCTCTGTTCCAGCACACCTTCAAAGTTCATAAGGGTGACTAGATACAAATCATTTAAGAACAAGGAATATCACAGTTATGAATCAATCAACAAGTTTTGGAACAATGCACATTAAACTAATAATAGCCACATACACTCTCAATTGGTGCATAAAGATAGAAGATGGAGACTCAACATAAAAGTAAAAAAGAAAGGTCACTATCCTCTCTCAATGGTCACTATGGTCACTATGCTCTCTCAAATGATGCCAGAACAGAGACTTCTATCCCCCGAATCTCCTCTTTGATGCGGAACTTTTCGTGGAATTCTGATCTCATCCTTAGGATTTTTGTCCCGGGAGGCTTATGTAGGCGAAGAGGTAAGGTCGGTGGCTTATCCCAGGTGGTGTGTCCACCTCGTGGCCCCTCTCCGTCTCGTCTTCTGGTAAAATATTGACTTTGGCTTTTGTCCGGTCCAATTCCGAGAATATTTCTTTTCTAGCTTTTCTGAAACCAAAAACAGCAGAAAACAGGCAACTGGCACTGCGGCATCTTGTTAATAGGTTAGTTCCAGAAAATGCATAAAAGTATCTCAAAATGTAGACAAAACATAAGATAGTTGATATAAAACAAGCATGGAACATCAAAAATTATAGATACATTTATGACGTATCAACATCCCCAAGCTTAACTCCTGCTCGTCCTCAAGTAGCTAAGTGATAAAAAAGAATAATTTTTGAGGTGACATGCACCATCACAATCTTAATCAAGGTATTTGTAAAACATTGATAGCTGGGATCATAGTACTTTAACATAGACATGAAAGATATAATTCTAACAAGAAGACATAGCAACTATGTTGTAACATGAAAAGATACAAACAAAAGATTCATGAATAACAATGCTTTGAAAGAGGTTTGTTTGTTTGTTTCACATATAGAAAACATAATGAGAATGGTATTCAGTTTGTCCCTCATGGTGTAGCAAAAGATAAATGCATAGGACACCTTCAAAGTTCATAAGGGTGACTAGATACACATAGTTTAAGAATAAGCAATATCAAAGTTATGAATCAATCAACAAGCTTTGGGACAATGCACATTAAACTAAGAATGACCACTATGCTCTCTCAATAAGTGCATAAAGATAGAAGATGGAGACTCAACATAAAATTAAAAAGAAGGGCCCTTCATAGAAGGAAGCAGGGATTCAAGTCTCATAAAGAGCTTCCAAAAATTATGGTACTTATTAGCTTTCGGCTCTCATTGCCCCTATCATAAGCATCTTTAAGTGATTAAGGTTAAAGTGAGCAAATATGAGGATATGCTTGACAAGTTATAAGCTGAAAATCTCATGCCCCTTACTTACGAGTAGCGTTCCTCATGCTACTCAACTTTAGTCAGAAGTAAGTTCTTGTCATTGTAAGTACATGTGTATCATAGAGAACCGCCAACGGGGTACCCCTTGCACGATGATACAGAAGCTTTCCCATATCAAAATGATAAGGCAAGCAGACAATGAGCATCTCAGCGATCTTTTTCTATGTTATTTGCATAGGATTTTCACTTTTTTTAGGATGCTTCACAGATTGCTCACTATGGTTATGCTGCACGTTTCCACCATGATTAGGCATGGCTTAGACTAGCCGCCCAGGCGTTTCTCTAACACATATATGAACTCCATGAGCCTTACAAGCTCCTCACACCACCGGGATCCATAAGCGTTCCCCATGGTAACATGGTTCTGCTAATTCACAACTTACAAAACACAAGCATATACACAACATAGATGGGCACAATGGTTCAAGTTTATTAAGTGCAAGAAAGTAAAGTGTGCCATCAAGTTCGTGAGAGCTTTAATCACTAATTTCACATAACAAGTTTAATTCGGAACGTATATAAAAACATGAATATACTTGGAATAGCAATAATGCTAATAGGTAGGTATGGTGGACTCTTTGGAATAACTTGGTTTTATTTGGAGTTGGATGCATGAGTGCAACTCATACTTGGTACATGTGGAGGATAGAAAAAGACTGGGAGCGACCAACTAAGAGAGCAATAATGGCCATAATCATGCAAAGTGACAAAACATTATTGATTAAAGCATAAAATGATATTACAAGTCAAAAACTAAATGATCATAGAGGCTATGGTGACTCGGTATAGTCTTAACATGGTGTGAGAATGCGCCAAGTCAACCCAAATAAAGCATCAAAGGATAATACCACAATATTGTGCTTTTATATTGTAAAACAACGCATTATTCTTTCAAGGCACATTAAGCAATCTCAATTGTTTGTAACAAGTCATGCTACATCAATAATCACTAAGCATAAAGTCAAAGCAATATCGAACATGACATGATAAAGTCTAGGCTATAGTCAAAACAAGCATCCTTTTGTACCACTTATAAGCATGAAACTTCCTACTCTTATCCAACACCAATCGAAAACTAAAGATAAACGCAGTGCTAGCAAAGGAGAACACTCGCAGAACAATAAGAGTGAAAACTAGAGTGTTCTAGGTAATGAATAACGGGGTGTGTCTCTCTCCAAAAGAAGTGTGTTGGGATCCAACCAACTTATTTAAGCGAACCAAACAAAAGAAAACTAAAAACAAAAACAAAGACGCTCCAAGAACAACACAATTATGCATGAAACAATAAAAATGAAGTGTTTGGAAGAAAACCTGAGATTTTATTGATGAATAAGGGGATGGCTCGGGCATCCCCAAGCTTTGATGCTTGTACTTCTTGAATATTTCCTTGGGGTGACACGGGTGGCATCCCCAAGCTTGAGCTTTTGTCCATACTTCATCTCATCACTTTATTCTTCCCTACACTTGAAAATTTTCTTCATACAAAACTTCACACAATCTTCATTAGCAACATTAGTGTACTCAAGATAATAAGTATTTGGGTTTAGTTTCAACACAAGTAAAACTTCCATTAAAACACAAGCTATTGTAGCAATTCCTTCTAAAAGCTCAAGTGATCAAAGAGAACTCAAAGAGAAAGAGATTAAGAGGCAAATGCAAATAATGGCAGAAATCTGTCAAAACAGACCAGCAGGTAAAGACCGATTTTTTTCGAAAATTATATGTTGCTCAAATCGAAAACTGCAAAGCTAACGAAAGTTGGGTAATAACCTGGGGCATAAGCACAAAAATTACAACTCAATCCGACGTACAAATATTTTTCATGAATTGTTTTAGTGGAGCACAAAAATCGTTTTTGGGACAGCAACTTTCCCAAGTCTTACTTCTCTCTCATTAGAGGTTATTCTTGGCACAAAAACCAGACAAAAAGGATAAGGAGAGGTTATTACATAAGTAATAACTTCCAAGACTCAACAAAAACAAAAATAAACTGAAAGTAAAAATATAATGGGTTGTCTCCCAAAAGCTCTTTCTTTATAGCCATTAAGACAGGCATGGTAGTTTCGATGATGCTCTCATAAGAAATATGAATTGAAGTAAAAGAGAGCATCAAGAAGAAAATATGGAACACATTTAAGTCTAACCCACTTCCTATGAAAAATAATCTTGTAAAGAAACAAGTCATGAAAGCACAAAGCAACAAGCATAGGAAAGCAAAACAAGTGCAACATCAAAATTTTCAACATAAAGAGGGGAAACTTAATATTTTTGAGATACATAAAACCGTGTTTCCCTATTGAGCATAAAACCATATTGTTGAGGCATGAACCCACTATCGAGCATAAATACTCCCTCTTGGATTTGCTAGCATCTACTTGGCCAAGATAGCTACTAACAACGGAAATCATGCAAGATCACAAATAACATAGACATGATAGAATCAATAATCAATCTAAAATAGCATCTCAATATCCATCTGATCCCCGCAAACATAACATATGAGATTACAAATAGATGATCTTGATCATGAACGGAGCTCACAAGATTTAAACATTGTAGCACAAAGGAGGAGAACCAACCATCTAACTACTACATGGACCCGTAGTCCAGGGATGAACTAATCACGCATCACACCGGAGAGAGGCATGGTGATGAAGAAGGCCTCCAGGGTGATCTCTCCCCTCCGGCAGGGTGCCAGGAAGAGCTTCAGATCCCTCCAGATCTAGGGATGGAGATGGTGGCGGCTACAGACTCTTTCGTGGAATTTTGATCAGGTACTTAGGGTTTTTGTCTTGGAGGAAATATATAGGCAAAGGGGCAAGCTCGGTGGAGTACCAGGGGGCCCACACTAGGTGGCGGCGCGGCTAGGGCTGGTCGCGCCACCCTAGGGTGTGGCCTCCCTAGCTCTCCTCTTCATCTCCCCTCCGGACACCGTATTCCTTCTGGTGAAATATTGACTTGGGCTTTTGTCCGATCCAATTCCGAGAATATTCCCTTACTACCTTTTCTGAAACCAAAAACAGCAGAAAACAGGCAACTGGCACTGTGGCAACTTGTTAATAGGTTAGTTCCAGAAAATGTGTAAAAATACTCCAAAGTGTGGACAAAACATAAGAAAGTAAATATAAAACAAGCATGGAACATCAAAAATTATAGATACATTTACAATGTATCAACATCCCTAAGCTTAACTCCTGCTCGTCCTCGAGTAGGTAAGTGATGAATTTTTTTGAGGTGACATGCACCATCATAATCTTGATCAAGGTATTTATAACATTAATAGCTGGGATCATAGTACTTTAACATAGCATGAAAGATATAGTTCTAACAATAAGACATAGCAACTATGTTGTAACATGAAAAGGTACAAACAAATGAATTCCAATGCTTTGAAAGACGTTTGTTTGTTTCACATATAGAAAACATAATGAGAATGGTATTGAACTTGTCCCTCATAGTGTAGCAAAACATAAATGCATAGGACACCTTCAAAGTTCATAAGGGTGACTAGATACAAATAGTTTAATAACAAGCAATATCAAAGTTATGAATCAATCAACAAGTCTTGGGACAATGCACATTAAACTAAGAATGGCCACTATGCTCTCTCAATAGGTACATAAAGATAGAAGATGGAGACTCAACATAAAAAGTAAAAGAAATGCCCTTCATAGAAGGAAGCAGGGATTCAAGTCTCATAAAGAGCTTCCAAAAATTATGGTACTTATTAGTTTTCAGATCTTATTGCCCCTATCATAAGCATCTTTAGGTGGTTAAGGTTAAAGTGAACAAATATGAGGAAATGCTTGACAAGTTATAAGCCAAAAATCTCATGCCCCTTACTTGCAAGTACCGTTCCTCATGCTACTCAAGTTTAGTCACAAGTAAGTTCTTGTCATTGTAAGTACATGTGTATCATAGAGAACCGCCAACGGGGTACCCCTTGCCCGATGATACGGAAGAATCCCCATATCAAAATGACAAGGCAAGCAGACAATGAGCATCTCAGCATCCTTTTATTTCCTATTATCATAGGCCTCTTTTTTTCTTTTTTCTTCTTTTTTCTCTCCTTTTTTCTTTCCTATTTGCATAGGCTTTTTATAGAGGATGCTTCATAGATTGCTCACTATGGTTACGCTGCAGGTTTTCACCATGATTAGGCATGGATTATACCAGCCGCCCAGGCGTTTCTTTAACACATATACAAACTCCATGAGCCTTATAAGCTCCCCTTTCATTTCATACCGTCGGGATCCATAAGCAAAAGAACATGATATCAACTAAATAAAGTGCAATGTTGAAAGCGTTCCCCATGATAACATGGTTCTGCTAATTCACAATTTACAAAACACAAGCATATACGCAACATAGATGGGCACAATGGTTCAAGTTTATTAAGTGCAACAAAAGTAAAGTGTGCCATCAAGTTCGAGAGAGCTTTAATCACTAATTTTCACATAACAAGTTTAATTCGGAAGGTAGATAAAACATGAATATACTTGGAATAGCAAGTGCTAATAGGTAGGTATGGTGGACTCTTTGGAATAACTTGGTTTTATTTGGAGTTGGATGCATGAGTGGAACTCATAATTGATATGGAGGGTAGAGAAAGACTAGGAGCGACCAACTAAGAGAGCAATAATGGCCATAATCATGCAAAGTGACAAAACATTATTAATTAAAGCATAAAGTGATATTACAAGTCGAAAACTAAATGATCATAGAGGCTATGGTGACATGGTATAGTCTTAACATGGTGCGAGCATGCGCCAAGTCAACCCAAATAAAGTGTTAAAGGAGAATACCACAATATTATGCTTTTATATGCTAAAACAACGCATGATTCTTTCAAGGCACATTAAACAATCTCAATTTTTTATAACATGTCATGATACAACAATAATCACTAAGAATAAAGCCAAATCAATATCAAGCATGACATGATAAAGCCTAAGTCACAGTCAAAAACAAGCTCCTTTTATACCACTTAAGCATGAACTTTCCTACTCTTTTCCAATCCAAATCAAATTATTTGAAAACTAATGTATGAATGCGGGGGTACAACCAACTTATTCAAGAAAACCAAGCAAACAAAAACTAAAAATGAAAACAAAGACGCTCCAAGAACAACACAACTGTGCATGAAACAATAAAAATGAAGTGTTTGGAAGAAACCTGAAATTTTTATTGATGAAGAAGGGGATGCCTTGGGCATCCCCAAGCTTTGACGCTTGCACTTCTTGAATATTTCTTGGGGTTACACGGGTGACATCCCCAAGCTTGAGCTTTTGTCCATACTTCATTTTATCACATTACTCTTCCCTACACTTTAAAATTTCCTTCATACAAAACTTCACACCATCTTCAATAGTAACATTAGTGTACTCAAGATAATAAGTCTTTTTGGTTCAGTTCCAACACAAGTAAAACTTCCATTAAAACACAATCTACTGTAGCACTTTCTTTAAAAAGTTCAAATGATCTGAGAGATCTCAAAGAGAAAGAGATTAAGAGGCAAATGCAAATAATGGCAGAAATCTGTCAAAACAGACCAACAGGTAAAACCCAATTTTTTCGAAGACCTTCTGTTGCTCAAATCAAAAGTGTTGAGCTAACGAAAGTTAGATAACAACCTGGGGTAGAAGAACAAACAATTACAGCTCAAACTGACATATAGAGATTTTTCACGAATTTTTACAGCGAAGCACAAAAATCTGTTTCGGGACAACAACTTTGTCAAATCTTTCTTCTCTCTCATTAGAGGTTACTCTTGGCACAAAAACCACAAAAAAATGATAAGGAGCGGTTATTACAGAGGTAATAACTTCCAAGACTCAACAAAAGGTTCCTAATGAAATTTGGGTTATCTCCCAATAAGTGCTTTTCTTTAACGCCTTTGAGCTGGGCATAAGAATCAAGAAAAGAAGCAAGTATTCTCAAATGAAGAAACATTAAGAAAAATACCAGAAATATCTTCAACAAGGAAAGGTATCTCATCCAAATAAGTTCTATAGGATCCTCTCTCAATGCTCCTGGGTTCACTATTTTCATCAAACGGGTTTTCAGGAACAATCCAATCAAAATTCTTTTCTAAGGCTTCATGCATTCCTACAAGTTTAAAAGGTATTGGTATCTTAATTTCCTCCCCATTAGGTTCGGTTTTGTCCATCTTTTATCGTGTACCAATAACATTTACACATGAGCCTAGCATATTAAAACGATCGAAGATCTTTCTAGCTTCTTTAGCAACATCGTAGAATTCTTTAAGCAAAGTCTCTAGGATAAATTCTCTCTTTTCAGTATCCTCAATATCTTTAAGTTTAAGAAACATTACTTGCATTATGGGGTTAAGGTTAACAAACCTAGCTTCCAACATGTGAACTAAAGAAGCTGCAGCAATTTCATAATTTGGGGCAAGTTCTGCTAGGGATCTATCCTCAATATCCTCATGCTTGCTAACATGATTAAAGAATTCTTCAATATTATCTTTCCCAATTATAGAGCCACTACCTATTGAAAGGTCTTTCATGATGAACTTAGGGATCAACATGGTGAGCTAGGAACTAGGTAACAACTATATATTTTTTTTTATGTTTTTGATAAACAAAGAAAACTAGTACAACTAATTTTGTGTGTGTTTTTGATAAAGAAACACGCAAACAAAGAAGAAATCAACTAAGCAAAACAAATAAAACAAAGTAAAGAGATAGGTTATGAAGGACTCCCCTTGTAAAGCTGTCCTTGCCTCCCCGGCAACGACGCTAGAAAATAGGCTTGATGGCTCAAAAAGTGATGAGCTCGTTGGGAACCCCAAGAGGAAGGTATGATGAGCACAACAACAAATTTTCGCTCACTGATGAAACCAAGGTTATCGAACCAGTATGAGCAAGGAAACAACCCCAAGGTGTTGTATTCCAACTTGGAATCCTGCACAACACAACCACATAACTTTTCCCCAACTTACAGTGAGGTTGTCAATCTCACCGGTTTTGCTGAAACAAAGGATTAAACGTATTGTGTGGAAAGTAAACACTAAACAGTAAATAGATTGTAGATTGATGGTAAAGAATTGACCGGGTTCCATACTTCACTAGAGGTGATTCTCCTTAAGATAGTTGACATGTTGGGTGAACAAATTACAGCGGGGCAATTGATAGACACCGAGAAAGCATACCTGCATATACTAATCATATTGACTCCTATGAGATTTCATTGGGCATTACAACATTATACATAGACTGTAATCCAACTGCATCTATGATTAATAATCCACCTTCAGGTTATCATCCGAACCCCCTCCAGTATTAAGTTGCAAGCAACAGATAATTGCATTAAGCAAATAGTGTAAAGTAAACAATATGATTGTTCTATGAACAAAGGATTGATGTTTTCTCCCTAGTAGAAATAGCACATCTAGTACCTTAGAGATTTCTGTCACTTCCCCAGATTCCTAGAGGCATGAACCCACTATCCGAGCATAAATACTCCCTCTTGGAGTTGCTAGGATCTACTCGGCCAAGATAGCTACTAACAACAGAAAGCATGCAAGATCACAAATTACATAGACATGATAGAATCAATAATCAATCTGAAATAGCATCTCAATATCCATTGGATCCCTACAAACACAACATGTGACATTACAAATAGATGATCTTGATCATGAACGGAGCTCACAAGATCTAAACATGGTAGCACAAAGGAGGAGAACCAACCATCTAGCTACTACATGGACCCATAGTCCAGTGATGAACTACTCACGCATCACACCGAAGGAAGGCATGGTGATGAAGAAGGCCTCCAGGGTGATCTCTCCCCTCTGGCAGGGTGTCGGGAAGAGCTTCAGATCCATCCCGATCTAGGGATGGAGATGGTGGCGGCTATAGACTCTTTCGTGGAGTTTTGATCGGATACTTAGGGTTTTTGTCCCGAAGGCAATATATAGGCGAAGGGGCAAGGTTGGTGGAGTACCAGGGGGCGGCGCGGCTAGGGTTGGCTGCACCACCCTAGGGCATGGCCGCCCTGGCTCCCCTCTTCGTCTCCTCTCCAAACTCCGTATTCCTTCTGGTGAAATATTGACTTGGGCTTTTGTCCGGTCCAATTCCAAGAATATTTCCTTACTAGATTTTCTCAAACAAAAAATAACAGAAAACAGGCAACTGGCACTGTGGCATATTGTTTATATGTTAGTTCTAGAAAATGTGTAAAAATACTCTAAAGTGTGGACAAAACGTAAGAAAGTAAATATAAAACAAGCATGGAACATCAAAAGTTATAGACAACGTATCAAGGTGGTGTTGTGTGTTGATGGCGAGCATGATGATAATGGCCAACGACACTCTCCCTCAACATTTATCATTTAGTTTATGTTTAGGATGATTATTGTAATCAAAAGATTGTGAACTTCTTTAATGTGTCTCACACTTTGTGAGACGGTTATTCATATGAGCTTGCAACAAACAGTTGTTCCACTTTTATGGATGATCTCTATTCGTGTTCATATCTTGTTCGATTGCGTGTGAATTATCCTTGTTTTGAAATTAATTGATAATGCATGAACATTTGTAAAATATCGAAATGCCTTTAAAAATACCCAACTTAATGATATGTTCATTAATGAATGAAACCACTGTTTCAATTCAAAAGTTATGTGATAATATGTGAAAGTCATTCGATTTCTTGTCACATATAATTCATGCCTAAGTTTGGCAAAATAACTTGAACACAATGTATTACATGAATACAAAGTGTTTTAATAAATTGTTAAAAGTAAATACATATTCGATGTATTGTGTTTCAACAAAATGGTAATTATCATTATATGATTGCTTAAATGTGTAAAGAAGTTTACCAAAGGAAACATAAGTATGAAACTATTTGATATGATCAAATTATTTCATCAATAAAGGGTATGAATATAAAAGACAATCTAATTACTATGATTTGATCAATAGTAATGAAATTAAACTTTATAAGAATGGCATGAAGAGAATTGTGGAATGCAAAGTGTTTTGAAATGTCAAAATGCAAAGCATCACAATGTGATATTAGATATAAAAATGGGTGAATAGATGACGCCAAATAAATCGTTGTAGTATAGATGTAGAGAGCATTAGTTAGAAATAGTTAGCACTCAATTAGAATATATAGTGAACCATTTGAATTCGTGAAAGCGGCTCCATATCTAGTATGGATCGTCGTAAAAGTTTTGGGGTTATTCAATATAACCAAAACAATAGCGAATAAGTCCTTGTAGAGTATTCAATGGAAACTTTGAATACGAGATCCATAGCTAAAACCTAAAGGAAAGAAAAACTTGTATTGCTTGGATTTTGGTACATTTTTGAGAAAGTTCGCATTCAGTGATATTTCTTGATTATGGAGCAAATTGGAAGATAGTGTGCAACACGATGAGGATTCAAATCCCTACACCAGAGTGTTGAGAAGCTCAATGGAAAAGGTTCTTGAACAATTCTCTTCACAAAAGGAAAGAATCAATGATATTGATCATTGTGTTTTCCCCACTGGTGTTTTCACTACATGAAGTAGGATTCAAAATGTAACCCATATCTTGTATGGAGACATTTGTGAATCATTTGTCATGATTCTTGGAATATGACATACCTACGAACTACTAAGGAAATAATGGTAAACTAGAATTATGAGAAATCCTAGAAGCAAAATTCACTTGAGATTAGAAAGCAATTCGCTGCTGAATCTCACAAGTAAAAGGGGTTACTTGATTTTCCCAAATGACTGCAAAGCCATAGTGGAAAAGGGGGTGAATGACAAAAGCACAATTTGTCAAGTATTGGACAAATTCAAATGAATTTGATTCAAGTGTGCTAAATGTCTAGTGGATTTAAAACTGGTAAAGTACTAGTATCTCATAGTAAAACTCCAAGTTTGATATTTGATCAAAGGATTTTGAAATTGTTCAAAATAGTGAGTGGATATGCAATTTGCATAAAATTGAGTGGGAGCTATAAAAGTCTTCCTAAAACAATATGTGAATGACATATTTTTGAGTGGGAGCAATATAAGTCTCAAATTCAAGTATGTAGGAACATATTTTGAGTAAGAGTAGTGAATCATACCCAAATATGTTAGGAACATATTTTGAGTGGGAGCTTATAGGAGTGATTCTTAAGTGTGTTAAGAATAGAAGCGCAAGTACCAATAAATGATGATTTATAAGGTGTAGAAGTTGATAATAACTATATGATATTATGTAGTATTCCTTAAGAGATTCTGAAAAGGGTTTCAGAATAGAAGTTAATTAAGGAACTGGTCCTTAATAACTCAAGTTAGGAATAGTATTAATTTTAACATCAATGGTTGAAAGAAATAAAAGGATGATCATCATCCATTATGTTGAGACATAGGTTCTATCTTAGAAAACCATGATGGTAACTTAACATAATATATGATCCAATAAGGAACGTTTAAAAGTGATTAAGTTTGAATCACGGAACATTGAGCTAGGTTTGTCCGCAGTGTCTAATAGAGAACTGCAGACATATTTTCCAAATCCATAAAGGATGACATATCTTAAGACATAAAGGGTTATGTTATAAGGGAATATGTTGGAAACTCCCGTAATACCGAATAGAGTCAAGTAGTAAGCGAGGTGAACAAAAATATCGAAAGTTGCACAGGGTGCACTCGTGTTTCGATGAATACATTTATAGTAATAGATAAGGGTACCATCTAAAGTGTTGTATAATGTTATGGCGGGGCTAGTTCGCTTTTAACGTAGAATGATGTGTCCCATGGCATAGTGCCCATGAGAAAGCCCTCGAGGTTGATCTAAAGTCACTGTAGGCTCCTGGAATCAGGCCTCGTTCTGCTGCCATAGCGACGATGCATACACACAGATGTTATCATGTGATGATAAATTATTAATGTCAATCAAGGTGACATTAGTAAGTTGCAAAGGATTTGGGACTGTAATATACAGACCCAAGACTCAACCTCTTCCATGAGCAAGCATGTTCAGGGTACCAGATATATCGTGCCAACAATTAAGAACAAATGCTGCTAGATTATTTGTACTCTACTGCAAGTGGGAGACTGTTGGAAATATGCCCTAGAGACAAATAGTAATAAGGAGTGTTATCATATTTCATAAAGTTTATGATTAAGTTTTATATCATGCTATAACTGTATTGAGTGGAAACATCAATACACATGTGATATATAAACAACCAGGGGTTCCGAGTGAAACTCTAGTTAGTGGTTCATTGGTCAACAGATGATCAAGTTTCCTGATCATGTGACATTTATGCCAGTTGGAAATGGAGTCAACTCATTATGAGAATGATATGATGAACCAATACCCAACCTAAACATCGTGACCTGATCATGTCACGAAGTTCAAGTTAGGATGATTAGAAATGGATCCTCGTAGACTATTCCTTAGACCGCGAGGCTATATCAATCACTGTCTCCCTAGAGTGCATAAATAGCATCAACCGCCACTTGGTAATACAGTGGTTATAAAGGTGTGTTCAGGTACTCGGAGGAAACCGTAGAGGCAATTTATGTCAAGAGCGGGATTTGTTCGTCCACGTGACGGAAAGATACTCAAGGGCCCACTCGGAGAAGTTATATCCAATAGCTGCGCATCGTGTGATTTGATCATAGGGATATCACTTGTTGGAACGAGTCAAGTAGCATTGTTCAGTAACGAGATTGAACACGACATGGTGATGTCATTGATCAGATCTCGGGAAATGCAAGTATCGAGAGACAAAGGGAATAAGACACGACTGTCCCGGTTCAAACGACGAAAGATCTTCGTGGAACACACAGGGGTCACATGGGCATCCAGGTCCCTATGTTGATGATTGGTCCGGGAGTGTCCCGACCATGTATGGAGTGTTCCCGAACTGTAGGGTACCACGCTTAAGGGTCTGATGATGCTTAGAGAGTGTTTATAGGATCAGAAGAATCGCTGAAGAATAGTAGAGAGAAAACCGGAAGTGTTTTGGTAAGTCCGGGGAAGCAGGAGTCATCGTTAGGCACCGGACGTGTGTAACACCCCGCGAGTTGTCACACTTGAGGCACTCAAGTCGTTGGAGCCGCTGGAGCGCAAGGAATTCATCATGACCTTGAGGTCGGCTTCGGCTCGTCTACGTCAACCACGCTCTCCTGAGCGTTGACAACGGTTTTCGATCTTCAAGAGTAAGTTCGCGAAAAGTCCCTCCCGTTACTGCATCACTAATAGATAGGTCCTGACAACATCAGGGGTTCAGGAGCGTAGGGTAAAAATTATTGTTTTCATATGCGGAACCCCTACAATTTTTTTTTTGTAATTCTTCTTTATTTTGTTGGCTGTGTGCCTCCGTAATTCCAATAGGGTATTGCATTATTGCAGAGGTTGAGTGTAGTTAGTATCTCTTGATATTAATATATGCTCCTTTCATAAAAAAGAAAGATATGTATACCTATGTACAGTAGTGATGAGAACAATGTTTCCGTAGATGCTGATGAGTGGACATAGGGAATCAGCATTTCTGTCACCAGCATTTTTCTCACCAGAAAGTGACAAAAACGATGTTGTCGCGTAGATGTTTCTTTTTTCGAAAGATGTTGTCGTACCCGTAGATGTTAATGAATGGACATCAATTCTAAATAATTGTTGCGTTGCAGGCAAGTTCAAATAAAACAAGTGCTGAGTAAGAAACGTGGGTTACGACTAATCTGACTTTTCAGCAACCTCAATGTTGCACGCATGCACCAAAGGAACAAGTCAAAAAAAAAGAGCTATATATAGCAAAGAAAACGCGTATGCTAGCTAATTCGCCTTCTAAAAGTGACATATGATTTTACCATTGATTAGCTAGTTTGTTTGACTGCTACAACGGACAACCATACGACAACTGAATATATCTTAATTTATCATGACACGAGTTGCACACTAGCTAATTTAACTTGAAAGACAATACGGGCAATAGCGTGTCAAATGGGATCAGAGCAAGACCACAATCGGTCATTTGTTTCTCCCGACGATTGATCCCCTGGCCGCTAGCGCTAGGCGATAGTTCATCTTCTTATTTAATATCTTTAGTTAGATAGATGCCTATTTAAAAGGTTTGCACAGGGTCTCGGATTTCCTTGGTGGGATCCCACCTAAGTTTCACTTATAATGCATTTTGGCTTTTCTGGTGCAAATTTTGGTCTCAAAATTTACACTTGAAAAATCAAAATGAACTATGAGTGTGATTTAAGTGGGAACCACTTTAATACCTTAGCGAGCGGTCAGAAATTGCGGCCACATCCACATGTGATGGACAGTTCATTCTTGATATAACCCCGTCCAGGACATTGTCGACATATAATAACTTCACTAACTAATGGAGGCCAAGTACATCATTGGTTCTGAAGCTGAAGCTGTGGAAGAAAATGTTTGGATAACAAAGTTAAGTTTATCACTTAACTATATGCCATGCATAAATCGTAATGTCCCGGTCCTTTGGATCTTTTTGTGTTAAATATTGGAGCCATTACGTTGCACAAATAAGGAAGGCAATGTCTCACCAGAGTGGGCTAGTGGTAGCCGTGCACAACATATAAGAGCCAGGTCCCAGGCTCAAGTCTCACCCCATACCTTAATGTCAAAGCCAGGTGGAATCCCCCTCGGTCTTGTTAGTTTTACTCAAGCATTTTCATCTTATCTACTCCGATCTAAAATAAGTGTCACAGATTTCGATATGCAAAGTGCTTCCTGATTTCAGTTTTCTAGATCCTTTGAAAAATATCTCCCACAATCTTAGCATGACTCACACACAAGAGCCGCCATGTATTAGATATCTTATAGAGACTCTTGTGCAAGTGTGAAATCGTTGGGGATATACCCTAAAGACAATCGTAGATTTTATCATGCCATGCTTATTGAAAAATATCTTTGCATCTATTGACAAGTACATGACCATTTTGTGAAACTCCATATTTTTATATTTATTGTAACGTAGTCCCTCGTCTGAGTTCAAGTGAGGGCACTTATGAATATTGGACACACATGTATTGATTGATGACTATGTTTATAAGTTACGAGTATAGAGATGTCAAACCAATAATATGGTATGTTATGGAGAAAGAGGTTGGACCGATGCAACTTGAGAAATTATAATGCTTTCAATACTCTTCAAGCTATGTATATGCTTTGTCATTAAACCTTAGATTCTCACTTGTACTCAAGAGGTGAATCAACTTACTTAGGGTCTATCAAAAGCTACTCCATAATTAGTAGTAATAGCAGTGGCGGAGCGTGAACGAAACACAAGAGGGGGCGAACTCCACAGAAAACAAAAAATAAGCACAAAAAATTGGGGAAACTCATAGAATAGATATAACATATATATTATATGTCAATGTCATGATGATAATGGTATCTTGTTCACACAACCACAATGGATGTAATGACTAGTTCGAATATACCTGAGCATTCTGGACAAGTAAATTTTGATGCTCCAAAACAAAAGAACCCACACTACTAGGAAACCAACTATAGGTAGACAAGATATTCTATGGCGCATATGCAAAACCATGCATCACAGAAAAGTATCAGTGGCGCACTAGGTAAAATGCGCCATAGAAACTAAATACATCTGTGGCGCATTCCAGTGTACATGCGCCACAGAAGTTTGGTGGGACCAGCCAGCCGGGGTGGGGCGATCCACTTTCTGTGGCGCATAATGATATATGCGCCACAGAAGAGACAAGATCCGTGGCGCATATTTTTTTATGCGCCTCAGAAAGTTGCGGCGGGCCCCACCACAAAATCTTTTTGACCCACTTTCTGTGGCGCATGTGTTGATATGCGCCACAGACATGTTTGCTTTCTGTGGCGCATATCCACTCATGCGCCACAAAAACTTGACCTGGGTCCCACCACTTTAACCTGTACCACCTTGTTTTGTGGCGCATATTGCGATATGCGCCACAAAAGATTGAACATCTGTGGCGCATGACAGCCATATGCGCCACATATCAAGACGTCCAGATCCATGTGAAAAAGGTGGCAAGCTCACCCCTATCTATCCACCACCACCCATTTCACACCTCTTCTTCCTTTCTACCTCCTCCCAGCTCGTCTTCCTCCTCCCTCCCACCCCATTTTGTCCATAGTTTCTCCATTGTTTTGTATCTAAACCTACTTTAGTCCATAGATTGGTAAGTGGAAGCCTCCCTCCAACTCGTAGATCTAAAAGTTCCTTACTTTTCTCTCTCACATCTCTATTTGTTTAGTAATTTCCTCTCCACCAACTTGTAGATCTATTTGTTCACACTCTCTCATCGCGCGGTCTCGTCTCACTATTATATATTGAGTCTACTAGGTAAGTACTTGGCCATGAACATGTAGGTGAAGCTTGTCGCGCGGGCGGTGTGTGTGTGATGCATGGCGAGACGATGCTTGTGTGGTGCATGAATGTTTGCATTGGGAGGAAGTTTTTTGTTGCTTGCTTATTGTTGTCCTGCTCGGTGTGGTGCATGGATGTTTGCCGAAATGTTGATTCATTTCCATTTCGATAAATTTTAGGAAAGGTCATGCACTACCCATATGTCCTAATTTTAGGAAAGGTCATGCCAAATTTTTTCGGCTAGCATTAATGCATGTGTGTGTGCATATGGTGTGGTTCTAACCTATACTCTCTGTTGTGACCGCTCAGGCAACCATGGTCTTCACGATGAGCGAAGGTCGAATTGCTAGGTATAAGAAAGACGTGAAGGAGGACATGATTCTGAACAACAAGACCATGATAAGATGTCCATGTCGAACATGCAAACTCCAGCGCTGGATCAACCCTGATTCTACACAATTGGAGGGTCACCTGCTCAGGCGCGGTTTCATGCGCGACCTCAATGAGGCGCCGACCGGACATGATGGTCACGAAGACGTGGGCGGGCGAGAAGATGAAGAGTCTACCGGGCATGATCATCATGACGAAGGAGATGCCGGCGGGCATGATCAGCATGATCATCATGAAGAAGGAGATGCCGACGGGCATGATCATCGTGAAGAAGGAGATGGCGACGAGCATGATCATCATGAAGAAGGAGAAGATGCGAACACACATACGCTGCTAACTTCGGCCTTGCAGGACCCTCATGTTGAAGAACTGCTCCTCAAGGAGACGAGGAACGACAAAGCTGTAGCCAGAGAGAAAGACAAGCTGGCCCAAATGGAGATAGACGGGATGACTCCATTGTATCCTGGGTGTCGCCCCGAGGATACACGTTCGAGTGTAATGCTCATGGTTCTGGAGATGAAGGCCGAACACAAATGGACCGATGTGAGCTTCAACGCGAACATGGAATATGGGCACGACCGACTTCCTAAGGGGAACACATTGCCAACAAGTATCGAGGAGGCCAAGAAAATCGTGTGCCCTCTCGACATACCACACATTAAATACCACGCATGCATCAATGATTGCACACTTTATCGGAACGAGTACACGGATAGAACCACATGTCCGGTGTGCGGCCAAGGACGGTACAAGAGAGGGAACAAGAAAGTTCCTCGAAAAGTGGTATGGTACTTTCCTATCACCCCCCGTCTGCAGCGATATTTCGTAGATCCTAAGGAATCAAAGCTCATGCAATGGCACGCGGAAAGGGAGAAACCCGAAGATGATCCAGAGAAGGGCAAGATCCGGACACACCCTTCAGATGCTAGCCAGTGGAATGCATTAGACATCGAGTTCGAAGAGTTTGGGGGCGATGCAAGGAACGTCAGGCTGGGTATGAGCACCTATGGACTCAAACCTTTTGGAAACCAGAGTATCACGCATAGCACCTGGCCCGTGTTTGTATGGCCGTACAACCTCCCCCAGTGGCTGTGCACGAAGCAAAGGTACGTACACATGAGCATTCTTATCCAGGGGCCGAAACAATGAGGTATCAATATGCATCTGTATCTCGGGCTGTTGAGAGAGGAGTTAGCCAGTGATACGCCATAAACATATCTATAATTTTTGATGCTCCATGCTTGTTTTATATCAACTTTCTTATGTTTGGTTTACACTTTGAGGTATTTTTATACATTTTCTAGAACTAACCTATTGACAAGATGCCACAGTGCCAGTTGCCTGTTTTCTGCTGTTTTTGGTTTCAGAAAAGCCAGAAAATAAATATTCTCAGAATTGGACGAAACAAAAGCCGATGTTCTTATTTTTAACGTCACGACACGGAGTCCAAAGGGGAGACGGAGGGGAGCCAGGAGGCAGGCACACCCTAGAGTGGCACGGGTCACCCCTAGCCGCGCTACCAGGTGGTGTGGCCACCCTGGCCCACCTCTGGCATCGCCCTTCCGCCTATAAAAGCCCCTTGAGATGAAAATCCTAGAGACCGGATCAGAATTCCATGAAAAGTTCCGCAGCACCGCCGCCACCGAAGAGGAGATTCGGGGGACAGAAGTCTTTGTTCCGGCACACCTTCAAAGTTCATAAGGGTGACTAGATACAAATAATTTAAGAACAAGGAATATCACAGTTATGAATCAATCAACAAGTTTTGGAACAATGCACATTAAACTAATAATGGTCACATACTCTCTCAGTTGGTGCATAAAGATAGAAGATGGAGACTCAACATAAAAGTAAAAGAAGGGCCCTTCATAGAAGGAAACAGGGATACAAGTCTCATAAAGGGCTTCCAAAAATTATGGTACTTCTTAGCTTTCGACTCTCATTGCCCCTATCATAAGCATCTTTAAGTGATTAAGGTTAAAGTGAGCAAATATGAGGAGATGCTTGACAAGTTATAAGATAAAAATCTCATGCCCCTTACTTACTAGTAGCGTTCCTCATGCTAGTCAACTTTAGTCAGAAGTAAGTTCTTGTCATTGTAAGTACATGTGTATCATAGAGAAGCCCCAATGGGGTACCCCTTGCACGATGATACAGAAGCTTTCCCATATAAAATGACAAGGCAAGCAGACAATGAGCATCTCAGCGATCTTTTTGTATGTTATTTGCATAGGGTTTTCCCTTTTTTTAGGATGCTTCACAGATTGCTCACTATGGTTATGCTGCACATTTCCACCATGATTAGGCATGGCTTAGACTAGCCGCCCAGGCGTTTCTCTAACACATATATGAACTCCATGAGCCTTACAAGCTCCCCTTTCATTTCACACCACCGGGATCCATAAGCAAAAGAACATGATATCAACTAAATAAAGTGCAATGTTTAAAGCGTTCCCCATGGTAACCTGGTTCTGCTAATTCACAACTTACAAAACACAAGCATATACGCAACATAGATGGGCACAATGGTTCAAGTTTATTAAGTGCAAGAAAGTAAAGTGTGCCATCAAGTTTGTGAGAGATTTAATCACTCATTTTCACATAACAAGTTTAATTCGGAAGGTATATAAAAACATGAATATACTTGGAATAGCAATAATGCTAATAGGTTGGTATGGTAGACTCTTTGGAATAACTTGGTTTTATTTGGAGTTGGATGCATGAGTGGAACTCATACTTGGTACATGTGGAGGATAGAAAAAGACTGGGAGCAAGCAACTAAGAGAGCAATAATGGCTATAATCATGCAAAGTGACAAAACTTTATTGATTAAAGCATAAAATGATATTACAAGTCGAAAACTAAATGATCATAGAGGCTATGGTGACTTGGTATAGTCTTAACATGGTGTGAGAATGCGCCAAGTCAACCCAAATAAAGCATCAAAGGAGAATACCACAATATTGTGCTTTTATATTGTAAAACAACGCATTATTCTTTCAAGGCACATTAAGCAATCTCAATTGTTTGTAACAAGTCATGCTACATCAATAATCACTAAGCATAAAGTCAAAGCAATATCGAACATGACATGATAAAGTCTAGGCTATAGTCAAAACAAGCATCCTTTTGTACCACTTATAAGCATGAAACTTCCTACTCTTATCCAACACCAATCGAAAACTAAAGCTAAACGCAGTGCTAGCAAAGGAGAACACTCGCAGAACAATAAGAGTGAAAACTAGAGTGTTCTAGGTAATGAATAACGGGGTGTGTCTCTCTCCAAAAGAAGTGTGTTGGGATCCAACCAACTTATTTAAGCGAACCAAACAAAAGAAAACTAAAAACAAAAACAAAGACGCTCCAAGAACAACACAATTATGCATGAAACAATAAAAATGAAGTGTTTGGAAGAAAACCTGAGATTTTATTGATGAATAAGGGGATGGCTCGGGCATCCCCAAGCTTTGATGCTTGTACTTCTTGAATATTTCCTTGGGGTGACACGGGTGGCATCCCCAAGCTTGAGCTTTTGTCCATACTTCATCTCATCACTTTATTCTTCCCTACACTTGAAAATTTTCTTCATACAAAACTTCACACAATCTTCATTAGCAACATTAGTGTACTCAAGATAATAAGTATTTGGGTTTAGTTTCAACACAAGTAAAACTTCCATTAAAACACAAGCTATTGTAGCAATTCCTTCTAAATCTCAAGTGATCAAAGAGAACTCAAAGAGAAAGAGATTAAGAGGCAAATGCAAATAATGGCAGAAATCTGTCAAAACAGACCAGCAGGTAAAGACCGATTTTTTTCGAAAATTATATGTTGCTCAAATCGAAAAGTGCAAAGCTAACGAAAGTTGGGTAATAACCTGGGGCATAAGCACAAAAATTACAACTCAATCCGACGTACAGATATTTTTCATGAATTGTTTTAGTGGAGCACAAAAATCGTTTTTGGGACAGCAACTTTCCCAAGTCTTACTTCTCTCTCATTAGAGGTTATTCTTGGCACAAAAACCAGACAAAAAGGATAAGGAGAGGTTATTACATAAGAAATAACTTCCAAGACTCAACAAAAACAAAAATAAACTGAAAGTAAAAATATAATGGGTTGTCTCCCAAAAGCTCTTTCTTTATAGCCATTAAGACAGGCATGGTAGTTTCGATGATGCTCTCATAAGAAATATGAATTGAAGTAAAAGAGAGCATCAAGAAGAAAATATGGAACACATTTAAGTCTAACCCACTTCCTATGAAAAATAATCTTGTAAAGAAACAAGTCATGAAAGCACAAAGCAACAAGCATAGGAAAGCAAAACAAGTGCAACTTCAAAATTTTCAACATAAAGAGGGGAAACTTAATATTTTTGAGATACATAAAACCGTGTTTCCCTATTGAGCATAAAACCATATTGTTGAGGCATGAACCCACTATCGAGCATAAATACTCCCTCTTGGATTTGCTAGCATCTACTTGGCCAAGATAGCTACTAACAACGGAAATCATGCAAGATCACAAATAACATAGACATGATAGAATCAATAATCAATCTAAAATAGCATCTCAATATCCATCTGATCCCCGCAAACATAACATATGAGATTACAAATAGATGATCTTGATCATGAACGGAGCTCACAAGATTTAAACATTGTAGCACAAAGGAGGAGAACCAACCATCATCAGAGAAAACTTTCTTCTTTAAAGATGGGGAACTAAAAAGATCATTTTCATAAAAACTAACTTCCCCAAGCTTAGACATTTCCATAGCATTAGTAACAAAGGTGTTCAAAAAAATCATACTAATAACATTGCTATTAGCATGCAAAGAAAGTTCCATGGGTTTTTTAATTTTCTTTTCACACCATTCATGTTCTACCTTAGGAAAAATACTAAAAATCTCTCTAATTTATTGTTGTTTTCCATTAAGCCTAACTAGTGAAAATAAAAACAAGAAACAAAAAGATATAATTGCAGAATCTAAAGGAAATAACTTCGAGCACTCACACAGTAGCAACAGTACTAGAAGATAGCTTAGTAGCTAGAGGATGTGAGTACCTTTTAGCTTACCTCCCCGGTAACAGCGCTAGAAAATAGCTTGATGTCTATGCACACTTCTATTCTTGTAGATAGTGTTGGGCCTCTAAGTGTAGAGGTTTGTAGAACAGTAGCAAGTTTCCCTTAAGTGGATCACCCAAGGTTTATCGAACTCAGGGAGGAAGTGGTCAAAGGTACCCCTCTCAAGCAACCCTGCAATCTAGATACAAGAAGTCTCTTGTGTCCCCAACACACACAATACACTTGTCAGGTGTATAGGTGCACTAGTTCGGCGAAGAGATAGTGAAATACAAGTAATATGGATGATTATAAGTGGTAATTGCAATCTGAAATAAGAGTGGCATCAAGCAAACATGTAACATGACTGATTGTAAATGGTGTTTCAATACATAGAAACAAGGCCTAGGGATCATACTTTCACTAGTGGACACTCTCATATAAATATCTTCTCTACATGATGCTACCCTGAACTACTCTCCGGTTGGACGATGTAGGGCTATAACAGCACACATTAAAGTTCGCATTCCCCATCTAGATAACCCCTCACTGTCACCTTGAGCGCTAGATGGTTCCAACAAACACCACAATCTCATAGAGACATCCAACTCAAATTATACTCATGATAAGTATTTATATAATCTTAGCCAAAGTGCCACACGGTGTGCACACTGTCAACTTCACACACGTGGGGATAAGCAGAGATTCATTAAAGCACTTGAGTAGCAGAATAGATCTATAGATTACAAAGCTCATGATCTCAATAAGATCATGCATAGAGAGAGAGATGAACACGTAGCTACTGGTAGAGCCCTTAGCCTCGAGAGAGATCTACTCCCTCCTCATCATGGGAGTCAGCAACAGCAATGGAGATGGTGGTGGAGTTGATGGAGATGGATCCGGGGGCACTTCCCCATCCCGACAAGGTGCCAGAACAGAGACTTCTGTCCCCTGAATCTCCTCTTTGGTGGTGGCGGTGCTGCGGAACTTTTCGTGGAATTCTGATCTCGTCCTTAGGGTTTTTTTTCCCGGGAGGCTTATATAGGCAAAGAGCCAAGGTCGGTGGGCGCCCGATGGGCCGACACCACCCCCTGGTATGGCCTGGGCTGGCCCACGCCACCAGGTCGTGTGGCCACCTCATGGCCCCTCTCCGTCTCATCTTTTGGCTCCGTGAGTCTTCTAGTAAAATATTGACTTTGCCTTTTTCCGGTCCAATTCCGAGACTATTTCTTTTCCAGCTTTTCTGAAACCAAAAATAGTAGAAAACAAGCAACTGGCACTGCGGCATCTTGTTAATAGGTTAGTTCCAGAAAATGCTTAAAAGTATCTCAAAATGTAGACAAAACATAAGATAGTTGATATAAAACAAGCATGGAACATCAAAAATTATAGATACGTTTACGACATATCAGTCCTATGCATTTATGTTTTGCTATAACATGGGGGACAAGCTGAATACCATTCTTATTATGTTTTCTATATGTGAAACAAACAAATGTCTTTTAATGCATTGTTATACATGAACCTTCTGTTTGTATCTTTTTCATGTTACAACATAGTTGCTATGTCTTATTGTTAGAACTCTATCTTTTATGTTAATGTTAGAGTACTTTGATCCCAGCTATCAATCTTTTACAAATACCTTGATCAAGATTGTGATGGTGCATGTCACCTCAAAAATTATTCTTTTTATCACTTACCTACTCGAGGACGAGCAGGAGTTAAGCTTGGGGATGTTGATACGTCGTAAACGTATCTATAATTTTTGATGCTACATGCTTATTTTATATCAACTTTATTATGTTTGGTTTACACTTTGAGGTATTTTTATACATTTTTTGGAACTAACCTATTAACACATGTTTTCTGCTGTTTTTGGTTTCAAACAAGCTAGAAAAGAAATATTCTCGGAATTGGACGTAACAAAAGCCGACGTTCCTATTTTTCCCGACACGACACGAAGTTCAAAGGGGAGATGGAGGGGATCCAGGAGGCAGGCACACCCTAGGGTGGCGCGGGTCACCCCTGGCCACGCCACCAGGTGGTGTGTCCACCCTGGCCCACCTCTAGCATTGCCCTTTCGCCTATAAAACCCCTTGGGAGAAAACCCTAGAGACCGGATCAGAATTCCACGAAAAGTTCCGCAGCGCTGCCGCCACCAAAGAGGAGATTCGGAGGACAGAAGTCTTTGTTCTGGCACCCCACTACAACGGGGAAGTGCCCCCGGATCCATGTCCATCGACTCCACCGCCATCTCCATCGCCGTTGCTGACTCCCGTGATGAGGAGGGAGTAGTTCTCTCTCGAGGCTAAGGGCCCTACAAGTAGCTATGTGTTCATCTCTCTCTCTATGCGTGATCTTATTGAGATCATGAGCTTTGTAATCTAGGATCTATTCTGCTATTTAAGTGCTTTAATTAATCTCTGCTAAGGTTACATAAATACTTATCATGAGTATAATTTGAGTTGGATGTCTCTATGAGATCGTGGTGTTTGTCGGAACCATATAGCACTCAAGGTGATAGTGAGGGGTTATCTAGATGGGGAATGCGAACTTTAAGGTGTGTTGTTATAGCCCTACATCTTCCAACCGGAGAGTAGTTCAGGGTAGCATCATGAAGAGAAGATATTTATATGAGAGTGTCCACTAGTGAAAGTATGATCCCTAGGCCTTGTTTCTAAGCATTGAAACACCGTTTACAATCAGTTCTGTTACATGTTTGCTTCCTACCACTCTTATTTCAGATTGCAATTATTGACGAGGGTTTAACTCATCAATGCCCATTGTTATAGACTTGGGTTTTGGAGAAGGAGGGAGCACTGGAAGCATCAATCGGCTAGCAAACAAGCACACAGGGACTAAAGGTTTACCCAGGTTTAGGCCTCGTAGAGGTCCCTACTCCTGCTTGTCTGCTCTTGGAATTAACGAAGGAAACGAAGATTACAGGGGCGCGCAGATGCAATATGGCGAGAGTTGTGGAAACTAGGGTTGCGTGTGTCCTCCTTGCCGCCCCCTCCAAGCCTTTATATAGATAGGCCAGGTCTCGGGTAGCAGGTTGAGTCGGTTACAGATTGGGGTTTTCCCTTTAAACTTTCTATCTTTAAACTTCTTCTTGTCTCGCAAGTCATCTAGAGTCCGTGGGCCACTCGAAGTCTTCATTGGGCCGCGGCAATGCTGTGGGCTTCCATCCTATCTGGACTGTATATACCAAACTCGAGTACCTGCAGGGTATACCCATGTCAGTAGCCCCCGAGTGTCCAGTGGAATCACAGATTCGGCTGGGGACTTTATGAAGCCTTTCGAGTGAATGGCAGAGTATTTTTTCGAGTGTTCTGTTTATATCATAGGGATTGTTGATATGCGTGCCTAATTAAACTGATGCATTGGTATCAGTTAACTACCTTAGGGCAAAACAACGCAATCTACTCAAACTCGAGTCCCTAGACTCGAATTCGAAAAAGTGCTGGTGTAATTCGACTCAAGCCGCGGAGGTCTTACAGGAGTCGAATTCTAGTATATGGGTGTGAGCACTCGACGCGTCCGCTAAGGCATGTTCATTGTACCTGTAGGCACGGATATATTTCTTGTAGTGTGCAGCAAATGCGTTGCTAGGCCTTATCCAGGTCTTATCTTCACGCTGCAAGCACGGCATCCGAATTTTTATCATCGTGAAGATGATTCGGGTGGCCCAGGAGACGTAGTCTCTTTATAGGGAAATATATGAGGCTGTGTCGCCATAGACTTTGAGTGTGGATGTTATAAACACATAGTACGACGTACAAATAATCATAGGGTGCGCGACCAGTGCTCCCTATGAGAGTAGCCCCGAGTGCCTAGTTGAGTCGAAGAGTTAGGCAGGGACTAAAGAACTTTTGCGACTGCTGTTTGATACGTCCATTTTGCATCACTATTCTATGTCTTAATTCACTATTATTAATTGATATATTTCGTATTGAGAGGTGATACTTATGTTATTTCATCTATTTTTGCATGGTTGATGACTTTTGGAGCATGGACCGCTGTAGTCAGGATTCTGATGGAAAAGGTGCTGTTTGGAGGCAAAATTCGCAAAGATCAGAAAATCCGGGAAAATATATGGAAAATCCTATTTTTCCAGAAGACTAAGGATGCCAAAAGACGGAGTGGAGATGGGCCACAGGGGGCCCACACCACCCCCTGGCGCGGGTAGCCCTAGGCCGCACCAGCAGGTGGTGTGGCCGCCCTAGCCCACCTCTGGCTCTCTCCTCTGGCGTATATCATCCTCCCGAAACACTAAGACTCGGTGGGGCGACCACAGAAAGATTCCGCCGCCTCTGCGGGGGCAGAAACCACCGAGAGAGAAAGATCTCTCCGACAGACAGATTTCTGCTGGGGGAATTTCTTCCCAGAGAGGGGACATCGTCGCCATCAACACCATCATCAAGCTGGACTTCATTGGGATCATCATCATCATCATCACCACCATCATCACCATCAACACCCTCATCACCATCTCCATATTGCTGTAACAATTGAGTTGAATCTTGCATTAGTTCATAGGGGAAACTTTCCCGGTGTTGATTACTCTTTGTAGTTGATGCTATTGAGTGAACCGTTGAATTATTGTTTATGTTCAGATTTTTATACATCATTGTTCCATCTCTGATCATGATCCATATGATGTCTTGTGAGTAGTTCGTTTTGTTCTTGAGGACATGGGAGAAGTCATGTTGTTAGTAGTGGAGTTGTGTTGAGAAAGATTCAATAGATTGTTATTTAAGTTGTGGTGTACTTCTTCTAGTGGTGTCATGTGAATGTCGACTACATGACACTTCACCTATATGGGCCTAGGGGAATGCATTGTGTATTTGGCTACTAATCGTAGGGGTTGCCGGAGTGACAGAAACCTGAACCCCCGTTAGGAAACCATTGCACAAGGGACGTAAGGGTCTTAGAGTTTAAAGCTGTGGTTAGGTTTCTACCTTAATTACTTTCTTGTACTTATAGATGTTTGCAAGGGGTATAATCACAAGTATGTATTAGTCCTGGATGGGTCGGTACATTAGCACAGGTTCACCCACACAACACTTAGCAAGCTAAAAAAGATTAAGCAACTATATGAAGCGAAAGCACTTGACAGTCTTCCCATGTGTCCTCGAGAACGTTTGGTCGTCTTAAGTTATACAACCAGCTTGTCCTTTGCTGCATAAAGGATTGGGCCACTTGCTGCATTTATTCCTACTGTCTTTTATTTACTTGCTTTACCGAAAACCCCTAAAAATCCGTTTGCTAAGTTTTTGCAGAGAATTCCTGATCCATACCACTGGCCAGCACCTTCTGCTCCTCGTTGGGTTCGACACTCTTACTTATCGAAAATACTGCGATACACCCCCTATACTTGTGGGTCATCAAGACTATTTTCTGGCGCCGTTGCCGGGGAGTGAATCGCTATTGGAGAGTGGAACTGGTAAAGGAAACTTCTACTGTGAGTATTGTTTACTTCTGCTAGTTGCTTTATTTTCGTTATGGATAATTCGCTGAGTTTCTTATTTGGTAATGCTACTACCACTGCTAAGGTAGTAGATAAGCCACCACCTGCTGAGAATGATGTTTTTAAAATACCTATAAGAATTATTGATCGTGTTATGGATAACTACTATGTTGGGGATGGAACTGTCCATCCCGGTGATCATTTACTCTTTATACACGAATTATGCGGGTTGTTCAAGTGTGCAGGTATTACTACAGATCAAGTTAAGAAGAAGTTATTCTCACTATCACTGAAAGGAAGAGCTGAGGAATGGTATAAGCTGTTGAAGAATGGTCAAGCTCTTGAATGGGAGGAAATAGTACCTCTCTTTTATTCAAAGTTTTATCCTCCTAGTGAGATTCATAAAGATCAGAATCAAATATACAACTTTTGGCCTCTTGATGGAGAGAGTACAAGTCAAGCTTGGGGGAGACCGAAGTTACTAATGCTCAAATGTCCCATTGATGAGCTCCCCAACAATATTATTATCAATAACTTTTATGCAAGACTCCCTCTACATGATAAGGATTTATTGGATGCCTCTTGTGTTGGATCATTCACTCACATGGAAGAAGTTAAATGGGATCTTCTGGACCGTATTCAAGACAATGCTGAAGCTTGGGAGAATGACAAAGGTAGAAAGTCAGGTATAAATTATGATTATGAAAGCATTGAATCTTTTATGGGAACTAATGACTTTCAAAATATTAAAAATGCTTGTGGTCTATACTCTCAAGCTATTGCTTCTTATTTTAAGGCTTTTGCTTCCTACATTGAAGTGCCTAAAAAGAAGTGGAATAAGTATCATGAACCTTATAAAGATATTGCTAAGAGCGTTCCTGCAAGAAATACTAAATTTTATACTGCTAATCATGTCTTACCTAAACCTTACATTGAGAAAATGCCTTTCCTAGTTAAGATAAAGGAACATTCTATGATAGCTAGTATGGTTAATGAAAGTACAAGAAAAGCTGTTGAACCTGATGAACAAATGGTTGATGAACCTATTATAGCAAATGTGAAAGATTTTGTTACTAAATATGAAGAAGAGGGACACCCTATCCTTTGTAAGGATACCTCTAATTTTGTTTCACAAAGTAGTGTTATGAGAGCTAGAATTCCTATGTTTTCTGTTAGAATAAGTGATCATTTCTATGATGGTCCTTGTGATAGCTATATTGTTAAGTTTATGCATGATACTGAAAGTTATTATGAGAGAGGGAAAAGTGTTCTTATGCATCTCAATAATATCAAGTTTCCCTGTTTTATGCTGAAAGTTTTTATGCTGCACTTCTTTTGTCTTCTTATGCAAGTTGCCTTTGGTTTCAACAACTTGTTTGTTTACAAAATTCCCTTGCATAGGAAGTGGGTTAGACTTAAATGTGTGTATTTTTGCTTCTTAATGCTCTCTTTCACTTCAATTTATATTCCTATGTGATCATCTTCGAAATTATCATGCCCATCTTAATGGCTATAAAGAAAGAGCTATTTGGGAGACAACCCAATTTGTTTTTGATTTTAGTTTGTTTTTGTTTCTTTGAGTCTTGGAAGTTATTACTTCGGTAATAACTGCTCCTTATCCGTTTTGTTTGGTTTTTGTGTCAAGATCAACCTCTAATGAGAGAGAAGTAAGATTTGGGGAAGTTTGCTGTCCTGAAACAGATTTTAGTGCTTCACCGTAAAAAATCGTGAGAGATCTCTGTATGTCGGTTTGAGCTATAATTTTTTTTCTTCTGCCCTAGGTTGTTATTTAACTTTCGTTAGTTTTGCACTTTTTTATTTGAGCAATAGAAGATTTTCGAAAAATTGATCTTTACCTGCTGGTCTGTTTTGACAGATTTTGCCACTTTTGCATTTGCTTCTTTATCCGATTTCCTTTTTGAATTCTTTTTTGGTTTTCGGAAGGAGTTGCTACAGTAGCTTATGTTTTGATGGTTTTCAGTTGAAAGTGGACTCAAAAGGTTCTATCACTTCACTTATACTAATGTTGCTAATGAGAACTGTGTGTAGTTTTGTGTGAAAGAAATTTCCAGGAAGTGGAGATAATGGTGTAACAAGGAAGAGAAGGGTTTTATGACTCATGTAGTAAGTATATGAATATGAAGATATTGATGTTATTCAAGTGGTGAGTCCGGAAGAATCCACTAAATACCAAATTCAGAGACCTGTAGAGTCTGTTTTCAAATAGGTAACAGTTCTGGTAAGGAAAGTTCCGCGAAAATACAATCCAACTATATTTTTCCAGTTTTCAGTCAATAAGGGAAGCTACGAAGGGAAAAAGGGATGGAAACAGAGCCAGGGTGGCTCACACCACCCTGTGGCGCGGGCCCTCCCCTAGCCGCGCCACCAGGTGGTGAGTCCACCCCGGACTCCACCTCCGACTCGTTTTCTCCCAGTACCTTCCTTTTGACATGAAACTTCGTAATATATATAACCCCCCGGATCCCCCGAGGTTCGTATATCATGTTTTCGTCGTGTTTTTGTTTCGATCTGTTTCTGCCGGGACATACTCTTTGAAAGATTATAAGCACAATAGTGTCCGCCAAGGATAAAGGGAAGAAACCCATGGAGGAGGATTTCGAAGACCCCAAGCAGGGGCTGGTACCTTTAGTCTCTTGCCCTGCATCAACGGAAGCCCTATGAGTCACTAAGGAGTTCTGCGAAAAGTACCGAGACTTGCAGAGGAAGGTGGACATGCATCAATGGGATAATAATAGGCTTCGCAAGATGCTGGAAGATTTCCTCACGTCAACTAAGAAAATATTACCACCACCACCAAAGGAGTAATTCGTCATCAGGTTTGGCATCCCCTTGGTTTGTTCCAAGCTTGGGGGAGTGCCGCGGTATCACATCACTATCTTCTATCTTTTTACCTTATTAGTAGAGTCGTATTATGAATAGAGGAGTTATTATGTAGGATGGTCTGCATTATGGAAGTGTCCCCTCTCTCGTTATATATGTATCCCTTGGTGTGAGTTGTCGTTATGGAATATTAATGAGAAGTTCTATCATTTACTCTTTTGCATAGCTTATGTTAGTTTTCAATTCATGGTTATATGATTGATCTTGTTGTTAGTATTGGTATCACTTTGGGATCATTGAGTTAATTTAGTTGGTTTTGGCAAACCTGGCTCAGTCAGTAACAACACTATTTTTGAGAGTTGAATGAAAAAGATAGAGGTACTCTAGAGAAAAATAATTTCATCATTCATTCTTTCTTGATTTGCTCATAAGTCTAGTATTCTCTAGTTAAGACCTTTTGTGCTTCCAAGGAAGATTACATGTTTGTTTTTATCATTTGTATCTTTGGTTGTTTCCTTCAACTCTTATACTTGCTACCCAACCTTGCTAGCCAAAAACTTGTACTGAGAGGGAATTCTTCTCGTGCATCCACTCCTTTAAACCAAAACCTCTGCCATTAGTGTCCACCATACCTACCTAGTAGCATTAGTGCTATTCCAAGTAAATTCTTGTTTTATCTACCTCCCAAATTAAACTTGTTATGTGAAAATTAGTGATTAAAGCTCTCACGATCTTGATGGCACACTTTACTTTCTTGCACTTAATAAACTTGAACCATTGTGCTCGCCTATGTTGTGTATATGCTTGCGCTTTGTAAGTTGTGAATTAGCAGAACCATGCTGTCATGGGGAACGCTTTCAACATTGCACTGGTACTTAGTACCAAGTTGATATCATGTTCTTTTGTCTATGGATGTCGTCAATGTGAAATGAAAGGGGACCTTTTAAGTCCATGGAGTTATGCATATGTGTTAGAGAAACGCCTGGGCCGCTGGTCTAATCCATGCTGACATGGTGGAAACCTGCAGCGTAAACCATAACGAGTACCTATAAAGCATTCTTCTTATAAAAAAAAGAGACAGAGACTGAGAAAAAGAGAAAAGAAAAAAAGAGATATTATGAAAAGAGGAAAGATAAAAAAAAGCACCATATTCCCATGGTAAATAAGAAGATTGCTGAGATGCTTGTTGTCTGCTTGCCTTGTCATTTTGATATGGGGATTCTTCCGTATCATCGGGCAAGGGGTACCCCGTTGGCGGTTCTCAATGATACGCATACGCTTACAATGACAAGAAATTACCGGTGACTAAACTTGAGTAGCATGAGCAGCGGCCCTCGTATTCAAGGGACATGAGATTCTCAATTTACAACTTGTCAATGCATATCCTCATATTTGATCACTTTAACCTTAATCACGTAAACATGCCTATGATAGGGGCAATGAGATCTGAAAGCTACTAAGTATCATAATTTTTGGGAGCTTTTTACGATACTTGCATTCCCTGCTTCCCTCTTTGAAGGGCCTTTCTTTTACTTTGTAGTTGAGTCAGTAAATCTAATCCCTTCTATCTCAGCAAGTATTTTGAGTTGTTGTGATTCATTCATTCATATGATGATTTATTCAATCATGTCTTATGTTCCTTGCTTTGCACATTGTTCTTATCTTGATGTTTACTACTTTGAAAGCTATCATTGAAAACCAGTTATTTGTGAACTCCGGCAAATTATCAACTATTCTTTGACCAAGAGCTAAGTTTGCCATTACCAATTATGATTCACTTTATGTATCTTTATTGTGTTTCCTTTACCTTTTACAAGTTGAGTTATATAATAGTGAGTTGTCTGCTATTATGATCTATGTATTGATGAATGTGATGCTTCTTGTCCGTATTCTTTTATCGACTCTTCACTCCATAAACCTGAGGCCATGTTTATTGAGCTCAGTTTCGCTTGAGGACAAGCGAAGTCTAAGCTTGGGGGGAGTTGATACGTCCATTTTGCATCACTATTCTATGTCTTAATTCACTATTATTTCATTGGTATATTTCGTATTGAGAGGTGATACTTATGTTATTTCATCTGTTTTTGCATGGTTGATGACTTTTGAAGAATGGACCGCTACAGTCAGGATTCTGATGGAAAAGGTGTTGTTTGGAGGCAAAATTCGCGAAGATCAGAAAATCCGGGAAAATATATGGAAAATCCTATTTTTCTAGAAGACGAAGGATGCCAGAAGACGGAGTGGAGATGGGCCACAGGGGGCCCACACCACCCCCTGGCGCGGGCAGCCCTAGGCCGCGCCATCAGGTGGTGTGGTCGCCCTGGCCCACCTCTGGCTCTCTCCTCTGGCGTATATCATCCTCTTGAAACCCTAAGACTCATGGGGCGACCACAGAAAGATTCCGCCGCCTCTATGGGTCGGAAACCACCGAGAGAGGAAGATCTCTCTGGCAGACAGATTTCTGTTAGGGGAATTCCTTCCCGGAGAGGGGAGATTGTCGCCATCAACACCATCATCAAGCTGGACTTCATCGGGATCATCATCATCACCACCATCATCACCATCAGCACCCTCATCACCATCTCCATATTGCTGTAACAATTGAGTTGAATCTTGCATTAGTTCATAGGGGAAACTTTCCCGGTGTTGATTACTCTTCGTAGTTGATGATATTGAGTAACCGTTGAATTATTGTTTATGTTCAGATTATTATACAACATTATTCCATCTCTAATCATGATCCATATGATGTCTTGTGAGTAGTTCGTTTTGTTCTTGAGGACATGGGAGAAGTCATGTTGTTAGTAGTGGAGTTGTGTTGATAAAGATTCAATAGATTGTTATTTGAGTTGTGGTGTACTTCTTCTAGTGGTGTCATGTTAACGTCGACTACATGACACTTCACCTATATGGGCCTAGGGGAATGCATTGTGTATTTGGCTAATAATCGTAGGGGTTGCCGGAGTGACAGAAACCTAAACCTCCATTAAGAAACCATTGCACAAGGGACGTAAGGGTCTTAGAGTTTAAAGTTGTGGTTAGGTTTCTACCTTAATTACTTTCTTGTACTTACGGATGTTTGCAAGGGGTATAATCACAAGTATGTATTAGTCCTGGATGGGTCAGTACATTAGCACAGGTTCACCCACACAACACTTAGCAAGCTAAAGAAGATTAATCAACTATATGAAGTGAAAGCACTTGACAGTCTTCCCATGTGTCCTCGAGAACGTTTAGTCATCTTAAGTAATACAACCGGCTTATCCTTTGCTGCATAAAGGATTGGGCCACTTGCTGCATTTATTCCTATTTTATTTTATTTACTCATACTTTGTTTACTTGCTTTATCGAAAACCCCTAAAAATCCGTTTGCTAAGTATTTGCAGAGAATTCCTGATCCATACGACTAGCCAGCACCTTCTGCTCCTTGTTGGGTTCGACACTCTTACTTATTGAAAATACTGTGATACACTCCCTATACTTGTAGGTCATCACTGTTGTCTTTTGTTTGCTTGTTTCAGTCGAATTTATTTCTAGCGCTCCCTATGGGAGTAACCAATGATCCATAGTCGAATCGTAGATTTGAGTGGTTGGGTATGCATTGAATGTCCATATTCCTTCCTAAAAAGAAAATCGTAGGGTGCACAACCAGCGCTCCCTATGGGAGTAGCCCCCGAGTGCTTGGTGGAGTTGAAGACTCGAGCAAGGACTAAAGTAGTCAAAGTCTTCTAGTGCTCAATCTTTGATGACATCAGTGCTAACGATGTGATGACCTTAGTTGCCCGCGTGAGCGGCTTTGACGGGACGTGGCGAGCGGTGGGTCCCATTTTCTGATCCTGACTTGACCGGGCGTGCGTAATCTTTCGTTTTAACTGCGTCTCCTTGATTTCCGTGCGTAATGGAGGTAGTGGGGGACGGTTTGTGTTTTAGCCTCTCCATGTGTCGATCACGATGTGCGCCACGCGTCCAATAGGGTTTCTGCTGGCCGTTGGATTACATCCGCAAGGGGGTTAAGTAGCAGCGCAGCTGCGGTAGTTTCCCATCTGCTCTTTCTCTGCTTGTGCTTCCATCGCCATTGCTGCTGCTCTCTGCTTCCTAGAGTTCGTCTCCTTCATGGCGCTGGACCAACTCCGCATGTTTCCGAGCTATTTCCTTCGCTTACACCGCCAGGGAAAGATGGGGAAGAAGAAAGAAGGCGCCGCCACTGGGTCTGCTGCCGCCACTATCATCGCCAAGAAGAAGGGTGGCTCCACCACCGTGGGCACTAGCACCGCTGGCGCCGACAAGAAGAAGGGTGCGGGCACCCACGTCACCAATGGTGTGTGGTGCGCGTCCATCATCAAGGCTTATGAGCTCCGTCTTCTGCGTCAAGATGGAGTTCTTTCTCGCGCTGAAGATGATTCGCGAGTGCCTGGCGACGAGGAAACCGCGCGTCCTCCATCCGGTTTCCGAGTGATGTTCCTTGCATTCATCATTCGTGGCCTTTCTCTGCCCCTGCATCCTTTTGTCAAGGGCCTTCTTTGTTTCTCTGGGCTCCAGCTGCACCAGCTGTCCCCAAACTCTCTTCTTCACATTGCGTGATATATCACGCTTTGCGAGTGCTGGCTCGAAGTCGAACCGCATGTTGGTCTCTTCAAGCGGCTTTTCAAGCTGAAGCGTCAGTCGGCATCTGGTTCCGTAGTCTACTACGTAGGAGGCTGCGGGATACATGTCGACTCCTCCATCACATACTTTGATATCAAGCTCATGGCGTCCATCCAAGGGTGGAGGGACAAGTGGTTCTACATCCGTGACCAGAAGGCCGACAGAGAGCACTACGGACTCACGCCTTTCGATCCCATGATGTCGTGCAAGAGGAGGCATTCTTGGAAGAATGTGGTGAAGCCTGGCGAGTCTGAGGAGACAGAAGTGCTGTACGAGCGCGTCTGCGACCTGGAGAATCGCATGGTTAAAGAAGAGGGAGGCATCACCCTCATTCGCACATGGTTGCACTGTCGCATCCAGCCTCTGCAGGCCAGAGTCCACCCCATGTTCCAATGGGCTGGTGCGGACGATGTCACTCGCGTATCTGCCGATGGCATTTGCGCAGGTGAAGTAGATAAGAGGGTGCGACTGTTGACCAAGTACACCACCAAGGATGTCCTCCCCAGTGAACCAGTCGTGCCTCCATTTGATGCCTCTAACCCTCCTCCCGAGGTATAATTGTGCTACGAAGTAGCTTTATTTGTCAAGTGCTTCCGATTTCTTGAAGTATGCTGACTTGTTTTCTGTAAGCAGGATTGTAAGGTGTCTCCTAGTTTGCCCCCTCTTCCTAAGGGGGTTATTCCTTGCAAAGTGGATGAAGAGGACGAGTCGGAATCGACCGTCCCACTTGAAGAGGAGGAGGAAGCCCCCGAGTCCAGCGGTCCGAACACTCGCAAGCGTTCGCGTAGTGAAGATTCAGATGTGTCGTCTCCTTCGACTCTAGAAGGCCCAGCTATTGGTGCAGAGTCGATGATTTCTTTTGTTCCTGTGAGTTCCATGGCGCCATCTGCTCGCAAGAAAATGCGGTTGCCGAAGGAGTCATCGGAGTCGGAGGACCAAACCTTCGATTTTGATAAATTTGACTGGTAAGTCTATAATTCTTGTCTTGGTTCCTTTTGTAGTTGCATTTTCCTGATGCTGGTTTTTGTTCTGTAGTCAACCAGCGTCGTCGTCTTCTGGCGACGTCCAATTTTTGAAGAAATCTGGAGTCGCGGACTTGGCTGAGCGATCTTCTTCCCCTCCGTTGGCGGCCCACTCCGGGCACAACTCATCGAGTTCTCCACACGCTGTGGAACACCAGATGGTTGTCCAGACGACTGCGCGACAATCAACTTAGGAGTCCCTAGAGGAGTATGTAAGTGTGATTTTTGTTTTTGCAGTCGAATTTGTAGTCCATGCTGTCTGCTGATCTTTTACTTTCTTCTGAGGCAGCTTATTGTGAAGGAAGCTGCTCGCTTGGCAGAGCAGGTACTTGTGATGGGTCGTTAGCACGCCATGCTAGACAATCACCATCGAGTCGTCGAAAGTCAGTATTTTGCTTCTTCCTCTTTATTCTTGTGAAGTTTATATATTCTACTGATGCTCCATCTTATATTTTGGCAGCCGAGCATAACGAACTCCTCCGCGACACTGCTTCTCTTGAAAAGACGCTCGCCGGGGCAGTGAAGAGTCGCGACAAGGCAGTCGCTGTGCTGGATGAATCGCGGAAACGCGTAGAGGATTTGCGCACCTCCATCGCCACGAGGGAAAAGTTGTTCGAAGAACAGCTCTTCTCGATTGCTAAGTCTCTTTCAAGTATTCTTTAATTTCGATTTTGATTGCTTCTTTATTCGATATCTTGCTGTTGTGCTAACACTTTGCTCTGTGTAGATGCTGGTGGTCTGAGCTTCGCCGCCCAGGCGCTTTATCGCGATGATGCTTTGGCAGGCGCCATCGCGGCAGTCGAAGACCGCAATGCTTCCATTTAGGGAACACTGACCAAAGCTAAGGGTGTACTCAGTCGCATCCGCGAGGAGCTGGCGCCCAAGGCTGAGCTGATTGAGAACTTGGATGACCTGGTGGAGTCCCTTGCTGGAGGTATCCCCTCGGACTTCAGGAAATCGCACCGTGCGGTCGGTGCCTCCATGGCACTCGCCATGGTGCAAGCCCATGGAGTGGAGATGGATCTAGCCGCGGTCTCCAAGGCGATGCCCGTCGGCACAGATGGTCAACATGTAGTTTTTGCTCCTTTTGCAACTGTCTGCGGCAAGTACGGGCCGCAACTCATCAACACAGTGGCCAAGTATTCTGAGGAGCTGCAGCGAGCCAAGAAGGCGGCGAAGTCCGCGTCGTCAGGGGCCGGCGGGAATTCTGTGGCGTGTGATACTGCCACGGACTCGATGAGGCCCCCGAAACCGAAGTCTAAGTCGAAGGAGCAGGCTGCTCCTCAGTAGTTATATTTGTAATTTTTAATAGCTCGACTCCTTTTGTTGAAAACATGCCGCTGGCTGAGTGTCTCTGTTGATACTTTTGCTATGTTTGAATGCACTTGAGTTTTTGTACATGTGTTGCTTGGTCCATTATTATCTCTTGCTTGGCTTGTGATAGGGTACATCGAGTGGTCCTTCGAGTGAACCTTAGGATCCGCCATCCGTTGGTGATACCGTAGCGCAGTCGCACTCAAGGGTGGATGAGTTGTCCCTTCTTTCGCGACTGCGTGATCGCGGTAAGCAGCTCGAATGTGAACTGCCCGTCCTCCGTGGTAACGCGGATATATGGAAGTCAAGGGCGGAGAAAGCCACCGCCCGAGAGCAATATCTACTGGAGGAGGTGGCACAGCTGGGTGATCAGTTCAAATGTTAGCTTTATGCCCCCTTATCTTTTCGTAGTTCATTGTCTTCATGCTTTTGCCTCTTGCTTGGTATAGTTGTCAGCGCACGTCATCCATAGGATGAGAAAGACAGGATCGCCATTCGCATGAACGACCTGACCCAGGAAGAACTTCAGGCAAGTGGGTACTTCTGGGTGGATCATGATCGCGTAATCGCACTTGCGACCCTGCAGGATCGTGCCTCGCGAGTGCTCCACATTCTGAAGAAATCACAGTCGTGCCTGAGGAATATCTACCAGACGATGTTTCTGCTGGACACCATCCCTTCGAGCTATTGGCTCTCCTGGCTAAGTTTTAGGATTTGAATGCAGTTCGCGAGTGCGTGCGGCAGCAGTTAGTGGCTGGCGCCAAGGCTGCTTTGTCGCTGGTGCGAATGCACAGGCCTGATCTGGATGTTGCAGCTGTTGCTGCTGGACCTTCGACGCCGCCGGCAGGTTCAACCTGGAATATGGTTCCTCATTACCAGGCGGTGGATCGCCCAGCGGAGGAAATTTTTGACTTCTTCGAAGAACCGACAAATGTTCTTCTGTTACAACAGTATTTTAACTTGTATCCTGCACATAAGTGTACCAGTGTTGTAAAGTTTATATGTATGCTGCATATAATTGATTAATATTCATATGTAAATAGCTTGCTAGCTCGTATGTTTTGCGAGTACGTTGCACTATGCGATTCCTTTTCGTTAGCCTGACGTATATTTATCTCAGCACCTTGCCAACCTGCCAGGTGCGTTGCCGCTGGGTTGGTGTTTGCCAAGGGTTCGATTAGTGCGTCAGCTACTTGGGATATCACGATTGGTTTGTAGAACAGTTGTGTAAAGGGTGGCGCAGCCCCCGAGTGATAAGATTGTGACAAATAATAGAAAACACGGAGTTGGGGCACTTAGCTTTATTTATTTGTAGAACAGTACGAGGTACAATGTGTGGCTAAGTAGCCTGGCTGAAAAGGCTTATTTGTAATGTAAAAGGAAGAAAAACGACTAAGGGTAGAAGCGCCGCAGTTGCGCGACGTTCTAGGGGTTGGAGTATGCGACTCCTGTCTCGAAATCTTTGAGGCGATAGGCGCCACCTAGGATTACTTCTGTAATCACGTATGGTCCTTCCCAAGGGGACTCAAGCTTGAGGTGCCCTTGCTGCTTCAGTCGCAGGACTAGGTCTCCTTCGACGAAGGATCTGGGGCGTAGCCTTCTGCTATGGTAGTTGCGCAGGTTCTGCTGGTAGATCGTCGATCTTTCTGCTGTGATTTCCCGTGCCTTGTCAAGGAGATCGATGGAGTCTTCGAGTGCAAGTGTTGACTCTTGTTCGCTATACCTGACTACCCGTGGGGCTTTAAAGCGTACTTCTGTGGGTAGTACTGCTTCAGCTCCGTGCACCATGAAGAACGGGGTGTATCCCGTGGCGCTGTTTGGGGTTGTGCGCAGGCTCCAAAGTACGGACCGCAATTCGTCTGGCCAGCATCCGGCGGCTTGCTCGAGTGGTCGGAGGAGTCGCTTCTTGATTCCGCCGTAGACGAGGCCGTTGGCCTTTTCGACTTGACCATTGGTCTGTGTATGAGTTATAGAGGCAGCTCTTACGTTGATTCCCAGGTTTTCGCAGAAACCCTGGAACTCCTTAGAGGTGAAGTTTGGTCCATTATCCGTGATGATGCTGTGTGGCACTCCGAAGCGATATACAATGGACTCGAAAAACTTGACGGCACTGGCTCCTGACTGGTTGGTCACTGGCATGGCCTCTATCCACTTGGTGAATTTGTCGACTACAACCAGGAGGTAGACGTATCCTCCTCGCGAGGACTTTGGGAGCTTGCCGACCATGTCGAGTCCCCATTGCGCAAAGGGCCAAGCCAGTGGTATTGACCGGAGTTCCACGCCAGGTGTGTGCGGTTTGTCCGTGAATCGCTGACAAGCGTTGCATCTCTAGACGATGTCCTTGGCGTCGCGCATGGCTGTGGGCCAGTAGAATCTAGCTCGTAGAGCTTTGGCGACGAGGGCGCGACTGTCGCATGGTGCCCGCAAGTCCCTTCATGTATGTCGAGGAGGACGGCCCTACCGTCCGTGTTGGAGCCGCACCGTTGGAGTAATCCTGTGATGCTGCGCTTGTATAGTTTGTCGTTGATGACAGCGAATGCCTTGGATCGCCGTGCGATGTGTCGCGCGTCAGTCGGGTCGTCCGGTAGCCTCTTACTGAGAAGATATGTGATGTAGGGTTGAGTCCAAGATGGTTCGATCATCATGACCCCCATTGGTCCCTCGAGTCCTGTGTCAAGCTCTAGGTCGTCGAGTGCCATTGGCTCATTGGGTGGCGTAGCCCCCGAGTCCGTTGTTGCGCTTGTTTTCTTATCTACGGCCTTTAGCTTGATGGAGCGTTCACAGACATGCTCAAGAAATACCCCAGGTGGTGTGGGGGCGTAGGTGGAGCCAATGTTGGCGAGTGCGTCCGCCTCTTCATTGCTTTCGTGGCCTACGTGCTGCAGCTCGCAGCCGTCGAAGTCCCTTTTGAGTGTGTCGTAGAGGTCGCGGTAGGCGATCATATTTTGGTTCAATAAATCGCACTCGTGCATCGTCTGGTTGGCAACCATCTTGGAGTCGCCGTAGATGATGAGCCTCTTGGTGCTGCAAGCCTTTGCGATCCGCATCCCGTGCAATAGGGCCTCGTATTCAGCTTCGTTGTTAGGGGCGGTGAACTGCATTCGCAGAATGTATTTCAGCTTTTCTCCTTGGGGCGATGTCAGTATGACACCCGCGCCAGCTCCATCCTTATGCTTGGATCCGTCGAAGTGCATCATCCAGAGGTAAGACGTATCTGGTTTTTCAGGGAGCTGGTTCTCCATCCAGTGTAGAAGGAAATTAGGGAGAACTTGCGACTTGATCGTGTCGCGCTTTTCATATGTAATGTCTCATGGAGCCAGCTCGATTCCCCAAAGCGTGACTCGTCCAGTGGCATCAGGGTTGTTGAGGATGTGCCCAAGCGGGGCGTCGTTGACCACCACGATTGGATGCTCCTGGAAGTAGTTACGCAGTCGCCTGGCTATCATGAAGCTGTCGTATGCCAGCTTCTGGTAGTACGGGTACCGCTGCTTTGTTGGCGTGAGCACCTCGCTGAGGTAGTAGACTGCGCGCTGCACTCCGTGGACTTTGTTTTCTTCTGCTCGTTCCACCACGAGTACTGTGCTGACCACCTGGTTGGTGGAGGAGATATAGCAGCAATGGTTCTCTTTCGCATGGGATCACCAGTACTAGTGAGGTAGATAGTAGACGCTTGAGGTCTTCGAATACTTCTTGGCTGTCATATGTCCACTCAAATTTGTTAGTTTTGCGGATAAGTTGGTAGAAGGGCAGCGCCTTTTCGCCCATTCGACTGATGAATCGACTGAGTGCCGTGATTCGCCTAGCCAGCTACTGGACGCCTCTTACGTTCTTCAGCTTCTCCATGGCTAGTATGGCTTTTTTTTTCTTCGGGTTCGCCTCGATCCCTCTCGTGGAGATGAGACACCCGAGTAGTTGCCCAGATAGTACGCCGAAGGCGCATTTGTCCGGATTTAGTTTGATCCTATAGCGGTCGAGGTTGGCGAAGGTCTCACGTAAATCATCGATTAGCGAGGCTTCCTCTTTGGTTTCGATGATGATGTCGTCAACATAGACTTGGATGTTGCAACCAAGTTGATTCTTGAGGCAAGCCTGCATGCACCGCGGATAGGTAGCTCCTGTGTTTTTTAGCCCGAAGGACATTGTGTTGTAGCAAAACACACCAAAAGGCGTCGTAAACGCCATTTTCTCTTGATCTTCCTCCTTCATTCGAATCTGATTATAGCCCGAGTAGGCGTCAAGGAAGCAGAGACACTCACATCCCGCGGTAGAGTCGATGATTTGGTCGATTCGCGGCAACGAGAAGTGATCCTTTGGGCAGTGCTTATTCAGGGAGGTGAAATCCACGCACATCCGTAGGATATCCGTGTTCTTTTTGGGTACTAGCACCGTGTTGCCGAGCCAAGTACTTTCCGTGAACTCGCGTATGAATTTGGCATCGAGGAGTCTGTTGATCTCCATTCCGACCGCTTTTGCTCTTGGTTCAGACAGTCGCCGAATTGTTTGCTTGACTGGCCTTGCGTCTGGGTTGACATTGAGTGCATGCTCGGCGAATTCCCTAGGGACCCCTAGCATGTCGGCTGGACACCAGACGAAGATTTCCCAGTGCTCATTGAGGAATTCGACAAGCGTGAGTTCCTATGCGGGTCTCAAGTTGTTGGCGATGAGGGCCGTCTTGGTCGTGTCCGATGGGTGGACCTGGACTTTCTTCGTGTGCACCAACGAGTTGAAGGATAGGTCGGGTGAACTTGGCCGGCTCAGGGGAGGCAGACTGTTGTCTGTCAACTCCTTCAATCTTGCGAGTTACTCCAGCATGCCGAAGGACTGGGAGATTCTGTTGAATTCCCTGTCGCAACTGTTGGACCTCTTGAAGCTCCCATTGATTATGATGACGCCATTTGGGCTTGGCATTTTCATCTGCAGGTAGGCGTAGTGCGGTAGTGCCATGAACCTGAACGCGACGCGTCCGAGGATGCAGTGGTACTGTGAGGGCCAGTCGACGACTTCAAAGTCGATGTGTTCGCGTCGAAAGTTTTTCGGCATGCCGAAGATGACGTCGAGGTTGATTTTTCCCAGGGGATATACGCCCTTGCCTGGGACGATGCCGTGGAACGTCATGTCCGAGACCTCTAGACAGGCCAGAGGGATCCTCATCGCTCGCAAGGTACTTGCGAACATGAGGTTAATGCTGCTTCCGCCATCCATGAAGACGCGACTCATGTCGAAGCCTCCGATCTGTGCCTCGAGTACGAGGGGACAGTGGCATGGGCGAGGTACTTGGTGCGGATGGTCGCGCTTGTCGAAGGTGATGCAGGAGTCGCTTCCACTGGGGTACTCAGTGGTGGATGGTGGAGAGTTTGTCGCCAAGTTTACTTGGCGAGTGATGGCCTTCTGCACCCGATTTGAGGGGCGCCCCTTTTGGATCTTCAAGTTGCCCACAACCCGTGGGTATGGCTTGCCTCCTTGATTTTGGACCGGTGCGGCCGCGGATGGTGTTATTCCAGGTGGTGGTGGAGGAGCTCCATGTGCTACATCGCCTGGGGCGACTCCGTAGCCCTTGTTGACTGCGTCACGATTCATCCGAGCCAAACCCTCGTGGAGCTTGAGGAACTCGTGGCAGTCCTTGAGAAGGTGGCTTGATTTTTTCTTGCCGTCGCGCTTGTCGATGTAGAAGTGCACGTTGCATGGCCCGGAAAGTTTATCCTCAATAGTTGTTGCGGGTGCCTCTTCGCGAGTGCGGCGCTGCCATACCTGTGTGGTTTTCCCGGAGTCGTGGTGTCCATCGCTGCGATAGCCGCTGTTGCGGTTGTCGTCATGCCTGTCCGCGTAGCCGGCTGTGACCATGTTGACATCGTCGCGGTCATTATAGATGCGCATTCGACGCTTGTTTAGGCGATGGTGTATGCGCTCGAGTTCCGCTTCATCGTCGGAGTGAACGCGGTTTTTCACCGAGTCTTCTCCGTCTACCCACCGATTCGTGATATCCATCAGGTGGTCAATTGTTTTGAGCTTCGAGCGGCCTAGCTCTTCCCTGAGCTTTATGTGACGAACACCGCCGTTGAATGCGTCGATTGTGTGATCTTCCGAGATGTTTTCTGTGGAGTTCTTGATGATGGACCACCTCTAGATGTACGAGCGTAGTGATTCGCCTGACCTTTGCTGGTAACACCTCAGTTCTTCGATTGATGCGGGCCTATTGTAAGTGCGCTTGAAGTTGCGCACAAAGCTGTAGACCAGCTCTTCCCAGTTGCAAATGGATCCGCGCGAGAGATTGTTGAGCCATGCTCGGGCGGCGCCCTGCAGCTGTATCTGCAGGCATTGCATGGCCATGCTTCGACTCCTGCCGTGGAGCCTAACGGAGGAGATGTGGTCCTCCAACCAAATTTTTGGGTCCTGCAGGCCGTCAAATTTTGGGTTCTCCGATGGGAGCTTCAACCCTTGGGCATTCGCTTTTGCCTCATAGCCCTGCTAAAGCATCTGGCACCATAGAGCTCCACGTCTTCATCCTCTGAGTTAGTCGAGCGAGCGCGTCGTGCCGTTGACTTGTCGATTTTGCGCTGCGTGAGGTCATTGTGTGCATCATAGTCGTGGTCGTGTCGCCGTGATCGGCGGCGTCGAGACAGGTCGTGGCTGCCGTCACTAGATGAGGGTGAGGAATAGCGATTTGCCAGAGCCTTGCTTTTCTTCGGCTCCGGTGTTGGTTCTTTGTCAAGAGCAGCCTCGATTAACCCCAAGCCCGCGATCGTAGACTGGTGCATGGCGGCTCGGGGATCTCCAGCCGGCGGCTAGTTGTTGAGGAGGTACATGGTGGCCGTTGTCACCGCAGCTTGCGGCGTCTTTGGGACCACGTTGCCCCGTGTGTCAACTATCATATAGCTGAAGTTGAGGAATTTTGCAGCTTCTATGCGCTCCTGCTCAGTGAGGTGGGCTATTCGAGATCGCCTCTTGTTGGCCACGTAAGTGCCCTTGGAGGAGGATCCTCCTTGGGAGGACAGCCCAGCTGTCGAAGACTTGACTCATCCACCGCCTTTTTATGCGCTTCGAGTTGCGCAATCATTTGTAATTGGCATCTGTACTCCTCCTTTAGTAGCCAATGATAGCCCATCAGCAGTTCTTCGGTGTGCCAGGGGGGCAGAGGATTGCCTCGCAGGGCTTCTCGGCAACGAGCCCACTCGAGATCATTGAGCTTGATCACGACACGTTCGCCAGTGTGTCCGTTCACCATGGTTGGAGGTTCGACTGCCCCTCCATTGTTGACGGGCGCGCCATTGCCACCGTTGGTGGGGCCGCCATTGGGTGGTCCGCTGTTAGGTATGCCATCGTTGGGTGGATCAGGACCGTTGCCACCGTTTTTGCGATTGGCGCTAGTTTTGCCGGCATTGATGACGGCGCACATGAAGTGGTTGGGGAAGCTGTTGCTTCCGCAACTTTCGGATCCGGAGCCGTAGACCCTATCTTCCGTTGCTAGGCCGCCCAAATCGGATCCGCGACTGCTGTCGCTGTCCGTACTCTCAGCTGCTGCTGAGGTGTTAAACTCGCTGAGGGTGCCGATTGGTGGCGGAAACCACGATGTTGGAGCAATCGCGGATGCTGGTGGCTGGTTAGGCATGCGAAGCGTGCCCATCTGACCAACTTGGAAGCGGAAGCTCCCGATCGCTAGGCTGATTCCATCGCCCACAGACTCAAAAGCCGGGCGAGTGGCCAGCATGTGGAAGGTGAAGTCGAACGCGCCGAAGAGCTGGCGAATCTGCGTTGTTGCGGAGTTGTAGATCACGGTTGATGGGGCCAAAGAAACCGCAACATCAACACTCCCAATTCCCACAGACGGCGCCAATTGACGAGGGTTTAACTCATCAATGCCCATTGTTATCGACTTGGGTTTTGGAGAAGGAGGGAGCGCTGGAAGCATCAATCGGCTAGCAAACAAGTACAGAGGAACGCAAGGTTTACCCAGGTTCAGGCCTCGTAGAGGTCCCTACTCCTGCTTGTCTGCTATTGGAATTAACGAAGGAATCGAAGATTATAGGGGCGCACAGATGCAATCTGGCGAGAGTTGTGGAAACTAGGGTTGCATGTGTCCTCCTTGCCGCCCCCTCCTAGCCTATATATAGATAGGCCAGGTCTCGGGTAGCAGGTCGAGTCGGTTACAGATTAGGGTTTCCCTTTAAACTTTCTATCTTTAAACTTCTTCTTGTCTCGCAAGTCATCGAGAGTCCGGGGGCCACTCGAAGTCTTCATTGGGCCATGGCAACACCGTGGGCTTCCATCGTATCTGGACCGTATATACCAAACTCGAGTACCTGCAGGGTATACCCATGTCAATTACCACTTATAATCATCCATATTACTTGTATTTCACTATCTCTCCGCCGAACTAGTGCACCTATACACCTAAAAAGTGTATTGGGTGTGTTGGGGACACAAGAGACTTCTTGTATCTTGATTGCAGGGTTGCTTGAGAGGGATACCTTTGACCACTTCCTCCCTGAGTTCGAAACACCTTGGGTGATCCACTTAAGGGAAATTTGCTGCTGTTCTACAAACCTCTGCACTTGGAGGCCCAACACTATCTACAAGAATAGAAGCGTGCATAGAAATCAGCCAGCTTGTGGGAGACGCTGGCCCGTACGTGGGACGCCTACACTAAAGAATATTTCCATCTGAGAGCCGCGTTGCTCACGACGGTGCGGGACTATCCTGGTTATGCATATGTATCGGCCCAGGTGAACCACGAACATAATGCATGTGACAAGTGCATGGATGAGACATCCCGAACACTTTTGCTATTGTTTCTTCTCTAATTTGTGTGATTTGGATACAACTAATGTGGACTAACGCTGTTTTCAGCAGAATTTCTTTGGTGCCTCGTTTTTGTGTAGGAAATCAACTTTTAGGAAAAATCCCGGAAATTATCGCAAAACTCCTATTTTACCAGAATACTCACGGAGCTAGAAGACGCGACGAAGAAGAGCCACGAGGTGCCCACACCACCTAGCCATGCGGACCAGGCCAGGCCATGCCAGGGGGTGGTGTGGTTGCCTTGGACTCCGCCACGACCCCTCCTTTCGCCTATATAAGCCCTCTAATCTAAAACAGATGGGGGGGAGGGGGGTTCGACGTTTTTCCAGATAGAGTTCCGTTGCGCCGCCACCACCAGATACCGCGATTCGGAACCAGAAACTCAGTTCTAGCACCCTGTCGGGATGGGGAATTGGAGGAGATCATCGCATCATCATCACCATCGCTTCTCCATCAACCGTCCATGATCCCCCCATCCATGAGTGAGTAATCCCCTGCAATAGGATATGGGGATGGTAGGGATTGGATGAGATCGTTCATGTAATTGCATCTGATTGTTAGGGCATGGTGCCTAGTATCTATTGTTAGTGCTTTTTAACATTGTTGCAACTTGTTATGCTTAATGCTTGTCACTAGGGCCTGAGTGCCATGATTTCAGATCTGGACATGTTATTGCTTCATGATGATAAGTATTGTTTATGATCTAACCTACAAGTTGTATACACATATTATTGTCCGGAACCGAAGGTCCCGAAGTGACAAGAATCGGGATAACTGGAGGGAATGGCTATGATATGAGGATCACGTGTGTTCATGGAGTGTTAATGGTTTGCTTCGGTGCTCTATTAAAAGGAGCACCTTAATTGCCAGTAGTTTCCCTAGAGGCCCCGCTGCAACGCGCTGGCAAGACAAAAGATGTTGTGCAAGTTCTCATTACGAGCACGTATGACTGTATATGGAACACATGCCTATGATTATTCAATACTTGGATGATTTACCTTATTTATCTACAAATGCCCTATATCTTGATTGCTATATGAATTGTCTTGTCCATGCATCGCCTGTCCGTCCATCCCTATGCCTACCGCGCTTTAATCCTACTATCTTTACTGCAATTGTTACTACTATATTTACTTTTACTACTACTGTCAATTTGCTATTGCTACTACAAAACTGTTACTACTGATAAACTACTGCGAGCAAGACTGTTTCCAGGTGCAGCTGAATTCACAACTTAGTTCTTAGTGCTTATAAATATTCTTTGGCTCCCTTGTGTCAAATCAATAAATTGTGTTTTACTTCCCTCGAAGACTGTTGCGATCCCCTATACTTGTGGGTCATCAAGACTATTTTCTAGCGTCGTTGCCTGGGAGCATAGCTCTATTTATCAAATTCACTTGGAATCACTATTGTTCGCTGCTATCCATTCATCATGGGTAAATCTCGTGATGGAAAGGTTACTATATTACCATCCACTACAAGGAGAGGTACAGTTCTGAACACCTCTATTGCTCTTGATTCACCATCTGTGATGAGTAAGTTCCTTACACCACCACCACATACACATGCTACACATACTACTACTTCTACTGAATCTGAAACTTCTGATACTTATGATGCTGCTTCTACTGTGCTTGTAAGAGTGGTTCATTAGGTCCTTTCCTAGATGCTACGATTGCTAGAACTATAGCTGGAAATACTGAAACTCCTAATGAAGATACTACTACACCTGTTAGTTCACCTGAGTCTAGAGAGAGCTATGATATTGAAGACGGATATATAGAAATGACTGATGAATTTATTAAAGAATGCCAAAACAATCATGGTAGGAGTGCTATTAAGAGTCTTCTTGAGAAACATACTGTTAGACCTAAATTGTCTCCTAATGCTAAGTTTGGTACAACTCCCATAAACATTAAAGATAAGGATTATGATTTCTCTCTTGATTTATCTTACATAACCATTGTTGAGAAAGAACCTTTTTGTGGGACAAAAATGAAAGTGCTGTAGCACATATGACTGAGCTTTCTACCATGAGTGGCCTATTTTCTGATGATATTAATATGTGCACCTACTTTGTTGCTAAAATTTTCCCTTTTTCACTAAAAGGAGAAGCTAAAGCTTGGTTTAATATTTTACCTCTTGGATCTATTCATAGCCCTGATTGCTTGATTGATACTTTCTTTTAGAAATATTTCCCTCCTAGTGCTAGACATGCCATTTTGTAGGAACTATTGCCTGAATCATGGGCAAGGTTTTGTGCTTTGATTCATGCACAACCTGTGTGTCCATTACCTAAAAATGAGCTTCTTGATGTATATTATAATGAACTAACTGAAGAATATAGGACATACCTGGATAGTTGTGTTGATTGTGTTTTCAGGAAGAGAACTCCCAATGAAGCTGAGGAATTAATGGCTAAAATAAGCAAGAATTACGATGACTGGACTTGACCTGAGTCAACTATGCCCGACCAACACCAACACCAAATAAGAGGGGAATGATTGAACTAAATGATGAAGTGATGAAGGAAGCTAAGAAATGTCTCAAGGAGAAGGGTATTAAATCTGAAGATGTGAAGAATCTACCTCCTATAGAAGAATTATGTAAGCCAATCTCCCACTCATCCACTATTGAGGTACACTCTCTAACATTTTGATGAAGGTGATATTCCTTATTCTAAACCTCCTAATCAATGCTTAGAATAATTTGATATCTTTGTTGTTAAGCAAGATAATTTTAATAAAAGAGTGCATAATCATTTAATGGAAAACTCTAGAGATATTATAGAGTTGAGGGATATTGTGGACAGAACCTCCAATGATGTTAAAATTCTTGTTAAATATTTCCAAATGGTTCAAACTCAAATTGATCAGCTTATTAAAGTACAAAAATATTTGCTAGTTAATGCTTCTAAAGAAAAACATGCTTATGAAATTAGAACTAGAAGTGGTGCTGCCACTCAGGATCCTCTATATCTTGAGGGGCATCCTAAAAGAATTGAGCAGGATTCCCAACAAATTGAAAATAGTGGTACTTCTTCTAAGAGAAAGAAAAAGAAACATAAACCGTTGTAGAACCTTCTGAAACTGCTAAAGATCCTAATAGTATATCTGTCTCTGATGCTGAAACTGAGAGTGGTAATGAGAAAAATGATGCTCCTGATAAAGAAGAAATTGAAGAAGAACCTGAAAAGCACACTAAGAATACTAAGTACACTAAGGAAGATTTTGTTTCTAATAAACATGGTAGTGAAAGAGATCACTGGGTTCAAAAACCAATGCCTTTCCCTGATAAGAAACACAAGTCAAAGGAAGACGAACACTATAATAAGTTCTGTGAGTGGATGAAACCTTTATTTTTGCAAATTCCTTTAACCGATGCTATTAAACTAACTCCTTATTCAAAGTATATGCAGGATATTGTATCTAATAAAAGGAAAATCCCTAATAAGGAAATTTCTACTTTGCTTGCTAATTATTTCTTTAATGGAAAGGTTCCTAAGAAACTTGGAGACCCAGGGATTCCAACTATTCCATGCTCTATTAAAATTAATTATGTTAGAACTGCCTTGTGTGATTTGGGAGCAGGAGTTAGTGTTATGCCTTTTTCTCTCTACAAAAGACTTCAATTGGAGAAATTAATACCAATTGATATATCTTTGCAAATGGATGATAAATCTACCACTATTCATGTTCGTATATGTGAGGATGTTCCTGTTCAAGTGGCTCGTAATTGCTTGATATTAACTGACTTTGTTGTGCTTGAAATGCCTGAAGATGATAATATGTCTATTATTCTTGGGAGACCTTTTCTTAATACTGCAGGTGCTGTCATTAATTGTAATCAAGGAAAGGTAACTTGTAATGTTAATGATAAGGAGCATACTTTCTATTTCCCCAAGAAGATTGATAGGACTTATGGCTTAAATTCAATTGAAAATATTGAGGGAATCCAAGTTGGGGAAATACATTGTCCAATACCACAAGAAAAATATGAAACTATTATGCTTGGGACTATTGCTATTAGAGTTGAGGTAACATAATCATTTAGTGGAATGCAAAGTTCTGTTTCATATAAAATTGTTTTGGTAACAAGACCTGATAATCCTTGTTAACAAAGGGATTTTAATGAACAAAACAATGTTTTCACCATGATTATCTTTGCTTACTTTTATTTTATCCATTTTAATTTTTGCTTTCACTTAGTTTACTTTTCTATTTTGTTATTTGCTTGCATATTAGAGTGTCTTAGAACTTCTGAAGTTTAGGTTTTGTTTTGTTATTGCATCATTCCAATATTGTCTTTCTCCTGGAAAATCATTCATCAATACCTGAAAATTGCTCAAAAATAAAGTTTCTTGAAAAATTCCAGAAAATTCATATTAAATTTTTACGTCAAAAGAGGGGCAGAGAAGTACTTGGAGTGACACAGGGAGGCCCACCAGGCAGGTACAACACCTGGTGCCGCGGCCACACCAGGGGCACGCCTGGCCATGGTGTGGGCCACCCCTGGCCTCCCACTTATTCTCCTACCTGCAACTCCTTTCTCTCTCCCGAGAAAACACCAGTTCATTGCTCAAACCCATGTTCTTGCTGTATTTGCTCGTGGTTTTCGATCTCCTTGCTCAGCCCATCTTTGCTGCTAAGATTTGGAGCATTTGTTCTCCGGTATGTGACTCCTCCGCTTGTCCAAGTAGATTTGTGATTAGTGGATTATATTTTGAGTATTTTTCTACTGTAGGTGATAGGTTATGTGAGCTTGTAAGCTTGTTCAATGCTTAGAGAAATTATTTTGATGCATGTTTAGGCCTCTTACAAGTCCCTATAAGTAGTTCCTTTCATTATGTAATCACTTTGCAATCACTTGTATGATGGTTGCCTAAAATTTCAGAAAAGGAGATGAATGAACACCAACTCAACCAACATGAATTAAGGGTGCCCGAGGTTATGAAGGTTCACCGTGAGGAAGAAGTTTTCCCTTCTATTTATCCATGCCCCAAATTCATGAAGGCTGCATGGATTTCTCAAGATTTCCATACTTTAATTTCTAATGCAGGATTGGACCATTTTCTGGAAGATGAACCTTAACAATATGGGAAACTAACTATGTTCGTGGTGCAGGATTTTCGATTTAGTTGCTCCTTGCCTAACCCCATGGTTCATTACAAAATTTAAAATATAGTTGTCGATCTCCCTTTTGATGATTTTTGTGCAGCTATTAAAGTACCGCAGTGGGGTTCGTGTGAAAGGATTAGAGAGCGGCCTACACCACTCATGGACTTGTATGCAGAGATTTTCCAAGGGAGAAGCTTCTCAAAGGAAAGTGGTACAATTCGTAATATTCACCTCCCGTCTATTCGATACTTTGCCTACTTTATTGCCAAGTGCGTTCTTGCTAGGAAAACTGCTAGTAAATTATCCTCATATGATCTAGCCTTCATCTCAGCTGCCTTAAAACAAGATAGGACTTATAATTAGGGTGCTTTGATAGCTTTCTGTCTTGCTGCTAACTGCGAGAAAGGTGGAATTTGCGGAGGCCTCATCGCCTCTCGGTTATTAGCTTTGCATGGTGTAGCGCCTCATCATTCAGCCTACAGTTTCCCATAGAGAGGCTTGATCTCGATTCCATGATACAACATAAATTCATTTCTTCTTGGGCTAATTTGAGTGATTTATCTTATGAAATAACCTTTCTATAGGCTGGTTGGAGAAGGGGTAAGTACGAGCGTGTTGTTCTTTTGCCTACGGCTGTTTTGTTTAACCTTGATACCAGGGTAGGATATTCACTCACTGAGGAAGAGCTCGATACATATCTGGGGGAGCTCTCCCAGCAAGAGGAGGATACTGGAAGGGAGGTTACATATGATTCGGTCCAACCCTCAAACGAGGGGAGTCTTCATACCAGCATCCTGCCTATGATTGGGGAGTTTATTCTTCTTCACAAGGGCCTAACTATGATCATTCTTATGATGACCCGCCGGCTTGGAGTTCCAACCTGCGTTGGGGTTGATACCCACTTAGGCCAAAAGCCTAAGCTTGGGGGGAGGTATACCGACATCACACTCATCTACATATCAAGTTTAGTGGGTACTTTGCATATCCATGTTTTGTTCTCTTTTTAGTTTTTGTTCTTGCCTTATTTCTGTTTTCCAAAACACAGAAAGACCAAAAATATTTTTGTTATTTCTCTTCGTTTGCTTCTTTATGTTTTAGTCTTGGTTTGCCTCATCCTTTTTAGCTTTGTATTGATTATTAGAAAAACCCCAAACAGTTCACTTTGCTTGCTTTTCCCTTCGGTTCTTGCCTTTAAAAATCAAAAACCCAAAAATATTTGTTGTTCTTCTCTGGTTTTGTAAAGTTCGTTGCAGGGTTCAGCGGTCCTTAGTGACTCCTTGGAGTTTGGTTTTATCTTATTATTCAAGCCACACAAGTGAAAGGCAATGATGATTTATGATAACTCGAGGTGTGGTAAGAGGCTGGTATGAACTCTATTTGATTTCATTTTTGTACATATATTCATCATTGTGAGCATGCTTAGTCTGTTTATGTAAGGTGTGTGCTATTTAATGGATACTTAGTAGTCCTTGCCTTCTTATGATCAGTTCCAATCTATTATAGTTCGTAACATGTCATATAAATGTTTGCTCCAATTGTTCTATTCATAACTTGGTATGACATTGTAGTGTCCTCCTCTGAATGTTCTATTTGAATCGACTTGGCACATGCTCACGTATGCATATGACTAAACAAAAAGTCAGTTGAGCCTAGATGATTTATTCTTCCACAGAGTTCTTGTGTCACATTTATGCCACTATTAATTTTGTTTTGTTGCAAGCATGTCTAACATCCCAAAACTTTAGTCAAGGTTAATCATGATCCAAATCACCCAATTTAGGGTTAACAAAAAACTTTTTATTATTATAACAATTATGAATGCATGTGTGTTTGCATTAATATAAAATTTGTTTGAAATTGCCATGTTTGTTTGCTCTAATGGTTGTGAAATGATTCAAAGGTGAATGCCACATCATCTAGATCATTTACAAACAAAATCCAAATAAAAAGAAATCAAATAATATTAATAAATGCAAATGGTCATTTGTGCCATTTTAATCTACTAGGCCACTTTAGGTGTTCCTAGAAGTCAATTCTTAACAGAAATAATTCTAACTCTTTTCACCACTTAACAATCTTACAAAAACCCTTAGACACTAATTTTAAGTGGCATTTGAAATTTGAATCCACTTCATATGCATAGATCCCACTTTTTCAAAAACCACTCAAATGAGTTCACCTTGACAATCCCAAGCAACCACGGATGATCAAGCTTATGACTAACTCACCCACCAAAATATTTTCAAAATTCAAAAATAAACTTCATGCGGGCATTGTGTCGAACAGTTGGTTAGCACAAAATAAACTTCCTAATGAATACTGTTGCTAATCAATTTCTTGTCCCCCATTCGACCCTCTCATCTCTCTCCTCTGACCCTCTTACACTAACCCAGCCCAAACAACATCCCCTATGCGCCGCTGCGCCAGAACCGCGCAGCCCGAGAATGGTCGCCGCCGGCCAACCATGCCCAAGCCACAGGAGACCAACCCATCCTCTCTCGTCGTGTCTAGGAGGTAGGCGTGATCACACCGTCGCCCACTGTCCCTACCCCGAGCCTTGCCAGGCACTAGACCGCATAACGCCCGTGCTCTCCGCGTCTGCACCATTCACGGACCGCGCCAGTGCACCACCCCCACAGCCTCGCACAGAGCCTGTCTTTCCCTTAGCTCACACGTGCGCACCTGCCTTAACACCAGCACGCCCCTAGACATCCCCGCTCGCCGCAGTTTGACCCGCAGCCACCGCACGCCGTGTCGAATGCCGCCTCTGCCGCTCAGAGAACGAGTCGCGCCCGACCAATTGCCACCGCCCTAGCCACACCATTACGCCATAGCGGACCACCAGGAGACCGCGCATCGATCGTTGCTGGCAGCCACGCCTCTAGCAGCCCGTAGCCATGTCGCCACCGATGCCTGGCCACGCCACGATGTCCCGTCGTCGAGCCTATATAAGAAGGCCACCCCCAGCCCCATTCTGCAGACCACTCACCTCCCCTCTTGCCACTAAGCCTTCCCCACTTCTCCCCGGAGCCACTCCAGCTCGCAGTTGCCAGAATTCCACCAGAACGGGCCGCTACTGGAGGAGAAGGGCCCCGCTGATTCCGACCACCCCAGGAGCCGCCGCGACCATGCCTGAGACCGTCGTCGTCCACCAGTTCGATCGCCCTCATCGCCACGTTAGCTGGAGCCCTGGTAAGCCCCCAATCGACCCCCACCGAGCCGCTAGGGTTAACTCTCGCCGGCGACCTGTTCCTCGTTGACGATGAGCCACGGCTGTCAATTTCTATTCTAATCGCACGGCTAATATCGCCCATACCGTTTCGGGTTTTAAGTGCCGCTGACATGCAAGACCATCCTGTCAGTCGCCACTGGGCCGGCCCATTTAGTTTCCCGCGCTGGCCCTAAAATTCAAATGAATGTTTTCTAATTAAGTTTAAACTAGGTTCTGTCCACTTGTTTAAAAATCAATTCAGAGAGTTGTACTGCACCAAAATGAATGAATCAAATTTTGTTAGAAAAATAATTCAAATATCTATCCAAGCCCGTTGGATTTAAATCAATTAGAGTTTTAGATCGCATATAGAAAAAATAACAAAACAGAGACTTTTCTACATTCAAACATTTTTCAAAAATCAACCATAATAGCTTTTGAGTTGATTCCAACTCTCAAAAATCTCATTTGACAATACCTATCTGAATATGTAATAATATTTAGGTTTGCATGCAGTGACTTTGGACTAGTACAAAAATAATGCTATATAGGCATTTCTAGTCACTTTAAATCATTTAAATAATAAACTTAAACTTAGTGAAATGTGATCAAACATTTAAATCACATTCCCATGTATTAGAATATGTGGTAATGACATGTGTCCACATGATCCCATATTTTAATTGGAGAATATTAAATCTTAAATAATTTTAATGAGTAGAAATTACTTTTCTCAAATAAAATAAATGAAACTAGTTCATTAAATCTTGTGATGATTGTGATGATATTAGATCATCAAGTATGTGCCTTAGTGTGCTAAAAAGACTAGTTAAGTATTGTTTGGTGATTGTGTATCCCGTATGTATTTATAGGCGATAGTACCGACCAAGTCTAGGAGGCGGAGTTCTACCCCGAAGAAGATGAGGAGAATTTCAACCATTGCACCAATCAAGGTAAGAGCTAATTATTGGCAAGCTAATATTTGCAAGCCATCACTAGATACAAAATAACCTAAGCAAGATGCACTAGGCATGCTTTGGTTATACCCCTTGATTTATAACCATCCCAAGTTTTACTTTTGCTTTATCAAAGTTTCTTTACTCCTAGTAATGCTTTGTGAGAGTTTAGAAAGTAGTTTAGATAGCATAAATAGTATAAAACTTGGCCTATACTAGATGTCATTCTATGGCATGAGATTGAGCTTAGCATCCCACCTTAGTGAACACTCTTAACTTGTGGTTAGAGCTAACCAAAAACTTGATCACTCTAGATGGGAATACTTGGTGAAAATTCTTATGAAAACCTTGGAATGATGAGTCATTCTATTGAGATGTTTTGACATGTGTTGAGAAACACAAATGGTTTATGATGATGAAAATGTTGAGGCATGAGCCTTACCCCTTTATAAAAACTGATGGTTGGGTTCGAATGCGATACCATTCCAAATTTACCATACAACCACAATACCTGAATTGGGTAGGGCTTAGCCGGAAGTTTATATGCATTAGTATGGGTTCCCTCGCGGGAGAGGTTTGAGCTGAGGCTATCTCTTGATGTTGTCCACCTATGCAGTGCCTAGGATGGCAGATGGCCATGGCTGGGAGGCCAAGCACATAGGAGAGGTGCTTATACTAGAGTGTGTAAAGGAAAGGATATGTTTGATTATCCGCATACTAAGTATGATGATTCAGGGTTATCCCTGACGAATGTATCGAATTTTGTGGTGAAAGTGTACCACCTCTACAGAGTGTCAAACTATTCGAATAGCCACGTCCGCGGTCATGGACAGTTGGAGTAGCCATATTGTTCCGTTATCAGATGTTTTCCAAATGACTTATGAAATGAATTGTGACATGACTTGACCACAATAGGGTTTTGACTATGAAAAACTAAGTTCCCACTTAGGTGATTTAGAACTTTATTTTATCTTTGTTTGTTTCTGAACTTAGCTTAGGTTTCAAACTTAACTTTGCAAACAAACTTAGAACTTAGCATTCCTACTAGAACTACCTTACTTGTTAGTGATAGTTTGCGAGTACTTAAAGAGTACTCATGGCTTTGTCCCTAGCTATTCCCATGGCCAGACTTTGAGGAGGACTATCCGGAAGAAGGACAACATGAGGGCTACTGCTCACTGCATGTCAGCATTGATGGTCGACGCATCGACTTTGAAAGGGCACACCGAGTCGCGCGACAACACATTGAATTTGTCGGCCCTTGGGTGGAAGAGCACAAAAGCTTAATCGAGCAGGAGTACGTCGACCGGGGCTGGTCGAGGAAGAAGGGAGACGTAACCAGAGAGCACAACTCCACCTTCATGGGTTGGTTCAAAAAAAGGCAACTGGACAATCCCCCACAGACGCCTTCTATAGAAGATCAAAAACTCATATTCTCCTTGTCGCAAGGCCCAGGGCACAACCTAAGGACCTATCAGTCATAAGACATAAATGGTTACAGATTCTACACCGAGGAAAAGGACAGGAATAGCGAATATCAAAACTCAGGAGTAACTATGTTATCCTCTGTCGATGACAAGACTACTGTCATGGAAAGATTCTATGGAAGGACCGAGGAGATATAGGAGCTCGACTACCGTGGAGAGATCGTATCGATGTTTAGTGTTAGATGGGCCAAGAACGTGGAAAAAGAAGGCCGGTATTTCACCACAATAGTTATACCAGATGCCAAATCGACGAAGAATTCCTCCGCAAAAAATGAGCCTTGGGTACTCGCTGGCCAAGTTGATCAATGCTTTTTTATTACAGACCCGTCAAAGCCCAACCGTGTTGTAGTTAGGAGGGGCAGGAGGAGCATCATCAAAATGGAAGGAGCCGCCAACGAGCAAAACTTCGACAAAAATGACAACTCGAAGATCGAAGAGAAATTTGACAAGTACTTCGACATGCCTACCACTACTAAAGTAAGAAGGAAGACCATAATGCCTACTAAAGGTTGTCCATTCATAAGAAGAAATCTCAAAGTGCACGGGCTAAAGTATTCAACCGCGACGAAAAAGGGCAAAAAGATTGTGAAGAGACGCTAGCTCAACACATCACATGATTGTATATGTTCGGGGAGAGAGTTTTTTTGAATAAATATGAATGTTTGTATATGTTCTTGCTTTATTTTAAACATATCTATAATTAAAAACACATCACATGATTGTATATGTTCAGGGAGAGAGTTTTTTGAGTAAATATGAATGTTTGTATATGTTCTTGCTTTATTTTAAACATATCTATAATTAAAAACACATCACATAATTGTATATGTCCGGGGAGAGTTTTTTTAAATAAATATGAATGTTTGTATATGTTCTTGGTTTATTTTAACATATCTATAATTAAAAAACATTTTTTGAAAAATAAAAAAAGTCTGAGACAGCCAGGATTTGAACCTGGCTGCCCCAGGTTTAGAATGGAACAAGCAAGCAGAGATCACTAAGGCAAGTGTGTGATCTTGTCATACTACCACATGCGCCGTCTTTTGTACTAAGTCCACAGGTTCTATGGCGCATTTCGGCACTATGTGCCAAAGAAGTTAGAAAAACTTTTGTGGTGCATAGTGCCGAAATGCGCCACAGAACCTGTGGACTTAGCCAAATAAACGGTTGCGCCTTTCCCCTACTAATCCCCTTCTCCATTTGATTCTTCAAAGCGTTCCTCACCACGCGCAAACCCTAGCCGCCCTAGCCCTTGCTGCTGGAGCTGCCACCGCCGCGCTAAAGCCCGTGGAGGAGGAGGCCCGCCACCGCCGCGCTGAAGCCCGTGGAGGAGGAGGCTCGCCGCGCCTCGCCCGCAGTAGGTGCACTGCCCCCACCCTTGTCGTCAACGACCACCGCAGCAGTAGCAGCACGCAGGAGGAGGAGCCCGTCCACCGTCCACCAGACCACCTCGCCGCCCTCTGTCCACCAGACCACCTCGCCATCCGCCGTCCACCGTCCCTGCTAGCAGGTAATTGCCGTCCTTCCCCTAGCTTGTTTATGTTGACCCAGCCTTCCCCTGGCTTGTATTAATTTGCAAGAACCAAGAGAGAGAAGAATTAGTCACTCATGATTAAGTGTGCCACCATGCTCTGTTTCAAAGAGTGTTGTGTCTGCCACCATGCTCTGTTTCATACTATAATTTTGTGTCTTTTTCACTTTCCTTCTCTTAGCGCTTACAAGTGGGGCGATGCAAACTACAAGCATAGCAACATGCCACCGTCTCCTTTGCTTCCAAATTAAACTAAAGCCCCAAAGTTAAATAATTTGTCATATAATTTGAGAAAACTATATTGCATCCCCTTCCTTTTTTGGTTCAGTAGCTTAGAACGTGCATGTACTTGATTTTCATGCCACCATTACCAAATTGGTTGTATTAGAATTGTATTGGGGTGTATTCCCAGCTGGGCATTATTTCAGTTAACAAAGGGATCTAAGAAAACAGTGTAATAGTTACCTTTCATACATAATCAATATATAGGAAAAACACTAGTAAAGTAAATACTAACTTAGCTACCAACTAATCATGATTTAACTCCATGTAGAGAATCACCATATCCTAATTATAAATATACCTATTCAATGTAAATAAATCACATATCATGGCAATCGACAAGATTTCTAGATTCAAACCATGTTATAAAATGGTCATTTTGATGGGAGATATTTATCTATGCTGATTGAAGTTCAAAGCACATGGGAGTGTCAAAACATCATCCCATGCTTATGTTGAACACAAATACAACAAAAAAGAACACTTGGTACAGCCATACACCTAGAACATCAAGTGCCACCGAATAGGTAATATGTCAGGAATATCCATGTTGGCGAATGCAAAGAATTTGAATGAACTTCTAGGGCATCCTAATTTCAAAGCAGCTTTCAGAGTGATGTTAAAACATGAAGAATGCTATAACCAGATTCATTCTCTTAGTTTTAAATATAATACCAAAGGAATGACCTGGATAATACTGGAGATAGTTTCCCTGAGCAGTCTAGTTTTGAGGCAACATTCACAATAATCCTAAATAGATGATTCATGGGAGGTCAGGGGCCTCCTCAGTGACATGGACTCGTGGACAATCTAATGTCCCCTCATGTTTGATGGAAACCTGAAAATGAACCTAGTACTTTTGGTACTAAACTGTGACTGGTGCTGTAGTACCTATTGTAGTTATTATTATGTTGAAAGAATCCTTCAAAATAAGTTGTAGACTGGTGCTGCAGTACCTATTGCATATTGTGGTGTGGACATAAGGAGCTGTGCAAGTTTGCTGCTGTATATACTACATATTCCTGTGCAAGTTTGCTGCTGTATATACTTGTTTTTTGGTACTGAACTGTGCAAGTTTGTTGCTGTATATACTGCATATTCCTGTGCAAGTTTGTTGTTGTATATACTTGATTTTTGGTACTGAACTGTGCAAGTTTGCTGCTATATATACTGCATATTTCTATGCAAGTTTGCTGCTATATATACATGTTTTTTGGTACTGAACTGTGCAAGTTTGCTGTTGTATATACTTGTTACTACAAATATTGGTACTATATGCTGGGGCCGTGGATGGGGGATGGGGGTATTTTCTTGTGTGTCAATATTGCAGGGATTTCAATTGAGTTGCCCATTTCTCCCGAAGTGTCGATTCACTTTCGTTTCGGTTGAGAAATGGGCACTCCTAGGTCAAAAAATTAGCAAAGGTCATGCCAATTTTTTCGGCCGAGATTTGTGCTAACTTTTTGCCTCTTTTTAATAGAGTGCAAACATGTCGGGCGAGGCTGGCCCTTCTAAGCACATGAGCATCGAAGCACAAGCTAGACAGGCCAACGAGTCTTTCTGGCGGGGGTCCCAACAGGAGGAGGAGGAGATGAAGATGACTCCACCACCGGAGGAGGAGATGAGGATGACACCACCGGAGGAGGAGGCGACCACCGCCAGAGCTGTTGGGGGCAATGAGGGAGGAGATCCTGATTACGAGGGGGACGAATATGACTATGATGGAACTAGTGGAGGCGGCTGCGAAGAGGATGACACCACCGATGGCGGCGCCCACACCTGATGGAGGCAAGCACACGGATGGTCGTAGCGACAACCCGGCCGCTTCTCAAAAGAAGAAGGAAAAGAAGGATCAGAAGGTGCCAGTGCTCGCCATCGTCTGTGATGAGTTCACTAAAGTCACAGAAAGTGGCTAACCCATTGCGCCAGAGGCGTTTGCCAAAGGGTACGACCTACAACTCGGGTGCATCATCCGGGAAAGCATGTCGATCAACACGAAGTACATCAGACATGCTGACAATGCAGCTTTGGTCGATCACCTCCTTAAGAAGCTTCACAAGCATACAAATTCCCAGAGCGGTTTAGAAACCCAGAGATAAAGAACCCGTTGAATAAACTAGCCCTCACGAAGACAAGCAATGCCTTGAGCAGCTGGAAAACCCGGGTAAAGAATAGCATTGACAAAGGTGAAAGCTGGGAGGTTATTAGTAAGAAAAATCCGATGCTCGACGAAGAGGAGTTTAAGACATTCAAGGCGGATATAGCTACCGATGACGCTATAAAATGGACTAAATGGGGCAGGAGTATGCGGGAACGGAACATAGGTAACCACCACCTTGGAAGCGGTGGTTACAGAGGGAAACATGCCATTTGGGACAAGGAGGACGCCGAGCTTGAACGCCTGGGTAAATACAACCCTTGGCTTAAAATCATGGACTTGCATCTTAGGCAATTTGTGCGGGCCCGCTACTACCTAGATAAGGAAACAGGGGAGTTCATCACCGACGATCCGGAGGTGAAGGAATTTGAGAAGAAGCTGGTAAGGAATTTATCGCTGATCTCAAGTCTATTGCGTTCTAATTAAAATAATGAAGCCAAGAATCCAAATGGGTTCACCTTTCCTTGTCTCTACAGGAGGATGAACTGAACGCTCCTGCCAAAGAGCCGTCCTAGGATTCGACGGAGCCATGGGACACAGTTTTCAATAGGGCGACAAATTCTTACAAGAAGAGGGACAAGGTGTTGCTGCCGTCCTCAGCTGGCCGTGTGTCCGGCTTTGGTACGAGCATGAAGTTCAAGGAGTACTACAAAGAGGACGCCAAGAAAAGAAGGGAGAGGAAGAACCAGTCGGTGGCTAAGGATAGAGCCGCTATTGAAGAGCTGAAGATGAAGGTGTAGACACTAGAGGAGAAGGCAGTGGACAAGAAAACAGTGGAAGAGAAGCTTCGCGCGATGATTCCCCCTGAGTTTTTTGAGGGGCTAACTGCTTGGAATGCGGGAGGTCGACAGGGGCCGATACATCTACCCAGCTTAAGTGGCAGTAACTCAGGCATTGATATGTCGTAAACGTATCTATAATTTTTGACGTTCCATGCTTGTTTAGTATCTAGTTTCTTATGTTTTGTTCATACTTTGAGGTATTTTTATAAATTTTCTGGAACTAACCTATTAACAAGATGCCATAGTGCCAGTTGCCTGTTTTCTACTGTTTTTAGTTTCAGAAAAGTTAGTAAGGAAATATTTTTGGAATTGGTTCGGACAAAAGCCAAAGTAAATATTTTACCCGAAGCAAGACGGAGTCCGGAGGGGAGACGAAGTGGCGCACCAGGGCATCCACACCTGGTGGCGGCACGGCCTAGGGGGGCGTGCCACCAGGGGGTGTGGGCCCCCTGGTGCTCCACCGACCTTGCCTTTCTGCCTAAAAAAGCCTCCCGGGACAAAAACCCTAAGTACCCGATCAAAATTCCACGAAAGAGTATGTATCCACCGTCATCTCCATCCCTAGATCAGGAGGGATCTGAAGCTCTTCCCGGCACCCTGCCAGAGGGGAGAGATCACCCTGGAGGCCTTCTTCATCACCATGCCTGCCTTCGGTGTGATGCGTGAGTAGTTCATCCCTGGACTACGGGTCCATGTAGTAGCTAGATGGTTGGTTCTTCTCCTTTGTGCTACCATGTTTAGATCTTGTGAGCTCTGTTCACGATCAAGATCATCTATTTGTAATCTTACATGTTGTGTTTATGGGGATCCGATGGATATTGAGATGCTATTTCAAATTCATTATTGATTCTATCATGTCTATGTTATTTGTGATCTTGCATGCTTTCCGTTGTTACTAGATATCTTGGCCAAGTAGATGCTAGCAACTTGAATAGGGAGTATTTATGCTCGATAGTGGGTTCATGCCTCTAGTAATCTAGGGAAGTGACAGGAATCTCTAAGGTACTATATGTGCTATTGCTACTAGGTAGAAAACATCAATCCTTTGTCCATGTGACAATCGTATTGTTTAGTTTACACACTTTGCTTAATGCAATTATCTATTGCTTGCAACTTAATACTGGAGGGGTTCGGATGATAACCTGAAGATGGATTATTATTTATAGATGCAGTTGGATTACGGTCCATGTATAATGTTGTAATGTCCAATCAAATCTCATAGGAGTCAAGATGATTAGTATATGCATGGTATGCTTTCTCGAGTCTGTCAATTGCCCCGCTGTAATTTGTTCACCCAACATGTTATTTATCTTAAGGATAATCACTTCTAGTGAAGTATGGACCCTGCTCCATTCTTTTACCATTGATAAACCATCTACTATTTACTCTTTACTGTTTACTTTATGCAAACAATTACTATCTTCCACACAATATGTTTAATCCTTTGTTTTCAGCAAAACCGGTGAGATTGACAACCTCACTATAAGCTGGGAGCAAAGTTCTATGGTTGTGTTGTGCAAGATTCCAAGTTGGAAACAACACCTTGGAGTTGTTTCCTTGCTCCTACTGGTTCGATAACCATTGTTTCATAACTGAGGGAAAACTAGCTGTTGTGCTCATCATACCTTCCTCTTGGGGTTCCCAACGAGCTCGATATATTTTGATCCATCAAGCCTTTTTTATGGCGCTGATACATTGCAAATGTATCTATAATTTTTGATGTTCCATGCTTGGTTTTATCTACTTTCTTGTGTGTTGTCCATAGTTTGGAGTACATATGATTTCTTGGACTAACCTATTAACAAGAGCCACAGTGCCAGTTGCCTGTTTTCTGCTGTTTTTGGTTCTAGGAAAGTCAAAAAATCAATATTCTTGGAATTGGACGGGACAAAATCCAAAGTTCCTATTTTACCAGAAGACTCACGGAGCCAGAAGTAGAGACGGAGGAGGGCCAGGGTCTGGCCACACCATGTGGTGGCGTGGGCTAGCCCTAGCCGCGCCACCAGGTGGTGTGGGCCCCCTGGCCAGCCACCGACCTTGCATCCTTCGCCTATAAGAGCCTCTCGATGCGAAAACCCTAAATCATCAAGCCTCCAGCCACGAAAAGTTCCACAGCGCCGCCGCCACCGAAGGGGAGATTCGGGGGACTGAAAGTCTCTGTCCTGGCACCCTGCCGGGACAGGGAAATGCCCCCAGAGCCATCTCCATCGATTTCCACCGCCATCTCCATCACCATTGCTGATTCCCATGATGAGGAGGGAGTAGTTCTCTCTCGAGGCTAAGGGTTCTACCGGTAGCTATGTGTTCATCTCCCTGTATGCATGATCTTATTGAGATAATGAGCTTGTAATCTATAGATCTACCTTGCTACTCAAGTGCTTTAATAGATCTCTGCTCTCCCCATGTGTGTGAAAGTGACAGCGTGCTCACCATGGTGGCGCTTAGGCTAGAGTTTACAAATACTTGTTATGAGTTATATTTGGAGTTGGATGTCTTTATGAAATTGTGGTGTTTGTTGGACTCATCTAGTACTCAAGGTGACAGTGTGGGGTTTTCTAAATGGGAAAGGCTTACTTTGAGGTGTGCTGTTATAGCCCTACCATCGATTAGAGTGTCCAAACGGAGACTAGTTAAGAGTAGTATCATAAAGAGAAGATATTTATATGAGAGTGTTCACTAGTGAAAGTATGATCCCTAGGCCTTGTTTCTTAGCATTGAAACACTGTTTGCAACTAGATCTGTTACATGTTTGCTTGCTTCCATCTTTATTTCAGTTTGCCTTTAGTCTTTTCCATGCCATCAATTTATTTTCTAGCATCGTTACCACTTATACATATCCATACCACTTGTATTTCACTATCTCTTCGCCAAACTAGTGCACCTATACACCTGACAAGTGTATTGGGTGTGTTGCGGACACAAGAGACTTCTTGTATCTTGATTGCAGGGTTGCTTGAGAGGGGATACCTTTGACCACTTCCTCCCTGAGTTCAATAAACCTTGGGCGATCCACTTAAGGGAAAACTTGCTGCTGTTCTACAAACCTTTGCACTTGGAGGCCCAACAACTGTCTACAAGAATAGAAGTGCGTAGACATCAAGCTATTTTCTGGTGCCATTGTCGGGGAGGTAAGGTAAAAGGTATTCATACCGGAGGATTAAAGAAGAAGAACCTTCCACGGCAAACACCTATTTTCCGGTGTGAGTACTCGAAGTTATTTCCTTTAGATTCTGTAATTTTGTATTTTTGTTTCTTGTTTTCACTAGTTAGGCTTAATGGAAAACAACAACAAAATTAGAGAGCTTTATAGTATTTATCTTGAGTTAGGACATGAAGTGTTTGAACAGAAAATGAAAAAACCTATGGAACTTTATTTGCATGCTAATAGCAATGTTGTTAGTATGAATTCTTTGGACACCATTATTGCTAATGCTACGGAAAAGTCTAAGCTTGGGGAAGCTAGTTTTTATGAAAATGATCTTTTTAGTTCCCCAGCTTTGGAAGATAGCTATTCTATTGCTTATGATGATACAAAACCTCCAATATATGATGATTACAATGATGAATATGATATTTTCAGTACACCTACTATTAAGGAGAAAATTAATTATGATTACAATATGCCTCCTATATTTGATGATTATGGTGATGAGAATAATAATAATGATAGCTATTTTGTTGAATTTGCTCCCACTATAATTAATAAGAATGACTATGCTTATGTGGAGATTATTAATTCTTTTATGAATTTGGCTCATGATAAGAATGTTTTATGTGATAGTTATATTGTTAATTTTATTCATGATGCTACTGAAAGTTATTATGAGAGAGGGAAACATGGTTTTATGCATCTCAATAATATTAAATTTCTCCTCTTTATGTTGAAAGTCTTGAAGTTGCACTTGTTTTGCTTTCCTATGCTCGTTGCTTTGTGCTTTCATGACTTGTTTCTTTACAAGCCTCCTATGCATAGGAAGTGGGTTAGACTTAAATGTGTTTTGAATTTTCTTCTTGAAGCTCTCTTTTACTTCAATTCATATTCCTTATGTGAGCATCTTCTCAAACTATCATGCCTAACTTAAAGGCGTTAAAGAAAAGTACTTATTGGGAGATAACCCAAAAGTTTTAGATGAGTCTTGGAAGTTATTACTTCTGTAATAACCGCTCCTTATCCTTTTTATTTGCTTTTTGTGCCAAGAGTAACCTCTAATGAGAGAGAAGTAATGATTGGGAAAGTTGCTGTCCCGAAACAGATTTCTATGCTTCACCGTAAAAATTCGTGTTCAATCTCTGTACATTCTTTTGAGGTGTGAATTTTTGTGCTTCTGCCCCAGGCTGTTATCTAACTTTCGTTAGTTCAACACTTGTTTATTGGAGCAACAGAAGGTCTTCGAAAAAATTCGGCTTTACTTGCTGGTCTGTTTTGACAGATTTCTGCCATTTTCTGCATTTGCTTCTTGTTGGTTCCTTCTTGAGTTTTTTTGGGGAATTGAGCTATTTGAGGGAAGTGCTAAAGTAGCTAGTGTTCTAATGGAAGTTTATTTGGTGTTAGAACTTACCCTTAAGACTTATTTATCCTGAGTGTACTAATGTTGCTAATAAAGATTGTGTGAAGTTTTGTATGAAGGAAAAATTTCAGGTGTATGGAAAGAATGAGTAATGAGATGAAGGATGGACTAAAGCTCAAGCTTGGGGATGCCATGCGTGTCACCCAAGAAATATCCAAGAAGTAAAAGCGTCAAAGCTTGGGGATGCCCAAGGCATCCCCTTCTTCATCAATAAAAATCCCAGGTTTCTTCCAAACGCTTCATTTTTATTGTTTCATTCACAGTTGTGTTGTTCTTGGAGCGTCTTCTTTTTAGTTTTTGTTTTGGTTTTTCGTTTGCTTGGTTTTCTTAGTTTTCTGAATAAATTGGTTGGACCCCCTCTTTCATACATTGGTTTGCAAATAGTTTGGTTTGGTTTGGAAAAGAGTAGGAAATTTATACTTATGTGGTAAAAAGAGCTTGTTTTTTACTGTGGCCTATGATTTGTCATGCCATGCTTGATATTGTTTTGGCTTTATGCTTAGTATTCTTTGTTGTATAATGACTTGTTATAAACAATTGAGATTGCTTAATATGCCTTGGATGAATCATGCGTTGTTTTAGCATATTAAAGCATAGTATAGTGGCATTCTGCCTTGATGCTTTATTTGCGTTGACTTGGCACATGGTCACACCACGTTATGACTATCCAAAGTCACCATAGCCTTTAGTTTTCAACTTGTAGTATCACTTTATGCCTTGATCAATGATGTTTTGTTGCTCTGCATGATTATGGCCATTATTGCTCTCTTAGTTTGTCGCTCCCAGTCTTTTGCTAGCCTCCACAACAAAGTATGAGTTCTACTCATGCATCCAACTCCCTAAACCAAGTTATTCCAAAGAGTCCACCATACCTACCTACTAGCTTATGCTATTCCAAGTATATTCATGCTTTTTTTACCTTCCAAATTAAACTTGTTATAAGAAAACTAGTGATTAAAGCTCTCATGAACTTGATGGCACACTTTACTTTACTTGCCCTTAATAAACTTGAACCATTGTGTCTTCTATGTTGTATATGCTTGCACTTATTTGTTGGGAATTAGCAGAACCATGCTTTCATGGGGAACGCTTTCAACATTGCACTTGGTACTTGTACCTAGTTGATATCATGCTCTTTTGTATATGGATGTCGTCGGTGTGAAATGAAAGGGGAGCTTGTAAGTCCATGGAGTTATGTATATGTGTTAGAGAAACGCCTGGGTCGCTGGTCTAATCCATGCTGACATGGTGGAAACCTGCAGTGTAACCATAATGAGCTGTCTATGAAGCATTCTTCTTATAAAAAGAATCCTATATTGAGAAAAAAAAAGAGAAAAGAAAAAAAGATACTATGAAAAGAGGAAAGAGAGAAAAAAGCACCATATTTCCATGGTAAATAAGAAGAATGCTGAGATGCTCGTTGTCTTCTTGCCTTGTCATTTTGATATGGGGATCCTTTCGTATCATCCGGCAAGGGGTACCTCGTTGGCGGTTCTCTATGATACACATGTACTTACGATGACAAGAACTTACCGGCGACTAAACTTGAGTAGCATGAGGAGCGACCCTCGTATAGAAGGGACATGAGATTTTTGACTTATACTTCGTCAAGCATGTACACCATAGTTTGTTCACTTTAACCTTAATCACTTCAAGATGCTTATGATAGGGGCAATGAGAGCTGAAAGCTATAAGTACCATAATTTTTGGAAGCTCTTTATGAGACTTGAATCCCTACTTCCTTTTACAAAAGGCCTTTATTCCACTTATATATTGAGTCTCCACCTTCTACCTTTATGTACTTTGAGAGCATAGTGGCCATTCTTAGTTCTATGTGCATTGTCCCAAGACTAGTTGATGGATGCATAACTTGATATTGCTTGTTTTAAACTATTTGTATCTAGTCACTCTTATGAACTTTGAAGGTGTCCTATGTACTTATGTTTGCTACTCTATGAGGGGCCAGCTGAATGCTATTATGCTATGTTTTCTTTATGTGAAATAAACAAACGTCTTGCAAAGCATTGTTATTCATGAATATTTTGTTTGTGCCTTTTCATGTTGCAACATAGTTTCTTTGTCTTATTGTTAGAACTTTGTATTTCATGTTATGATTGAAGTACTATGATCCCAGCTTTCAATGTTTTACAAATACTTTGATCAAGTTTATGATGGTGCATGTCACCTCAAAAATTATTATTTCTTTTTATCACTTACCTACTCGATGACGAGCAGGAGTTAAGCTTGGGGATGTTGATACATTGCAAATTTATCTATAATTTTTGATGTTCCATGCTTGGTTTTATCTACTTTCTTGTGTTTTGTCCATACTTTGGAGTACTTTTCATATGATTTCTTGGACTAACCTATTAACAAGAGCCACAGTGCCAGTTGCCTGTTTTCTGCTGTTTTTAGTTCCAGGGAAGTCAGAATATCAATATTCTTGGAATTGGACGGGACAAAAGCCAAAGTTCCTATTTTACCGGAAGACTCACGGAGCCAGAAGAAGAGATGGAGGAGGGCCAGGGCCTGGCCACACCAAGTGGTGGCACGGGTTAGCCCTGGCCGCGCCACCAGGTGGTGTGGGCCCCCTGGCCGGCCACCGACCTTGCCTCCTTCGCCTATAAGAGCCTCTCGATGCGAAAACCCTAAATCATCAAGCCTCCAGCCACGAAAAGTTCCGCAGCGCCGCGGACACCGAAAGGGAGATTTGGGGGACAGAAAGTCTCTGTTCCGGCACCCTGCCGGGACGGGGAAGTGCCCCTGGAGCCATCTCCATCGATCTCCACCGCCATCTCCATCACCATTACTGATTCCCATGATGAGGAGTGAGTAGTTCTCTCTCGAGGCTAAGGGTTCTACCGGTAGCTATGTGTTCATTTCTCTCTATGCATGATCTTATTGAGATCACGAGCTTGTAATCTATAGATCTACCTTGCTACTCAAGTGTTTTAATAGATCTCTGCTCTCCCCATGTGTGTGAACACTATCAACTTCACACGCATGGGGAGAGCAGAGATCTATTAAAGCACTTGAGTAGCAAAGTAGATCTACTTGATTACAAAGCTCATGATCACAATATGATCATGCATAGAGAGAGAGATGAAAACATAGCTACCGGTAGAACCCTTAGCCTCAAGAGAGAATTACTCCCTCCTCGTCATGGGAATCAGCAATGGTGATGGAGATGGCGGTGGAGATCGATGGAGATGGCTCCGGGGGCACTTCCCCGTCCCGGCAGGGTGCCGAAACAGAGACTTTCTGTCCCCTGAATCTCCCCTTCGGTGGCGGCGGCGCTGCAGAACTTTTCGTGCATTTCTGATTGACGATTTAGGGTTTATGCATCGGGAGGCTTCTTATAGGCGAAGAGGCAAGGTCGGTGGGCGGCCAGGGGGGCCACACCATGCCCTGGGGCGGCGTAGGGTTGCCCGCGCCAAGGGGTTGTGGCCAGCCTATGGCCCCTCTCCGGCTCTCCTTCTGGCTCCGTGAATCTTCCGGTAAAATATCAACTTCGGCTTTTGTCCCGTCCAATTCCGAGAATATTCATTTTCTGACTTTCTGGAACCAAAAACAGCAGAAAACAGGCAACTAGCACTGTGTCACTTGTTAATAGGTTAGTCGAAGAAATCATGTGAAAAGTACTCCAAAGTGTGGACAAAACACAAGAAAGTAGATAAAACCAAGCACGGAACATCAAAAATTATAGATACATTTGCAATGTATCAACATCCCCAAGCTTAACCGCTGCTCGTCCTCGAGTAGGTAAGTGATAAAAATAAATAATAATTTTTGAGGTGACATGCACCATCATAAACTTGATCAAAGTATTTGTAAAACATTCATAGCTGGGATCATAGTACTTCAATAAAAACATGAAAGACAAAGTTCTAGCAATAAGACAAAGCAACTAAGTTGCAACATGAAAAGGCATAAACAAAAGATTCATGAATAAAAATGCTTCAAAGACGTTTGTTTGTTTCACATAAAGAAAACATAGCATAGTGGCATTCAGCTTGTCCCTCATAGGACACCTTCAAAGTTCATAAGAGTGACCAGATATAAATAGTTTAAAACAAGCAATATCAAAGCTATGCATCAATCAACAAGTCTTGGGACAATGCACATAGAACTAAGAATGGCCACTATGCTCTCAAAGTAGGTGCATAAAGATAGAAGGTGGAGACTCAACATAAAAGTAAAAGAAAGACCTTCATAGAAGGAAGTAGGGATTCAAGTCTCATAAAGAGCTTCCAAAAATTATGGTACTTATTAGCTTTCAGCTCTCATTGCCCCTATCATAAGCATCTTGAAGTGATTAAGGTTAAAGTGAACAAACTATGGAGTATATGCTTGACGAAGTATAAGTTGGAAATCTCATGTCCCTGGAATATGAGGGCAGCTCCTCACGCTACTCAAGTTTAGTTACCGGTAAGTTCTTGTCATAGTAAGTATATGTGTATCATAGAGAACCGCCAACGGGGTACCCCTTGCCCGATGATACGGAAGAATCCCCATATCAAAATGACAAGGCAAGCAGTAAACGAGCATCTCAGCAATCTTCTTATTTACCATGGGAATATGGTGCTTTTTTCTCTCTTTCCTCTTTTCATAATCTCTTTTTTTCTTTTTCTCTTTTTTTCTCAATATAGGACTCTTTTTATATAAAGAGAATGCTTCATAGACAGCTCATTATGGTTACGCTGCAGGTTTCCACCATGTCAGCATGGATTAGACCAGCGGCCCGGGCATTTCTCTAACACATATACATAACTCCATGGACTTACAAGCTCCCCTTTCATTTCACACCGACGACATCCATAGACAAAAGATCATGATATCAACTAGGTACATAGTACCAGTGCAATGTTGAAAGCGTTCCCCATGACAACATGGTTCTGCTAATCCCCAACAAATAAGTGCAAGCTTATACAACATAGACGACACAATGGTTCAAGTTTATTAAGTGCAAGAAAAGTAAAGTGTGCCATCAATTTCGTGAGAGCTTTAATCACTAGTTTTCTCATAACAAGTTTAATTCAGAAGGTAAACAAAAGCATGAATATACTTGTAATAGCATATGCTAGTCGGTAGGTGTGGTGGACTCTTTGGAATAACTTGGTTTAAGGAGTTGGATGCATGAGTGGAACTCATACTTGGTTGTGGAGGCTAGGAAAAGACTGGGAGCGACAAACTAAGAGAGCAATAATAGCCATAATCATGCAGAGCGACAAAACATCATTGATCAAAGCATAAAGTGATACGACACGTTGAAAACTAAAGGATCATAAATGCTTATGGTGACTTGAGATAGTCATAACATGGTGTGAGCATGCGCCAAGTCGACCCAAATAAAACATCAAAGGAGAATACCACAATACTATGCTTTAATATGCTAAAACAACGCATGATTCATCTAAGGCACATTAAGCAATCTCAATTTTTTATAACAATTCCTGCTATAGCAAAGAATACTAAGCATAAAGCCAAAACAATATCAAGCATGGCATGACAAAGCATAAGCCATAGTCAAAACCAAGCTCTCTTTAACACTTAAGCATAAACTTTCCTACTCTTTTCCAAACCAAATCAAACTATTTGAAAACCAATGTATGAAAGAGGGGGTCCAACCAATTTATTAAGCAAACAAAGAAAACAAAGCAACCGAAAACCAAAAACAAAAACGAAAAAGAAGACGCTCCAAGAACAACACAACTGTGCATGAAACAATAAAAATGAAGCATTTGGAAGAAACCTGGGATTTTTATTAATGAAGAGGGGGATGCCTTGGGCATCCCCAAGCTTTGACGCTTGTACTTCTTGGATATTTCTTGGGGTGACACGCATGGCATCCCCAAGCTTGAGCTTTAGTCCATCCTTCATCTCATTACTCATTCCTTCCATACACCTGAAATTTTTCCTTCATACAAAACTTCACACAATCTTTATTAGCAACATTAGTGCACTCAAGATAATAAGTCTTTTAGGTTCAGTTCTAACACCAATAAAACTTCCATTAAAACACTAGCTACTGTAGCACTTCCCTAAAAAAGCTCAATTCCCCAAAAGAACTCAAAAAGGAACCAACAAGAAGCAAATGCAGAAAATGGCAGAAATCTATCAAAACAGACCAGCAGGTAAAGACGAATTTTTTCAAAGACCTTCGGTTGCTCAAATCGAAAAGTGTTGAACTAACGAAAGTTAGATAACAACCTGGGGCAGAAGCAAAAAAATTCACGCCTCAAAAGGACATACAGATATTTTACACGACTGTTTACGGTGAAGCACAGAAATCTGTTTCGGGACAGCAACTTTTCCAATCATTACTTCGCTCTCATTAGAGGTTACTCTTGGCACAAAAAACAAATAAAAAGAATAAGGAGCGGTTATTACTGAAGTAATAACTTACAAGACTCATCTAAAACTTTTGGGTTATCTCCCAATAAGTACTTTTCTTTACCGCCTTTAAGTTAGGCATGATAGTTTGAGTAGATGATCACATAACAAATATGAATTGAAGTAAAAGAGAGCATCAAGAAGAAAATTCAAAACACATTTAAGTCTAACCCACTTCCTATGCATAGGAATCTTGTAAAGAAACAAGGCATGAAAGCACAAAGCAACAAGCATAGGAAAGCAAAACAAGTGCAATTTCAAGACTTTCAATATAAAGAGGGGAAACTTAATATTATTGAGATGCATAAAACCATGTTCCTCTCTCTCATAATAACTTTCAGTAGCATCATGAATTAAATTAACAATATAACAACCACATAAAAGATTCTTATCATGAACCACATGTATATAATAATTATTACTCTCCACATAAGCATAGTAATTCTTATTAATTGTCGTGGGAGCAATTTCAACAAAAATAGCTATCATTATTATTTTCATCACCATAATCATCAAATATAGGAGGCATATTGTAATCATAATTAATTTTCTCCTTAATAGTAGGTGGACTGAAAATATCATATTCATCATTATAATCATCATATATTGCAGGTTTGGTATCATCATAAGCAATAGAATAGCTATCTTCCAAAGCTGGGGAACTAAAAAGATCATTTTCATAAAAACTAGCTTCCCCAAGCTTAGACTTTTCCATAGCATTAGCAATAACGGTGTCCAAAGAATTCATACTAACAACATTGCTATTAGCATGCAAATAAAGTTCCATAGGTTTTTTAATTTTCTCTTCAAACACTTCATATCCTAACTCAAGATAAATATTATAAAGCTCTCTAATTTTTTTGTTGTTTTCCATTAAGCCTAACTAGTGAAAACAAGAAACAAAAAGAAAAAATTGCAGAATCTAAAGGAAATAACTTCGAGCAGTCACACCGGAGGATGTGAGTACCTTTTACCTTACCTCCATGGCAAGGCGCCAGAAAATATCTTTTCTGGTGCGGTTTTGACGTGGGAGTTTCTTCTTCTTCAGTCCTCGGCAACAGTGCCAGAAAATAGCTTGATGTCTACGCACTTCTATTCTTGTAGACAGTTGTTGGGCCTCCAAGTGCAGAGGTTTGTAGAACAGCAGCAAGTTTTCCCTTAAGTGGATCACCCAAGGTTTATCGAACTCAGGGAGGAAGTGGTCAAAGGTATCCCCTCTCAAGCAACCCTGCAATCAAGATACAAGAAGTCTCTTGTGTCCCCAACACACCCAATACACTTGCAGGTGTATATGTGCACTAGTTCGGCGAAAAGATAGTGAAATACAAGTGGTATAGATAATTATAAGTGGTAACGCTGATAGAAAATAACTTGATGGCGTGGAAGAGACTAAAAGCAAACTGAAATAAAGATGGCAGCAAGCAAACATGTAACAGATCTAATTGCAAACGGTGTTTCAATGCTTAGAAACAAGGCCTAAGGATCATACTTTCACTAGTGAACACTCTCATATAAATATATTCTTCTTTATGATACTACGCTGAACTACTCTCCAGTTGGACACTCTAATCCATGGTAGGGCTATAACAGCACACCTCAAAGTTCATCTTTCCCATCCAGATAACCCCACACTGTCACCTTGAGCACTAGATGGTTCGAACAAACACCACAATTTCATTAAGACATCCAACTCCAAATATAACTCATAACAAGTATTTGTAATCTCTAGCCTAAGTGCCACCATGGTGTGCACATTGTCAACTTCACAAACATGGGGAGAGCAGAGATCCATTAAAGCACTTGAGTAGAAAAGTAGATCTACTTGATTACAAAGCTCATTGATGACTCAATACACGGCGCCCAGAAAAGTGCTTGGTGTGTGGTGTTGATGTAGAGCTCGTTGGGAACCCCAAGACGAAGGTATGATGAGCACAGCAGCAAGTTTCCCTCAGTTATGAAACCAAGGTTTAATCGAACCAGTAGGAGCAAGGAAACACCTCCAAGGTGTTACTAGCTGAGCTTTGGCAGGGCGCACTACTGGTGCTAGTAGCAGCATGGAGACCTGCACAACACAACCACAGAACTTTGTCCCCAACTTGCGATGAGGTTGTCAATCTCACCGTGTTTTGCGGAAAACAAAGGATTAAACGTATTGAATGGAAAGAAGTAAAAGTTTGCAGAAAGTAAACATAAAGCAGAAACAGTTTATAGATTGTATGTAAAGAAAAAGGACCGGGATCCATAGTTCACTAGAGGTGGCTCTCCTTAGATAGATAACATGCTAGGTGAACAAATTACAGCGGGGCAATAGACAAACACTGAGAAAGCAATACATGCATATACTAATCATCTTGACTCCTTTGAGACTTGATTGGTCATTACAACATAATACATAGACCGCCATCCAAGTGCATCTATGACTAATAATCCACCTTCAGGTTATCATCCGAACCCCCTCCAGTATTAAGTTGCAAGCAACAGATTATTGCTTTACGAATTACGTGTAAAGTAAACAATACGATTGTTCTATGAACAAAGGATTGTTGTTTTCTCCCTAGTAGCAACAGCACATATAGTACCTTAGAGATTTCTGTCACTTCCCCGGATTACCAGAGGCATGAACCCACTATCGAGCATAAATACTAACTCTTGGAGTTGCTAGCATCTACTTAGCCAAGATAGCTACTAACAACGGAAAGCATGCAAGATCTCAAATAACAAAGACATGATAGAATCAATAATCAATCTGAAATAGCATCTCAATATCCATCGGATCCCCGCAAACACAACATGTATGAATTACAAATAGATGATCTTGATCATGAACGGAGCTCACAAGATCTAAACATGAAAGCACAAAGGAGGAGAAACCAGCCATCTAGCTACTACATGGATCTGTAGTCCAAGGATGAACTACTCACGCATCACACCGGAGGCTTGCATGGTGATGAAGAAGGCCTCCAGGGTGAATTCCCCTCTCCGGCAGGGTGCTGGGAAGAGCTTCAGATCCCCCCGATCTAGGGACAGAGACGACGGCGGCTACAAACTCTTTCGTGGATTTTTGATCGGGTGCCTAGGGTTTTCGTCCTGATGGCAACTTATAGGCGGAAGAAGAGGCCGAGGGGTGCTGGGGGCGGCCAGACCACCCCCTGGCGCGGGCCAGGCCTGGCCGCACGGCCAGGTGGTGTGGCCGGGCCCTAGCCCTTCTCCGTCTCGTATTCTGGCACTTGATCCCTTCCGGAAAAATAGGCACTTTGGCTTTTGTCCCATCCAATTCCGAGAATATTCATTTTCTGACTTTTCTGGAACCAAAAACAACAGAAAACAGGCAGCTGGCACTATGGCTCTTGTTAATAGGTTAGTCCAAGAAATCATAATAAAAGTACTCCAAAGTTGGAACAAAACACAACAAAGTGGATAAAACCAAGCATGGAACATCAAAAATTATAGATACATTTGCTATGTATCAACATCCCCAAGCTTAACTCCTGCTCGTCCTCGAGTAGGTAAGTGATAAAAAGAAATAATTTTGAGGTGACATGCACCATCAAATCTTTGATCACAGTATTTGCAAAACATTCAAGGCTGGGATCATAGTACTTCAATCATAACATGAAAGACAAAGTTCTAGCAATAAGCAAAGAAACTAAGATACAACATGAAAAGGCACAAAAAAAAGATTCATGAATAACATGCTTTGCAAGACGTTTGTTTGTTTCACAAAAAGAAAACATAGCATAAAAGTATTTAGCTTGTCCCTCAATAGAGTAGCAAATATAAATGCATAGGACACCTTCAAAGTTCATAAGAGTGACTAGATACAATAGTTTCAAAAAAGCAATAACAAGTTATGCATCAATCAACTAGTCTTGGGACAATGCACATAGAACTAAGAATGGCCACTATGCTCTCAAAGTAGTGCATAAAGATAGAAGGTGGAGACTCAATATAATGGGGGAAGAAAGGCCTTTGTAAAAGGAAGTAGGGATTCAAGTCTCATAAAGCGCTTCCAAAAATTATGGTACTTATAGCTTTCAGCTCTCATTGCCCCTATCATAAGCATCTTGAAGGTGATTAAGGTTAAAGTGACACAACTAAGAGGATATGCTTGACAAGTTATAAACTGAAATCTCATGCCCCTTACTTACGAAGACCGATCCTCATGCTACTCAACTTCAGTCACGAGTAAGCTCTTGTCATTGTAAGTATATGTGTATCATTAAGAACCGCCAACGGGGTACCCCTTGCACATGATACGGGAGCTTTCCCATAATCAAAATGACAAGGCAAGGATACAATGAGCATCTCAGCGATCTTTTTATTTGCTATTTGCATAGGTTTTTATTGAGGATGTTTCATAGAGTGCTCATTATGGTGATGCTGCAAGTTTCCACCATGATTAGGCATGGCTTAGGCTAGCGGCCCAGGCATTTCTCTAACACACATACAAACTCCATGATCTTACAAGTTCCACATTTATTTCACACCGTCGGGATCCGTAAGCAAAAGAACATGATATCAACGGGGTATAAAGTACAAGTGCAATGTTTAAAGCGTTCCCCATGAAACATGGTTCTGCTAATTTCAACTTATAAAGCGCAAGCATATACACAACAAAGAAGGACCCAATGGTTCAAGTTTATTAGAGGCAAAAATTAAAGTGTGCCATCAAGTTTGTGAGAGCTTTAATCACTAGTTTTCTCATAACAAGTGGAAGGTAAACAAAAGCATGAATGTACTTGGAATAGCATAAGCTAGTAGGTAGGTATGGTGGACTCTTTGGAATAACTTGGTTTAGGATGTTGGATGCATGAGTGGAACTCATACTTTGTTGTGGAGGGTAGCAAAAGACTGGGTGCGACAAACTAAGAGAGCAATAATGGCCAAAATCATGCAGAGCGACAAAACATCATTGATCAAAGCATAAAGTGATACTACAAGTTGAAAACTAAAGGATCATACAGGCTATGGTGACTTGAGATAGTCATAACATGGTGTGAGCATGCACCAAGTCAACCCAAATAAAGCATCAAAGGAAAATACCACTATACTATGCTTTAATATGCTAAAACAACGCATGATTCATCCAAGGCACATTAAGCAATCTCAATTGTTTATAACAAGCCAAGATACAGCAAAGAATACTAAGCATAAAGCCAAAACAATATCAAGCATGGCATGACAAAGCATAGGCCACAGTCAAAAACGAGCTCTTTTTACCAAATAAGCATGAACTTTCCTACTCTTTTCCAAACCAAACCAAACTTATTTGCAAACCAAAGTATGAAAGAGGGGGTCCAACCAATTTATTCAGAACACTAAGCAAACCAAGAAAAATAAAAACCAAAACAAAAACAAAAAAGAAGACGCTCCAAGAAAAACACAACTGTGCATGAAACAATAAAAATGAAGCGTTTGGAAGAAACCTGGGATTTTTATTGATGAAGAAGGGGATGCCTTGGGAATCCCCAAGCTTTGACGCTTGTACTTCTTGGATATTTCTTGGGATGACACGCGTGGCATCCCCAAGCTTGAGCTTTAGTCCATCCTTCATCTCATTACTCATTCCTTCCATACACCTGAAATTTTTCCTTCATACAAAACTTCACACAATCTCATTAGCAACATTAGTGCACTTAAGATAAATAAGTCTCAAGGTTCAGTTCTAACACCACATAAACTTCCATTATAACACTAGCTACTGTAGCACTTCCCTCAAAAAGCTCAATTCCCCAAAAGAACTCAAGGAGGAACTAACAAGAAGCAAATGCAGAAAATGGCAGAAATCTGTCAAAACAGACCAGCAGGTAAAGACGAATTTTTTCGAAGACCTTCTGTTGCTCAAATCAAAAAGTGTTGAACTAATGAAAGTTAGATAAAAACCTGGGGCAGAAGTACAAACAATTACAGCTCAATCCGACGTACAAAGCTCTCTCAGTAATTTTTACGGTGAAGCACAGAAATCTGTTTCGGGACAGCAACTTTCCCATTCATTACTTCACTCTCATTACAGGTAACTCTTGGCACAAAAAGCAAATAAAAAGGATAAGGAGAGGTTATTACAGAGGTAATAAATTCCAAGAAACAACTAAAACTCTTGAATTATCTCCCAACAAGTACCTTTCTTTAACGCCTTTAAGTTAGGCATACGAACCAAAGAAAGAATCAAGTGTTCTTAAATGAAGAAGCATTAAGATCAATACCAGAAATATTTTCAAGAAGGCAAGGTATATCATCCAAATAAATTCTATAGGATCCTCTCTCAATGCTCTTGGGTTCACTATTCTCATCAAAAGGGTTTGCAGGAACAATCCAATCAAGATTCTTTTCTATGGCATCATGTATTGCTACTAGTTTAAAGGGTATTGGTATCTTAGTTTCCTCCCCATTAGGTTCGGTTTTGTTCATCTTTTCTCCCGTACCAACAACATCTACACATGAGCCTAGCATATTGAAATGTTCAAAAACTTTTCTAGCTTCCTTGGCAACATCATAGAATTCCTTAAACAAAGTTTCTAGAATAAAATCCCTCTTTTTAGGATCCTCAATTTCTTTAAGCTTAAGAAACATTACTTGCATTAAGGGGTTGAGGTTAACAAACCTAGCTTCTAACATGTGAATTAAGGAAGCTGCAGCAATCTCATAATTTGGAGCTAGTTTTACAAGGGATGTATCCTCAGTATCTTCATGTTTGCTAACATGATTAAAGAATTCTTCAATGTTATCTTTCCCAATTATAGAACCACTACCAATTGGAAGGTCTTTCAGGGTGAACTTGGGGATCAACATGGTGAGCTAAGGAAGAGGTGACTACTTAAGGAGACTTAATTTTTTTGGATTTTCAAATAAGAAAGCGAACAAGTAAAACTATTTTTTTTTTGTTTTTGAAGAACAAAACAAGCAAACAAAGCAAAAAAAAGAAACAAAGCAAAACAAAAACAACAAAGTAAAGAGATTGGTTATGAGGGACTCCCTTGTGAAGATGTCCTTGACTCCCCAGCAATGGCGCCAGAAAATCGCTTATGGCTCAATACACGGCACCCAGAAAAGTGCTTGGTGCGTGGTGTTGATGTAGAGCTCGTTGGGAACCCCAAGAGGAAGGTATGATGAGCACAGCAGCAAGTTTCCCTCAGTTATGAAACCAAGGTTTAATCGAACCAGTAGGAGCAAGGAAACACCTCCAAGGTGTTACTAGCTGAGCTTTGGCAGGACGCACTACCGGTGCTAGTAGCAACGTGGAGACCTGCACAACACAACCACAGAACTTTGTCCCCAACTTGCGATGAGGTTGTCAATCTCACCGTGTTTTGCGGAAAACAAAGGATTAAACGTATCGAATGGAAAGAAGTAAAAGTCTGCAGAAAGTAAACACAAAGCAGAAATAGTTTATAGATTGTATGTAAAGAAAAAGGACGGGGATCCATAGTTCACTAGAGGTGGCTCTCCTTAGATAGATAACATGCTGGGTGAACAAATTACAGCGGAGCAATTGACAAACACCGAGAAAGCAATACATGCATATACTAATCATCTTGACTCCTTTGAGACTTGATTGGGCATTACAACATAATACATAGACCACCATCCAACTGCATCAATGACTAATAATCCACCTTCAGGTTATCATCCGAACCCCCTCCAGTATTAAGTTGCAAGCAACATATTATTGCTTTACGAACTGTGTGTAAAGTAAACAATACGATTGTTCTATGAACAAAGGATTGTTGTTTTCTCCCTAGTAGCAACAGCACATCTAGTACCTTAGAAATTTCTGTCACTTCCCCAGATTACCAGAGGCATGAACCCACTATCGAGCATAAATACTAACTCTTGGAGTTGCTAGCATCTACTTGGCCAAGATAGCTACTAACAACGGAAAGCATGCAAGATCTCAAATAACAAAGACATGATAGAATCAATAATCAATCTGAAATAGCATCTCAATATCCATCGGATCCCCGCAAACACAACATGTATGAATTACAAATAGATGATCTTGATCATGAACGGAGCTCACAAGATCTAAACATGAAAGCACAAAGGAGGAGAAACCAGCCATCTAGCTACTACATGGATCTGTAGTCCAAGGATGAACTACTCACGCATCACACCGGAGGCTTGCATGGTGATGAAGAAGGCCTCCAGGGTGAATTCCCCTCTCCGGCAGGGTGCTGGGAAGAGCTTCAGATCCCCCCGATCTAGGGACAGAGACGACGGCGGCTACAAACTCTTTCGTCGATTTTTGATCGGGTGCCTAGGGTTTTCATCCTGATGGCAACTTATAGGCGGAAGAAGAGGCCGAGGGGTGCTGGGGGCGGCCAGACCACCCCCTGGCACGGGCCAGGCCTGGCTGCACGGCCAGGTGGTGTGGCCGGGCCCCAGCCCTTCTCTGTCTCGTATTCTGGCACTTGATCCCTTCCGAAAAAATAGGCACTTTGGCTTTTGTCCTGTCCAATTCCGAGAATATTCATTTTCTGACTTTTCTGGAACCAAAAATAGCAGAAAACAAGCAGCTGGCACTGTGGCTCTTGTTAATAGGTTAGTCCAAGAAATCATAATAAAAGTACTCCAAAGTTGGAACAAAACACAAGAAAGTGGATAAAACCAAGCATGGAACATCAAAAATTATAGATACATTTGCAATGTATCACTCATGATCACAATATGATCATGCATAGAGAGAGAGATGAACACATAGCTACCGGTAGAACCCTTAGCCTCGAAAGAGAATTACTCCCTCCTCATCATGGGAATCAGCAATGGTGATGGAGATGGCGGTGGAGATCGATGGAGATGGCTCCGGGGGCACTTCCCTGTCCCGGTAGGGTGCCAGAACAGAGACTTTCTGTCCCCCGAATCTCCCCTACGGTGGCGGCGGCGCTGCGGAACTTTTTATGGATTTGTGATTGACGATTTAGGGTTTATGCATCGGGAGGCTTCTTATAGGTGAAGAGGCAAGGTCGGTGGACGGCCAGGGGGCGCACACCATGCCGTGGCGCGGCCTAGGATTTCCTGCGCTAAGGGGGGTGTGGCCACCCAATGGCCCCTCTCCGGCTCTCCTTCTGGCTCCGTGAATCTTCCGGTAAAATATCAACTTTGGCTTTTGTCCTGTCCAATTCCGAGAATATTCATTTTCTGACTTTCTGGAACCAAAAACAGCAGAAAATAGGCAACTGGCACTGTGGCACTTGTTAATAGGTTAGTCCAAGAAATCATATGAAAAGTACACCAAAGTGTGGACAAAAAACAAGAAAGTAGATAAAACCAAGCATGGAACATCAAAAATTATAGATACATTTGCAATGTGTCACACTTTATTTAGTTGATATCATGTTCTTTTGCTTATGGATCCCGATGGTGTGAAATGAAAGGGGAGCTTGTAAAGCTCATGGAGTTTGTATATGTGTTAGAGAAACGTCTGGGCGGCTAGCCTAAGCCATGCCAAATCATGGTGGAAACTTGTAGCATAATGATGACCCACAAGTATAGGGGGTGTATCGCAGTATTTTCGATAAGTAAGAGTGTCGAACCCAACGAGGAGCAGAAGGTGCTGGCTAGTGGTATGGATCAGGAATTCTCTGCAAATACTTAGCAAACAGATTTTTAGGGGTTTTCGATAAAGCAAGTAAACAAAGTACGAGTAAATAAAAGACAGTAAGAATGAATGCAGCAAGTGGCCCAATCCTTTATGCAGCAAAGGACAAGCCGGTTGTATTTCTATAGATGACCAAACGTTCTCGAGGACACATGGAAAGACTGTCAAGTGCTTTCGCTTCATATAGTCGATTAATATTCTCTAGCTTACTAAGTGTTGTGTGGGTGAACCTATGCTAATATACCGTCCCATCCAAGACTTAATACATACTTGTGATTAAACCCCCTTGCAAACATCCGTAAGTACAAGAAAGTAATTAAGGTAGAAACCTAAACACAGCTTTAAACTCTAAGACCATTACGTCCCTTGTGCAATGGTTTCCTAATGGGGGTTCAGGTTTCTGTCACTCCGGCAACCCCTATGATTAGTAGCCAAATACACAATGCATTCCCCTAGGCCCTTATAGGTGAAGTGTCATGTAGTCGACGTTCACATGACACCACTAGAAGAAGTACACCACAACTTAAATAACAATCTATTGAATCTTTCTCAACGCGACTCCACTACTAAAAACAAGACTTCTCCCATGTCCTCAAGAACAAAACGAACTACTCACAAGACATCATATGGATCATGATCAGAGATGTAATAATGATGTATAAGAATCTGAACATAAACAATAATTCAACGGTTCACTCAATAGCATCAACTACAAAGAGTAATCAACACCGGGAAAGTTTCCCCTATGAACTATGCAAGATTCAACGCAATTGTTACAGCATTATGGAGATGGTGATGAGGGTGTTGATGATGATGATGGTGGTGATGATGATGATGATGATCCTGATGAAGCCTAGCTTGATGATGGTGTTGATGGCGACGATCTCCCCTCTCCGGGAAGGAATTCCCCCGGTAGAATTCTGTCTCCCGAAGAGATCTTTCTCTCTGGGTGTTTCTGCCCCGTAGAGGTGGCGGAATCTTTCTGTGGTCGCTCCCCGAGTCTTAGGGTTTCGGGAGGAAGATATCCGCCAGAGGGGAGAGGCTGGAGTGGGCCAGGGTGGCCACACCACTCCCTGGCGCGGCCTAGGCCTGCCCGCGCCATGGGGTGGTGTGGGCCCCCTATGGCCCACCTCCACTCCATATTCTGGCATCTTGAGTCTACTGGACAAATAGAATTTTCCGTATATTTTCCCGGATTTTCTGATCTTCGGGAATTTTGCCTCCAAACAGCACCTTTTCCATCAGAATCCTAACTGTAGCGGTCCATGCTCCAAAAGTCATCAACCATGCAAAAACAAATGAAATAACATAAGTATCACCTCTCAATACGAAATATATCAATGAATAATAGTGAATTAAGACATAGAATAGTGATGCAAAATGGACGTATCAACTCCCCCCAAGCTTAGACTTCGCTTGTCCCCAAGCGAAACTGAGCTCAATAAACATGAACTCAAGTTTATGGAGTGAAGAGTCGATAAAAGAATACGGACAAGAAGCATCACATTTATCAAACACATAGATCATAATAGAAGACAACTCACTATTATACAACTCAACTTGCAATGAGTAAAGGAAAGACAATAAAGATACATAAAGTGAATCATAATTGCTAATGGCAAACTTAGCTCTTGGTCGAAGAATAGTTGATAATTTGCTGGAGTTCACAAATAGCTGGTTTTCAAAGAAAGCTTTCAAAGTAGTAAACTTCAAGATAAGAGCAATGTGCAAAACAAGGAACATAGGAAACATGATTGAATAAATCATCATATGAATGAATGAAACACATCAACTCAAAATACTTGCTGAGATAGAAGGGAATAGTTTTACTGACTCAACTACAAAGTAAAAGAAAGGCCCTCCGCAGAGGGAAGCAGGGATTGCAAGTCTCATAAAGAGCTCCCAAAAATTATGATACTTACTAGCTTTCAGCTCTCATTGCCCCTATCATAGGCATCTTTAGGTGATTAAGGTTAAAGTGACACAACTAAGAGGATATGCTTGACAAGTTATAAGTTGAAATCTCATGCCCCTTACTTATGATTACCGATCCTCATGCTACTCAACTTCAGTCACGAGCAAGCTCTTGTCATTGTAAATACATGCGTATCATTGAGAACCGCCAACAGGGGACCCCTTGCACATGACACAGGAGCTATCCCATAATCAAAATGATAAGGCAAGCAGACAGTGAGCATCTGAGCGATCTTTTTATTTTCTATTTGCATAGGTTTTTATTGAAGATGCTTCATAGAATGCTCACTATAGTTATGCTGCAAGTTTCCACCATGATTAGGCATGGCTTAGGCTAGCGGCCCAGGCGTTTCTCTAACACACATATGAACTCCATGATCTTATAAGGTCCACTTTTATTTTACACCGCCGGGATCCGTAAGCAAAAGAACATGATATCAACTAGGTACAAGTACCAATGAAGTGTTGAAAGCGGTCCCCGTGATACATGGTTCGGCTAATTTCAACTCATAAAGCGCAAGCATATACGCAACAAAGAAGGACCCAATGGTTCAAGTTTATTAATCGCGGAAAATAAAGTGTGCCATCAAGTTCGTGAGAGCTTTAATCACTAATTTTCACATAACAAGTTTAATTTGGAAGGTAGATAAAACAAGAATTTACTTGGAATAGCAATAATGCTACTAGGTAGGTATGGTGGACACAAATAGCAAAGGTTTTGGTTTAAAGGAGGTGGATGCACGAGAAGAATTATCTCTCAGTACAGGTTTTTGGCTAGCAAGGCTAGGTAGCAAGTATAAGAGTTGAAGCAAACAAACAAACATACAAGTGATAAAGACAAACATGCAATCTTCCTTGGAAGCACAAAAGATCTTAACTAGAGAATACTAAACTTATGAGCAAATCAAGAAAGAAAGATGATGAAATTATTTTTCTCTAGAGTACTTCTATCTTTTTCTTTTCAACTCTCAAAAAGGTGTTGCTACTGACCGAACCAGGTTTGCCAAAACCAACTAAATTAACTCAATGATCCCAAAGTGATACCAATACTAACAACAAGATCAATCATATAACCACGAATTGAAAACTAACATAAGCTTATGCAAAAGAGTGAAATGCTAGAACTTCTCATTAGTACTCCATAACGGAAACTCACACCAAGGGATACAAATCTAACGAGAGAGGGGACACTTCCATAATGCAAACCATACTACAAAAAAACTCCTCTATTCATGATATGACTCTACTAATAAGGTAAAAAGATAGAAGATAGTGATATGATACCGCGGCACTCCCCTAAGCTTGGAACAAACCAAGGGAATGCCAAACCTGATGACGACCTTGGCAGGACACCATTGTGCTTCTAAGCTTTCAAAGAGTATGTCCTGGCAGAAACAGATCGAAACAAAAACACGACGAAAACACGATATACGAACCGCGAAAGATCCGGGGGGTTATATATTACGAAGTTTCATATCAAAAGGAAGGTACTGGGAGAAAACGGGTCGAAGACGGAGTCCTGGGTGGCCTCACCACCTGGTGGCGCGGCCAGGGGTGAGCCCGCGCCATGGGGTGGTGTGGGCCACCTTGGCTCCGTTTCTGTCCCTTTTTCGCTTCGTAGTTTCCCTTATTGACTAAAAAATGCAAAAATATAGTTGGATTGTATTTTCGTGGAGCTTTTCTTACCAGAACTGTTACCTAGTTGGAAACGGACTCTACAGGTCTCTGAAGTTGGTATTTAGTGGATCCTTCCAGAGTCATCACTTGAATTATCAATATCTTCATCTTCATACACTCATTACTTGAGTCATAAAACCTTTCTCTTCCTTATTACACCATTATCTCCACTTCCTGGAAATTTCTTTCACACAAAACTTCACACAGTTCTCATTAGCAACATTAGTATAAGTGAAGTGACAAAACATTTTGAGTTCAACTTTCAACTGAAAACCATCAAAACAAAAGCTACTATAGCAACTCCTTTCGAAAACCCAAAAAGAATTCAAAAAGGAAATCCAATAAAGAAGAACAGGCCAGCAGGTAAAGATCAGTTTTTGCGAAAATCTTCTGTTGCTCAAATCAAAAAGTGCAAAACTAACGAAAGTTAAATAATAACCTGGGGCAGAAGCACAAAAAATTACAGCTCAATCCGACATACAGAGATCTCTCACGAATTGTTACGGTGAAGCACAAAAATCTGTTTTGGGACAGCAACTTCCCCAAATATTACTTCTCTCTCATCAGAAGTTGATCTTGACACAAAAACCAAACAAAACAGATAAGGAGTGGTTATTACCGAAGTAATAACTTCCTAGACTCAGAGAAACAGAAACAAACTGAAAGAAAAAACAAATTGGGTTGTCTCCCATAAAGCTCTTTCGTTATAGCCATTAAGATGGGCATGATAATTTTGAAGAAGCTCTCATAGGGATATGAATTGAAGTGAAAGAGAGCATTAAGAAGCAAAAACACACACTCTTTTAAGTCTAACCCACTTCCTATGCAAGGGGATTTTGCAAACAAACAAGTTATTGAAACCAAAGGCAACTTGCATAAGAAGGCAAAAGAAGTGCAACATAAAAACTTTCAGCATAAAACGAGGGAACTTGATATTATTGAGATGCATAAGAACACTTTTCCCTCTGTCATAGTAACTTTCAATATCATGCGTAAACTTAACAATATAGCTATCACAAGGACTATCATAGCAATGATCACTTATTCTAACAGAAAACATAGGAATACTAGCTCTCATAACACTACTATGTGAAACAATATTAGAGGTATCCTTACCAAGGATAGGGTGTCCCTCTTTTTCATACTTGGTAACAAAGCCTTTCACATTTGCTACAATAGGTTCATCAACCCTTTGTTTATCGGGTTCAACAGCTTTATTCATACTTTCATCTACCATACTAGCCATCGTAGAACGTTCTTTTACCTTAACTGGGAAAGGCATTTTCTCAATATAAGGTTCAGGTAAAACATGATTAGTAGTATAAACTTCAGTACTTCTAGCAGGAACACTCTTAGCAATATCTTTATAAGGTTCATGATACTTATTCCACTTCTTTTTAGGCACTTCAATATAAGAAGCAAAGGCCTTAAAATAATAAGCAATAGCTTGAGAGTCTAAACCATAATCATTTTTAATATTTTGAAAGTCATCAGTTCTCATAAAAGATTCAATGCATTCATAATCATAATTTATACCTGACTTTCTACCTTTGTCGTTCTCCCAAGCTTCAGCATTGTCTTGAATACGGTCCAGTAGGTCCCATTTAACTTCTTCTTCCATACGAGTGAATGATCCAGCACAATAAGCATCCAATAAATCTTTATCATGTAGAGGGAGCCTTGCATAAAAGTTATTGATAATAATATTATTGGGGAGCTCATGAATGGGACATTTGAGCATTAGTAACTTCAATCTCCCCAAGCTTGAGCAGTACTCTCTCCATCAAGAGGCCAAAAGTTGTATATTTGATTCCGATCTTTATGAATTTCACTAGGAGGATAAAACTTTGAATAAAAGAGAGGCACTATTTCCTCCCATTCCAGAGCTTGACCATTCTTCAGCAGCTTATACCATTCCTCGGCTCTTCCTTTCAGTGATAATGAGAATAACTTCTTCTTAACTTGATCTGTAGTAATGCCTGCACACTTGAACAACCCACATAATTCGTGTATAAAGAGTAAATGATCACCGGGATGGACAGTTCCATCCCTAACATAGTAGTTATTCATAACACGATTCAATAATTCTTGTAGGTATTTTGAAAACATCTTTCTCAGTAGGTGGTGGCATATCTACTACCTTAGCAGTGGTAGTAGCATTACCAAATAAGAAACTCAGCGAACTATCCATAATGAAAATAAAGCAACTAGCAGAAGTAAACAATACTCACAGTAGAAGTTTCCTTTACCAGTTCCACTCTCCAATAGCGCTTCACTCCCCGGCAACGGCGCCAGAAAATAGTCTTGATGACCCACAAGTATAGGGGGTGTATCGCAGTATTTTCGATAAGTAAGAGTGTCGAACCCAACGAGGAGCAGAAGGTGCTGGCTAGTGGTATGGACCAGGAATTCTCTGCAAATACTTAGCAAACGGATTTTTAGGGATTTTCGATAAAGCAAGTAAACAAAGTACAAGTAAATAAAAGTCAGTAAGAATGAATGCAGCGAGTGGCCCAATCCTTTATGCAGCAAAGGACAAGTCGGTTGTATTTCTATAGATGACCAAACGTTCTCGAGGACACATGAGAAGACTGTCAAGTGCTTTTGCTTCATATAGTCGATTAATCTTCTCTAGCTTGCTAAGTGTTGTGTGGGTGAACCTGTGCTAATGTACCGTCCCATCCAATACTTAATACATACTTGTGATTAAACCCCCTTGCAAACATCCGTAAGTACAAGAAAGTAATTAAGGTAGAAACCTAACAACAACTTTAAATTCTAAGACCCTTACGTCCCTTGTGCAATGGTTTCCTAACGGGGGTTCAGGTTTCTGTCACTCCGGCAACCCCTACGATTAGTAGCCAAATACACAATGCATTCCCCTAGGCCCATATAGGTGAAGTGTCATGTAGTCGACGTTCACATGACACCACTAGAAGAAGTGCACCACAACTTAAATAACAATCTATTGAATCTTTCTCAATGCAACTCCACTACTAACAACAAGAATTCTCCCATGTCCTCAAGAACAAAACGAACTACTCACAAGACATCATAAGGATCATGATCAGAGATGGAATAATGATGTATAACAATCTGAACATAAACAATAATTCAACGGTTCACTCAATAGCATCAACTACAAAGAGTAATCAACACCGGGAAAGTTTCCCCTATGAACTAAGCAAGATTCAACGCAATTGTTACAGCAATATGGAGATGGTGATGAGGGTGCTGCTGATGATGATGGTGGTGATGATGATGATCCCGATGAAGCCCAGCTTGATGATGGTGTTGATGGCGACCATCTCCCCTCTCCGCAGAGGCGGCGGAATCTTTCTGTGGTCGCTCCCCGAGTCTTAGGGTTTCGGGAGGAAGATATACGCCAGAGGGGAGAGGCTGGAGTGGGCCAGGGTGGCCACACCACTCCCTGGCGCGACCTAGGCCTGCCCGCGCCATGGGGTGGTGTGGGCCCCCTGTGGCCCACCTCCACTCCATATTCTGGCATCTTGAGTCTTCTGGAAAAATAGAATTTTCCGTATATTTTCCCGGATTTTCTGATCTGCGTGAATTTTGCCTCCAAACAGCACCTTTTCCATCAGAATCCTGACTGCAGCGGTCCATGCTCCAAAAGTCATCAACCATGCAAAAACAAATGAAATAACATAAGTATCACCTCTCAATACGAAATATATCAATGAATAATAGTAAATTAAGACATAGAATAGTGATGCAAAATGGACGTATCACATAACCATAGTGAGGAATCTGTTAAGCATCCTCAAATAAATAAAACCTATGCAAATAGGAAATAAAAACCTATGCAAATAGGAAATAAAAGGATCGCTGAGATGCTCATTGTCTGTTGCCTTGTCATTTTGATATGGGAAAGCTCCTGTATCATGGGGCAAGGGGTACCCCGTTGGTGATTCTCTATGATACACATGTACTTACACTGACAAGAACTTACTTGTGACTAAAGTTGAGTAGCATGAGGTTCGGTACTCGTAAGCAAGGGGCATGAGATTTTCAGCTTATAACTTGTCAGGCATATCCTCATATTTGTTCACTTTAACCTTAATCACCTAAAGATGCTTATGATAGGGGCAATGAGAGATGAAAGCCAATAAGTACCATAATTTTTGGAAGCTCTTTATGAAACTTGAATCCCTGCTTCCTTCTATGAAGGGCCTTTCTTTTACTTTTATATTGAGTCTCCATCTTCTATCTTTATGCACCTATTGAGAGAGCATAGTGGTCATTCTTAGTTTAATGTGCATTGTCCCAAAACTTGTTGATTGCTTCATAACTTTGATATGTCTTATTGTTAGAACTATATCTTTAATGTCTATGCTAGAGTACTATGATCCCGCTATCAATGTTTTACAAATACCTTGATCAAGATTATGATGGTGCATGTCACCTCAATTGTTTTTCTTTTTTATCACTTACCTACTCTAGGATGAGAAGTAGTTAAGCTTGGGGATGTTGATACATCGTAAACGTATCTATAATTTTTGATGTTCCATGCTTGTTTAGTATCTACTTTGTTATGTTTTGTTCATACTTTGACGTATTTTTATACATTTTCTGGAACTAACCTATTAACAAGATGCCACAGTGCCAGTTGCCTGTTTTCTGCTATGTTTGGTTTCAGAAAAGCTAGTACGGAAATATTCTCGGAATTGGACCGGACAAAAGCCAAAGTCAATATTTTACCCGAAGCAACACGGAGTCCGGAGGGGAGACGAAGTGGCGCACCAGGGCGACCACGCCTGGTGGTGGCGCGGACTGGGGGGCTCGCCACCAGGGGTGTGGGCCCCAGGTGCTCCACCGACCTTGCCCTTCCGCCTATAAAAGCCTCCCGAGACGAAAACCCTAAGTACCCTATCAAAATTCCACGAAAGAGTATGTAGTCACCGTCATCTCCATCCCTAGATTGGGAGGGATCTGAAGCTCTTCCCGGCACCCTGCCGGAGGGGAGAGATCACCCTGGAGGCCTTCTTCACCACCATGCCTGCATCCGGTGTGATGCATGAGTAGTTCATCCCTGGACTACAGGTCCTTGTAGTAGCTAGATGGTTGGTTCTCCTCCTTTGTGCTACCATTTTTAGATCATGTGAGCTCCTTTCATGATCAAGATCATCTATTTGTAATCTTACATGTTGTGTTTGTGGGGATCCGATGGATATTGAGATGCTATTTCAGATTGATTATTGATTCTATCATGTCTATGTTATTTGTGATCTTGCATGCTTTCTATTGTTTGTAGCTATCTTGGCCAAGTAGATGCTAGCAAGTCCAAGAGGGAGTATTTATGCTCGATAGTGGGTTCATGCCTCTAGTAATCTGGGGAAGTGACAGGAATCTCTAAGGTACTAGATGTGTTGTTGCTACTAGGGAAAAAACAACAATCCTTTGTCCATGGGATAATCGTATTGTTTACTTTACACACTTTGCTTAATGCAATTATCTATTGCTTGCAACTTAATACTGGAGGGGGTTCGGACGATAACCTGAAGGTGGATTATTAGTCATAGATGCAGTTGGATTACGGCCGATGTATAATGTTGTAATGCCCAATCAAATCTCATAGGAGTCAAGATGATTAGTATATGCATGGTATGCTTTCTAGAGTCTGTCAATTGCCCCGCTGTAATTTGTTCACCCAACATGTTATTTATCTTAAGGAGAATCACCTCTAGTGAACTATGGACCCCGGTCCATTCTTTTACCATCGATAAACCATCTACTATTTATTGTTTATTGTTCACTTTCTGCAAACAATTACTATCTTCCACACAATACGTTTAATCCTTTGTTTTCAGCAAAACCGGTGAGATTGATAACCTCACTGTAAGTTGGGAGCAAAGTTCTGTGGTTGTGTTGTGCAGGATTCCAAGTTGGAAATAACACCTTGGAGTTGGAGTTGTTTCCTTGCTCCTACTAGTTCGATAACCTTGGTTTCATAACTGAGGGAAAACTTGCTGCTATGCTCATCATACATTGCTCTTGGGGTTCCCAACGAGATCAATATATTTTGAGCCATCAGGCATCAACGTTAACGTGTCACCGGACTTGGTGACACCGCCGGCCGTCAACACCGGGACACACATCCGCTCATTTTGGTCACACCGACGCCCCTCCCACCAAACATACCAATAAGGCGTAGCCGACTGCGGTGGTGCTTCGTGAGGCACCCGAGCGAGAGAATGCAGATGATGATAGGCCAGCCGACGGCATCGGCCGTGTCTCTACATTAGCCGAGCTCCACGCCATCACCAAGGTAACTAATTAGTTAGTGCACGTCATCTCCTTTATGCCTTTCATGCATGACTGCTGCCATCTCATGATGCCCAACAACATGTTTTGCCTCAGGACACTTCTTGCGTACTCCTGCTTCAAGATGTCAGCGGTGAGTTGAAGGATGTTACCAAGGGCACTCTCATACAACCGGCGAGCCGCACGATGCACAACAATCCAATGGATGATGACATGATGAGGGTCAGGTTGGCTCGGGTGTTGCCAGGGTGCGATGACATGGACCCCCCTTTCAACCTCAGGGAGCCGACGAACACAAGACCCTTGGAGAATGCTAAAACTGGCCCTTGACATGGCCGAAGACCCAGATTTGTCTTGTGGGAGGGGGGAGCACCGGTGCCACCTCTCGATCGATCGACCGGCCACCACCTCGGAAGCCAACAGCAACCGCCGTCGTCGCCACCACCGGCCTCACTAGCAACTCTTGGCAGCGTGTGTACCGCCCCATGGCAAAGACGTTGTGCTGCAACCGCCGTCGCCCTGCTACCACCACCATATGATGGCACCCATGAAGATGATGATGAATTGGTCAACATTGACGACTTCATCAACACCGGTGGCAACAAAGGATTGTATATGCCTTTTGTGGATTAAGAACCCTTCACAGCTCGCGACCATCAAGCTGGTTGGCCCAATACACGCACGCAGCGCCTGGTCTTCCATGGTTTTTCTCAAGAGATGCCTCCGGCTGCCGATCCACCATAGGAGAAACCGGGATTGCTTTTCTGTAGGGGTTCCGCGTATGAAAACAATAATTTTTACCCTACGCCCCTGAACCCCTAATGTTGCCAGGACCTATCTATAAGTAATGCAATATCGGGAGGGGCTTTTCATAAACTTACCCTTGAAGACCGAAAAGCATTATCAACGCTCAAGAGAGCGTGCTTGATGTAGAGGAGCTGAAGCCGACCTCAAGGTCATGATGAAGTCCTTGCGCTCCTGTGGCTCCAATGAATAGAGGGCCTCAAGTGTGACACCTCGCGGGGAGTTACACATGTCCGGTGCCTGATGATGACTTGCGCTTCCCCGATCCAGCAGCAGTTGCGGAAGTAGAGCTCCTGAATCTGAATCCCACAACACGATGGCACTCCATGGTGAATATGTCTCTAGTTCGCGCAGTCCGAACTTGGGACCAGGGTCAAGAGGGAGAGAGAGAGAGAGAGAGAGAGAGAGAGAGAGAGAGAAAGAGAGAGAGAATATCAATTGGAGGTCTCCCCAAAAGTGAGGAAACCTTTATTGAATATTGTGTGTATTTATCTGGCCAAATACCCCTACTATATATAGGGGAGGGGAGGTACTACCTCCGTCCCTCAAAGTCCTGGGGTGGGACTAAAGGAGAGGAGAGGGGGAGGGGGAGGCACCGCCGGCCACTCCCATGGGCCCAATGCGGGGGGGAGGGGGATGGCCCACTAGGGCGCCGACCACCCCCTCTGGCCCTTCTCCCTCTTGCCTTTCCCTAATGGGCCCTCTTCCCTCCGGAATTGGCCCATTAAGCCTTTTGACCATTTAATTGATTTTCTCTTTTATTAAATAATTATGAATAAATGACTAAATCAATATTTAACATTCATTCACATATTATTCAATCTCCATGGCTATGGAACACCTTCCACCTCCACTTCGGACATCCTCCGGACTTACTGAAACCCTTCCGGTTTTCTCTCTACTATTCTTCGGCGATACTTCTGATCCTATAAACACTCTCTAAGCATCATCAAACCCTTAAGCGTAAAACCCTTTCGGTTTTCTCTCTACTATTCTTCGGCGATACTTCTGATCCTATAAACACTCTCTAAGCATCATCAAACCCTTAAGCGTGAAACCCTATAGTTCGGGAACCCTCTAGACATGGTCAGGACACTCCCGGACCAATGATTAACAGAGGGACCTGGATGGCCATGTGACCCCTGTGTGTTCCATGAAGATCTTTCGTCATTTGAACCGGGACGATCGTGTCTTATTCCCTTTGTATCTCGATACTTGCATTTCTTGAGATCTAATCAATGACATCACCATGTCGCGTTCAATCTCGTTACTGAACAATGCTACTTGACTCGTTCCGACAAGTGATATCCCTATGACCAAATCACACGCTGTGCAGCTATTGGATATAACTTCTCTTGAGTGGGCCCTTAAATATCTTTTCGTCATGTGGACGGACAAATCCTGCTCTTGACATATATTGCCTCTATGGTTCCTCCGAGTACCTGAACACACCTTTATAATCACTGTATTACCAGGTGACGCTTGATGCTATCTAAGCACTCTCGGGAGACAGTGATTGATAACTTGAACTTCGTGACATGATCGGGTCATGATGTTTAGGCTGGGTATTGGTTCATTAGCTCATTCTTAGAATGAGTTAACTCCAATTCCAACTAACATAAATGCCACATGATCAGGAAACTTGATCATCTGTTGACCAATGAACCAGTGACTAGAGTTTCACTAGGAACCCCTGGTTGTATATATATCACACGTGTATTGATGTTTCCACTCAATACAGTTATAGCATGATATAAAACTTAATCATAAACTTTATGAAATATGATAATAGTCCTTATTATTATTTGTCTCTAGGGCATATTTCCAACATTTTTAGCCCCAACACACTCTAAAAGGCGGCCGATGAGCAGATGGCAGTGGAGGACACTGTTGTGAAGAAGAAGCATAGTAACAGAGGTAATAATAAGAAGAAGAAGGGTGTGAGCCAGCCTCTTCTGAAGAGGATCCGGGCTCAGGACGTCATCATCGTACCATCCACACAATATGGCTTGCACCGAGTGCATGTAGCTGGTGATCTGATATTGACTCCGGATATGCTCCACATCGCGGTTGGACCCATGTTAACTTTGTATGAGGGTGTCAAGACACTAGAGGGCCTCCTTCTTAAAGACAAAGATCCAAATTACCCGGTTTTCAAGGCCAAGGTGCCATTGGACGTGGTCTTCATCAATGACCCCCCCCCCCCGGATATATTCTTCATAGCGTACGAGGACATCTTCAAGCTGTTTCTCACAAAACAGCTGGACTATAACTTGGTCCGCCTATACGCGCTCAATCTGGCAATCAAGATCAAGAGGGAGTACCCTGGAAGTCGCGATAGTGGATCCCTACTACATTCGGGACAGCCAGTTGGTCGAAGGATCGGAGACACGGACCAAGGCGACGGCGTACCTCGAGAATTTCATGGTGGACAACAAGAGGAAGGACACACTTCGTTTGCCTTTATTTCCTAAGTAAGTACACACTCGCTCATCGCCGCCGTAACTTATGCATTTCTTATAGATTTCTTCCTTTGCTCTTTTTCCAACATTCCGTTCTAATTGTGTTGCGCAGAGAAAAATACTGCACACTCATCGTCCTTGCCCCGAGGTATTCGCTAGCCATGTATTTCGACTCGGGCAGTTTTACGAAGAAGAAATACTACACCAGAATAATGGGTGTTCTCAATGAGGCTCTCGAGGGCTACGCTAAGAAGGGATGCACCTTCGTAGATAAGGGGGAATGTATCAAGAATGGCAAACACATGTTCAAGCACGTGCTCGAGTTCCCCTGCATCAAGCAGCCTATTACTGGTAGCGCCAAGGAGGCCTTCTACGTCCTCCATCACCTTAAAGGCTATGTTCGGGATTGCCAGAACCTAACGATGTCATCTAGTCTCCGATGATGGGCCGAAACTTTGGCACGTAGCGATGATGATGATCTTAGAGAAGACTTCCATCACATTCAACAGAAGTTGTCGCAAATCATCATTGAAGATGTCAACTCAAGGGGGGGCTACAACAAGCCAGAGGGTTGAGTAATAGGGAGATCAAAGAACCCCTCCGTAAGCAGGGTGACACAAGGACGTGGATGACGAAAGAGGGCTATCAACCGTTACCGAAGCCGAGCGAGAAGAAGAAGTCTTCATGATCGATGTGTGCCTCTAGCATGATCGAGTGTGTGTATATTATCGATGGACGCCTGCTGTAGTGTGTGTGCCATAAACTTTACTATCTTGTGGTCGAAATGGTCGTTGTTGTTAGACTTAAACTATATTGTGGTCGTGTTGTCGTTCAACTTATTACTTCTATGATGATTGTGATGCTATATTTGAGGTTTATGGATCCTTTGTTTTTTATTTTATGAACATATATATATATAGAAACCCTATTCAGCACTCAGGGTGCAGAATAGTTATTTTGCACCCCACATATTTTTACGTTCTCACATATAGAAATTTATGTTTTGTATACTAATAATTATGTTCATGTTCATTAGAAACGTAAAAAAATCGACATAAAAATATGATTTATGAGTCATTATAGTGTAAAATACATAGAAAATATGATACGGCATATAAACAAAAAAAATTACGACATGTCTAAATTTTCTTATGTTCTTCTTAACTTCTGAGATAAGAGAAAATTTACGTGACGTAAAAATCATATATGGTTTGAAAGATAGAGGGTGGGTGAAGAATCACTATTCTACACCCTGGATGTCAAATAGCGTCACTATATATATATGTGGATGTGAACCCTTTATTAATTCTTTTCGTTGCATTTTTACTAATATGCCTTGTCGTCTATAGAGATGGTGACGAGGTGGTATGTGGTGTACATGGGTAGGGTTCCAGGAGTGTACGCGAAGTGGGAGGATAGTCACAAACAAGTGAACAAGTTCAGCGATAACATCTACAAAGGATACGCAACTAGAGAGGAGGCGGTAGCCAAGTGGAGGAACCACCTGTGGAAGCAGAACCAGATGAAGATATTGGTCGGGCACGTGCTCTTGCTCACCATCATCACAGCTGTATTCTATTTGATCCTAGTGTAGGCGGCGGTGCCCGCTTCATATTTGTAATGTGAGATGATATGAACTTTGTATTCGACACATGTGTAAAAATTTGGCACTTGACACTATATATGTATCTCAACCGGGCTCTAAGTGTGATGACATTATACTTGTGTTTGTATTATATGTCAGTTTTCATCTACTAAATGTGCAATGTACTATTTATACTGATCTGTATAAATACTGTATAACTACCTGATTATACACCAAGAATGTATTTTACTTTCAATACATGTAATATAGTCAGTGGCATATATAGACAAGATGTCTGTGGCGCATATACTTTCTGTGGAACATATGAATAAATGCGCCACTGAACATATTCCTATGGCGCGTAGGAGGAAATGCGCCACAGAAGTCTGAGACTTCTGTTGCGCATATCTATATGTGCCACAGAAAGAAGATATCAGTGGCGAGGTAATAGTGGCGACAAAGATATGCGCCACAGAAGATAGATTTACATGCGCCATAGAAGAGTTGTTTCCTAGTAGACCCATGACCAAAAAGATAACTAAGTATGACCAATAGCTAGAGAAATCCTCTATGGTTCTTCACAACTTTGAAGTCGGCAATAATATCTTCATATGAAATTTTGGAAGCAATTTGTCGTTCTATTTGCAGCAGCATGCTATCCGCAAGAAAATCGTCTTCCATTCTATTACACAGCCTTGACTTTATAATCTTCAAGCTAGAAAAGGCATGCTCGGCACTTGCAGTGGAAAGGGGGAGAGTAACAAGTAATCGAAGCAACCTGTCAAGCCAATTATAGATTCTGTCACATCCTGTCTCAACAAGCCAGCGTCATAAAAAATTAATGGTTGCATGCTTTCTCAATTCTTCACTATTTTTAGCATCCATAACAAAATGGTTTAGCCGAAGCTCTAACCCATACCTCTCTTGTTGTGTAAAATCAACAAGATATTATTTCTCCACCATCAAACATATTTCTTTAGCATTGAAAGATGCAAATCCATGTCTTGGTATGAGTGTAACACTAATGGATAAGATATCCATCACTTTCTCGTTGAACTTGAGATTCAATTCAGTGAGTTGACTATCAATTGTTGCTCAATATATCTCCACTCGTAAATATCTTTCAGTAGTAACATGATCTGGTTGACGATGTGCATGTCCACCCCACAAAATGTATGTCGCCTCCATGTAGGGAATATCGATGTTATGCTCCACATAGAACTCAATAATAGTCAAAATGAACTGTTCCCATCCTTCATCTGATATCATATTTTCTAGAAGTACTAATGTTGAATGCACTTGCCGAACTGCATTAACTATATCCTGAGTCTTCTTCTGTAGAGCCTTGCCAAGATCTTCACTTGTTTCCAATATTCCTCTCATCATGAGTAGGATAAATACAAACTCAAAGGAGGTCAAGTAGGTGAATGCAATATCTCCATCAACTCAGTTTGCTCTTGCCGTGGAATCACCACCTAATTTTTCTAAAACAGTTCTTACCTGATTAAACAAGTCCATAAGACTAGATACGGAACCTAAATGGGAACCCCATCTAGTCTCTCCCGGCCGCTTCAAGGATCGAATCTGATTGGATCCCTGACCTGTATCAATCTGATCAATAGCTAGCAAACGAGCAATCTCATCCGCTTGGGCATCATGTAGCTCATCATGACACTTTGAAGAGGGGTAAACTATGTTTATGATAAACAGAAGCTTCTGAAAAAATTGGGTCATAGGAACTATATCCTTTGCTGCACCAACAAAGGCAAGTTGTAAACGACGTGCATATCAATGAACATAATACGCATAGGGGCAATCTTTAATAAAAAGAGCCTGAAATCCATTCAATTCCCCTTCATATTGATGTCTTCATCGTACCCTTGGCCTCACATATTTTGCACATCAAATCCATACTTATATAATACCAAACACAACTCACTTTTTAGTGTTAGTGATTTTGTATTGGCCACATGTATGAGATGAAAGAACCTTTCTTGTGAATTAGCATCTTTGTTGACAAATCTGAAAACTAGTGCCATTTGCTCTCTTTTGGATACGTCACATGTTTCATCCACAAGAATAAAGTACTTAGAGTCAACAATTTCTTCTCTAATATGCTTCCTAACTTTTATAGCATAAATGCTCAAGATCTCAGTTTTATTTCATGGGAATTGTACTTGCCAACCTAGCTGCAATATCAGGGCAAAATTCCGCAAGATGTTTCTGCATTTCAAGGAAATTCCCTATATTTGTTGACTTCAGACTCTCATCATGACCTCTTCAAGAACAAGACTGAAAAGTGAGCCACTTAACACACGCGATTGTCGTTTTCAGTCTTAAATGGTCCTTTTCTTCCCCTCTTTGCTCTTCACCTCGAAAATATTTACTAAATGGTATGGCTGATTCAATAAGGCTTGACAATCTCTCACTGCATTGTTGTGTTGTGAGCAAGGATTTGAACCCATATGAGTTTAAAAAAGCACAATTCGTTTCCGTCATGAACTTTTTTCCATCTATCGAAACCTTGTGTTGTGAAGACATCAAAACCACCTATTTTCATTACATTACTACTCAAAAGGAACCAATATAGACAATATGCTCGTCCACTACTCACTGAATATTCTAGCCATGATGGGAAATAGCTAAAATAGCTGTACTTAAAAAGTCTTTTCTGTCCTTGTAATCCAATAGCTTCATACTTTTTTCGTTTAGGCTGCATAGGACCCAACATCAAGTATGCTCTTCGTACATCATCTCGCTGATTCTGCAGGTATTGCCAGACTTGCTGGCGCTCCAAGAATTCAACTCCACGAAATATGATAGGACCGTGTGCTTGTTGATCTTCTTCTTGGCTACCAGAATTTTCTTGCTCAACTTCATCTTGCGTCAGATTTTCCTGTCCATCTTCATCTACCCTTTGATTTAGATATTCACAATAGCTAGAGCATTGTCAGGATGAGATGTATATTCAGCACATTCTTCATCTCGTTTTCTTTAAAAAAAGACTGCATCTTTTTCTGTTGTTTCCCCATTGTTATGTACGGTGCTACCTAGAAAAATGATGCATCAATTGAGCAATCCACTATATTATTGGGCACCTAAATTACCAGTCCATCCCGATTCCCTATCAAAAAATCAGAAAATAGAATGAGATGACGTGAAGAACATACCTGGGCGGCTGGGCACCTGGCCGGGGGCGACGGGTTGCAGGGAAGGGAGGCGTTGGGGGGGTTGGCACCATGGCCGGGGTGAGTGGCAGAAGCTCGCGGTCTGGGATCGCAGCGGTGCGATGCCGAGGAGGGGAATTGAAGGCCTAGGAGGAGAATCACTAGGCAGAGGCAAGAGCTAGGGATTGGACGAGTTCGCCATGGAGGACGGCGGACGCGTGCGTGTTCTGTTTATGAGTTAACTTCCGTGGGAATAGGAGAAAAAATATTAGGCTATATCTGCTAATGGGCCGAGTGAGAGTGGAAGAATACCTACAAATTTCTTTTTTCATTTCAGAAGGGGGGCAGTGGCCCAGTTTCGCCTACATGATGTTCCACCAATGGTAATAGGCGTAGCTTTTGGGTTGTTCATGAAGCATTCTGCGGAGCCTGATCAATTTAGATGTGATTTGTCCCTGTACATGAGAGAAATATCTCTGGAAATGCGTGGCTTTGCTATTTATTTATGTTAAAGTTTTAATAAAGGAACCACAAGATTAAGAAAGAGTGGTCAAGTTTTAAGAAAATATCATGAGGTGTATAGAAGCACATTTTTATGACATTGTGATGGTTTGTCTGGTACGGTCTTTATATGCAATTGGAAGTTGACATGCCATCCTAGAGACTACTACAAGTTAGTGACTGAGAACACATCATATCATACGTTAATAATGTGCGTGCACATTTAAAGGTGTCTAAAGGAAAATTTTATATGCTGACCAGGTCGGTAGTTACCACGCGCTGCACACCCGTCGAGGGGTACGGGCCTAGCCTATTTTCGTGTTTTCGATGTTTTTCCTGGTTCTTCTTCTGTTTTTTCTTTCCTATTTTTTCTTTTCCGTTTTCTTCTCTGTTTGTTTCTTCAGATTTAAAAATATTAAAATTTGAAAAAGTTTAGAATTCTAATAATGTTAAAATTTGAAATGGTTTAGATTAAAAAGTTCAAATTTTAAAAATATTCAGAGTTCTAAGTATGGTTTAAATTTGAAAATGTTCAAATTTTAAAATTTGTTCTACTTGAAATGTTCAAACATTATTGGAAAACTGAAAACCGACAAAAAAAACCAAACCAACCAAAATGGAACCAGAAACAACGCTAAAAATCCAGGTAGAAAGCCAAACAACATTATATGTGCATGCCGAAAAGCTAGAGGTGTGCGGCCCGACGTAACGACCAGATGGTTATAGGATGCCCAAAAGCTAGAGGAGTGCATATGTCCCGCTCCATGCGGGACACTATCCATCCTGCCCACGGTGCTTCCTCATGGACCGCCTTCAATGCGGGTACTTTTTCCTCTTATACTTTTAATTTCAGATATTCTTTTCCTTTTCTATTTTATTTCAGATAATTCACATAAAAAAGAATTAGAAAAACAATTTTGAAAATGTTTAAATACAAAAAATGTTTAAATTCATTTTTTTAGATTTTCAAAAACAATATTTGAAAAATATTCAAATTTAATATTTGTTCAGATTTAAAAATATTTATATTTCAAAATGGTCAAAACCTAATAAAAAGGAAAAAAGAAGAAGAAAGAAACATAAAAAATTTAAATTTAAATCCGCTAGAACTAGACCGAACCAAAAAGGGCGTACTTGTATACGTGTGTCGTTCCCAAGAAACGGCGGCTGCTCAAGAAAACCCATCTAGGGTTTCCTTCCGTCCACCGGCGATCTCGCCGGTTCGTTCCATCTCCGGTGGCCTTAGGGCCTTGGAGGTGTGGCGGACCACGGCTCTCGCCGGCATGAGGTTTTTGTTCTTCGTTTAGACTGTTTTTTCATGTCTTTTTCGGGATGGTGAGACGATGGCTACATCCTGAAGTTAGAATAAAGTCCTCCCGTCCTATCCTCGCTCCGGTGGTGCGGCTAGCACCGGCGGAGTGCGCGTGGAGTTGTGAGTTCGGCGGATCTCTTGGGATCCGGTCGTTTTCAGTATTCGTCAGTGTGGTTTGAGGTCAGTCTCTTCCGATCTACGGTTATCATCTTCGGCGATGGTTGCTGCTCTGGTGCGCTGGTCTTATGAGACCTTAGCACGACGACTTCCCGTCTGTTTGCTACAACAAGCTCAACTACGACAAGCTTTGTCCAGCTCCAGTGATGGAGGGGCGAGGACGATGGCGCGCCTTCGGCTCGTGCTAGTGTCTGTAGTTGTCGCTAGGTGGTCCAATGACCTTTTTGTAATTTCTATTACTTTTAAGGCTCCTTGTACTGCTGTTGATGATTATTAATAGATTGGTGGAATTTCGAAAAGAAAAAAAAGAGAACGGCAGAAAACTACAAACAAAAACAGCCAAAAACCATGTACGAGAAAAGCTCCTATTGGCCCCACCCAAAGCCGCGGACACGCACGGGCCGAGACTATTAACTCCCGCATTAAGCGAGATATATGGATTCTCCATTTAGAGGTTTGTAGCCATGGGTAGACCTAGCGGGTTGGTCAGGTGGGCTACGACCCACACATAATTTTTTTGATCCTTTCTTTATCAACTTGCAAATCTGTAATTCGATAACCCACTAGCCATGTCCATTTGGCCATCTTTTTTCCTTCTGATTGATAAGCTGCGAGGGGAGGTGCTATACGCCTAACTGGTTGGCACACCCCCGGGTAGGTGTGATGGGCCGGCCCAATACATTCTTTTTTGTTCTTTTCATTTTTGGAAAAAGATAATGGAAAGCACCGCAGAGCTTCCGCACAAGCCTTAGAGTAACTCCAACAGATGCGCAAAAATTTGGCGCCGTAAAACGCGTATGCAGCGCGCGCATTGCCCGAACCCTCCAATAGACGTGCTAAATTAGAGCACACGCAAACAAGATTTTGCAACCAATATGACAGAATAAAGATCTAGAAATTAGGGAAAAATATATTGCATAGAGAAAATACTAGAAATTACTCCTAATACTAGAATCTACTACTACGCGAAATTATTAGCAACTAGTACTACGATCTAGTTCGAAGAGGAGATTGAGATGTAGTCGTCGCGGGACGAGCCCGATGTCGTGTCGGACACCGGCGTGGACGACAACTCGTCCAACCACCGAGGATCGTCGTCGTCGATGGTCTGCGGGAAACAATGATGCAAGTTGAATCTCCTGTATTAGCAGAGGCGTCAATGGCTGCACAAGTTGGAAACGGTGGACATGGTTACCCCCACCACGGAGCAGTACAACATGATACTCCTACATGTAGAAAGATCCTCGAAGACCATGTTTTGCATGATTTCTTTTTTTTTTATAGAAAATTTCGCTGCGATTTTATTCAATACCAGCACACTCCGATGCCAACATGTCCACAGAAAACAGTCATGTAGAAAGGTACCCCTATCCAAGTCTTACAATAATTATTTTCGCAGCCATTCTTTGCTAGACGATGAGCCACACCATTTGCTGATCGTCGCACATTAGGGATATTAAAACTGGGACAAAAGGGAGCTCCCTCGCGCCCTGGACATTCTGGACCGTCCGATCGTCCCTGTCCGCACTTCCTGGCTGTTCGATCTTCATCAATCCCACATGGGCCAAAATATCCCTAGGGGAAGAGCCTCTGGAGCACAAATCGGCTTACTGTGGTTAACTGGCCCCGAAAACACACTAAAGCCCATGTAATGATATATCCTTTCGCCTCAGTTAGCGACACCCATTCAATTGACAGAGGAATTAGGGATTAAGGACGGGAAGAGACGCTGCAGGGGAGGCGATTCGGCGAGCGGTGTGGCGCATCTATCCTTCAAGGTGGAGTGGCGACACCTTTGTTGTTCAACTACCGTCTTCCTCCTTACGTGGTGGTGCAGCGGGGAAGGATCCGCCTTGGGGCAGTGAGAAGCTTCGTATCTACCAACCTGTTTTGTACGCGAGATTTGTAGTCCTTCGGCGTGCCGCTGTTCGCCTTCGTCACCCCGCGTCCTGCGTGGAACGTCCTACCAGATTTTATGCTTCTCCCATGGTTTTTTCATGTGGATGATTGGTTTTTGTGTTCTTGCAGATGAAGGGTAAGATGGAGGAGTTCCACAGACGGCTGGTCCGTGGTGTGATACAGGCCGACGTCCAGGCTGGTTGGTACTCCCGTTGTTCTTCGGTGTTGCACTACAATGTTTCTTTCGAGCTGTGTCGATCTCTGATGCACTGTTGTGTGTTTCCATTAGGGATATTAAAACTGGGACAAAAGGGACCTCCCTCACGCCCTGGACATTCTGGACCGTCCGATCGTCCTGTCCACACTTCCTGGCTGTTCGATCTTCATCAATCCCACATGGGCCGAAATATCCCTAGGGGAAGAGCCTCTGGAGCACAAATCGGCCTGCTGTGGTTAACTGGGCCCCGAAAACACACTAGATGGAGGAGTTCCGTAGACGGCTGGTCCGTGGTGTGACACATGCGGACGTCCAGGCTGGTTGGTACTCTCGTTGCTCTTCAGTGTTGCACTACAATGTTTCTTTCGAGCTGTGTCGATCTCTGATGCACTGTTGTGTGTTTCCATATATCCTGAAAGCATGTTGGTAGTTTGCTCCATAGTTACACAGAACAACAATTATGCATTACTTGCTACCAATTTCTTATGCTGCCAACTCATTCTTTTATAGTACAACTGTGTACTTCCAACAATTATGCATTACTTGCTACCAATTTCTTATGCTGCCAACTCATTCTTTTATAGTACAACTGTGTACTTCCAATTTAGGACAGGTTCTGTCTATTTACAAAATCCGAGTAGCTGCCACTAGCTTGTAAAATTCGTCAATTAGTTTGCAATATGCTTTAGATCCTATAAAATTATATGTTCCCCTACATGTTAGCCTGGTAAGAAAATTAGTCTGTAGTTGTGAATCAGTTCTTTCTAGAGGGGAGTCAAAAGGTATTGTCTTTGATTATTATCAGTTGTACTTGAGCAAGTATATATAAGGAGCTACATGGTACACGTTTATTATAATTCATTGTTTTTAAATATATTGCTATGGACTATTGTGTAGTTTTTTGTCGCTACTACATACCGTATACTGACCAGTTTTCAGTACCCAGTTAGATAGCTCCTTTCATGTGCTAAATAGTTCGAAAATAATATTTAACTTTGATCTCAGTGTCAGTTTTCTGTGCTCTACACTACAGTAGTGATGCATGAGGATGGTTGGCTTGTCACTACCAGGTCGTAACTTCGTTTGGGTGACACGGTCCATTGTACAATTTATTGCACAAAGCTTTTCCTCTACTAATATATTAAAAGCAAGCATTTGTTGGATCTTAAAAAAAAACAGTAGCGATCCATGTGACTGTTATTTTTTGTTTACGTGATCTCCGGGGACCATATAAGGGGATCTCAAACATCAGTTCGGGAGAATATCTAAGATGTGGCATGGATTTTTGTTTTTATTCCTTGCTTCTACCAACATGTACTATTATTTATTTATTTTTTGCATTACTTCCTATAGTGTTAATTGTCTTCTCTTATATATTTGTTCAATTTGCTACCTAGTTATTGCAAGTTTGATGCTACAATTATCTGCTCATATGAGCAGGCCAACATTGTTGATTTCAGTAAGGTGTTCCTGTAGCTAGAATTAGAAAGGATTGGCTTTCCATAGAAGAAAGATGTTGCATTACTCTCTTAGGATGTCACTCTTTGTAGTATGTGTGTTTTAAAACAAGTAGACAATCACTGAATTTGTAATGATCATTGATGTTTACAAATTGAATATTGTTTGTATGAAATCTATGAAATTAGAGGTGTCATATTATGATCCCAACCACCACCAAGTTGCCACTTGAATTAGTTTTGGGTAGTGGTCGGTGTGTCCGCATATTTAGAAACATTTGAGGCTTTTTATTGGATGGCACAACAATACACTGCAGTGATTAAATTTTCTTAAAATTATACTTCAAAAGATACCTTATGCTGAATATATTAGTTCAGATCCAAATAAATTTTTATGATTTCTCTTGGTTCTGAACCAAATAAATTTCTATGATTACCTAACATTACACAGTTATGGAGATTTTGCAGATGTATGTCATGTAAATACAAAGCCAAACAAGTAATTAGATACCATGTTATTTATTTATCAATTTTTTTTGCATAACTCGGTTAAATGTGGAACTTCCTAACAATCTATTTACCTAATGGACGGGTGCGGCAAGCGCCCCTACATGATCTAGTGTTTCACTACAACGTCACCAAATAAAGCCAGCATCGCTTTCACCTCTTCAACAAGACGACCATGAACTGAACGGTCCATATCCGAGCTCTGTAGCTTTGTTACCACCCCTAAGCAGTCCGATTCCAGCACCAGCTTCACTTCACGACTCCAGCACCAGCTTCACTTCACGCCAGCTGCACCGCTCTATGACACGCGAGTAATTCAGATCTCTCCGGATCCAAAGCCATCGGGGAAAAAATGGCATGCCGCTGCCACAAACTCGCCATGGTGATCGCGGATAACCGCACCACCGCCACCTTGGCCTGAATCCATGAGAAAAGAACCATCTGCATTTGCTTTGTGCCAACGATCTGAGATGCTCCGAATAATTAGATCCAATGCCAGCAATTCGACCACCCGCGACCACGGACACCAGACCCAAATGGGCATGGATGACCGACGGGCGACCCGATTAATTGTGGGGCGGGCATGAGTACAAATATACTCCATCGGTGTCACATCCCAAATTCTAGATTTGATACTTCAATCATGCATGCCATTGTATCATGAGTATCATGGAAAAATTTCAGTTTCAAAAGCCTTTTGAAAAAAACACCACTCTAGTGCATGTTCATCCCCTATAGGGAGTTACTAGGGCTTTTGCCTTGCATATACTAGAATAACACTTCTTGGGAATTCCAGATGCATGAATGCGTGAGTTCGTCATTACGAACCCGTAGGTTTTCGTCTCACTCAATTCGGAGCTCTGGATCAAAAGTTATGGCCAAATTTCAGAAGTGCAGGAAAAATTCAGAGTTTTCAGACTATCAGACTGTTCTGTCAGTTCGGTTCAGTTCAAAAAAAAAGAAAACCGCGCCGGCCGGCCGGACAGCCAGTCCACCGCGGCCCAGCGGCCCACCCGGGAGCCACCCGCGCCAATGAGCGGCGGATAGCCACTACCGCGCGCGCAGTGCGTAGCCCGCCCCGCCGCCCGGGCTCACCTGTCAGCCGCAGCCGTCGAGCAGACCGTGCTCGACACGAGCACGGACGCCGAGGCTCGCCGGATTCCGTTTTCCGCGGGATTTGTTCCGCCCCCGCGTTCTCCGCCACCTCCCCCTTAAAGCCGCCGCCACCCCGAGTATTTTCCCCCTCTCTAAACTCTCCGAAGCACCGCCAAACCCGTCGAATCTCTCGCCGGAGTTTGTCGCCGCCATTACCGCCGGTGAGCCCGCGCCGCCGCCCCCGAGCCCTCCTCTCGCCTTGCCGCCTAGCCGCCGCCGTCTCACCTACCTTTTCCCTGCCTGCAGGTCGCCGGGAGATCACCGCCGCCGCCGGAACACCTCGCCGGAGCCGCCGCCGCCTTCCACGCCGACCACCGTCGGGTGAGTCCGCCGCGATCGTCCCCGGCCATCGGATTGGCCCCGAACGGCCCAGATCGGCCGCTGACCGCGGGCCGCGTCAGCCGGAGCCGCTTGTCAGCGGGAATATTCCCCCGTCGATTTTTAGAGTTCATTTATTTTCCAGAAAATATGTCTAACTTCAAAAATTCATAGAAAAAGATCTACTGCGCCAAAATTTGCAAATAATATATCGTTGGATTCACAAAATTGTGTAGAATTGGTTTATAAAATAATATTGCAGGTTTACTGTATGTATTTCCTTGAGACTATGAAAAGGCTTAAAACACTATAAAAATTATAGAAAAAGTTCTGTAACGCCTTTTCGCGTGATTCCAATTGCCCCTGGTTTTAAATCACGTTACCTACACAGTAGTATTTTTGCCCAGGTCTTACAAACCTATTTACTGCAGAGGCTTAGTGTTTTTCCTAAAATCCTATTATTTGGGTTCACAAATTGCATAGTCTTGTTTTCACCGCATTAAAGATTTTCCATGCATCATGCAGTAGTAGTAAACATCAGAGAACACCGAGAGGTTACTGAAAACTTGGTCAAGCTATCATGCATGCTTCTGTGCACTTGCTTATGATTGTGTATGCTTGTTTATGTGTTGTTTTGTATCGTGTAGATTGTGACGAGTGCAACACTTGTTTCTGCGAAGATTGTACCCTCGACTCCTACTGCCAAGGCAAGTAGATGCTATTTTGTTCATACCATTGTCCTACTATTTTTTTCTTATGCATGTGCAGTGTATTTCTGTAGTTATTGTGTAGGAACTACTATGCTATGCTATATCCTATATATTGTGGTAGGAATTCCTTGTAGTTGAGCCCCGTTCAGTAGATGTGCTTAGACCTGCTGTGAAGACGGGGGAAAAAGGGATCACACTATGGTGAAGTTGTGTTTGTTTCAAACTAAAACAACTTAATGTTAATGAACTACCTGTGCGGAATGGTTTGATGGTCAACGGAGTGTGGATAATGGTGGGGAATACCGCCCAGGGTACTGAGAAGGATTGGTTCTCTTTGTTATGGTAGCTTACGTGTGCAACCATATGCCAGTAAGAATGGGTGGCTGGTTGGACCTAGTAGGTCGTGCTGATCCGAACCCAGCGTAGCCAGAGATGTAGTGAATGATAGGTTAGAACCGGTGCGCAGTGGGTGGTGATCTACTTTCCGAAAGGTCCCATCTTGGACTCCTCCCTATCATCACACAATATGAGTGTGGTGGTACGAGCTGGGTTGGCCAGGTCACATGGGTAAAGTGTACAAACCCCTGCAGGGTGTAAAAACTAAGTACTTAGCCGTGTCCCCGGTTACGGACGATTGAGTTGCTTGATCTTGAGACTATGACATATTCTCACTCATCCTTATTTTCTAATTACTAAAAATTGATGGGTGAACTTAATGGGATGCCGTGAATTAAATGGTTTACGAAAGTAGGATAAATGCGTTTGAAAAGTGCAAGCTAGCCAAAGCTCCACTAGCCAAATAAGCATGTAGACGCTAGGTGCATTGTCTCCTTTACCTTAGCGCTACTTGCCATACATTCCATGTATTGACCCTTCGGGGCTGCTACGTTTCATGTTGCAGGTTATACTGATTCCGAGTGATCGAAATAGGTCGCGGTACTCCACTCGACACTTGTTTCCTCGTGGGCAATTTGAAGATGGAGTAGTATCTTTATTTATGTTGCTACTTGAATAATGTGTAAGCTAGCCTTCGAGCTAAGCGAATTTTGTAATAATCGAATCTTCTGGATCTTCGTTATTTATGATACACGGATTATTACTTTGTTATTTCATCTTTGTTCTATGTAAGCCAATGAACCGATCCAGGGATTGGCATGTTGCATAGAAGCTACAGTCTTTTCAGTACTGTAGTGCTACAGATGGTATCAGAGCCGTGTGTTGACTGTAGGATCGTAACCTAGGATTGGAATAGGAAGCCCTATACTTAATTAAGTCTATTTTAAATTCTGTCCTTAATTCTTATGACTTTCATTCTAGTAAATTCTTTTCCTTTGCTGCTCTCACTCTTTTCTCTTTAAAATTGATAGATGGGAGATGCCACCAGTGTTGAGTATGTTGGGCTCCAATCACCAAGACCCTTCGCAAGACAGTTGGCGGAGCTTTGCCAGACACTGGGCATACTAATGCCGATGTTCAAAGCGAGAAGGATGAACACCTATGTGCCTGGAGATCGCGTGTGGGAGATCAACGCGATTGTTCTTGCAGATCCCACCTTGCCTGGTGTTGAGAACCTGAACCTCACCAAGAAGTACCTTACCTGGGAGCAAGGAGTGGAGTCGGCCATGCATGAGACACTGTCACGCCTGTGCTATCTCCACCGACACCGACTGCCAGCAGGTTCACCCTTCCTTGCATTTGGAAGTCGGAATGAGGATGGGTATGTGATGGTTAGCACAGGTAATCGGAACAACATGCCACTCCATGAGAAGCAATTAGAAGACATGGAGATCAAAGCTTGGGAGAGGGAAGAGAAGCTGATGCAACAAAAGGAGGAGTTGGATTATTTTCAGGGCACTGTGCATTTGCAAGGGTATGAGATGGAAACCTTGCACACTGCTGTGAATACAATGGAGCAAGCCCTCATTGGTAGATATGCCACGATTGCAGCACTGAAGCAAACTATTGTGGAAAGGAATCAAGTGGTGGCTGAGCGTGATCAAACTATAGTGTATATGGCTGCCCAGATTGCTGCCCTTCAAGCGCAGCAGAATCCACCACCAAATAATGGCAATGGCAATGATGGGAATGATGGTGATGATGATAGCGATGATGATGATGATGCGGATAATGGTGGAGGAGGTAACAATGATGATGATGGAGGCGGTGATGATGAAGGAAGCGATGACGATGATAGAGGAGATGCAGCGGGCGCTTTTGTTGAAGGAAGCGATGAGGAGGACCCCAAAGAGGTGGAATTTGAGGACTCAAGTGAAGAAGACTCGGGAGAGGTGTACACACCACCACCGTGGCATGCACGAGGATCGAAGCGTCAGCGCATGGACTCCAGAACCTATTGCAACATGTTCATCAAATAGTTAGAGATGGTCCTCCAACACTAGTCTTCGTTAGGGATATTCGTTAGTCTTAGACATCGATCAATGTAAACTTCTTCACTATTATATTATTGTGTTTAGAATGGTCATTTAAGTACCTTGAAGTTCCAGGAATTTTCGTGAGATTTATTAAATGATTTTTGGACAAGTTTGGGTAAAATTCGTGTTTTAACTGCTGCAGTTTTCTGCCGAGTATGCTGTACTGTACGATTTTTCATGTTTTTTTGGTAACTGCGAAAAATCTGAGAAATTGGGATCTGGTGCGTAATTATCTGTAGTATCTGCACAAAAACCAGCAAAAATTCCTGACGCTTTTAAGTCGGGAAAAAAATTCGTGAACAGGACAGAACTGTTCTGCCAGATTTCTGGTTTTGCTTATTTTGCTGATTTGCTTTGCCAAACGTTGTTACCAGCGTTTCTAAATTATTTCGTAGCTATATGATGTTAAGGAAAACCTGGAACATTGTTTGTGTGTGTGATTGCTCATGTGGTGGTTGCTTATGGTTGTTGTGGATGAATTGTTGTGGCTTTGAGCATGTTGCATGGGTAGCGGGTTGTTTCTTATCTGTAGTTGCTTCTTTCTAATCTTACCTATGCTGAACCGCAGATGTCTCGTCGCCGACCTGATGAGATGGCTCAGCTCATGGCCGCTCAAGCACAGCTGACCCAAGTGATGACGCAGTTCATGGCAACTCAGAACAACAACAACAACAACAACAACAACGGGAACAATCAGCCGCAGGGGGATGCTCTCACTAGGTTCTTGAGGCTGAGGCCAGCTAAGTTCTCCTCTGCACCTGAGCCCATGGTTGCTCTCGACTGGCTTCGTTCTGTGAACAAGGATTTGGTGACCGTTGGCTGTACTGATGCTGAAAAGGTAAGGTTTGCGGCTCACTTGCTGGAAGGATCAGTTGCTTCTTGGTGGGATGCTTTCTAGATCACCCACCTGCTGGACACAGTTACTTGGGCTATGTTTGAGGAAGGATTCAGGACGAACCACGTATCTGCCGGGACCATGAGCCTAAAGAGGAAGGAATTCCGCAACCTGCGCCAAACCAACCGCACTGTGGCGGATTACATAGATGAATTCAATAATCTCTCTCGCTATGCCCCCGAGGATGTGGACACTGATGCCAAGAGGAGGGAGAGGTTCCTGGATGGTCTCAGTGATGAGCTTTCACTTCAACTATCTGTGGTTTATTGTCTGACATTTCAGGAGCTGCTGGACAAGGCCAGAATTCTGGAAGGGAAACAACAGCAGGTGGAGCGACGCAAGAGGAAGAACAACCATCACTCCTCAGGATGACACCACCGCGCCCGCATCTCTTATGATAGACACTCTGGACATTCTAGGCATGGCGGAGATGACCGCAGCCACCGTGGAAGCAATGGACATTGCCACGATGGTCACATGAGTGACAATCACCACCGTGGAGGAAATGACCGCCACCATAATGGTCACAAGAGCCACCACAACAACTCTGGGAGGAACAATGTACATGACTATGTGAGCAAGAAGGACCTCAGCAATGTGGAGTGCTACAAGTGCAAGAAGCTGGGCCATTATGCTAGTCCCTACCTAGAGAAGAACACGGGAGTAGGACCCAAGCTTGGACCCAACCAGAAGGCGAATGTGAACCATCTGAATGTGGAGGAAATCCGTGATGAGCCGGATCTCGTGATTGGTAAGTTTCCAATCGATTCCCATATTGCACTTGTTCTATTTGATACTGGTGCATCGCATTCATTCATATCACGGGCATTTGTGGATAGACATAAGTTAGCCACTGAGTCGCTAAAAGGGACTATTAGAGTGAGCTCACCAGGAGGAGAGATGCTAGCTAGTAAGGGATGTCGTGATCTTACCATAGGAATTGGAGCACACAGTTTCCCAGCACATTTGGTAGTTTTGGAGTCGCAAGGACTAGATGTAATACTGGGCATGGATTGGTTGTCCGAGCATGATGGCCAGATAGATTGTGGACAACGTGCCATCTCTGTTAGGACACCACAAGGCATAAAGATTAAGTTCAAGTCAGCAACACGTCTTAAGGGTACTAAGGTGAACTCTCTTAAGGGGGTTAGCATGGACACCGTACCCATAGTGAGAGAATACACTGATGTGTTTCCGGAAGAACTACCAGGGATGCCACCTGACAGGGACGTGGAGTTTCTCATTGACTTGATGCCGGGAACAAGACCGATAGCCAAGGGGCCGTACAAGATGGATGTGGATGAGCTAAAGGAATTGAAGAAGCAACTTAGAGAACAGTTGGACACGGGATTCATTCAACCAAGTTCTTCATCTTGGGGTGCGCCTGTTCTATTTGTGGAAAAGAAGGATAGTAGTAAGAGGCTGGTGGTAGACTACCGCTCGCTTAATGAGGTTACCATCAAGAATAAATATCCTCTACCAAATATAAATGACTTGTTCGATCAGTTGAAGGGAGCAAAGGTATTTTCCAAGATCGATCTAAGGTCAGGATATTTCCAACTAAAGATCCGTGAGCAGGACATACCAAAGACCGCCCTCACCACTAGGTATGGTTTATACGAGTATACCGTTATGTCATTTGGACTAACAAATGCCCCGGCATATTTTATGACCATGATGAACAAGGTATTCATGGAGTACTTGGATAAATTTGTCATGGTGTTCATCGATGACATATTGATTTATTCTAAAAATGACAATGAGCATGAGAAGCATTTGCACTTAATTATGGAGAAGTTGAGAGAGCATAAGCTATATGCTAAGTTTAGCAAGTGTGAGTTTTGGTTGAACACTGTGGGATTTCTAGGACAAATAGTGTCAGGTGAAGGAGTTGCAGTTGATCCAAGCAAAGTGGCGTCAATTACAGAATGGGAGTCACCCAAGAATGTGGGAGATATTAGGAGTTTCTTGGGACTTGCTGGATATTACAGGAGGTTTATAGAAAACTTCTCCAAGGTTGCGAAGCCAATGACTGAGTTATTAAAGAAAGAGAAAAAGTTTGAGTGGACGGAAGAGTGCGAAGCTAGTTTCCAGGAACTAAAGCAACGCTTGGTGACCGCACCTATTTTGTGTTTGCCTGATATTCAGAAGGATTTCCAAGTGTATTGCGATGCATCTCGTCAAGGTCTTGGAAGTGTGTTGATGCCAGATGGGAGAGTGGTATCCTACGCCTCACGCCAACTTAAATACCATGAGCGGAATTACCCCACGCATGACTTCGAATTAGCGTCAGTTGTGCATGCGCTCAAGGTATGGAGGCACTAACTGATGGGTAAGCATTGCGATGTATTCACAGACCACAAGAGCTTGAAATACATATTCACACAGAAGGAGCTGAATATGAGGCAGAGAAGATGGTTGGAGCTCATAAAGGATTATGACATGAGTCTGCAATATCATCCCGGAAAGGCTAATGTTGTAGCAGATGCACTAAGCTGCAAGGTGTATGCTAATGGTTTGACCGTGGGAGAGTTACCCAAGAATTTGTGTGAGAAATTCAAGGATCTCAGATTGGATATAGTATCTGAGGGCTATTTAGCAGCAATGGAAATCAAGCCAACACTTCAGGATAAAATTAGTGAAGCTCAGAAGGAGGATATTGAATTAAGGAGGGTAAAGGAAAACATACACAAGGGAAAGGCGGAAGGATTTCGCAAAGATGAACAAGGAGCACTATGGTATGGAGATCGTTTGTGCGTGCCCAACGATCAGGGGATTAGGAAGTTGATTCTCCAGGAAGCCCATGACTCGCCCTACTCCATACATCCTGGTAACACAAAGATGTACATGGATTTGAAGGAAAGGTATTGGTGGGTTAATATGAAGGGAGATATCGCAGAGTATATTACCTTATGTGATGTCTGTAGTAGAGTAAAGGCTGAGCACCAGAAGCCAGCGGGGTTGCTACAACCATTGCCGATACCTGATTAGAAGTGGGATAGAGTTGGAATAGATTTTATCACAGGACTGCCCAGGACGAAGTCAGGATACGACTCTATTTGGGTAGTGGTTGATCACTTAACCAAGGTAGCCCACTTTATACCCGTGAAGACCACTTACACTAGTGCTAAATTAGCCAAGATCTACATGAACAGAATTGTGTGCCTGCATGGAGTCCCTAAGAGCGTTCTGTCTGATAGAGGCACCCAATTCAACTCTCACTTTTGGCGCCAACTACATGAGTCGTTGGGAACAAGGTTGGAATTTAGCACAGCTTTCCACCCCTAGACGAATGGACAAACCGAGAGGGTGAATCATATTTTGGAGGATATGTTGAGGGCATGTGCTCTAGCTCATGGCTCTAGCTGGGATGAGAACTTGCCTTATGCTGAGTTTTCCTACAACAACAGCTACCAGACTAGCATCAAGACGTCACTGCTCGATGTACTATATGGTAAGAGGTGTAGGACACCATTGTTGTGGGATGGTGTAGGTGAGCGTCAGTTGTTTGGACCTGATTTGATCAAGGATGCTAAGGAGAAGGTCAGTTTGATTCAAGATAGGCTGAAGGTAGCACAATCAAGGCAGAAGAGCTATGCTGATGCTAAGCGCAAGGAGGTGGTGTATGAGGTTGGAGATCGAGCCTACCTCAGAGTTTCGCCTCTACATGGAATTAAGCAATTTGGGATTAAGGGCAAGCTGGCTCCTCGGTTTATAGGGCCCTATAAGATCCTAGCATGCAAAGGAGAGGTTGCGTACCAGCTGGAGATGCCAGAGGTTCTATCCGCTGTTCACGACGTGTTCCATGTGTCTCAGATTAGGAAGTGCCATCCGGAGATGATGGATACACCATTGAGAGACACCGTGTCGCTTGAAGAGGTTCAGCTGGAGAACGACTTGACCTATGAGGAGAAACCGGTCAAGATCTTGGAAATAGCAGAGAGATTTACACGCAGCAAGACGATCAGGTTTTGCAAGGTGCAATGGAGCCATTGATACATTGCAAATGTATCTATAATTTTTGATGTTCCATGCTTGATTTTATCCACTTTCTTGTGTTTTGTTCCAACATTGGAGTACTTTTCATACGATTTCTTGGACTAACCTATTAACAAGAGCCACAGTGCCAGCTGCCTGTTTTCTGTTGTTTTTGGTTCCAGGAAAGTCATAAAATGAATATTCTAGGAATTGGACGGCACAAAAGCCAAAGTGCCTATTTTTCCGGAAGGGATCAAGTGCTAGAATACGAGACGGGGAAGGGCCAGGGAGCCACCACACCACCTGGCCGCGCGGCTAGGCCTGGCCCGTGCCAGGGGGTGGTGTGGCCGCTCTCGGCACCCCCTCGGCCTCCCCTTCCGACTATAAGTTGCCCTCAGGACGAAAACCCTAAGTACCCGATAAAAAATCCACGAAAGAGTCTGTAGCCACCGTCATCTCCATCCCTAGATCGGGAGGGATCTGAAGCTCTTCCCGGCACCCTCCCGGAGAGGGGAATTCACCCTGGAGGCCTTCTTCATCACCATGCAAGCCTCCGGTGTGATGCGTGAGTAGTTCATCCTTGGACTACGGATCCATGTAGTAGCTAGATGGCTGGTTTCTCCTCCTTCGTGCTTTCATGTTTAGATCTTGTGAGCTCCGTTCATGATCAAGATCATCTATTTGTAATTCATACATGTTGTGTTTGCGGGGATCCGATGGATATTGAGATGCTATTTCAGATTGATTATTGATTCTATCATGTCTTTGTTATTTGTGATCTTGCATGCTTTCCGTTGTTAGTAGCTATCTTGGCCAAGTAGGTGCTAGCAACTCCAAGAGTTAGTATTTATGCTCGATAGTGGGTTCATGCCTCTGGTAATCTTGGGAAGTGACAGAAATCTCTAAGGTACTAGATGTGTTGTTGCTACTAGGGAGAAAACAACAATGCTTTGTTCATAGAACAATCGTATTGTTTACTTTACACGTAGTTCGTAAAGCAATAATCTGTTGCTTGCAACTTAATATCGGAGGGGGTTTGGATGATAACCTGAAGGTGGATTATTAGTCATAGATGCAGTTGGATGGCGGTCTATTTATTATGTTGTAATGCCCAATCAAGTCTCAGAGGAGTCAAGATGATTAGTATATGGATGTATTGCTTTCTCCGTGTTTGTCAATTGCCCAACTATAATTTCTTCACCGAGCATGTTATCTATCTAAGGAGAGCCACCTCTAGTGAACTATGGATCCCAGTCCTTTTACTTTACATACAATCTATAATCTTTTACTGCTTTGTGTTTACTTTGTACAAACTTTTACTTCTTTAGATTCGATACGTTTAATCCTTTGTTTTCCGCAAAACACGGTGAGATTGACAACCTCATCGCAAGTTGGGGACAAAGTTCTTTGGTTGTGTTGTGCAGGTCTCCACGTTGCTACTAGCACTGGTAGTGCGCCCTGCCAAAGCTCAGCTAGTAACACCTTTGGGGTGTTTCCTTGCTCCTACTGGTTCGATTAAACCTTGGTCTCATAACTGAGGGAAAACTTGCTGTTGTGCTCATCATACCTTCCTCTTGGGGTTCCCAACGAACTCTACATTAATCACGAGCCAGCAAAGATTTTTCTGGCGCCGTTGCCGGGGAATGAAGAAGAAGAAACTCCCACGTCAACTACACGCCATTAAAGATTTTTCTAGCGCCGTTGCCGGGGAGTCAAGGACATCTTCACAAGGGGAGTCCCTCATAACCAATCTCTTTACTTTGTTGTTTTTGTTTTTCTTAGTTTCTTTTTGCTTTGTTTGCTTGTTTTGTTCTTTAAAAACACAAAAAAAATTTAGTTTTACTTGTTTGCTTTCTTATTTCAAAAATATAAAAAAAAATTTAGTTCCTATCTCTTTATGTCTAGCCTTGCTCCAATCGCTATGTCACCCAAGGAAATGATTTTCACTTTCAAACAAGGAATTGAGGAAACTTTTAAAGAAGCTTGGTCTATAATCTCTGATCTACATGAAAAAACTGAGCCTAAAATGACTCAAAGCTTGTTCCTTAGTAGGTTTTACCTTGGGATTGCTCTTTGCTATAGATATGCTCTAGATGCTGTTGTGGGAGGAGATTTCCTCCAATGTAATGAGGATGATGCTATTAATGCTATAAATAATTTGATCCTCACTTACAACATGCCTAGCCAAACTGATACTTCTCTCGCGAAAATATTTGCTAGGTTGGATACTCTTGAGGCTAGCACTACTAGATTAGAAGGGTGCTATAATACGCTTAGGGAGCAGGACGATTATGTTCCAATAAACTCTGAACCATCAAAGTGGTTCCCTACAGTAAAGATTGAGATAAACGCTGAAACTTTTCAAGCTCGCTGTGATATCATGTCTGAATCTTGCCTTATGCCCAAAGATATTTATAGATCTCTAGATACTTGGGGGCTCACTGAGGGAGGAAAAGAAATATCTCTTACTGATAATACTACCATATTACCTCTTGAAATAGCTGAAGGAGTGTTTACAAAGATCCTTGGGAAAACGATTTCTATTGATTATCTTGTTATTGAATGTGCAGGAAAAGGACAAATTACACTTGGAAGGTCCCTATTGGAACTTCTTGGAGCAATAATAGATGTAATAAAGGGGACCATGCACCTCTCTTCTCCACCAAACAATCATATTTTCCCAAAGGTTAAGAATAAAAATAAGAGAGGTAAGGGCAAGAAAGTTGGTTTTAATGCTTCTTCATTTGAGAACACTTGATTCTTTCTTTGCTTCTTATGCCTAACTTAAAGGCGTTAAAGAAAAGTACTTGTTGGGAGATAACCCAAGAGTTTTAGTTGAGTCTTAGAAGTTATTACCTCTTTAATAACCTCTCCTTATCCTTTTTATTTGATTTTTGTGCCAAGAGTAACCTCTAATGAGAGAGAAGTAATGATTGGGAAAGTTGCTGTCCCGAAACAGATTTCTGTGCTTCACTGTAAAAATTCCTGAGAGAGTTCTGTATGTCGGATTGAGCTGTAAAGTTTTGTGCTTCTGACCCAGGTTGTTATCTTACTTTCGTTAGTTCAACACTTTTTTATTTGAGCAACATAATGTCTTCGAAAAAATTCGTCTTTACCTACTGGTCTATTTTGACAGATTTCTGCCATTTTTTTCATTTGCTTCTTGTTAGTTCCTTCTTGAGTTCCATTGGGGAATTGAGCTTTTTGAGGGAAGTGCTACATTAGCTAGTGTTATAATGGAAGTTTATTTGGTGTTAGAACTGAACCTTGATACTTATTTATCTTAAGTGCACTAATGTTGCTAATGAGATTGTGTGAAATTTTGTATGAAGGAAAAATTTCAGGTGTATGGAAGGAATGAGTAATGAGATGAAGGATGGACTAAAGCTAAAGCTTGGGGATGCCACGCGTGTCATCCTAAGAAATATCCAAGAAGTACAAGCGTCAAAGCTTGGGGATGCCCAAGGCATCCCCTTCTTCATCAATAAAAATCCCAGGTTTCTTACAAACGCTTCATTTTTATTGTTTCATGCACAGTTGTGTTTTTCTTGGAGCGTATTATTTTTTGTTTTTGTTTTGGTTTTTAGTTTGCTTGGTTTTCTTAGTGTTCTGAATAAATTTGTTGGACCCCCTCTTTCAAACTTTGGTTTGCAAATAAGTTTGGTTTGGTTTGGAAAAGAGTAGGAAAGTTCATGCTTATGTGGTAAAAAGAGCTCGTTTTTGACTGTGGCCTATGCTTTGTGATGTCATGCTTGATATTGTTTTGGCTTTATGCTTAGTATTCTTTGCTGTAGCATGGCTTGTTATAAACAATTGAGATTGCTTAATGTGCCTTGGATGAATCATGCGTTGTTTTAGCATATTAAAGCATAATATAGTGGTATTCTCCTTTGATGCTTTATTTGGGTTGACTTGGCGCATGCTAACACCATGTTATGACTATCTCAAGTCACCATAGCCTGTATGATCCTTTAGTTTTCAACTTGTAGTATCACTTTATGCTTTGATCAATGATGTTTTGTCGCTCTGCATGATTTTGGCCATTATTGCTCTCTTAGTTTGTCGCTCCCAGTCTTTTGCTACCCTCCACAACAAAGTATGAGTTCCACTCATGCATCCAACTCCCTAAACCAAGTTATTTCAAAGAGTCCACCATACCTACCTACTAGCTTATGCTATTCCAAGTACATTCATGCTTTTGTTTACCTTCCACTTATTATGAGAAAACTAGTGATTAAAGCTCTCACAAACTTGATGGCACACTTTAATTTTTGCCTCTAATAAACTTGAACCATTGGGTCCTTCTTTGTTGTGTATATGCTTGCGCTTTATAAGTTGAAATTAGCAGAACCATGTTTCATGGGGAACGCTTTCAACATTGCACTTGTACTTTATACCCCGTTGATATCATGTTCTTTTGCTTACGGATCCCGGCGGTGTGAAATAAATGTGGAACTTGTAAGATCATGGAGTTTGTATGTGTGTTAGAGAAATGCCTGGGCCGCTAGCCTAAGCCATGCCTAATCATGGTGGAAACTTGCAGCATCACCATAATGAGCACTCTATGAAGCATCCTCAATAAAAACCTATGCAAATAGCAAATAAAAAGATCGTTGAGATGCTTATTGTCTGCTTGCCTTGTCATTTTGATTATGGGAAAGCTCCCGTATCATGTGCAAGGGGTACCCCGTTGGCGGTTCTTAATGATACACATATACTTACAATGACAAGAGCTTACACGTGACTAAAGTTGAGTAGCATGAGGATCGGTCTTCGTAAGTAAGGGGCATGAGATGTCGGTTTATAACTTGTCAAGCATATCCTCTTAGTTGTGTCACTTTAACCTTAATCACTTTCAAGATGCTTATGATAGGGGCAATGAGTGCTGAAAGCTATAAGTACCATAATTTTTGGAAGCTCTTTATGAGACTTGAATCCCTACTTCCTTTTACAAAAGGCCTTTCTTCCACCATTATATTGAGTCTCCACCTTCTATCTTTATGCACCTACTTTGAGAGCATAGTGGCCATTCTTAGTTCTATGTGCATTGTCCCAAGACTAGTTGATTGATGCATAACTTGTTATTGCTTGTTTTAAACTATTGTATCTAGTCACTCTTATGAACTTTGAAGGTGTCCTATGCATTTATATTTCCTACTCTATTGAGGGAAAAGCTGAATACTATTATGCTATGTTTTCTTTATGTGAAACAAACAAACGTCTTGCAAAGCATTGTTATTCATGAATCTTTTGTTTGTACCTTTTCATGTTGCATCATAGTTTCTTTGCTTATTGCTAGAACTTTGTCTTTCATGTTATGATTGAAGTACTATGATCCCAGCTTTGAGTTTTGCAAATACTTTGATCAAGTCTTTGATGGTGCATGTCACCTCAAAAATTATTTCTTTTTATCACTTACCTACTCGAGGACGAGCAGGAGTTAAGCTTGGGGATGTTGATACATTGCAAATGTATCTATAATTTTTGATGTTCCATGCTTGGTTTTATCTACTTTCTTGTGTTTTGTTACAACTTTGGAGTACTTTTCATATGATTTCTTGGACTAACCTATTAACAAGAGCCATAGTGCCAGCTGCCTATTTTCTGCTGTTTTAGGTTCCAGGAAAGTCAGAAAATGAATATTCTTGGAATTGGACGGGACAAAAGCCAAAGTGCCTATGTTTCCGGAAGGGATCAAGTGCCAGAATACGAGACGGAGAAGGGTCAGGGAGACACCACACCACCTGGCCGCGCGACCAGGCCTGGTTCGTGCCAGGGCGTGGTGTGGCCGCTCCCGGCACCCCCTCGGCCTCCCCTTCCGACTATAAGTTACTCTCGGGACGAAAACCGTAAGTACCCGATAAAAAATCCACGAAAGAGTCAGTAGCCGCCGTCATCTCCATCCCTAGATCGGGAGGGATCTGAAGCTCTTCTCGGCACCCTGCCGGAGAGGGGAATTCACCCTAGAGGCCTTCTTCATCACCATGCAAGCCTCCGGTGTGATGCGTGAGTAGTTCATCCTTGGACTACGGATCCATGTAGTAGCTAGATGGATGGTTTCTCCTCCTTCCTGCTTTCATGTTTAGATCTTGTGAGCTCCGTTTATGATCAAGATCATCTATTTGTAATTCATACATGTTGTGTTTGCGGGGATCCGATGGATATTGAGATGCTATTTCAGATTGATTATTGATTCTATCATGTCTTTGTTATTTGTGAGCTTGCATGCTTTCCGTTGTTAGTAGCTATCTTGGCCAAGTAGATGCTAGCAACTCCAAGAGTTAGTATTTATGCTCGATAGTGGGTTCATGCCTCTGGTAATCTGGGGAAGTGACAGAAATCTCTAAGGTACTAGATGTGCTGTTGCTACTAGGGAGAAAACAACAATCCTTTGTTCATAGAACAATCGTATTGTTTACTTTACACGCAGTTTGTAAAGCAATAATCTGCTGCTTGCAACTTAATACTGGAGGGGGTTCGGATGATAACCTGAAGGTGGATTATTAGTCATAGATGCAGTTGGATGGAGGTCTATGTATTATGTTGTAATGCCCAATCAAGTCTCAGAGGAGTCAAGATGATTAGTAAATGCATGTATTGCTTTCTCGGTGTTTGTCAATTTCCCCACTGTAATTTGTTCACCCAGCATGTTATCTATCTAAGGAGAGCCACCTCTAGTGAACTATGGATCCCGGTCCTTTTACTTTACATACAATCTACAATCTTTTACTGCTTTGTGTTTACTTTCTGCAAACTTTTACTTCTTTCCATTCGATACGTTTAATCCTTTGTTTTCCGCAAAACACGGTGAGATTGACAACCTCATCGCAAGTTGGGGACAAAGTTCTATGGTTGTGTTGTGCAGGTCTCCACGTTGCTACTAGCACCGGTAGTGCGCCCTGCCAAAGCTCAGCTAGTAACACCTTTGGGATGTTTGCTTGCTCCTGCTGGTTCGATTAAACCTTGGTCTCATAACTGAGGGAAAACTTGCTGTTGTGCTCATCATACCTTCCTTTTGGGGTTCCCAACGAGCTCTACATTAATCACGAGCCAGCAGACATCACACCGAAGAGGAAGCCACCTGGGAGCGAGAGGATGACCTCCGAGAGGACCACCCACACCTATTTGCTAGCCACATCGAATCTCGAGGACGAGATTCATCTTAAGGGGGTTAGTCTTGTCACATCCCAAATTCTAGATTTGGTACTTCAATCATACATTCCATTGCATCATGAGCATCATGTAAAAATTTTAGTTTCAAAAGCCTTTTGCAAAAAAACACCACTCTAGTGCATGTTCATCCCCTATAGGGAGTTACTAGGGCTTTTGCCTTGCATCTGCTAGAATGACACTTTTTGGGCATTCCAGATGCATGAATGCATAGAGTTCGTCATTACGAACCCGTAGGTTTTCGTCTAACTCAATTCGGAGCTCTGGATCAAAAGTTATGGCCAAATTTCAGAAGTGCAGGAAAAATTCAGAGTTTTCAGACTATCAGACTGTTCTGTCAGTTCGGTTCAGTTCAAAAAAAAGAAAAGAAAAAGGAAACCGCGTCGGCCGGCCGGACCGCTAGTACACCGCGGCCCAGCGGCCCACCCGGGAGCCACCCGCGCTAGCGAGCGGCGGATAGCCACTATCGCGCGCGCAGCGCCTAGCCTGCCCCGCCGCCCGGGCCCACCTGTCAGCCGCAGCCGTCGAGTAGACCGTGCTCGACACGAGCACGGACGCCGAGGCTCGCCGGATTCCGTTTTCCGCGGGATTTGTTCCGCCCCCGCGTTCTCTGCCACCTCCCCCTTAAAGCCACCGCCACCCCGAGTATTTTCCTCCTCTCGAAACTCTCCGAAGCGCCGCCGAATCTCTCGCCGGAGTTTGCCGCCGCCGCCGCCATTACCGCCGGTGAGCCCGCACCGCCCCCCCGAGCCCTCCTCTCGCCCTGCCGCCTAGCCGCCGCCATCTCACCTACCTTTTCCCCGCCTGCAGGTCGCCGAGAGACCGCCGCCGCCGCCGGAACACCTCGCCGGAGCCGCCGCCACCTTCCACGCAGACTACCGCCGGGTGAGTCCGCCGCGATCGTCCCCGGCCGTCGGATCGGTCCCGAACGGCCCAGATCGGCCGCTGACCATGGGCGCTGACCGCTGACCGGTCAGCCGCCGCATCAGCCGGACCCGCTTGTCAACGGGAATATTCCCCCGTCGATTTTCAGAGTTTATTTATTTTTCAGAAAATATGTCTAACTTTAAAAATTCATAGAAAAAGATCTACTGAGCCAAAATTTGCAAATAATATATCGTTGGATTAACAAAATTGTGTAGAATTTGTTTATAAAATAATATTGCAGGTTTACTATATGTATTTCCTTGAGACTCTGAAAAGGCTTAAAACACTATTAAAATTGTAGAAAAAGTTCTGTAACGCCTTTTCGCGTGATTCCAATTGCCTCTGGTTTTAAATCACGTTACCTACACATTAGTATTTTTGCCCAGGTCTTACAACCCTGTTTACTGCAAAGGCTTAGTGTTTTGTCTAAAAGCCTATTATTTGGGTTCACAAATTGCATAGTCATGTTTTGATTTTCCATGCATCTTGCAGTAGTAGTAAACATCAGAGAACACCGAGAGGTTACTGAAAACTTGGTTAAGCTATCATGCATGCATCTCTGCACTTGCTTATGATTGTGTATGCTTGTTTATGTGTTGTTTTGTATCGTGTAGATTGTGACGAGTGCAACATTTGTTTCTGCGAGGATTGTACCCTCGACTGCTACCGCCAAGGCAAGTAGATGCTATTTTGTTTATACCATTGTCCTACTATTTTTCTCTTATGCATGTGTAGTGTATTTCTGTAGTTATTGTGAACGAACTACTATGCTATGCTATATCCTATATATTGTGGTAGGAATTCCTTGTAGTTGAGCCCCATTCAGTAGATGTGCTTAGACCTGCTGTGAAGACGGAGGAAAAAGGGATCACACTATGGTGAAGTTGTGTTTGTTTCAAACTAAAACAACTTAATGTTAATGAACTACCTGGGCGGAATGGTTTGATGGTCAACGGAGTGTGGATAATGGTTAGGAATGCCGCCCAGGGTACTGAGAAGATTGGTTCTCTTTGTTATGGTAGCTTACGTGTGCAACCATGTGCCAGTAAGAATGGGTGGCTGGTTGGACCTAGTAGGTCGTGGTGATCCGAACCCAGCGTAGCCAGAGATGTAGTGAATGATAGGTTAGGACCGGTGCGCAGTGGGTGGTGATCTACTTCCCGAAAGGTTCCATCTTGGACTCCTCCCTATCATCACACAATATGAGTGTGGTGGTACGAGCTGGGTTGGCCAGGTCACATGGGTAAAGTGTACAAACTCCTGCAGGATGTAAAAACTAAGTACTTAGCTGTGTCCCCGGTTACGGACGATTGAGTTGCTTGATCTTGAGACTATGACATATTCTCACTCATCCTTATTTCCTAATTACTAAAACTTCATGGGTGAACTTAATGGGATGCCGTGAATTAAATGATTTACAAAAGTAGGATAAATGCGTTTGAAAAGTGCAAGCTAGCCAAAGCTCCACTAGCCAAATAAGCATGTAGATGCTAGGTCCATTGTCTCCTTTACCTTAGCTACTTGCCATACATTCCATGTATTGACCCTTCGGGGCTGCTACGTTTCATGTTGCAGGTTATACCGATTCCGAGTGATCGAAATAGGTCGCGGTACTCCACTCGACACTTGTTCCCTCGTGGGCAATTTGAAGATGGAGTAGTATCTTTATTTATGTTGCTATTTGAATAATGTGTAAGCTAGCCTTCAAGCTAAGCGAATTTTGTAATAATCGAATCTTCTAGATCTTCGTTATTTATGATACACGGATTATTACTTTGTTATTTCATCTATGTTCTATGTAAGCCAATGAACCGATCCAGGGATTGGCATGTTGCATAGAAGTTACAGTCTTTTCAGTACTGTAGTGCTACAATCGGTTACCCGATGAAGGAGTCGGTTAATGCAGCCCGGGGGTTTTCTGCAGGTTTAGGCCCAAGCAGGGGGTTTTCTGCAGGTTCAAGCCTGACTCAGGTTTGAATTTTCTGCCCGCCAGTCAGACCAGGCCAGGCTGGGACCTAGGTTTTGTGCGTTGAGCATTTTAGGCCCGGCCTGAAGCCTAGCCTGGCCCAAAAAATGACCAACTATAGCCGTAGTGTGTGTAAGAGTGTATTTTCTACCCCGATCGACTATACCTCACACTGGCTATCGTCGGATGCTGCAGACACAGAGGTCAAATCTCTTACCCTAATAATGCCGACGGTAATCTGACTAATAAGTGTTGTTAATCATTGCTAAAAATCTGGTAAAATTGCCGTACCCAAGCTTGTACCAAATGGAGGAAGCAAAATGAAGGATTGCAGTGGAAATAACTACCAGCCGTACAAGTCATGTAGTAGCAGATCTGCCCAAGTTGGCAAACCAGACCCTGCTTATATTCAAACGGTGGGGCACACCTAAGCCCAATGGAGCAGTACAACATGACATTCCTACATCTCTGAAAGATCCTCGAAGATGCAAGATAAGCTCTACAAGGCTCGCAGATAGACCACTACTAGGAAAATAGCTATAAGTAGATCACATATCTGTGGAGCATCTAAAATGAGGTGCCCCACAGGTATATACTCGTGGTGCATCGATCAAAGATGAGCCACGAGTAGGAAAGTACATGTGCCGCATGTCCTAAGTGGTGCGCTACCACTATGTGTGGGTCATGCTTTCAGGATCGCACCCCACTTACCCATGGCGCATGGCCTATAGGTGCGTCACAGGTAGGTATCGGGGCCATGATACCCGTGGCGCATGGCACATAGATACTGTAGATTTTCAATTCCAACCCTTCATGGATCGCCTTTTTTTCTAAATGATAAAATCATCAAAAAATAAAATCCTTTGAGATGTAGTTCAGCTACGTGATCTAATTTTTAAGAAAATTAATAAATATAAATTCTGACTTTTTTGAAAAAAAACTTTATGTATCCATAAAATGGCCATAACTTTTGCATACGAACTCGAATGAAAAAGTTTTTTATATGAAAATTCATCTGTGCAAAATTTCACATCCGATGGCGACCACCTACAGTCGTTTACCAATTTTTTGAATCCCAAAATTTGAAAAGGAATAAAAATTACGGCCAAAATAAGATTTTTTTCCTCCAAATTAAAAAAAGAGCTGACTTCTAACCCCTTCCCCTTCTCTTTTCCTACTCCCCTTTTCCTCTCCTCCCCTTCTCCTCCATCTCCTCCTGATGACAGGTTAACTCATCAATGTCCATCGTTGATGGACTTAGGTTTGAGGAACTGGGGAGCGCTAGAGGCGTCGATCGGCTAGCAAACAAGCACACAGGAGGTACGAGGTTTTACCCAGGTTCATGCCTCGAAAAGGACCCTACTCCTACTTGTCTGCTCTTGATTATCGGGGAGTCGAAAGTTACAAGGGGTGCGCAAATACAATCTGGCGTGGGTTGTGGATTGTTCTCCTCGCCGCTCCCTCCTAGCCTTTATATAGGGAGGCTAGGTCTCGGGATAGCAGGTTGAGTCGGTTACATATTAGGATTTTTCCTTCTAGTTTCTATCTAATATTTGTTGTGTACTTCAGGAAGTCGTGTTCCTGTGGGCCACCCGAGTCCTTATTGGACTTCGTTCGCACCGTGGAATTGGAATTGCCGGTCTCAAGTTGTATCAGCTAGGGCTGTGTGACTCCAGCTGCCGGTCCATTCTGCCACTTGCCGGCAGCCACCAATCTCTAGATCGCTACAGTTTGCCTTTGCCATGCCACAACAACCATGCTGCGATTCCAACACTATATTTTTGCACGGCGATGGCAACGTTGTTGTCCGCTGAATGCTACCAATTGTGTGTTAATCTTTAAGGGACTACGACATTTAAGCTGTCGTCCGCTGAATGCTACCAATTGTGTGCTGATCTTTAAATGACTAAGACTTTTTGATCATGCAGTGCATGCCGTATTATTCCTGATACCTCATATGCCTAGATTGGCCAGGGCAGTTGCACAATCAGAGTTTATAAAATACTATGGCAGAATAATTTGTAATAACCAAAAAACAAGATATCTCCCTACCCTTGCTTGCCTTTTATGGGGCTCCTGGCCTCGACGTGTTATTGGCGTGCGCTTCTCTACACGTGCCCTGCTTCTCTCACGTGGACACAACCACCATCCATCGAGATGTATAATTGAAGAAACAGTGAAGGAAGCCAGACTGCATATTCGGCTCTTAAATCCAATGAGTTCATCACTGTGGAGTCGCCGCTAGACTTCCGAAGACCATCACCAACCACAGACCAGTTGTCATCGTCATGGATTTTCATCAGTTTCTGATATATATGCCAATATATTGCTGACAAAACATGGTGCTGGCGAAAGATCCATGAGGTTGAAAAGAATTAACTATGCTAGATGGCCAAACGTCTACGGTGAAGAAACTTGGGGGAGAACTCGCCCATTGCACATGACAAAGCATTTACGAGGTTCAGAATATTATGGCTCACCACCATCCAAAAGTAGTAAAGCTGGTCGGCTACTGCCATGAAGGTCAAAAGAAAGTGGTGCTGAACAACGGAAGATATATTATTGCGGACACCAATGAAAGTTTACTCTGCTATGAATATTCACCACAAGGAAGCCTTAGAAATTATCTTTTTGGTATGTAACTAGCATGTTGGCCCTCGCAAATGCGAGGACATCGTCTTTACTATTTGACTATTTGTTCTCTTTCCTCTTAATTACTAATAATCATATGTATTCCTATTATGTTGATATGTTTTATAATCAACAAAGATAATACGCTTGTAACATCTTTAATAATACTTTTTGTATAAAAATGATCATTATGCTAGTTAAATTTATCACTGTAATGATCACATGCTTGGTATTTATGCGACATTTTATTTTCTACATGGAATTGAAGTTGGCTAGCTAGCCCATTATGTTTATTATGATGTTACTAAATAAGCCATGTAAGATGCGAAGTAGATTTTCGCTTTAACTTAGATGGATTCTACTTGTTCCATTTTAAAATATAAGATGTTTTAGCTTTTTTGAAATGAATTAGAAAGGCTAAAACATCTTATATTTTGAAATGGAGAGAGTATAAATTAAATTCTAAGATGCTCTTTTTATTGATCAAATGGTATATCCTATAGGTGACATCTTATTTCGACAACGATGTATTATGCGCTATTGTTTTCAATTAATAAAAATATGATTGTTCTCCCATGTGCATGCACATGCCTAATTATCTGCCACCGAGGCTCCTGCCTTGTTACCAGTTGAAACTAACTCATTTGTTCCGCAATAATTGTGATAATATATTATGGATAGACTTTTTTCTTACTAATGTGTTATTTTAAAGCTTCATTATCTAAAATCATGCACACTTTAATGGAAAGTTTAAGTACTTTTTATCAAAACTTGTGTTTCTATTTTTTACGGCTTGCACTTCCATTAGCAGTGTTGATGTATTTGTAGTTTAAATACTCGTTCACATGCACATACACCAAATTCATAGCTAGCATATAGTTATTCGGACGGTGTCCTAGTCTTTTTTATCCCGACCACTTCCAAATTATAAATGGTAATATTTGTTACAAATTGGGTTTTATGTAAAAAAATTCAAATATTCTAATCATCTTGATCGGACAATTATACCTAATCGATGATGTATTCTATCAACTAACATGTTTGCACTGAAATTAGTTTTCTAATAATAATACGATCGTTCTCCCTTGTCAATGCACATGCCTAATTATCTACCACCTAGGTTCCTCCTTATTTCACCGCTAAAACTATTTGTTTCATTTGACTGTAATTTTTCTAGTAGGTTAGGGATCTCAACTCAATTGTAGAACACTCATCTAGCTTACCCTCTGGCAAAAAATCTTGATATTAGAGAGAAAAATATTGTGTGTTTTATAATATACCGTGTGGATATCTAATTGATGATGTCTTATATCAATAAACATGTTTGCACTGATATTATTTTTTAATAATAATATGATGAATTCTCCGGTGTGCAACCACATGTCTAATTATCTACCACTGAGGTTCCTCCTTGTTTCAGCACTCAATCTATATCTTTGATTGAACTATAATTTTATAGTAGGTTAGGTATCACAACTCAATAATAAAACTCTCATCTACTTTACCCTGTCAGAAAAAATCTTGATATCAGAGAGAAAAATATTATGTGTCGCATAATAATAACCCATGTGCCAAAACATCGTTGTCATTACTTGTTTACAATTATTATGACCTCTTCGTCATGATCTTGTTATGGAGATATATCAGGAGATTTATTAGTTGTGGTCTACTAATAAGAGGGTTCAGATTAATGTTCCGATGACCGATGTTCTATTTCTTTGAGAACTTTAGCGCAAAGTTTTTTTTATTGCTTTATGATTTGATATCGGTGACACATAATTAGGAGGATCTATCTATTAGGATCATCTGTATAGGAGGTCCTATTAGATTTACAAAGTTATGTTTGACGTGAGATTTTCTAATGGTATACTTCTTATTTTGTCCATAGTATGTATTTAAGCATACGGTCAATTTTTAATCAACAGTTCACCATCTGGATCTGATGCTTAATCCACTGAACAATTGGTTAACATTGACATTTGGAAGATATTTTTCTTATATCGGTGCATCCTTGAAAGGAAAGTTTAAAATTTTGTTTTCAAAACTTATTTATAGATTTGTATTATACATTTTAGTTAGCAACATATTCTGGGTACCTTTTTTATACTCGTTCTTGTACGTATACACTACATCTAATACTGTACTTAATATCCCAGCATGCATGCCTCCGGACCGTGCCCGCTTCCTAATCGAAGGTGGCAATATGGGACTTAATCGTTTACTCCCAATATTTTCTTGATCTTGAAGTTTATAGCCTTGCATGCATTCGGACCGTCTTCACTTAATAATTCAAGGTGGTAGCAGCGTGATTTTTCTAGGGCCTAAACGCTAGTCCAAAGAGAGAAAATATTGAACATGTATTTCGAGACGTAGTCCAAATCAAGAATGACTCGTTTAGAGTTGTTGTTTCTCCAAGACGTATTGGACATGGACTATGTCACGGATAGCTTTTTTTGCGGACAGCTAACCAAGTAGGAGTACGATGCAAGATGTAACGTGTTTTTTCTTTTGAACGCATGCAAGACGCACGTAACGCGTTGGTGCTGCGTACGTGAATAATTACTGGCCGTGACACAGGTTATACATGATTATGTATTATGTAACTTGACGTGGCTTTATATCTCAACCGTTATAATTAAGATGGACGGATCAAATAATTTTACTACATGTGGATCAACGCGGGCACTACCTTTATTTATGTTTTATTGAAGAGCACCATCTTTTGTGTGTCAAAATTTATGAAAATACCTTCATAAATTCTTAACATTTTATGATTGAAAGTAGTATGCATCCACCGTTATGTATATATAAAGTAAATATATATCACATCCGTAGAAGAGATTTTCAACCGTATTTAGTTTCTAGGTGAAAGACTATTATGCTATTTCAACACACAACATTAATGAACATATTTGAAATTTCTGCATGATATTAAACATGTATATACAATTTGAGTTCAAATCATGAGATTGCTTGTAGTTTTATGTCACCTTAGATTAGTATGCATGGCTAATATTCACATTCTTAAAAGATTAGGGTTTACTTGAGCAATGATTCCACGATGTTTAAACCCTTCTTTGTTGACCCTTCTTTTTTCGTAGGAGTTTATCCTCGTTAATATATAGGTCAACTGAATATTGAAAATTTTAATTTAATTTTATCAAAAAATTTACATCTCTTCCCTTTATTTGCCATAAAAATACACCACATTCTCATATTGATTTGAATGACGTCTTAGTAATAGCCTGTCCAAAAATATATGACCAGACCAACAGTTATGCTATTACATAAATAATTTTTTATCTCAAATTAATTGACATGAATTTATTTTTAAGGTTCTATTAAATATTTTTCATACAATAGCAATATTGTGTATTTTATTTTATAATGGATGAGTATTATGTTTAACTATTTTTAACCGTACAATTCAATTAAGTCATTATGCTATCTCTCAGTTTTATTTGTCATGTCATGTAAGATGACTACATTGTCATGTATGGACGACATAGTTCTGGCATCTTAATCGCCCGCCATTTTTCTACAGGATTGCAAATTCCAATGGTGTATCCTAATAAATTTTAAGGATATAAGAAACTACATAAACTTTCTCAGAATTTCTACATAAGATGTTGGTTTAATACTTCTTACACATAGTTAGGAATATTTTTATTTTTATTTTCTTACGCAAGAACTTCTAGCATGTGTCTTCATGTACCATATTGTTCTTTTCTATCATTTTTATTGTAAAATTGTCTTACTTTCTGATACGGATAATTAAAATATGATGATAAATTATTAATTTTATGTTTAAGTGCGAGTATTTTTCCTTGATTGTGTAATTGATGATAAATTAATAATTATATATATAGGATTATACATCTCACTTCTTATATCGTATTTTTCCTTGATTGTGTAATTGATAAATACGAGTATTTATTGATCATGAAAGTTGATGCGAGGGACGTGTACCAATTTCCTATAAGAATACTGGTTCCTTTTGGGTACGTGACTATATGGACCAAAATATACGTTTTAATGGGTTTATATTTTTATTGGATTTTGTGAGGATGTTATTCTTTATATCTTTTTGTGGGAGTTCTACGCCTTCTCTTATGACAATAAAATATACAAGTCATGTGATTCATATGGAAAGGAGCCCACCACATCTTTGACTATGAGATTAGCTTCGCCTCAAATCTTGTATGTAATTATTTGGCACCACACAAAATCTATCACCTTTCTCCCATGCATACAGACCTATATGAGGTAAAACTCAATCGTGTGTACCTCACGTGGAAAAAAACATAAATTGCTGATTAAGACTCTAGAAGAAAAAACACTCACGTGGAAGGGAATGATTAGGATTCTAGACGGTAAAAAAGCAATGTTGAGGAAAGCGGGCTTAATGGTTTCTGTAGGATTCATTTCAACTAATTTTCAACAACTGGTAAAGGCTCCGGGAGGTGAGGAAAGCACTAAAAAATCGCCAGTCTACAATTTATGTATGTTTTGTTAGTGTGTTTTTCTGACAATGTCTTTGTGGTTGATATGGTATGGTTTAGAATAAATATGTATTGACTTTGTTAGTAATTATTGGTATTTCTTATGGGTCGATTATCATGCGGTAGTTCATGAAACCGGTTGTTCTTATGGCTTGTCTTTTTTTTGTATCGTCAAAGTTTGATGATTTGGCATAGAGCGGTTGGACAATTTGTCTTTTTGCGAGAACTATGTCTCTGAAATCACCATGCATCCGACGACTTTGGTCATGCACTCTAAAGTCACTTGCATTATCAAAACATGTGACATTACCTAAGCTCGTACAAATTAAATTTTGAATTTTATCTACATACGGTGATATATGTATTTATGTAAGTATAAATCAGTTTAATCTTAGAGACTCTCATATTTTTTTATTTCTGGTTTGTTAATAGAACTCCTACTGAGTCCTAGGCAATATCTAATCATATCGATATGTTTTGAAGTATTCTTTTCAATCTCCTGCCCGTTTTTTTGGCATTTTTTATTATCTCCGATCACTTTTGGAGTTAGCTTTACATACTACCACTTTTTTCAAAATGTAGTGCTCTCTCCGTCTAAAAATGATGTTAAAGATTTTTATGGATTCGCATATATCAAGATATATTTTAGTGTATAAATTCACAACACGTCTATAGAATGCGAATCTAGAAAAATTGGGATATCATTTTTATAACCGAGGGAGTATTTGCTTTGGTAGGCTAAAATAGTCTACCAAAATATACTACATTTTAAAACATGTACCAATTATTTTTGAAGTTCAATGTGATACTAAGCTTGCTGACCGATTATGAGGTGGTACGATTATGAGGTGGTGCTAAGCTGGCAGATCGACCAAGCTAGCTAGCTAATCGATCAATTTTTTTAGTAGCAACAGCCTTGTTCCTTTCGTAGTTCTGCTCTTAAGTGGTATACCAAGCTAGCTAGGTAATGCTCATACTAAGGTAGCTTATGGATTATGGGTTGATCAATTTTTTTGGTAGCAATAGCCTTTCTTTAAATGCCTTTGTCAGTTTCTTATACAACGTGGATGGATACCAACTCATGCCTCTGCGTGAGGTTTATTGCTTCGGTGCCGCTGCTTAAGGGTGTCTTTAAAAGAAAAGACTTAACGTGAGCGGATTCGAGAAAAAAAAGACTTAACGTGAACGTGACTGACTTACACGTCTGGTGACCCGGCTGTCACGTCTAATTTATTACGTAATATACGACTCTGATTAAATCACAGCCACTAATTATACATCTAACGGTCCAAATAATTTAGGTGATGTGGATCAACCTAATGCCTCGAAAAACACCCTTATATTGCTTTTAGTATATAATAGATAGATGCTGTCAAGTTTACTTTACCATTACTATCAGTGTAGCAGTTTGTACATGTACATTGCTACGGAAATCTTTCATGTCTTCCTTGATTCTTGTCAAAATCAACAACTAAAATAATGATGTTATCTCATGGCTTTCCATATTTTCTACTTCTTGGGCTCTGTTAACAAATAGATTTTAGGTCAATGCTCCTCATTTTTCATCTGCAGGGTTGTGAATGAACAAGCACAAGTTTGCCAATCTATGCACTCCAGATCTTTCTGAAGGAATGACTTATCCCATACTTGCTCTTCCGTGATTCAACTTTCTGAAGAAATGACTTATCCCATGCTTGCTCTTCCGTGATTCAAAGATTTTCCTGTAATTAATAGATGGTGCTGGTCGGAGAGCATTGTACAGCCACGGGTTGTCCCTATCTGACTTTGTGACACTACTAGGAAACAACTCTTCTGTGGCGCATGCAAATACATCTTCTGTGGCGCATATCCTAGTCGCCACTGGTATCTCGCCACTGATATCTTCTTCTGTGGCGCATTGCTTATTATGCGCCACAGGAAGAACTTCTATGGCGCATTTACGTGTATGCGCCACAGATATGCCATGCGCCACTGACTATATAATTATATGCACCACTAATTGCGTAACACATATTCAAAGTAAAATACTTTCCTGGTGTATAATCATGTATTTATACAGGATTTATCCAGATGAGTATAAAATACATTGCACAAGTAGTAGATGCATGAAAACCGACATATATATAATACAAACACTTAGAGCCCGATCGAGATACATATATAGTGTCAAGTGCCAAATTTTTACACAAGCGCCGAATACAAAGTTCATATCATCTCACATTACAAATATGAAGTGGCCACCGCCGCCTACACTTGGATCAAATAGAATACAGTTGCGATAATGGTGAGCAAGAGCATTAGCCCGACCAATATCTTCATCCGGTTCTTCTTCCACAAGTGGTTCCTCCACTTGGCTATCGGCTCCTCTCTAGTCACGTATCTTTTGTAGATGTTGCCGCTGAACTTGTTCACTTGTTTGTGGCAATCCTCCCACTTCTCGTAGACTCCTGGAACCCTACCCCGATCGAGATACATATATAGTGTCAAGTGCCAAATTTTTACACAAGCGCCGAATACAAAGTTCATATCATCTCACATTACAAATATGAAGTGGCCACCGCCGCCTACACTTGGATCAAATAGAATACAGTTGCGATAATGGTGAGCAAGAGCATTAGCCCGACCAATATCTTCATCCGGTTCTTCTTCCACAAGTGGTTCCTCCACTTGGCTATCGGCTCCTCTCTAGTCACGTATCTTTTGTAGATGTTGCCGCTGAACTTGTTCACTTGTTTGTGGCAATCCTCCCACTTCTCGTAGACTCCTGGAACCCTACCCATGTACACCACATACCACCTCGCCGCCATCTCTATAGACGACAAGGCATATTAGTAAAAATACAACGAGAAGAATGAATAAAGGGTTCACATCCATATATATATATATATATGTTCATAGAATATAAAACAAAGGATCCATAAACCTAAAAGTTAGATCATCATAGAAGCAATAAGTTCAACGACAACACGACCACAAGGTAGTTTAAGTCTAACAACAATGACCATTTCGACCACGAGATAGTAAAGTTTATGACACACACACACTAATACAGCAGGCGTCCATCAAGAATATACACACACTGGATCATGCTAGAGGCACACATCGATCATGATGAAGACTTCCTCTTCTTGCTCGGCTTCGGGAACGGTAGATAGCCCTCTTTCGTCATCCACGTCCTTGTGTCACCCTGCTTACGGAGGCGTTCTTCGATCTCTCTCTTACTCAACCCTCTGGCTTGTTGTAGGGCACCGCCCCTTGTGTTGACATCTTCAATGATGATTTGCGACAACTTCATCTGAATGCGATGGAAGTCTTCTCTAAGATCAGCATCGTCGATTTTCGCCAAAGTTTTGGCCCATCCTCGGAGACTAGATGGCAGCGTTAGGTTATGGCAATCCCGAACATAGCCTTTAATGTGATGGAGGACGTAGAAGGCCTCCTTGGCACCGGTAGTCGACTGCTTGATGCAAGGAAAGTCGAGCACGTGCTTGCACACGTGTTTGCCATCCTTGATACATTCCCCCTTATCTACGAAGGTGCATCCCTTCTTGGTGTAGCCCTCGAGAGCCTCATTGAGAACACCCCTTATTCTGGTGTAGTCTTTCTTCTTTGTCAAACTCCCCGAGTCGAAATACGTGGCTAGCGAATACCTCGGGGCAAGGACGATCAGTGTGCAGTATTTGTCTCTGCGCAACACAATTGGAACGGAACGTTGGAAAAAGAGCAAAGGAAAGAAATCTATAAGAAATGCATAAGTTACGGTGGCGATGAGCGAGTGTGTGTACTTACTCGGGAAAGAAAGGCAAAAGAAATGTGCCCTTCCTCTTGTTGTCCACCCTGAACTTCTCGAGGTACGCCGTCGCCTTGGTCCGTGTCTCTGATCCTTCGACCAACTGGCTGTCCCGCATGTAGTAGGGATCCACTATCGCGATTTCCGGGGTACTTTCTCTCTTGATCGTGAGCGCCATATTGAGCGCGTATAGGCGGACCAAGTTATAGTCCAGCCGTTTCGTGAGAAACAACTTGAATATGTCCTCGAACGCTATGAAGAATATATCCGCGGGGGGTTCATCGATGAAGCCCACGTCCAATGGCACCTTGGCCGTGAAAACCGGGTAATTTGGATCTTCGTCTTTAAGAAGGAGGGCCTCTAGTATCTTGACACCCTCGTGCAAAGTTAACATGGCTCCAACCACAATGTGGATCATATCCGGAGTCAATATCGGATCACCAGCTACATGCACTCAGGGCAAGCCAAATTGTGTGGATGGTACGACAACGGCGTCCTGACCCCGGATCCTCTTCGGAAGAGGCTGGCTTGCACCCTTATTATTATTATTACCTCTCTTCCTGTAGCAGTGCTTCTTCTTCACAACAGTGTCATCCACTGCCATCTGCTCATCAGTGGCCTTTTAGAGTGTGTTGGGGCTAAAAACCAATCCCGGTTTCTCTTGTGGTAGATCGGCGGCCGGAGGCATGTCTTGAGAAAGACCATGGAAGACCAGGCGTTGCGTGCATGTATTGGGCTGACCAGCTTGATGGTCATCGCGAGCTGCGAAGGGTTCTTCATCCACAGAAGGCATATACAATCCTTTGGCGGCGCCGGTGTTGATGAAGTCGTCAACATTGACCAATTCATCATCATCTTCATGGGTGCCATCATGTGGTGGTGGTAGCGGGGGCAACGGCGGTTGCTGCACAACGTCTTTGCCATGTGGCGGTGCACACACTGCCAAGAGTTGATGGTGACGGCTGGTGGTGGCGACAACGGCGGCTACTGGCTTCCGAGGTGGTGGCCGGGCGATGATCGGTCGAGAGGTGGCGCCGGTGCTCCCCCTCGCAAGACGAATCGGGGTCTTCGGCCATGTCAAGGGCCAGTTGTAGCATTCCCCAAGGGTCTTGTGTTCGTCGGCTCCCTGAGGTTGAAAGGGGGGGTCCATGTCGTCGCACCCTGGCAACACCCGAGCCAACCTGACCCTCATCACGTCATCATCCATTGGATTGTTGTGCATCGTGCGGCTCGCCGGTTGTATAAGAGTGCCCTTGGCAACATCCTTCAACTCACCGCCGACATCTTTAAGCAGGATTACGCAAGAAGTGTCCTGAGGCAAAAACATGTTGTTGGGCATCATGAGATGGCAACAGTCATGCATCAAAGGCATAAAGGAGATGACGTGCACTAACTAATTAGTTACCTTGGTGATGGCGTGGATCTCGGCTAATGTAGAGACACGGCCGATGCCGGCGGCCGGCCTCTCATCATCTGCAATCTCCCGCTTGGGTGCCTCACGAAGCACCACCGCCGTCGGCTGCGCCTTATTGGTATCTTTGGCGGGAGGGGGCGTCGGTGTGACCAAAACGAGGGGCTGCGTCCCGACGTTGACAGCCGGCGGGGTCACTAGGTCCGGCGACACGGTAACATTGATGCCCGAGTTGCTGTCGCTTAAGCTGGGCAGATGTATCGGCCCCTGTCGACCTCCCGCATTCCAAGCAGTAAGCCCCTCGAAAAACTTAGGGGGGATCATCGAGCGGAGCTTCTCTTCCACTAACTTGTCCACCGTTTTCTAGTCCACCGCCTTCTCCTCCAGTGTCTGCACCTTCATCTTCAGCTCTGCAACAGCGGCTTTATCCTGGTTCTTCCTCTCCCTTCTTTTCTTGGCGTCCTCTTTGTAGTACTCCTTGAACTTCATGCTCGTACCGAAGCCGGACACATGGCCAGCTGAGGACGGTGGTAACCCCTTGTCCCTCTTCTTGTAAGCATTGGTCGCCCAGTTGAAAACCGTGTCCCACGGCTCCATCGAATCCTGGGACGACTCTGTGGCAGTAGCGTTTAGTTCCTCCTCCTGCAGAGACAAGGAAAGGTGAACCCATTTAGATTCTTCACTTCATTATCTTGCTCGTTGGCGGCTCCTTCCATTCCGATGATGCTCCTCTTGCCCCTCCTAACTTCAACACGGTTGGGCTTTGACGGGTCGGTAATAAAAAAGCATTGATCAACTTGGCTAGCGAGTACCCAAGGCTCATTTTTTGCGAAGGCGTTCTTTGTTGATTTGGCATCTGGTATAACCATTATGGTGAAATAGCGGCACTCTTTTTCCACGTTCTTGGCCCATCTAACATGGAACATCGGTACGATCTCTCCACAGTAGTCGAGCTCCCATATCTCCTCGATCCTTCCGTAGATTCTTTCCATCACAGTAGTCTCGTCATCAGCAAAGGATAACATAGTTACTCCTGAGTTTTGATATTCACTATTCTTGTCCTTTTCCTCGGTGTAGAATCTGTAACCATTTATGTCGTATGACTGATAGGTCCTTAGGTTGTGCCCTGGGCCCTGCGACAAGGAGAATATGAGTTTTTTGATCTTCCGTAGAAGGCGTCTGTGGGCGATTTTGCAGTTGCCTTTTCTTGAACCAACCTGTGAAGCTGGAGTTGTGCTCTCTGGTTATGTCTCCCTTCTTCCTCAGCCGGCCCTGGTCGACGTACTCCTGCTCGATTAAGCTTCTGTGCTCTTCGACCCAAGGGCCGACCACTTCAATGTGTTGTAGCGCGACTCGGTGTGCCCTTTCAAAATCAGTGCGTCAACCATCAATGCCGACATGTAGTGAGCGGCAGCCCTCACGGTGACCATATCCACCGAGCCTACCGAGGTGCTTCTTTGTGGGTATTCCAACATCCTCGTTCTCGGTGGTTAGATAATTCTGGCATAAGGAGATGCACTCGTAGATCAGAAAGCCCTTGGCTATGCTTCCATCTGGACGAGACCTGTTGCGAACGAATCCTTTGATGACACCGTTTAGCCTTTCAAACGGCATCATGTTGTGCAGGAATGTCGGCCCGAGCTGGATGATGTCGTCCACGACATGTACAAGCAGATGCACCATGATGTCGAAGAATGCGAGCGGGAAGTAAATCTCAAGCACGTGACAGTATCTGCGTCATCAGCAACGGGGAGTATCTGCGTCATCAGCACGTGACAGTCGTGAGACTTCATACCGCTGAGTAACATGGATTATCTGCGTCATCAACACGTGACAGTCGCGAGACTTCATACCGCTGAACGTCTTCTTCGCCACGTCCATATATTTGCTTATCTTCCCCGAGTAACCGTGAGGAACTTTCACTCCTAAGAGGCACCTGAAAAACTGCTCGAGCTCCTCCAGACTCAGAGTGAAGTAGGCAGCGCGAAGCACCACCTCATTCTTCTTAACTCTTTTGCGGCGACCTTGAGTCCCTTCTTGATGATGATCATCATCATCATCACTATCAGGGTACTGAAGATCTTTCTTTATGCCAAGCAATTTAAGGTCCTTTCTTGCTTTCGGCCCATCATTGGTCCTCTCCGGCATGTTCAGTAGAGTGCCAAGCAGACTCTCGGTAACGTTCTTCATGATGTGCATTACATCGAGGCTATGGGGAGTGTGAAGGACCTTCCAATACGGCAGGTCCCAGAAAACAAACCTTGCTTTTCATACACCCAGCAGCGGCTTTGTCCTTGGTCGTTTTTTCCAGGCGCAGGGCAATCTACCCAATTATTCAAAAGCTCCTCGATTTCTTCGCTGCTCCTCGGACGCGGGGCTCTTTCGAGCTCGTCCTTACCATTGAACAGGTCACCATGTTTTCTCCACGGGTGATCCATACGGAGCCACTTTCACGTACCTTGGAACACGGTTTTCAAAGACCCGGGATCCCTTGGTAGCTGGAGATGCGGTGTCTCATCCATGCACTTCTCGCATGCATTATGTCCGTGGTTCACCTGGGCTGATACATATGCGTAACCAGGATAGTCCTGCACGGTCGTGAGCAACGCGACTCTCAGATGGAAATATTCTTTAGTGTAGGCGTCCCACGTACGGGCCGACGTCTCCCACAAGCTGGCTAACTCTCTCAATAGCCCGAGATACAGATGCATATCGATACCTGGTTGTTTTGGCCACTGAATAAGAATGCTCATGTGTACATACCTTTGCTTCGTGCATAGCCACGGGGGGAGGTTGTATGGCCATATAAACACGGGCCAGGTGCTATGCGTGCTACTCTAGTTTCCAAAAGGATTGAGTCCATCGGTGCTCATACCCAACCTGACGTTCCTTGCATTGCCCCCGGACTCTTCGAACTCGATGTCTAATGCGTTCCACCGGCTAGCGTCTGAAGGGTGTGTCAGGATCTTGCCCTTCTCTGGATCATCTTCGGGTTTCTCTCTTTCCGCGTGCCATTGCATGAGCTTTGCTTCCTTAGGATCTACGAAATATTGCTGCAGACGAGGGGTGATAGGAAAGTACCATACCACTTTTCGAGGAACTTTCTTGTTCCCTCTCTTGTACCGTCCTTGGCCACACACCAGACAAGTGGTTCTATCCGCGTACTCGTTCCGATAAAGTGCGCAATCATTGATGCATGCGTGGTATTTAATGTGTGGTAGGTCGAGAGGGCACACGATTTTCTTGGCCTCCTCGATACTTGTTGGCAATGTGTTCCCCTTAGGAAGTCGGTCGTGCCAGTATTCCATGTTTGTGTTGAAGCTCACATCGGTCCATTTGTGTCCGGCCTTCATCTCTAGAGCCTTGAGCATTACACTCAAACGTGTATCCTCGGGGCGATACCTAGGATACAATGGAGTCATCCCGTCTACCTCCATTTGGGCCAGCTTGGCTTTCTCTCTGGCTGCAGCTTTGTCGTTGCTCGTCTCCTTGAGGAGCAGTTCTTGAACATGAGGGTCCTGCAAGATCGAAGTTAGCAGCGTACGTGTGTTCGCGGCTTCTCCTTCTTCATGATCATGCCCGTCGTCATCTCCTTCTCCATGCTGATCATGCCCGCTGGCATCTCCTTCATCATGATGATCATTCCCGGTAGACTCTTCGTCTTCTCGCCCGTCCACGTCTTCGTGACCACCACCATGTCCTGCCGGTGCCTCATTGAGGTCGCGCATGAAACTGCGCCTGAGCAGGTGACCCTCTAATTGTCTAGATTCAGGGTCGATCCAGCGCTGCAGTTTGCATGTTCGACATGGACATCTTATCATGGTATTGTTGTTCAGAATCATGCCCTCCTTCGCGCCTTTCTTGTACATAGCAATTTGACCTTCGCTCATCGTGAGGACCATGGTTGCCTGAGCGGTCAAAACAGAGAGTATAGGTGAGAACCACACCATATGAACACACACATGCATGAATGCTAGCCGGAAAAAATTCGGCATGACCTTTCCTAAAATTAGGACATATGGGTAGTGCAAACATTTGTGGCGCATATGCCAACATGCGCCACAGAACTTGGGTGAATTAGATTCCATGGTGGGGCTCCCCTCCATGTTCTGTGGCACATGAGGAAATATGCGCCACAGAAGTGGCAACTTCTGTGGCGCATATTTCAAAATGCGCCACATAACTTGGATCAACCCACCCCGGCCGACGAGTCCCACCAATCTTCTGTGGCGCATGTTCTGGAGAATGCGCCACTGAACTTCCAATCTTCTGTGGCGCATACTCTCTGGTGCGCCACGGATGTCTTCCTGTGGCGCATAGTTTGGCATATGCGCCACTGATTATCTTGTCTATCTATAGACCGTTTCCTAATAGTGTGAGTATACAGTTTAAATGAGGCTACTTGTAGGCAAGTAATATGTCCATAGTTCGCATGATCATCTCATGTCCTCTTGGAAGCACTCTGTCAGTACAGTACCTTCAGTGGTGACAAACTTACCGTTTTAGTTTGTACTGCATATATACAATATGTTATGCCTCTAGAGTATACTATATTTTGGTTTTGTTTTGTTTACCACATGGTTCGATTCCTTATGCCTGACTTGCACTTTAAAATTTTAACATGTAATACTCCATCCATTTTTGTATACAAGGTCAGTATAAAATAAAAGTTTCCACCATATATGACACTAACACTAATCGAGAAACATTGTTTAGATTTCTATCTGGTGTGATGGTGCTCACTAATACGAGTTACATGTAGCCATAGAGAAAGAGGCACCACATGCAACATGTTTGATTAGCCCGGAACACGAGACAATTTCACCTAGTTAATCGTGAAATTTATTAGTTTATTTTGTTTTCTTGCTACGTGAAATATGAGTTTATGGTCTTGTATACAAAAACGGAGGAGGGAGTACTATCTAAAAGCCATATTTAACTTTTGTTGTAGGATTTGGTATAACCGAAAAGAACCGCACTAACAATCCTATTCATGAGAGCAAACTTAAACCCTAATATGTGGTTGTTGCGTTTAAAGATTCTACCTTCACTATTTCAAATAAAAACTTTGCTAGGTATCCCCCACCCTGTCAAGGGTTGTGCCATGCATGTGTTGTCCTTACTTTCAGTAGTTAAACTCCATGCGGCATACTGAAAATTCAATGGAAATCAACATGTGAACATGCAATTGGCTAGTAGATTGGATTTTTTATGCCAATTTAATATTAGAATTCAAATTTTTAGAACTTATTTAGCGTTAAATGTCCCTTATGGCATTTTTTCTATAACCGGTTTTACTAGTGCCCTCTTAGAAAAAATCGTTTGAGGAATGAAAACCTCGAAGTTATCTTTGCGCCGGACGTACATATCTCACTTGGATGATCAGTATTTCAAATTGACCTTCGTATTTTACTACTAACTATAGATGAAAGTATGTTTTTCCTTCTACCTCGGCTTATTTGACTGAACATTTTTTACTCCAGGCAAACTTGGAAAAATTAACCAATGAAACAAACAAGAAAGCCGGCCAGCCCATCTCAGCCTTGGCAAGCCAACTCCTATCGTCCTACAGTGTGTTTCCGCGCCCCAGAGCCTTGATCTTGGCATGGCTAGGCTCCTGTCTGGACTCGAATGCCGCGAGTGCTTCTCCACGAGATACATCCACTATTGATGTGTGGCTGCATGGTCCTACGCGTGCCACTAAAGCTTGGCATGTGCATGCAGCTTGAGCTTGCGCAATTTTGACTTATGACATCTAGCTGTTCCATCCACGACACGAGTGTCCTTAAACAAAGTGTATTTATGTACTATTGTGGGATAATTTCTTGCACTGACAATGTTTCGTGCCTTTATGCTGCATATAATTCTCGCAGATGATACAGATGACCTTAAACAAAGTGTATCAAATGCAATATGGCATTCTGGAACTAGCATATAGTGCCAGTGCTTTCGAGAGAGAAAAATAAATCGAATGCACATGCTCTTGCCTATGGAACTATCATATAGTGCCAGTGCTTTGGAGATAAAAAAGAATACACATGGTCCTATCAGTTGAATTGTATAAGTGGATTACACAACCCTTTGCATAATATATGTTTTGGGATAGTTGGTGTGCATGAAGCTTGACATTGTATTAGAGCCTAGGGCCTCGAGTTAGAGTCCCGATTTTCGTAATTTATCCTAAAATTGGTGTTCCCAACTCGGTGTCCACGTATAGGTCCCTTGAGACATCATTTTTTCGTAAGGTATTGTCCTCATGGATATCGAGAATAACATCATATACACATAAATATCAAGTAAACTTGTGATAAAGATTCAAGTATCTTTCACTTGTTGCATTGCAAATTTGAAAAAGTTGATGGGGACCATAATCTACGACGCTGAGTGAACCGAATTGTTGGAAGAACTTTCGAGTAGCCAAGTAGCCGCGTGACGGAATATTTACATTGATGTAAGTCAGTCTCTATGGTGGGTTGACGATTGAGGGCAGTCCCAACGATCTAGTACAGATTGTATCTAAAGTGGCCACGTCGTATAATTTGCTTAGGTGGAACACCCAAGTAAGAAGAAAGAGAACAATAAAATATCTAACTGATGAGACGTATCTTATTGGTGGTCTAGAGGTTCAATTATTCTCTTGGCCAAATATCTTGGTTCTCCCCACTCGGTTTCACTGGAGGCTTCTCCGCGTGCTTGGCCAATCCAATTCGTGACCAAGGCCAAGGCAGATATAATTATTACATACAAGCTAATTTCACATGCACTGCTCTGGATAGCGCTCTAGATAGGATTTTACCTATCAGCATTGTGATATCCCTAAAAGCTCGATAGCATTTTTTTTGCATTTTTTTCTTAGAGAACCACGGAACCTTAGAGTGGCCCTTGCCAGGTGGTGAATATTTGTGATATAGTCATGCTGAGAATTGAGAGACATAACAGAACTTTATGAAGAACGGGAAATATTTCAGAGATTTAACCGAGGGACAAGTGATCAATATAGTTTAATTTCGTGTTCTCACGCACACCTTGGTCTGGGCATGAATTCTCTAACTGTCCAGTGTGTGTCGCCACGGCCAAGCCTTGATCTAGGCTTGGGAATGGCCAACGTCGTGGTTGTATTAGCTAGGACTGGCCAACTGGGTGGTTCCATCAACTGATCAACATGTGCATTCTGCCTCTGCCCGTCCTAAAGCTTGTTATGTGCGTGCCGCTGTCCACCGATGTCTAGCGCGCAGCAGCATTCCTTGTAACAACTAGCGTGTTCCGATCACAGCGCTATTTTTCGGCATGGCAATTACAGAGTTGTTTTCCTCTGAATGCAACTGATTGTGTGCTGATCTTCAAGTTACTACGACTTATAGGTAAAAGTAGTGCATGCTGATTTATTTCTGATACATCCTATGCCTAGATTGAGGTTGCACAATTAAGAGACGATAGATTTCCATGGAATAAGAGTTTGCAAAAACGAGATAACTTTGTGAGACCTCTCGTCTACCTGCCAACTGAATGGATACCACCCCTTGCATGCCTTTTATGGGGGAGCTCCCAGCGCTGGACGTGTTGATATCTTCTACTGAGCTGTCCTGTTGCCGTGGACTGCTCTGCATGTGCCATCCAGATAGTTAATCTATTTGGAGAAACAGTGAAGGAAGCCAACCTCCATGGGCCATGGCGTTCAATTTGAAGATTCTAGGTGTTCTTGCCGCGGATCAGGAGAAGCACACGTGTTGAAAGATGGGGGCTTGACAGCTATGGGGGAGTAGGGGTCTCAATTCACGGGGTGAAAAACCTCAATGCGACCTTGTTGGGTCTGGCAATGGCGTCTTCCTTGTCGTTCCGTTGTCGATGGCATTGTTTGGGTTTCGACCTTCTCCTGGATGAAAACATAGGATCTGACCACGTTGGGGTGACAGGACGATGACAATGTTGTGCACTGTTACCTTCCTGGAGGCGTTATTTTGGAGAACACTTTTCAGAGTTTAGCATCCTCAGCACTCCTCTTACTGCTGGAAGTCTTTGATTGGTTTGGCGGGGACTTTGGTTTTTCTTTTTGTTCCTTCGGCTGTGTTCATCTTTGATCTCTCTTGACATTATGGTGTTGAAGAGGCTGGGTGGAATTGGCATCATCTTGATATTAATATACTCCCTTTATAAAAAAAATGATGTCATCGCTGTAGATTCTAGTGGACCCCTATTTCTGTCCATGCAGCATTAGGAGGGTAAGTCGCAAAGCTTGATTGTCTGCTATCAGTATGAAACATGTTGGTGTTTTGATTTCCATGGTGAAAACAGTGGCGAAGAATGTCATGGCAGCTGAAGTCCGAGATCTAGTAATGACGGACCGAGTCTTTGAGGCGATGAGGACTTCGATTGGTAATTCTCGACTAGTAGCAGTGGCATCGGCAGGCGGAGGCGGTAGCGCAGGAGGAGTAAAGAGTCTTATCTTTCGGGATGAAAATCTAAGGACTAACCAGCAATGGTCTTGTTGGAGACAATGTTTTGAGAGTGCGGACTTTGTCCATGGTGAAAAGCTTAGATCTACGATCGAACGGCGACAACTCTTGTGCACTATTTCCTACATGTAGGCACTGCTTTTGAAGAATTTGGAACCCGGGTGTTATCTTGGAAGGGGTTTATGTTGCGACTATAAGGTTTTGACCACTGTAGCTCGATCTTTTGTCTTTTCTTTCTTCTACTTCTTTTTGTCATAGGGTTGTGTGCGTCTGTAATGTGTTTAGGACATTTCGTTGTTGCAGAGGCTAAGTGTAACTGATATCTCCATGATATTAATAGAATCCCTCTGTCCAAAAAATATGAATACGAGTTGGACACTGATTATTTTCCACTGCTAAGCAATTTGAACATTTAGTCAGGTTTTCAATTTACTCAACCTCCTGGAGGTTGCACATGAATGATTTGTTTAAAGTTCAATCCGTACTGCTAGTAACTTCACTACGCGTTGGTCTTCAAGCATGGTAAATAGTACTCTCCCTTCCAGAAATAACTGACTTCGGTTTGTCTAGATTCGAATGTATCTATACACTAAAATACGTGTAGATACATTCGAACCTAGACAAACCCAAATCGGTTAATAGTGGATGGAGGGAGTAGGTATATGAATATGTCTTCTTTGTATCTTATTTTAAGTGATTATACGAGCGTTCCTATAAGATTTCCTTACATAGTTCAGTAAACTGATTTGGAATGGAACAAAAGGCCCCCCACATGCCTCTCGAGGCGACACGGGGAAACCCTATATCTACAACGTCGCCTGCCTCTTCTCCGCCTTCCATTGGCCTAGGATCAAAGTCTGGCAGCCTTGGCCCAAGGATGAGATCTGGCAGCCTTGGCCAAAGGCCAAAATCTCGCTGGCTTCCCTAAGGCATGAATCTAGTTGCCTTGCTGAAGGCAAAATCTGAGTTGGCAGATTTAAGGATGAAAATAAGGAAAAAACCGCCTTAAACACAGGAAGAATCTCAGAAGCTAACAAGTGTTGGCTGCCTACTAGATTCTAGCGGAACCAAGCATGAAGGCGAAGATCAGTTTGACTCCCAGAGGGAAGAATCTATGTGGCTTCACAAAGGATTCAACATGTACATTTGGGTTCAGATCCAGTACGAAGGCGGATGATGTTTTCCTTAGTTTTAGAGCTACAATTTGACTAGAATCCCGCTTTGTAAATGTGTAGAATTGCAATGCAAAACTTGTATTGGAAGTCCAGTCGCCTAATTTATATGTGAGAGGTGACGGCCAATTGAGATTAAGCCATGCATCTATGCATCTACTTTTTACCCTCAAACCCTTGTTCCTGCTTTCGTTCTTTAGTGACTTCTCTTTTTCCTTAGATCGATAATCGAGCTAGGAGCTTTCGCCAGCTTAGCTTGACCCACAGTCGTCAGAATCCCTATTAGGGTCCCTTCCACGAACGGGGCTTCGGGACGAAAAAGTATTACCCGTATTGTCTTGCATATCGTGCACCAGGTCGGGCCAGTGTAAGACCTAAAATCCACTGTCTAGATCCTAGGCTGCAGATATCAGGTCTAACAAATGCCGACACCGATGGTTCGACAAATGCAGGAATGATTCTCAACTGCTGCCCTGTCCGGAGAAATTCCACCACTCTCCTAGCAATCTGGAGCACCATGCACTAAGCATTACCTCCAAGAAGGGAAGTGACGATGACGATGCTGCACAGACACATCATAGTGTTTCCTCTGATACACGTCCTAGGGTTTCCTCGGTAAGCTAGGGGGTGGGAAAGAGGTACATCTGGCGCTCTTCATGAAGCTAATCAACTAATCGAGAAATCGAAGTGCAACGTATAAACATGCATGGTAAATTTACAAGATCGAAAGCCTGGTGCCTTGGCGCCATCTCCGAGGTTCTCGTTCGCCCGACAAATGGTCATTGGCTACATCGCTCGCTCCGTCCTGCTGCTTTGCATGCATCGATAGGCTAGGCCGCTGCCGACCTTGAACTCACGCAAAGCATTCTGAGACCTTTTGTAGGAGATACTTGGATGGCGGCAGGGGATTATGACTGATTGACTACTGTAATTACCGAATTTGCCCATATTTAGACCAACCGTGGATTTTGATTAGGTACTACGTGTTGGTGAGGAGGTACCCGTACCTCGTGGTACCTCCCAAGTAAGGTAGAATCCCTAGTCATATACTATATGGCAAGTAGCGGATGCTGTTTTGTTTCTGATGCCTCCTATTCCTAGAGATTGATCTGGCCAGTTGCACCATCATAGATGATAGACGACCATGACACACGAATGCGCAAAGCACGGACAACTTTGTGAGAGCTCATCGTTGGCTATTGCTTGCCATTTATGGGCATCCCGACCGGCACTCAAGGTGTTGGTATCTTTATGGCGCTGCTCTACGTGTGCACTGCTTCTCAGTTTCACGTGTACAGTCTCAGTCTATCCAGATGTTTAATAAACATGTGAAGGAAGCCAGTCTCTTTATATCCAACGAGTTTCAAGGCTGTGGATTTTAAGTTGGTCGGTCGTTATGTTTCCTGCCAAGCAATCTGAACATGAGATAAGCTTTTCTACTTACTCAAACTCGTAGACTATAGGTTGCATATCAATGATGATTTTTTTCAAAGTGCAATCGGTGCTGGTCCCATGGAGCCCGGCCCGGTGTCTCCCGACGTCGCGCTTCCCTGCCGCGGCCATGAAGTTGGTGACGGCCGCTACAAGAGCGCTATCGGCGTCCTCCCCGCGGCTGGGCGCACGCGTGGCCACAAGCGTGTCCGTCCTCCATGTGATTTCGCCCCTGTGGTGAACAAGGGCCCGCGCGAGAGCGCTCGGATCAAGGGCAAGAACGGCGCGTTGTTCCAGTCAGTCCTCTCCCGGGCCGTCCAACTCCAACGCCGCGCCAAGAAAGTCGGGGACGCAGTCGTTCCGCGCCCGATCCCACCGCCTCTCACCGCCCTCGAGGTGTGCGCGGTCGGGGAGGCTTGTTAGCTGCCTGACGAGGACGTCGAAGGCATTGTTGCAGCTGTCCCGGTGGTGACTGGTGCTCCATGAATCTCTCGCTTGCTCCTGGAGGTGCCCGCGGCGTCGAGGTCTGCATGGCTCCTCTGAATATTCCAGGTCTTGTGTATATGTGCGTTAGCTATTCTGCTTCCAACACTAGGGCATGTGCGTCTGCACCCTGCAGCAAGTACCGTTGTCCTGTGTGTGTGGATCGTGGGCTTATATGTACAGGTCGCCGTGCTATGCCATGAGCGTGCCCTCCCCCCCTACGTACGTCCTTGTATTTTGGCCAGTGCCGTGGTGCCTGGTTGTACAGCTCGCCGCGCCCTGCCGCGTGCGTACCGTAGAGGAGTGTTCCTGTGTTAGATATGGAAGCTAACCCCCTAAAAAAAACTTTCCATAGGTTCCTGGAATGTTCGTGGCCTCAACGATGACGACAAATGCATCGACGTTAAACGCGGGCTTTCGGCGCACCCTATGGACTTGATCTGCCTTCAGGAAACGAAGCTTCCCGACGTATCCTCGCGGAAAGCGTCGTCTTTTCTCCCGCCGGGCTTCGCCTCCTTCGTGTTCAAAAATTCAAACGGGGCGTCCGGGGGCGTGCTCACCGCGTGGCGGTCCTCATCCGTCTCGCACATCAGGGATGACCAGCGGACATACACTCTCACCTCCTTCTTCGAGTTCGCCGTCGACGGGACTCAGTTCGCGGTCACCAACGTCTATGCACCATGCCACTCTGAGCTCCACGCCGCTTTCCTGGCAGAACTCCGGTCCGTGGCGTCCTTTCTTGCGGTCCCCTGGCTCGTTCTCGGCGACTTCAACTTATCTCGGTTCGAGGGAGACAAGAATAATGGTAATTTTGACGCCTCCGCCGCGGATTCCTTTAATGAAGTGCTCGCCGACCTCCTTCTCCAGGAACTCCAACTGCTTGATCGGCGTTTCACCTGGACCAACGGGCTGCGCCCACACTCGTGCGTCTTGACCGAGCTTTCATTGACCCCAGCTGGCAACAGGCGCTCTTTAACTCATGTCTCCGCTCGCTCGTCCAGACGACCTCGGATCACGTGCCCCTTCTGGTCGAGGCGTCCTCGCGCGCCCTGATCAGCTCCGTCTTCAGGTTTGAACGTGGATGGGCCCTCTCTGAGGATTATCGAGCAGACATCTGTGCTGTGTGGGCTGATCCCCGGAACCACCTCCCCTCCGTGGGCCGCCGCTTGTCTAGGTCGCTAAAATGGGCCCGTGCCGCTTCGAAAAAACGGGCCCGCGCCAGAAAACGACCCCCGTCGTCGTGTCGAATTGTCGAGTTGTGATCGATCTCTTGGATCGCATGGAGGAACTCCGTGCCCTCGCCCCCCACGAGATGCTGCTTCGTGACGCGGTCAAGCGCCAATTCTCTCGTGTGTACAAGCAGTTGGACTTATACTGGAAGCAACGATTCGCCTTCAAGTTGTGCAAACTCGGTGATGACAACACTGGCTTCTTCCACGCCAGGGCGTCTGCGAGGCTGCGCAGAAATCAGATCAAGGTGCTCCATGCCGCCGGGTGCCGGTCTCGTGCCATGCTGGGAAGGAGCGTATCCTGAGTGACTTCTACGCAAGTCTACTGGGAGAGTCTTCCCCTCCCGTTTAGCATCGTGAGCCTAGCATGTTGTTCGATTGCGTGCCTGGTCTAGCCACACTCGAAGCCCCCTTTACGCTTGAGGAGCTTCGGACGGCACTATGGACGATGAGGCTTGACAGTAGTCCTGACCCCGATGGCTTCGGTCCCGCCTTCTTCCGCTGCTTTTGGTCCATGGTTTCACGTGATCTCATGGATTTCCTTGAGGAATTCTACCATTGCCGTGCGGAACTCGATGGCCTGAACCGCGCAAACATTGCTCTGCTCCCCAAGTCTGAAGATGTCGTCATCGCGGATGGCTTTCGGCCCATCTCCCTCCAGAACTGTGTGGTCAAGCTGCTCACGAAGATCCTGACTTCACATCTCCAGAGGTACATTGAGGAGCTAGTGGCGTATGAGCAGACGGGATTTATCCGGGGGCGATGTATCACTGATGGGTTCCTCTACGCCGCCGACCTGATCCAGTGTTGCCGCCTCCGAGGGGTCCCCACGATTGCCCTCAAATTGGACTTCCAGAAGGCTTTTGACTCAGTGAATTGGGATGCCCTCGACGCGATCCTCTGGGCGCGTGGATTTGGTGACCGGTGGTGTACCTAGATCCGCATCCTTCTAGAAACCGGCAAAGCTTCTGTTCTGCTCAATGGGGTTCCAGGGCATTGTATCAACTGCAGGAACGGGTTGCGCCAGGGGGACCCCCTTTCGCCATACTTATTCCTGATAGTTGCTGACCTCCTGGGCCAGATGATCCTGAAGGATTCGGATGAACATCGGCTCCTCCACCCCCTTACGGATGACCTCTCGTGCCCTGTGGTGCAGTACACTGATGACATGTTGCTCTTGGTGCGCGCCGATCCCGGTCAACTCTGCCGCTTGCGAGACATACTTCGGGAGTTCTCGGACTCGACGGGGCTCGCCATCAACTATCATAAGAGCGCCTTTGTGCCCATTGGCGTGCCTGCTGAGGATGTCGCGCATCTATCTACCATCTTGGGGTGCCCTATCTCCTCGTTCCCCCAGACATACCTGGGGCTCCCGTTATCGGATCACAAGCTACCTGCCTCTGCCCTGGACTACCTTGCCGGGAAAATTGAGCGTGGCATCCCTCCTTGGCAGATCCGCCCCACCTCGCTTGGTGCTAGGCTGACCCTCTCGACATCCGTTTTGTCGGCGCTCCCCGCCTATGCGATGTCAGTGAGACAACTATCTAAAGGGACAATCGCGAAGATGGATCGCCCCGCCGTGGCATGCTGTGGAGTGCCATGACGTCCTGCTCGGGTGGCTGGTGCCAGGTGTCGTGGGAGGTGGTGTGCCGGCTCCTCTTTGAGGGAGGGCTAGGTATTGTCGACCTCGCTCTTCATAACACGTGTCTCCTGCTCAAGAAACTTCACGTCGTCCTCTCCGGGCAGCGCACCCCGTGGGCCGACTAGGTCCGCGCGAACTACATGTGCACGCACCCTGCCCCCCCCCCCCCCCGACCCTCGCTTGGCAGGTTTTCTCGTCGCTTCTACCCCTGTATCGGGCAATCACTTCTGTGCGTGTGGGGCACGGCCGTTCTGTGGACCTCTGGGGGGACAACTGGACCTTGCTTGGTGCACTCTCGACCGCCCTGCCTGCGGCGTATTCCCATATGATTCGCGCTGTCGGCTCTATTTCCGACGCACTTGCGGATCGGCCCCTTGTGCTCCGTACACATGACAGGGTGTCTGACCATGCTAGGGTGGAGCTTCGTGTGCTTCACGGCGCTCTCGATCACCTCCTCGCGCGCTCCTCCACTGCGGACGACGAGCGGTCTCTTGCATGGGGTGATACCCATCAGTTCAGTGCCGGGGGCGTGTACAAGATGTTGAAGAGCTCCGGATGCGGCCCTCCCCTTTCACGACCTGAATTGGGCTGGGTACGCGCCACTCAAGGTCAAGGTGTTCGTCTGGATCCTCCGCCACGGCAATACTCGCACGCGTGCCTTTCAGTGGCACATCGGGTGCTTGGACACCAACGTGTGTCCCTTCTGCCCGCGTCAACCTGATACTCTCGCCCACCTATTCTTCACCTGCTTCCGCTTGCGGCTGTTCTGGCGGCGCACACTCGGGCCTCGTCGATGCACCCTCCCAGGCCCGGCTCTGGCCCATGGCAAGGTTGTGCAACCGCCAAGGGCCCAGGCCGGGGGGGGGGGCAAATTTTTTTATGCAGCTAGAGCTATCGGGCCCAGGAGAGGGAGAGGGAGTCAGGGAGATCGATCCCTGGGCCGATCGGGAGAGGGAGAAGAGTTCGGTCCGATCCCATCTGCGTCTGGCATTTGGATCGATCGAGGAGACGACGATCGATCGTGAAAGGCTGAAAGCACTGACCTGTCCCATCTCGTCGAGTCGTCGTTTCTCGTTTGTAGCCTCTGCGGCTCTGCCCTCTGACCCTCTCGGCTCTCGTGGTCTCGGCCAGTCGCGGACACGGAATCGCACACGGCACATCACAGCGAGCCAGCAACGCAGCCTCGTCGACCCCGTCCGGCCGTTCCTGCCTGTCTGCAGACTGCAGTGCTGCTCAGCTGCTGTCGCCTGTCGGCCCCGGTGCCCGGTCTCTCTCCATAAAAAAAAATTGACTGATCGCTGCTCTCTCTGCCCTAGCTGCCCGCTGTAACTCTGTAAGTTTCCTCTTAATCCTTCTAATTAATCCATCATCTAATCCTTCTAAGTTCTAATTAATCCCTCAATTAGTCATAGTTAATTAGGTTTATAATTTTTAAGATTACAATTGTAATAGGTGTTACGATGGGGAAACAATTATCGGGTGTTGCGAAAAAGAGGAAAAAAAAGAGAGAGAATCAGCTTATAGATTCACAAAGAGGTGCTTTAAATAAGTTTTTTCCAACAAAAAGTAGTGTTGATGTCAACAATAATAATCAAAGGCAAGAATCTGATCTTGGAGAAAATGATGAGAATAATTCAAATGCAGATCTTGAGGCCAATGAACAATCCCCGGAAAACGGTAAATAACTAACTAGCGTCAATTTTTCCAAGTATAAGTAAGTAACTAATTATAATATTTTGTTTGCCATGCAGATGTTGATGTTGATGTTAATGTTGATGTTAATGAGGACAATAGGGGGGAAGAACAAGATGCTCCTAGTGGTGATGAACAATCCCCGGAAAACGGTAAATAACTAACTAGCGTCCATTTTTCCAAGTGTAAGTAAGTAACTAATTACAACTTTTGTTTGCCATGGAGATGCTCCTAATAGTGATGAACAAGATGATTCTCTTTCATCAATTTATGATCCTAGAACATGGGATAATCTTGATAATTGCAAAAGGGATATTTTAATTGAAAAGGGGCCTGTGAGAGAATTGGGTTTGGAATTCCCTACGGATGATAAAGGTAGACACTCTTCTTATGAATACTACTCTAGAAAGTTAGCCAATCATGAGGTTGTTGATAGAAAGTGGTTGGTTTACTCCAAAGAGGTGGATAAAGTTTATTGTTTTTACTGCAAGTTGTTCAAATCAAATAATAATAAGTCCTTGCTTGCATCTGATGGATTGAGAGATTGGCAGCGTCTTAGTCCAAGACTCAAAGATCATGAGAAGAGTGTTGAGCATTTGACAAACATGAATACATGGAATGAACTAAGGTTAAGGTTAAGCAAAAAGAAAACAATTGATGATGACATGCAACGGTTGGTTGCAAAAGAAAAAGAGTGTTGGCGACAGGTTTTGCAAAAAATAGTTGCTGCAGTGAAGTTTCTTGCAAAACATAATTTGACCTTTCGAGGGTCAAATGAGAAGTTGTATCAAGATAGCAATGGAAATTTTCTAGGCACGGTTGAAATGATTGCTAAATTTGATCATGTGATGCAAGAACATATTAGGCACATCCAAAACAATGAAATTCATCATCATTATCTTGGACACAACATTCAAAATGAGTTGATCTCGCTCCTTGCCGATGCTGTGAGAAAGGTTATGTTAAAGATCATTAAGGATGCCAAGTATTTCTCTGTTATCTTGGATTGTACCCCAAATGTGAGCCATGAAGAACAAATGACACTAATTGTGCGTTGTGTCAATATATCAACTGACATCCCGAGAGTGAAGGAGTTTTTCCTAGGGTTCATAAAGGTTGATGACACATCAGGATTGGGTCTTTTTAATGTATTGTTGGATACACTGGATGCTCTTGACTTGGATGTTGCTAATGTGAGGGGGCAAGGTTATGACAATGGTTCCAACATGAAGGGAAAAAAACAAGGTGTTCAAATTCGTTTGCTTAAAGAAAATCCGAAAGCATTATACATGCCATGTGCATGTCATAGTTTGAATCTCACTCTTTGTGATATGGCGAAATCATGCGAACAGGCTATTTCATTCTTTGGTATTATCCAGCGTATATATGTTTTGTTTGCACGTTCTACCAAGCGGTGGAAGATTTTGCTTGATAATGTTTCAAATATGACTCTCAAACCATTGTCAGATACTCGTTGGGAGAGTCGAATAAAGAGTGTGCAACCTATAAGGTTCCAAACTGCCCAAGTAAGATCAGCTTCGAAGAAACTAGTGGAGGCTTCTATTGATGATCCAGCTACGGTTAGTGATGCTCAATCTTTGTACAAAGAACTTGGGAAATTTGAGACTTTAGTTGGTATGGTTATTTAGCATGAAGTTTTATTTTCTATAAATATGGTGAGCAAGAAGTTACAGGAAAAAATTGTGTGCATTGATGCTACTGTCAAACACATTGAAGGGGTCATTGAATTTTTTCAGAAGTTTAGAGTTGAAGGATTCAATACAAGCATTGAAAGTTCCAAAAACCTTGCATCTTCTATGGACATAGAGCCAAAATTTCGTACAAAACGTCAAAGTAAAAGGAAGAAGCATTTTGATGAAATCAATGATAAAGAAGACGAATTGCAGTTGTCAGCTATTGAATCTTTCAGAGTTTCTTACTTTCTTGTCATTGTTGACACTGCAATTGCTTCATTGAATAGTCGATTTGAGAAGCTCAAGGAATTTGAAAAGGTGTTTGGTTTCTTATTCAACTCAAAGAATCTGAAGTCCATGGATGATAGTAATCTACGAAAATCTTGCACTACTTTTGTAGAAACTTTTACTCATAAGAATTTGTGTGATGTCAATCTTGATGATTTTTTCTCTGAGTTAAAGGTGTTGCAAGTAACTTTGCCAAATAATTTGATGTCAGCGGATGAGATTCTTCAATTCATTACAGCCGTTGATTGCTATCCAAATGTCTCAGTTGCCTATCGGATCCTTTTGACTTCACCTGTGACTGTGGCCTCAGCTGAAAGAAGTTTCTCTAAAATAAAGCTACTGAAGAACTGTTTGAGGTCAACTATGTTACAAGACAGATTGAATGGCTTGGCTACGTGTTGTATTGAGAAGGATATATTGGACAACATTAATCTTGATAGTGTCCTCGATGATTTTGCATCTAGAAATGCACGAAGAAGCTTTTTCGAAGCACTGAAGCTTAATTGTCGATGATCTCATTGGAGTTGGAGGCTATTTTTTAGGTATTCGCTAGTATGATATACTTGTTATGTTTTCCTGCCGTTTTCATTTTTTCTATCTAAAATCACAATGCTTTAGTGCTTGGCAATTATTTATAGACATCTTGACTATGAACATGTGGTTGTATGCTTTTAAATGTTTTGCAAGTGAAATTAGCACATATATCGTCTATATATCTAGTTATACGTATATATATATTGTCATTAGGGGCACTTTTGTCGACTTCGCCCAAGGGCCCCGAAAAATATAGAGCCGGCCCTACGCCCTCCCCACCAAGCAAGCAACCCCTCCTGAGCCGTGCCGCTGTGGAGCACTGTCACCTCATGCCTCCTCTGGGTGATTTGGAAAACCAGGAACCAGATGGTTTTCGACGGCGTCCGTCTCCCCCTTCCAGCGATCCTCGAGCAAGTCATTGAACATCTGCGGCTATGGCGGGCTCGGGTCCCTTCCCGTGTTAGCTTTGAGAGTGTAGAGCAGTGGTGCGCCGCGCTGTTGTAACCCTTGAGCTGACGCTCCTCCCCCCCTTTTTTAATAGTTTTTGAGCATTTTGCCTTTTCTCAATGAAAAAATGCAGGTGGGCAGTTCGCCCCCCCGTTGTGCCGTTCAAAAAAAATGTGCAATCGGTAATACTTGGGAAAAAACTACGAATTTTTCGTCCACAACGGTCCACAGAAGCAGACAAATTTATTAATCTGTGAAAGGGGCAATGCACTTGGTCTCCGCACGTCATCTCGGCAACCTAGCTTGTGTCGTCCTGGTTTGTTTTGCCGTGGCCGCTGCTCGCTGTCGGCTGGCCTCGAACGCCTATATCCAGGAATGTGATTGTCGCGAATATGACTCTCCACGATGGGTAACCGATCTCGACCTCACATTGTTTTGACATGTGACTGCTAGGGTATTCCAGCCACAAAAGTATTTTTGAGCACAACGAAGGCACATTTGTACTGCACCGTGTGCAAGTACCTCAGTGCTGAAATTCAATGGACAAGGACTAAGAGGTACGGTCAAACAATGCATACAATTTGGTTTCTGATACCTCCTAAGCCTAAGATTAAACTGCCCCGTATTAGTTGAAACTTTGCATGCACAAGCATCGATAACAGATGACCGTGGAACATGGATAACCAATAATCAGATAACTCCTCTGTGAGACGTTGTCATCTTGGTACGCAATGTACATCGATACTGGCTCTTCGTTGCCTTTTATGGGGGCACCCTCAACGTGTTGATATCTTCTATGGAGCTTTTCAACCGTCCTCGAATCCCTCACATGTGCAATGCTTCTCTGCCAGATTCTTTTACTCCTTTGTAGGGCATCTTTAATAAAAAATAAATCCTTATTTGACTCCGGAAAAAAATTGGAGTGCCTCTTTTCAATGGAATTTATTTCTTTGCTATTTGTCACCGGTCTAAATTTGTTTCCTAATATGACACTCGGTACATTTTGACTATAAACAGTGTCCAATAGGAATATGAAAAGAAGGTTTTACCCCTGGTTCATTATGTGACCAATAGTATGTACCGTCATCTATCTATTCGCGGTTAAATGCAAAATGAGAGCTCTTACATCTGGTCACCAACAATTCTTTATTCAATTAAATTAAAAAATGTGATCACATTTACCACATAGGGTTACGTCCACATATACTCCACGGAACTGAACACGTGCGACGATACAGAAAGATGAACGCACACATCTATCAGTAATCTGTCGCAACCATGTAAATATTCAATCTAAGTTCAGTGATCAACACACTGTTAACTTAGCCATGTAAATTGTCAAAGCCTGGACTACAAAAAGGATGCAACAACGTAGATGGACAGTACCTAGCTGATTAGGCGTACACGTTAAAAGGACATAAATCCACTGGAAAGAAGCAACTTGAATACAATTGTGGTACCGCACGTGTTATTAATTAGCTCTATAATTTAAGTTTGGCTCCGGGGTACTCCTTCTGCCCGGTTTATAAGTCCTACGCTTATGTGTAGGCAGTCTTTGCTGTTTACTGATGTTCTCTTGTAGTTAGGATCTGAAGTAATTTTTTTTTAATTATTTGGTTAAAGTGCAATCGGTTATAGTCGTAGTAACTTTGCATGTTGGTTCTCATAGTGATGCACAGTTAGTTTGTATGCTTTCCCAAATGCTAGTGTGGTAACATGGGCAAATAAATCTCCTTTCTTCTGTTCGACCCTATTGAGACTCGTATACCAAATTGTATATAGATGTATGTATATGCTCGTATAAGAGAAATTAGATTATATATATGCATCAATGTGTACAACTACTATGTAGTAGCTTCGTGTATGTATATACGAAAAATAATTGAACACAAAACATAATATGAAAAGGAAAACACAAAACCCTAAAACCTCATCTCCTGCCGTGGCAGCCAAATGGCCCAAAACACTGCCGCGGCAGAGATCTTTTAGTCCCGGTCCGTGTTACGAACCGGGATTAAATATCCTCCAGCCTAGCGCACGACGCGAGGCCACGTGGTGGAGCTCTAGTCCCGGTTCATAACAGAACCAGGACTAAATAACTGATCTTTAGTCCTGACCCCTCTCATTCCCGGATTGGATTCCGGGACTAAAGGTCCTTACGAACTGGGACTAAAGGTGTGTTTTCTACTAGTGTAGGCCGCTGCCGACCTAGAACTCACACAGAGCATGCTGATATCTCTTGTAGACGACGTATCTAAAGGAATACTTAGACGGCAGCAGGGGATTATGACTGATTGACTACAGTAATTACTCAACTTCCTCCTATTTAGACCAACCGTGGATTTTGACTAGGTACTACGTGTTGGTGAGGAGGTACCAGTACCTCGTGGTACCTCCCAAGTAAAGCAGAATTTCTTGTCACGTATATGGAAGGTAGCGGATGCTGTTTTATTTCTGATGCCTCCTATTCCTAGAGTGATCTGGCCAATTGCACTTGCACCATCGGAGATGATAGACGACCATGGCACAAAATTGCGCAAAGCACAGACAACTTTGTGAGAGCTCATCCTTGTCAGAGCTGAATCGCTCAGCTCTTTGTTGCCTATCAACAGTAGAAAAGAGACAGGGATTTTTGGCCTCGCGCTGCCTCTCACAGCCGAGCTTTTCTTCTCTATTTCTCTTGTCAAAGGAAATATGCTGATTACAGTGCTATATGTATACTCACACACGCACCCACTAACCCATGCACTCACACCACGCAAGCCACTAACTCAACGGCCAATGCATGCACTTACGCACTAAGCTGGCCTGGTCTTCTCCTAGAATCTCTCTAGGCAGCACCACGACCCCAGCCACACATGCACACATGCAGCTAGCTCAGGATATGCACAGCTGCCTCTAGCCGCCATCGGCATCTCGCCTGCTCTCCGCATCGCACGGCAGCGGCATCTCACCTTAGATGCAGACTGAACCAACTACATAATCTAACTAACTATATGCAGATACAGAGGAATCAAGATTAAAAAAAACTAACAATCCATGGCGTCTGTCTGAACGGATACCGGCCATTGGTTGCCATTTATGGGGACCCCGACCGACCCTCGAGGTGTTGGTAGGTCGACAAAAGCTGACAAATTTATTAATCCGTGAAAGTGGCAATGTACTAAGCCTAAGATTGAACTGCCCCATTTTAGCTGAAACTTTTGCATGCACAAGCATTGATAATAGATGCCGTATGGCACATGGATAACCAAATATCACATAACTCCCACTAGTAGAAAATGGGCCTTTGGTTCGGGACATTAGTCCCGGCCGTGGCTGGGGCCGGGACTAATGGTCCGAACCAGGCGGCCCGAGGAGGCCCAGGCACTATGTCCCGGTCCGTAAGGAACCATTAGTCCCGGTTTGAGATACAAACCGGGACAAATGGGTCCGGGCCGGCGCGCGTGCCCCTGGCAGAACCTTTAGTCCCGGTTTGTATCTCAAACCGGGACTAATGGCCTGGCCCTATATATATGCACCCAGCCCTCCACTCTCTCCTGTTTTTTTCCTATGTGAGAGGTGGGTATAACTTTGTGCTAACTTTTTTTCTTCATATGCACTAGAGGTGTTCGGTGAAATGCCTAATAGAGCGATGCCACTTAAGTTCACACAAGAAAAAATATGATATGAGGTGCCAAAGCGACACTTAAGGTTTCTCCTCTTTGTTTTGAAGTGTCCTAAAAGGTTAGCAACTATTTTCTCGTTTTGACTGCGCGGTACTAATTTAAGCATCGTGATTGCGTTTTATATATATGCATGGTTGTATGATGCAGATGAGCCACCCATGGATGTACGGCGACCGACGCTCTGACGCTTACAAAGAAGGCGTGCGTTCTTTTCGCCTTGTGGCCGAGGCGAACAAGCGGCGAGATGGTTTTATGTGTTGTCCATGTGTTGAATGTCGGAATGAGCAGGCTCACACCTCCTCAAGAGTCATTCAGAGCCACCTGCTTCGGTCCGGTTTCATGTCCGGCTATAATGTTTGGACCAAGCACGGAGAAATAGGGGTTATGATGGAAGACGACGATGAAGAAGAGAACGATGATGACAACTACCGATCTATGTTCCCTGAATAAGATGATACCGCAGTTGAAGATAATGAAAAAGAAGGGAGTGAAGAATGGGAACCAGATGAGCCCGTTGATGATTTTGGTCGGGTCATTAGTGATGCAAGGCGAGACTGCGACACAGAAAAGGAGAGGTTGCAGTTCGAGCAGATGTTACAGGACCACAACACATTGCTGTATCCAACTTGTGAAGATGGCCAGAAGAAGCTAGGTAGCACACTGGAATTGTTGAAGTGGAAGGCATAGACCGGTATGACTGACTCGGGATTTGAAAAGTTGCTGGTAATAATGAAAAAGCTGCTTCCAAGAAATAACCAATTTCCCTCCATTACGTACGAAGCAAAGAAACTTGTCTGCCCTCTAGGATTAGACGTGCAGAACATACATGCATGCCCTAATGACTGCATCCTCTACCGCAGCGAGAAGTACGAGAAATATGGATAAATTCCCGGTATGCACTGCATTGCGGTATAAGATCAGAAAAGATGACCCTGGTGATGTTGAGGGCGAGCAACCCAGGAAGAGGGTTCCTGCCAAGGTGATGTGGTATGTTCCTATAATACCACGGTTGAAACGTTTGTTTAGAAATAAAGAGCATGCCAAATTGTTGCGATGGCACATGGAAGACCATAAGAAAGATGGGATGTTGAGGCACCCTGCTGATGGTCGGCAGTGGAGAAAAATCGAGAGAGACTTCCCGGACTTTGCTGGTGACGCAAGGAACTTATGGTTTGGTCTAAGTACCGATGGCATGAATCCTTTTGGGGAGCAGAACTGCAGTCACAGCACCTAGCCCGTGACTCTATGTATCTACAACCTTCCTCCTTGGTTGTGCATGAAGCGGAAGTTCATTATGATGTCAGTGCTCATCCAAGGCCCAAAGCAACCCGGCAACGACATTGATGTGTACCTAAGGCCATTAGTTGATGAACTTCTACAGTTGTGGGCCAAACCAGGTGTACGTGTGTGGGATGAGCACAAACATCAGGAATTTGACCTACAAGCGTTGCTGTTCGTAACCATCAACGATTGGCCTGCCCTTAGTAACATTTCAGGACAGACGAACAAAGGATACAATGCATGCACGCACTGTTTAGATGAGAATGAAAGTATATATCTAGATAAATGTAGAAAGAATGTGTACCCGTACAATCGTCGTTTTCCTCCGCCCAGTCATCCCTTAAAGAAGAAAGGCAAGCATTTCAATGGCAAAGCAGAAACCTGGACGAAGCCTATCCCCCGTAGTGGTGCTGGTGTATTTGGTATGGTCAAGGATTTGGATGTATTCTTTGGAAAGGGTCCTGGAGGACAACCTGCTCTGAAAGACCCCATTACCGGACACGCACCCATGTGGAAGAAAAAATCTATATTTTGGGAGCTACCCTATTGGAAAGTGCATGAGGTCCGCTCTGCAATCGACGTGATGCACCCGACGAAGAATCTTTGCGTGAATATTCTAGGCTTCCTGGGCTTGTATGGGAAGTCAAAAGATACCCCGGCAGCACGGGAGGACCAGCAACATCATAAAGGACGGGACGGCAATCATCTAGGGCAGTTTCAAGGGCTTGCCAGCTATGCTCTTACCAAAGAAGAGAAGGAAATCTTTTTTGAAGTCCTTTTCAGTATCAAGGTCCCGTCTGGCTTCTCGTCGAATATAAAGGGAATAGTAAATATGAAAGAGAAAAAAATTCGAAACCTAAAGTCTCATGACTACCATGTGCTTATGACGCAATTGCTTTCAGTTGCATTGAGGGGAATTCTACCAGAAAATGTTCGACTAGCCATTGTGAAGGTATGTGCATTCCTCAATGCAATTTCTCAGAAGGTAATCGATCGAGAAAGTCTATCAGGGTTACATATTGATGTGGTCCAATGTCTGGTTAGCTTCGAGTTGTTGTTCCTGCCATCCTTCTTCAATATTATGACGCACCTCCTAGTTCACCTAGTCGAAGAAATTAGAATTCTCGGTCATGTGTTTCTACACAATATGTTCCCCTTCGAGAGGTTCATGGGAGGCTTAAAGAAATATGTTCTTAACCGTGCTAGGACAGAAGGAAGCATCTCCAAGGGCTATGGAACAGAGGAGGTCATTGAGTTTTGTGTTGACTTTCTTCCTGACCTTAAGACGATTGGTGTTCCTGAATCTCGGTATGAGGGGAGGATGACTGGAAAAGGCACACTAGGAAGGAAATCAATGGTATGTAGGGACGGGCATTCTTTCACTCAAGCACACTACACAGTTCTACACAATTCCACCGTGGTGGCTCCGTACGAGAAACACAAGAATATTCTACGCTCCGAAAACCCGGGGAAGCCTGAAACCTTGATTAAAGGGGAACACGAGAAGTATTTTGGCAATTGGTTGCAGACACATCTCATGAATAACACCACTGTTGGAGATGAGTTGTACTCGTTGGCCAGGTTACCATCTTTGACTATATGTACTTTCCAAGGGTACGAGATAAATGGGAATACATTTTACACGATCGCCCAAGATAAAAAGAGCACCAAACCAAAACAGTGGTGTCCGCTTTGATGCAACAGATGACAATGGGCAGATTGACACATATTATGGGTACATTGAGGAGACATGGGAACTTGACTATGGACCTACTTTTAAGGTCCCTTTGTTTCGGTGCAAATGGGTCAAGCTGACAGGAGGAGGGGTACCTGTAGACGAAAAGTACGACATGACAACAGTGGATCTCAACAATCTTGCATACATGGATGAACCATTCGTCCTAGCCAACGACGTGGCTCAGGTTTTCTATGTGAAGGACATGTCTACCAAACCGAGAAAAAGGAAAGATAAGCAAAAGAGTACAGAATACGATGAGCCAAAGCGCCACATAGTTCTTTCAGGGAAAAGAAACATCGTGAGAGTGGATGATAAGACAGACATGTCAGAAGATTACAATAAGTTTCATGAAATTCCGCCCTTCAAAGTGAAAACTGCCCCAAGCATCCTGTTAAATGATGAAGATTCTCCATGGCTACGATGCAGAAGAAAATCACAACACTAGATGTTGGTGATGTGTAATAATGTATTAAACCTTTTATTTGAGACATAAATCTATGTAAATAAACCTTTTATTTGAGACCGAGGTGGGAACTGGTGGAAAGCGCGGGAACACAGTGGCGCGGGAAACTTTCATCCCTGGTGGGGGCTCAAACCGGGACAAAAGATGGGAGGGCCTTATCTGGGGGAGGCTTATCTGGGAGGGCCTTATCTGGGGGGTGGCTAACCTTTAGTACTAGCTGGTGGGTGCAACCGAGACTAAAGGTGGTTTTTGTGTCATCTAACAAAACTGTCGGTGGGATAAGGACACGTGGGTAACCTTTAGTACCGGGTGGGGGCTCAAACCGGGACTAAAGCTGTCGGTAGGATAAGGACGCGTGGGTGGACGCACTGCTCGATGAGATAAAGCATGTAGCGCACGATGCCCTGTCGGAGGAAGAAGACAAAGTAGAAGCGGCGCCATGCCTATAAAAGGAGCATCGATACACCATGGCAAGCAACTCAACAAGCCAACATGGATGGAGAGTTTCATCCCCATGGATGGAGGAAAGGGTTGGGAAATCTCCCGTGGTGGAACTTCTCGAAGATGCCCTTGGTGCACACGCCCTATGGCATCTTCGGAAGTTCCGCCTCGGAAAATATTTTCCTGCTAGCCCGTGAAAGACTCCATCTCCGCCTCCCTGGGGTTAGAGGTATGGTGGAAGCCATGGGATAGAGTGGAGAGAGGCGGCAGATATGAGTGTAGATGTGCTATGGCAACGACCAAGCCAACATGGATGGAGAGTTTCATCCCCATGGATGGAGGAAAGGGTTGGGAAATCTCCCGTGGCAGAATTTGTCGAAGATGCCCTTGGTGCACACGCCCTATGGCATCTTCGGAAGTTCCGCCTCGGAAAATATTTTCCTGCTAGCCCGTGAAAGACTCCATCTCCGCCTCCCTTGGGTTAGAGGTATGGTGAAAGCCATGGGATAGAGTGGAGAGAGGCGGCAGATATGAGTCTAGATGTGCTATGGCAACGACCAAGCCTAAACCCTAAACCCTAAACCCTAAACCCTAAAGGGGCTACCGTCGTACGGAGAAAGCTACAGGGGTAGACGATCCGAGGCCCCCGGTTTAGGGTTTCGCCGGAGGAAGACCACCGGAGCGTCGGAATCACATGAAAATGGCAAAATGGTTAATAGTTTGACTAGTTAGAATAATTATTTTATAAAACAGAAAATGGAGTTGAATCTCTGATTCAAATTCAAGCACTTTTTATGTTAAAAATATGCAAAATATAATAGTTAATGCATTTTTAAATTGGAAATGGCAAAATGGTTATTAGTTTCACTAGTTAGAATAATTATTTTATAAAACAGAAAATAGATTTGGATTACTTATTCAAATTCAAAAACTTTTCATGTTGAAAATTTTCTCAAATTCATAAGTATGCAAAAATTGTATAATTCAAATGTTTAAAAAATCTAATAGTTACAAATTGTAATATTTGAAAAAACAGGCGCCAACTTTGGCCCAGCGCGCGCAAATTTAGGCCTTTAGTCCCGGCCCAGAACACCATTCGGGACTAAAGGTTCTGCAGGCGAAAAGGCATCCAAAGCCTTTAGTCCCGGTGCGTGGCTGGAACCGGGACTAAAGACCCCCCTTTAGTCCCGGTTTGTGCCACGCACCGGGACTAAAGGGTCTGGGGGTATTTATTGTGCCACTACTTCCCCAGTCGAATCCATCGACCGGAGCACATCTCGCGAGGAGCTAGCAGTACGCCGCTAGGCTGCCCGAATTTGGAGCTATGCCGCCGCCTCGCTACCTCGCCGCATCTCCGCCCGTCCGCGTAGCCACCCCGCCGTGTTGCCGCCTCTCCAGACGCCGCGCCGCCGCCCCTCGAGAAGCGCGCACGTCCGCCGGCCCGTTGCTGAGAGGTACTGCACCTCTCTCCGTCCCTGTCCCCGGCCACCCCACCGCGTGTCGCTTGAGCCCGGGCGGCGCCCCGCGACCGCGCGCACTGCGCACTGCCTCCATCCCCGCCGGCCCCGACCGGCGAGCCCGAGCCCGGCCACTTTTTTTATTTTTTTTATTTTTTATATATTAATTAATAATTATTACTAGTAATAGATAGAATTATTACTAGTATTACTAGTATAGTATATATTAATTTTTTAGTGTATTTTTTTATATGTTAATAATTATTACTAGTATATATAGATATAGTATATATAAATATATTTGTGTATAATAGTAATAGATCATATAGATATAGTATATATATATATATATGTTTTTTTATTTCTTGTATCTTTTTTATATTGTAATATTTATTACTAGTATATAAATATAGTATATATATATATATGTTAATGTATATATATTTATTACTAGTAATAATATATATAGTAGTGCTAAAGAAATAACTACCCTAAGTCCGGTAGTGCTAGTGGGCCCCGGACTTAGGGTTAGGGTGGTAGTGCTCGCGGGCCCCCGGACTTAGGGTTAATGTGGTAGTGCTCGTGGGCCCCGGACTTAGGGTTAGGGTGGTAGTGCTCACGGGCCGCCTGGAGATAGGGTTAGGGTGGTGGTGCTCGCAGGCCCACCGGACTTAGGGTTAGGGTGGTGGTGCTCGTGGGCCCCGGAGATAGGGTTAGGGTGGTGGTGCTTGCGGGCCGCCCGGACTTAGGGTTAGGGTTAGGGCATCACTAGAATTTTGCTATTGTTTAGTATTATTGTAGCAAATTGCGTGTTCATATTATTGTTTAGTGTTATTTTATGCAGCAATATTGAATGAAAAATGTTATTGTGTGCATTTTGTAGAAAACTATGGATCCAATCCAGAGAGACCTAGCACAAGAAGAAATTCTCGAGGATATGATCAACGACACCCCCATGTTGGTCCACCCAAATCTCCGTCGATTTATCTGAAACCCTCCGGTCAGGGAGAGGAGGTCGACCGAAATGATGAAGGAGAAGCCGACGGCTCCGGTGGTGGAGAAGCCGACGGCTCCGGTGGTGGAGAAGCCGACGGCGAGGTATATATATGAAGTCTGGTGATCAGTAGATGCATTAACTGAGTTGTATATATATATAAATTGACGAATGTTTCTTCTCTTAGGCCTCCACATCGAGCAAAAAATATTCCAAACGAGGCCCGGCCAAAAAGTTGGACGCATCTACGTGTTATACAATTACGCGGGTATCACCACGGGGTGAACCGGTGGAACCCGAAAAGGCTAAAACTGTATTTAAACAACAATGCGGAGTTATGGTTAGGGATCGCATCCCGATCACCGTTCGAGAGTGGAATAAGACCAAAGGGGCGAAAGAGGGTGAGTATGTCTCCGACAGGTGCAAAGAGGGTCTTTGGAATGACCTCATGACACACTTCACCCTGCCAGAATGTGAGGATGATGCCGACACAACTGCATTGAGGAAGAAAGTCAAGCAGTGGACTCTTACGAAGATGGCCGAAGTATTCAAAAACTGGAAGAAAGCATTATGGCAAAAGTATCAGAAGACGAAGAAGACTCCTAAATTTGAATGCTATCTAACGAAGCAGCAGGCTAACTGGGATGCATTTGTGAAGTACAAGGAGTCACAACCTGCTATGGAAATGTTGGAAAAAAACAAGAAAAATGCCGCGATGAAGAAATATCACCATCACCTGGGGCTAGGGGGCTACGCGGCTGCCATGCCAAAGTGGGATGCTAAAGAGAATGAGCTGCATGCTAAAGGGATCACTCCAGAACCAATACGCGAAGAATGGGATCTGAGGGCAAGGAATTGGTTCCTTGGGCATGGGAGTGAGTATGACGAAAGTACAGGGGACCTTATTTGCAGTGACGGGATTAGGATACCCCGGGATACATGGCAGAAAGTGGTGAAGGAGATTAAAGCGGGGACAACAAAGTTCCGTCCCGATAGAGAGAAAGACTTGCTGACCAAGGTCCTCGGGAATGACGAACACGGAGGACGTGTACGAGGCCTTGGCCCTAGTTATACGTGGGAGATGGGGTTTCCCAAAGACAGAGATACTTATAGGAGCCGAGAGAGAGCAAAGAGGCGACGGCAGGAGGAGGAGGGAGACAAGTTCACCGAGTGGATAGGAACACTTCGAATGCATCAGCAACAGATTGACGAACTTCGAGGAGCAGCGCGCCTGCAAGATCCTGTACTCAATATTACCGCTGTCCCATCTCAGCGGAAAAGCAGCGTGGCTGAATCGGAGGTCCCTTCTGACGATGCACGTATGGTAGATGGCAGTCCCGGATACCCTGTGGATGGAATCAAGGAGCAGGCATCTTGTGAGCTCCATCAGAAGGTGAAGAACCTATCCATCAAGGTGGCGGTCGGATGTGCTTTACCTTGTCCACCTGGCGCACGCTGGCATGGCCGTGAGATTCCAGCTGGCTATGCTAAAGTTGGTGTGGATGAAATCGCAATGGGGTGGGACTCAATGGAGCTTGACATCCCTGGACCTGAAGGTGAGAGGACACTCGGAGAAGTACTGGGTGGTATCATTCTATGGGACAAGAACAACATCAAGCTTCCAGGCTGGACGCCAAAGCCAACACCGCCTCCAAGTGGTCGCATGTCACCTTCACCTCCATCACCTCCAAGAAGCCCACCCCATGACTACGACCACCACAGCCCGAGTCCATCTCGATCTCCACCGCAGCCTCCGATTAGTACTAAATGACGCAGGAGCCCAAAACGACAAATGTCGCCCCTCCCAAGAGTACCTCATAAGAATCTTTCTATCAGACCTTACGATCGTACTGACGAGGAAACCGACATGATCGTAAAGGCCGAATGTGTTGCGCAGCTTCAAAAGAAGAAACCCGAGCCCGCCCCGGTATACGCCGAGAAGCAAAAAGTGTATGCACTTTCTTTTCTGAACACAAAATCGCAATATGACTTGCACCATAAGTCAGATGACTATCGATGCACACTTCAGAAGGAAGTGAAGAAGAGCAAATCAAGTAGAAGTGTATACGGGAGCAAATCATCAAGTCAAAGTGCAACTGGGAAAAGAAAGGACGTCCCCCAGCTCGGGGAATAGGCCAAAAAATCGACCCCACCCCTCAAGGTGGTATCCTATGACGCTCCCCAGCAGGATATGGAAGAAGCTAAGAAGCTTGCAGCCGCTATGAATGTGACTGTTGAGGAATTGCTAGGTTCCCAGGACGACAAGTTACCCAAGGCTCAGGTAGTCCCTACATATGTCCTAGTGAAGCCTCTGGTCAGCTTTGAGCAGTTCCAACAACTGCCAACACAAATGCGGAGTTTACATAAATGGTACTTGAAAGCCGTAAAGGAGGAGAGAATAATGATCGTGGCGAAAGTCCCACATGACTACTACTTCCGAGAAGAAGAGGTCCATGTTGAGTTTCCAAAACTCTTCCAGTTATACACTTTCGACGCCCTCGACAAAAGTCTCATGAGTTGCTATTGTCTGTAAGTTGTTGAATTCATTGTCTATATATAAGCTGTTCATTTTTTTCAGTTGTTCAGTTCATTGCATGTAATTATCCTAATTATATCCTTTTGTACTCTATTATTATGCAGAATGAAGATCATGGAATGTAAAAGAAGGTCAATCTTCAGTGTTGGGTTCATTGACCCAGATAAAATACATTATCGGACGCTAAAGGAAAAACTCGAGGACACACAGGAAAACCTTCTAAGGTTTCTAACGGAGGAAAATTTCTGTGACCACATACCGTTTCCTTACAATTTCGCGTGAGTGTCTTACTCTATTGTACACATTCTCTTTTTCTTACTCGATGTTAAGTGTAATTGATGAGTTACTGATGTATATATAAACGTGTACAGTTTCCACTGGATTCTCATGGACATTCAACTTGATAAGGGAAGAGTTGAAGTCATGGACCCATTAAAGAGACCCCTGGAACAGTTTAGTGACATGCATGACATGCTCCAGAGGTAATTTTCACGCTACAGTGGTCTCTTTCGTTGATTTCCTGAGATATCACGTAATAAATAACTCATTCATTTTCTTTACTGGGTAGGGTTTGGAACCAGTTCAAGAGTGCGGTTACGGGTGACTTTACTGAGAAGCTGACGTTTAAGCCGGTCTCGGTAAGTAGTAGGCGCATCTCTTTACTTCTAGTTTCAATACAATTATGATGCTGGATTATTATTTTGATTGAATTCTATTCTCGTAAAGTGCGCGAGGCAGCCACAGGGGACGAATCTATGTGGATTCTACGTTTGCGAGTTCATTCGCACGTTTACCAGTGAGCTGAATGATTATAGAGTCGATGTAAGCAATACATTCATAACATTATTTTTATTACCGTCACTTTTTGTTATCATGATTGATATTCATATTGATCTCCTGTTCTTATATAGTTCGAGAAAATGCGGGATCAGCTCCTACCACAGCAACGCGTAGTAGCAATTGCTGAAGAACTGGCAGGATTCTTGATGAACGAGATGATACATGACGCCGGAGAATTTAGTGTGAATAGGCGCCGATAATCCCCGACCGTGTAGTTGAATAGACGGGCTCTAGTCCCGATAATTGTGATCTCCATGTGTAACTATCATGTATATATTTGTATGCTCGATCTTAAGAGAAGTTATCTATGCAAGAACATGTACGGTATGTGGTAGCGTAGAAAACTATTTTGAAATGAAAAAAAGAATACAAATTAAATTCTCTGCCGCGGCAGAGAAAGTGCCTAAACTTCTGCCGCGGTAGAGAACCATTTGTCCCGGTTCGTAATACGAACCGGGACTAATGGGGGGCACCCAGCGTCCGCAGAGACAGCCACGTGGATGCCCATTGGTCCCGGCTAGTAAGAGGGCCGGGTCTAATGGGTGGGCCTTTAGTCCCGCCCCTCCAGTCCCGGTTACCAGGACCGAGACTAAAGCCTCTTACGGGCCGGGACTGGAGGCCCGTTTTCCACTAGTGTCCTCTGCGAGACGTCGCCAGCTTGGTACACAATGTACATGGATAGTGGCTCTTCCTTGCCTTTTATGGGGCCACGCACCCTCAAGGTGTGTTGATATCTTCTATGGAGCTTTTCAACTGTCCTCCGGTCCCTCACATGTGTAGTGCTTCTCTGTCAGATTCTTTTACTCCTCTGTAGGGACATCTTTAATAGAAAATTCCTTATTTGACACACTGGAAAAAATAGGATTACCTCTTTTCCATGGAATTTTTATCTTTCCTATATTTGTCACCGGTGGAAACTTATTTCCTAATATGACACTCCGTACATTTTGACGATAAACAGTGTCAAATAGGAATATTTAAATAAGCTTTTACCTCTGGTTCATTATGTGACCAATAGTACCGTAATCTATCTATTCGCGTTTAAATTACAAAATGAGAGCTTTTGCATCTGGTCACCAACAATTATGTGACCAATAAATTAAAAAATGTGATCACATTCACCACATACATAAGGTTAAGTCCGTATATACTCCACGGAACTGAACAAGTGACGATACAAAAAGATGAACGCACATCTAGTAGTAAGTTGTCACGACCATGTAAATATTTAACCTAAGTTTAGTGATCAACACACTGTTAACTTAACCATGTAAATTGTCAAAGTATGGACTACGAAAAGGCTGCAATGAAGAAGATGGACTGTACCTAGCTGATTAGCTATATAAGCTAAAAGGACATAAATTAACAGGAAAGAAGCATCTTGAATGCAATTGTGGTACCCCACGAGTTATTAGCTCTAGAAATTAAGCTTGGCTTTGGGGTAATGCTTCTTCCCGGTTTATAAGTCCTACGCATATGTCCTGGTACTTTTTGCTGTTTACTGGCGTTGTCTTGGAGTTAGGATCTCAAGCATTTTTTTAACTATTTGGTTAAAGTGCAATCGGTTATACTAGTAACTTTGCATGTTAGTTCTCATAGTCATGCACAGTTGGTTGGTATGTCTTCTTCCGTAGTAATTAAATGGGCTCCTCTATAATGCTTTCCCTAAGGCTGGTCATAGTGCAAAGTATCATACACTAGTATCATGCATATGATACTAGTGTATGATATTACCCCTATAGTGTTTAGTATTATCTAGTAGTAACATAGTACCATAATATTTAATTTTATATACAATCTCAATACTTATATGCATGAGATGTATTTATCTTTAAATTAATTAATCATGTGTGCTACGATACGGTATCATATTACAATACAACTAACACCTTTATCTTCATTAATTGTGGTGCCACATCAGATTTTTGACAACGTGGCATGCATGATTCTCCTTATGATACTAGCACTATGGCTAGCCTAATGCTAGCGTGGTACCATGGGCAAATAAATCTCTTTTCTTCTCTTCGACTAGGTCCATTCTAAAAAATAAGGTATATAAATTTAGTTAAAAGCCAGCGATCTCTATGTTCGGCCAAACATATAGGAAAATATATGAACTTTCACAACACCTCTATCAATAGATGAACAATAAATGAAATTTCATAGTGTAATTATTCAATATTATGAATGTGGAAACTATTATGAATATTACATGGACAAACTTGGTATGCTTTGAAATCTATTATATACTAAAAGCAATATAAGGTTGTTTTCTGAGGCACCATGATTAATCCACATCATTATAATTATACTTATTGTTAGATCTAAAATATATGTTTAGGATGGAACTAAATAATGTTAGGTAATTATGGCCCGTACACATATTAGGTAGCTACCGTGTCATGTCAAAGTAAAAAAAAAGAATACCACGTGATGGTACGTTAACAAGCCATGTTTTCTGGCCATCCGTAAAGCAAAATGTGTCCCTGACTAGAAAAAGAATGATTGGATATCCGGCCGTGGCTAGAATTCACAACAATGTGCAACTGAATACACATGAAAAAATAAACTACTTCAGGCAAAGAAAGTATACATAATACATGTACTTAGAAGAATAATTTATTTGTTTTTCCCACGTTTGCACTTGTTATATTTTAGAGAGAAAAATTGAAATGCAATACTGATGTAAGGATTTTATTTTACAAGTAGCATTGTCATACAGAAAGAAAAATGGAAATTATGAATGTTCGATGAGCATATTTCGGCTTCTATTACGCATGGTTCTATATCCAACATCCTGATTATTCAACAACAAGAAAATTTTCCACGTATGAATGATTATATGAAGTAATACACTACAGATTACGCACTCTATACTTCCGTAAAAAAGTAGCAAAATAAAGAAAAAGCAGTGTTACACACACGCAAAGGTAAATATGTCAATGTTTCATACTGCGAGATTAGGAAACAATCATATTTTCCTGTGAAAATAGCTCAAAAATTACCAATTTGATCTAATAATATGGCATGGATTTTCAAAAGAAATATGCATGTGTGATTTTTATATATAAGTATTAAAATATCAATATAAAACTATGTCTAAAGGGAAGAGAGACATACTTCACTTTAATCTCATATTACCTAGAAAAGTTGGTAGTCACTACCGCCATCTAGAACTGTACAATCATTCAGTTATGTAGCAACATTATCCAAGATTAAAAATATTGCCAAATTGTCAAAGTGCATGAAAGATACCAATTATCGAAGCCAAGACCTTAACGTAAACCTCCAAGGATATGATTCCTAGAAAAAATTCATGGCAGGAGAAACTTTAAAACCCTTCTTGAAACAATAAGCTATATTTTATACAAAATCAAAACAACAACCGATACGAAAAGCATCCTAAAAATAAAAAACAAAGTTCGAGCACATATGGATCTATCCATTCTTCATGAGCACCAAATAGCTCCATACAGTTTAAATGATCTAGATTTTGCTTAACCTTAACACAGTTTAAATATGGCAAATTACTCTTTCCGATCTATGTATATCCCTCTATAATTATATGTTAGGTCCCAGAAGTTCAACCTTACGGTGGCTTAGGTCAAGGTATTCTCAGAACAGAAAACAATGTGAGTTTTTCTACTATCAAGACCAGCTTGGAAGAAAAAATTCACCGACTAACCTGTCTATAGCTTGCAAGTAAACAATAATTACAAAAAATTACATGTTTGAGAGCATTGCCTATGTCTAAAATGCCATGTGTTTCAAAATAGAGAATGAAAACTTCATTTATATTTCTTAAAACTAGATTAAACAAGAGGTATAAATATTTAGAGGAGCTAAAATGAGAATTCTTCAAATATACTAGACCACCTTACATGGAAAATATCCCAACCTGGGTGTCTTAAACCTTTTCTTCCACCCCTCGTGAAAAAGACAAATTTATGTCGAATCGGTAGGAAGTGGGTCTTATTTGAACTACATGTTCATGAAATATAAATAATGCTCATGATTTTTTGGAAAAATCATTTTTATGTTCACAATTGCTATTTCATTAGAGACCCACTGCAAGTTTTCCTTTTTGTCGCACCAAAAAGCCATTTACTATTTTCCGACTACCAAAAACGGGATGTTTTGTGAATCCTTACATAGTTTCGGTTCGTCCAGTGTTAAAAAGATATGATACATGATTAACAATATTATATGGATGTCATATTTAGATTCCTCTCATTTTTCTGATCGACTTGGATATATTATTTGTCAAATTACGATTTACAAATTTGTAGATATGAATTATTCAATATTAAATGGAAAAAGGCAAAATAAATAAATTTATTTCAGTTTTATTTGAATTCAAGATTATTATTACTTATTCATTATTTTTTACTTAAATAATTATTTGGAATGTTATAGAAATAAAGACGTCTAACATCATGGTCCAATGGTTAATAGGATTGATATGGTAGTATTAGCAACAAGGTCTAATTTTTTCTCGAAGGCTAATCTGGAAGGAACGGAGAAGTTAAGCGTGCTGGGGATGGAATAGTATTAGGATAGATGACTGATGGTTAATTTTGACCATGAGAGCAATTTGACTTAAGATTAAGTGTACTTATAGTTAAAAATGTCCCCGCGAGATTAACAAGTTAAACAATTCAAAAAATTCGATTTTTTTTTGAAAAAAATGATTTAAAAAAAAACTAGGCGGCGTGGCCAAACGGCCGTTAGCGATTTAGGTGGGGCTTGTCTGGCCTATGCCAAAGGCAAAGACATCGGCGTAGTTCTATACACCGATGGCTTTCCTACGCTGACGGCCAAAAGACTACGCCTAAGGGGCAGTACGCCGACGAGTATACGCCGATGGAAATCGGAGGCTACGTCGACGTGCGCTGGCCGTCCGCGTATACCTCTTCTCCCGTAGTGATAGCCCGGTCTCTACACATCAATTGATGCACTTTTAGGCACAGTAGTCGTACTTTGGTGGTAGTATAAGTTAATCTATACCACTGGATAGAGAGGTTGGACAGCCGATAATCATCCGAGGATACCATATAAAGGTGTCCTTTCGCCATTGTGTGTGTCGCCGCGACCAAGCCCTCGATCTTGGCATGTGAATGGCCGGCTAGAGGTACATCTGAAGGGGGCGTGTGGATCCAGTAGCACAATCATTCTGCCGCCGCCCTTCCGAAAGCCAGGCATGTGCGTACCGGTGGTGACGACTGAGCTGGAGTTCAGCAGTATGCCATGTCGCATGTACGGTGTTCCGATGACTGCTCTCTGCTTTTGCACGGCGATGACAAAAATGTTGTCCGCTCAATGCAACGAATTGTGTGCTGATCTTTAAAGTGCCTACGACATACGTAGATGGAAAGAAGTGCATGCTGCTTGTTTTCTGATACCTCATATGCCTAGATTGACCTGGCCAGTTGCACAATCAGAGATGGCCATAGACACCCATGGAACATGAATACGCGAAAACCAGATGACTTTGTGAGACCTCAACAGCTTGGCGATGGAATGGATACCAGCCCTTTTTTGTGTTTTATGGGGCTCCTATCAATGGCCCTCGAGGTGTTGGTATCTTCTATTGAATTGTCCTATATTAATGTGTGCTGCTCTACGTGTGCCATGCTTCTGTCTCTGACGTCGACAGTGACCGTCCATCCAGATGATTAATTAGCGAAACAGTGAAGCAAGCCAGGATGCATGTTCGTCTCTTTAAATCCAACGAGTTCATCGTTTTGGATTTTATATACGACACTGATTATTTTTCCTGCCAACCAGTCTGGACATTTTTTTAGAAAGGAGCATACATTATTATCAGAAGATACCAATTACGTCCAGCATCTGCAACAACGCATTGCCCTAGCGGCCATACGGATGCACACAACCAAAAAAGAAAGAAGAATTAAAAAAAAAGAAAAGTCCCGCTACATTGACCCATTCGTTGAAACAGCAGTACTAGCACCGCCAAGACAACACCAGAAGTTCAGTTTCTCCAAAAGCGATGCCTCCAAGAAGGGAATAGTGCACAACACCATCATCGCCCGATCATAGATCTTAGGTTTTTACCCTGAAGAAAGTCCACGCTCTCAAAACAATACCTTCAACAAGGTCATTGCTAGGCACAATCAATTAAGACCAGACCTTGGGTTTTCACCCTGATAGGTAGGACTATGAACCTCTCCTGTGCAGTCGCCCCCACTTGCATACCGCTGCTCCAAGTCACAAGTCACCAAGCCAATGCCTCATCGCCACCCAGAGTCGAACCACCATTGTCAGTCCTCCGAACTCGGTCTCCATGACATTCTCCGTCAGCACCATGGAACGAGAACATGCCCCATGATATTAACAGCCAACGGAGCTTCGAAGCGCTCCCTCTGAACCCAAACGGCCAAAGTAAAACATGGGTGCGCACGACCGAATCTTTAAAATCCAGAAATCTCCAGGCATTATTCGCCCATGAGAGTTCGCTGAGGAGCCTTCCAGAACTCACCATTCCGACCAGATCAACAAGGGCAAGCAACAACAGATCTTCATCTTCGCGCGAGAGGAACCATAGGACTGTGTCCATATTTCAAGCACACCAGCAGGCCCCCATGCCGCCAATCAGAATAGCGAAATAGAAGGCAAGGCAATGCTAGAGACATGTACCAGATCGGATGAATCAAGATCGAACCCATCTCTATGCGCGCCCCACGACCACCCTTTGCCGCTCCGGCTCGCGCCCACCATGGCCAGGAGGTCCATGGCCACGCTTGGATCCCGCCAGAAATTAGGGTTAGAGGGCCAATCTAGGTATTCCAAATGGAATCCCAACACCAGCACATCCTCCACCAGCTCGCCACCACGGGGAACCGCCGCCTCCACCCCGACCAAGGGATGCCGCCCAGGTCGCCGCGCCTCAGCTTCTGCCGCCGTCGCCCCAGCAGCTCCGGCTTCCGCCTCCGACGCACCACCACCTAGCCACCTTCGGTGGCTAGGCCCGCCGCCACCGAGGCGAGGGACGGCGGCAGCGTCTACGATTGGATCCCGTCGAGGAGTTTTTGGCGGCGGCATGGTCGCCCCTGGCGTCGCCCTGGGAAGCGATGCGAGGGGGTATCGCGAGGGGTTTTTCCCTTGGTATGCAGTCTGAATATGCAGCTAGCTTTCCATTTACTCAACCTCATAGAGGTTTCACATGAATGATTTGTTTAAAGTGCAATTGGTAATAGTAGCAATTTCACGACGTGTTGGTCTATTATCATACTAAACAGTTTGGTGTTATGTCCTTTTCCCCATTTCCGATTAGCTATTTAGGGATTCCAATACATTATCGGAGACTCGCAAATGCCAATTGAAAACATGTTGAGGAAAATACTACAAATAAGGTTAAGTAGTTGGAAAGCAAAAATAGTATCTCTAGGCCTTGGATTGGTTCTCATGAAGTCGGTGCCTAGTAATATGGTACTATACATGATTTTATTATTCCAGCTTTCTGAAGGAGTCTTACATAGATTGGATTATCTCCCATCAATATTTTTTTCGCAATGTATAGTGAGAAAAAATATCAATTAGCTAAATTGAGTATGGTTGGCTGTCCCAAAGATCAAGGTGAGCTACGTAACCTTGAGATTAAAAGTACCGCTCTCCTAAGTATATGGCTTTTTTGGATACTTAATGTGGACAGTGTATGGCAACCACTTCTCAAATGAAAATACATATGCTCAAATGCATTGTCTCAATTCTACCGGAAGCCTAGGGACTCACACTTTTGGGCTCTTCTAATGGCTACGAAGAAATATTTCTTCCCTCTTGGATCATTTTGAATTAAGGATGGCTCGGAAATTTAGTTCTGGGAGGGCAAGTGGCTGGGAATACTGCACTCCAGAACAATATCTAGCTTTATACACAATGTGCGTCATAAGGATGATACTATCGTCACGATCTTGGAATTATTCCACGGAATGTGACATCCAAAAGAGATTTATTTGGCCCTAGAATAGCATCATGGAACACTTTGCTAATGTTTTTGGCTTTAGTGTAATTGTCTCAAGTGGATGATGAGTTTCGTTGTAATGTACATGAGATTGGCAAATTCTTTGTGAAATCCATGTATAGAGCTTTGGTCCAGCAAGTCATGGCAGTTGATAATAACAAGATCTGATAGATAAAGATACCTCTAGAGAATAAAATTGTGGTATGTTCGTCAAGGAGTCATTCATACCAAAGACAATCTTCTTAGATGAACTTGTCATGGAAATACAATATGTGTTTTTTATCACCAGGTGTCGTGGTATTGTCTACGAGTACTCCATAGGGGGTTCCTCACAGCGTGTTTAGAGAGAGGTGGGGGAATGAGCAAGTTAGCGGGTACAAGGTAACACAGCTTATTCAGGTTTAGATCCCACGACGATGGTGGAATCCTAGGCCTACTTCCAATCACTATAATGAAAATACACCGGGTCATAGAGATTATAAGGTTCGCTATGCGGGATTAAGTTGTGTCGCAAAGCCTCATATAGATTCATCTTATAAAGGCGTCATAACCTAGCCTTACAGGGTAAAGTCCATACCGGACAGGTTATAGAGTTCTACACTAATACTAACTAGTCTTTTGGTCTTGTACTCTAAGGATCCGACTTCGAGTATGTCGACATCGTAGCCTCTGTGTTATCCGGCATGGGTCTCCCTTCTGGATCCCTCTAACTGGCCGCCAGCAGGCTATAGGCCATGCTATCATCTGTGAGCCAGCCGAGTTAGCCAGAATAAGGCTATTGCTATCTTAATACCCATAATGCATATCCCAACAGTAGCCCCAAAAATGTTTGAGGTCCGTGCCATCTTGTCATTGGATGTAAAATGCTCTGTCTAGGTGATGTTGACAATCTGACAAGCAACTTTTTGAAGTCCCCATGAAAAGTACCGCGGTCTTTCTTCTCCGTTTTCAATTTGTAAGACTGGTTATTGCTCTCGTGCGCTTTGGGGTCTTAGCATGACGAGTTCCCTTACTACAACAAGCTGTGCTACAACAACCTTTGCCCGGCTCCGGTGTTGGATGAGCAAGGACATAAGCATGCCTTCGCCTCATGCTTGTGTTTGTAGTCATCGCTAGGTTTGGAGACAGTCGGGACCCCATGTCAGTATCCTGTTCGTGACGCGAGCGTCAATGTGGCAACCACGTAGGAAAAAAGAGGAACTAAACACATGAGTGTGTTGACCAAATTCACAATTCTCTTCAACCCTAGCACCGGCGGTGGCAAAATCCACACTCCACCTAGAATGATCCTTTGGGACATTTGCCTTCCGGTGCCAAGTTGTTGTTCCCAATCGCTGTTCCTGATCTCCAATGCCGCATGTTGTGCCCGCCGTTGCGAGGATCTAGCCCGCCTCCATCGCCGAAGGAGTTGAGCAGCACGGAGGATGGCAGATCCTCCTACCTAGGAAGTGTTGGGGATATGGGGGTGAGCTACTATTTCTTTGCTATTCGCACTAACTATAGCTTCTAGCTAGCTATTGAGGTTAAAGAGATGGATCGAACGTAGAATTGTTTGCTAACCGAATGCTGACAAACAATTCTTATTTTTTGTAAAATGGCACATGGGATATTTTTGTAGTGTGTGTTGTCTAATAAAATGCGTGGTTACTTAAAAAACTCACTTATACTAATGATGTTTTAGCCATAGTATATAGATTGTACTAGTCGTAGTTTGGTGATAATATAATTTATCATAAACCATCTGTCATAAGAGAATGGACAACTGATGTATCGAAGTGCACAAATCGTTTGTAGCTGATTTCAATGTATAGATATCAATCCCACAGGTAGCCCAAAGGTAAGTGTTTATGAATAAAGTCTCTGTCACACTCATAGTTGTCACAGGTCTTCGACTCAATTTGCTGCAAGTGTGGAAATAAGAATGAAATTTGGATTAAGCTGGATGTATTTAAATAAAACTAAATTGTAAACTTCAAGAATAAAAAGCATAAAAGTAAAGAACGATTCGATAGTTTGTGGTTTTCTGTAGATCACAAAGAAGGAGCGGGGAGATACAGTTCATGGTGATAGTGACTGTGCCAGGTGGACAAATGATAAGTGTAACAATTATAATCTTATAGGTATATGTGTAGGTGAGCAACCCATAATTAGCCGGAACTCCTTTTGGTAGATTTCATCCCAACTTCAATAATCCTACTAGTCTGCTACCAAAACCATGGTCAGTCACTAGACGATTAAGATCCTTTAGGTTGCTTAGCAATTAAACTCCTTGGATCGGACTAATGCAATAAGCACAGTGGTTCCTCATGATCCTCGAGTCAAACTACTTTCCCAATGATATCCCCGTGTCACTCGGGGGTCGCCGGTCTTCTAGCAAACAAGATCCTATCTATGTAGAACAAAGCATCATGTTGTCTGGGCCCTTAATTAGACAACAAACATTAGGCATCCTACATATAGTCAAGCATACATAATATAGTAATTAAAATCAATGACAAAATAATAGAAAATATATGGAGGCACATCACATCTCACCAATCCCTTACATCTCACACGTCCAAGGAACTTACTCACACATGACAGAAGAAAGCATCATCGAGTAATTAAATAAAGGGAGTTCTTCTCGATATTACCGTGTAGACCCACAATAAGAATATAAAAGTAATCCAACACAATTCAAGATAGGAAGAAACGATCTCAAACCCTAATCTTGCAAAGTGAAGATCTCTTTCTCTCTCTCAAGTACAAGTAATGGCTATGAGGGTGTGATGGCTAGGATGTCGAAGATCGTGGAGCGAGATGAAGAACGTCTTCCCCTTCTTCTCAGGATATCTTCTTTATCCTTCATGGATGGGATGGTGACTGCTATGTTATGATTTTGCTCCCGGTCTCTTCCCGAAAGTTGTCCCTTTTGACAAGACGGAGGCGGCGACAGCTATACGGTGGGAACGATACGGCCAGAAAAATATTCCCGCCATATAGTTGCTCGTTAAAGCTACTGTATGCCTCCATTGATTGCTTCCAAAAAGGGACTTGCTTTTTTTCGTCTGAATATCGTGTTTCTCTTGTTAAAACCCTTTGTAGATGTTTAGAACCTGAAACACATATTAAAAACCAAGTTTTCTTCGCTACCAAAGTATTAGCGTTAGGTAAATCTAGAAAACGATCAAATCCAGAAGAAAACCATCAATAAAAACCATAAATAATATGTCGAATCTCACAGCTATCAACTCCCCAAGCTTAGATGTTGCTCGCCCTCGAGTGATAAGAAAATAAGGAAGAATAGTGGAGATTCGAGCCTGAAATAAAAGAACTTACAAGCTCGAATTGGTGTCAAATTCTTTTCTTCACAATTCCTACAATCTTAAACATGATCATACAAGTATTCACAAGATTACACTGAGTACACTTCCTAACCACGTATATCTTGCTAGCAAATAAATCATATGCCCGAGCAAGTGTCAAAAGTTTAGTTAAGAAAGTGAAACAAATTCTTTTCGTTTCTCTTTGTTGAGATATGAAAACTTTTTGCTTCTGTTTCTTTAATCAATTAAGAGTACTTAAGTTGGCACCAAAGATATTCAATTTAAGAACAATTCATCTATTCCCATGCCAAAATTTCAAAACTCTCAACGCACCATTTTCCTTTCCTTGTTTTTCAAAAACTACGTCCCTTTCATAGAGAAATCATGCCACTGTTTTTAACATGTTAATTGGGACTATGTTGCGCACTGGTGACCATGCCAGTAGATAGCTGATATGTCCATTTTGCATCACTAGCCAACACCTTCTGCGCCTCGTTGGGTTCGACACTCTTCTCGAAAATACTACGATACACCCCCTATACTTGTGCTTGGCATTGGAGTGCTTGGCACCAAGGACTCCTTCTCCGAACACCAAGAGTACCTTCCATACCTTTACCCATAACCATGCAGGAAAAGAAGACTTCAAGGAGGAAGAGTGGGGAAAGAATAGCAAGAGCTGGAATTCTCAACACGACATGATCATGAGCCGCATTGAGCAAAACTCAGAGCTTATTCGTAATCTCACCTTCAAAATTGAGGACTTGGGGAATCTGATCAAAGAGCTCATCGAGAGGATACCACCACCACCGAAGGAGTAATTCGTCATCAGGTTTGGCATCCCCTTGGTTTGTTCCAAGCTTGGGGGAGTGCCGCGGTATCATATCACTATCTTCTATCTTTTTACCTTATTAGTAGAGTCATATCATTAATAGAGGAGTTATTTTGTAGTATGGTTTGTATTATGGACGTGTCCCCTCTCTCGTTAGATTTGTATCCCTTGGTGTGAGTTGCCATTATGGATTATTAATGAGAAGTTCTATCATTCACCCTTTTGCATAGCTTATGTTAGTTTTCAATTCGTGGTTATATGATTGATCTTGTTGTTAGTATTGGTAGCACTTTGGGATCATTGAGTTAATTTAGTTGGTTTTGGCAAACCTGGCTCGGTCAGTAGCAACACCCTTTTTGAGAGTTGAAAAGAAAAAGATAGAAGTACTCGAGAGAAAAATAATTTCATCATCTTTCTTTCTTGATTCGCTCATAAGTCTAGTATTCTCTAGTTAAGATCTTTTGTGCTTCCAAGGAAGATTGCATGTTTGTCTTTATGACTTTTATGTTTGGTTGTTTCCTTCAACTCTTGTACTTGCTACCCAGCCTTGCTAGCCAAAAACCTGTACTGAGAGGGTATTCTTCTCGTGCATCCATCTCCTTTAAACCAAAACCCATGCCATTTGTGTCGACCATACCTACCTAGTAGCATTATTGCTATTCCAAGTAAATTCGTGTTTTGTCTACCTCCCAAATTAAACTTGTTATGTGAAAATTAGTGATTAAAGCTCTCACTAACTTGATGGCACACTTTACTTTCTTGCATTTAATAAACTTGAACCATTGGGTCCTTCTTTGTTGCGTGTATGCTTGCGCTTTATGAGTTGAAGTTAGCCGAACCATGTATCATGGGGACCGCTTTCAACACTTCATTTGGAACTTTGTACCTAGTTGATATCATGTTCTTTTGCTTATGGATCCCGGTGGTGCGAAATAAAAGTGGAACTTGTAAGATCATGGAGTTTATATGTGTGTTAGAGAAACGCCTGGGCCGCTAGCCTAAGCCATGCCTAATCATGGTGGAAACTTGCAGCATAACTGTAGTGAGCATTCTATGAAGCATCCTCAATAAAAACCTATGCAAATAGCAAATAAAAAGATCGCTGAGATGCTCACTGTCTGCTTGCCTTGTCATTTTGATTATGGGATAGCTCCTATGTCATGTGCAAGGGGTACCCCGCTGGCGGTTCTCAATGATACGCATGTATTTACAATGACAAGAGCTTGCTCGTGACTAAAGTTGAGTAGCATGAGGATCGGTACTCATAAGTAAGGGGCATGAGATTTCAAATTATAACTTGTCAAGCATATCCTCTTAGTTGTGTCACTTTAACCTTAATCACCTAAAGATGCCTATGATAGGGGCAATGAGAGCTGAAAGCTAGTAAGTATCATAATTTTTGGGAGCTCTTTATGAGACCTGCAATCCCTGCTTCCCTCTGCGAAGGGCCTTTCTTTTGCTTTGTAGTTGAGTCAGTAAACCTATTCCCTTCTATCTCAGCAAGTTTTTTCAGTTGATGTGTTTCATTTATTCATATGATGATTTATGCATTCATGTTTCTTATGTTCCTTGTTTCGCACATTGCTCTTATCTTGAAGTTTACTACTTTGAAAGCTTTCATTGAGAAACCAGCTATTTGTGAACTCCAGCAAATTATCAACTATTCTTCGACCAAGAGCTAAGTTTCCCATTACCAATTATTGATTCACTTATGTATCTTTATTGTGTTTCCTTTACTCGTTGCAAGTTGAGCTGTGTAATAGTGAGTTGTTTTCTATTATGATCTATGTATTTGATGAATGTGATGCTTCTTATCCGTATTCTTTTATCGACTCTTCACTCCATAAACCTGAGGCCATGTTTATTGAGCTCAGTTTCTCTTGGGGACAAGCAAAGTCTAAGCTTGGGGGGAGTTGATACGTCCATTTTGCATCACTATTCTATGTCTTAATTCACTATTATTCATTGATATATTTCATATTGAGAGGTGATACTTATGTTATTTCATCTATTTTTTGCATGGTTGATGACTTTTGGAGGATGGACCGCTGCAGTCAGGATTCTGATGGAAAAGGTGTTGTTTGGAGGCAAAATTCGTGAAGATCAGAAAATCCAGGAAAATATACGGAAAATTCTATTTTTCCAGAAGACTCAGGATGCCAGAAGATGGAGTGGAGGTGGGCCACAGGGGGCCCACACGACCCCATGGCGCGGGCAAGCCTAGGTCGCGCCAGGGAGTGGTGTGGCCGCCCTGGCCCACTCCGGCCTCTCTCCTCTGGCGTATATCATCCCCGTGAAACCCTAAGACCCGGGGAGCGACCACAGAAAGATTCCGCCGCATCTGCGGGGCGGAAAACACCGAGAGAGAAAGATCTCTTTGGCAGATAGATTTCCGCCGGGGGAATTCCTTCCCGGAGAGGGGAGATTGTCGCCATCAACACCACCATCAAGCTAGACCTCATTGGGATCATCATCATCATTACCATCAGCACCCGCATCACCATCTCCATATTGCTGTAAAAATTGCGTTGAATCTTGCATAGTTCATAGGGGAAACTTTCCCGGTGTTGATAACTCTTTGTAGTTGATGCTATTGAGTGAACCATTGAATTATTGTTTATGTTCAGATTGTTATACATCATTATTCCATCTCTGATCATGATCCATATGATGTCTTGTGAGTAGTTCGTTTTGTACTTGAGGACATGGGAGAAGTCTTGTTGTTAGTAGTGGAGTTGCGTTGAGAAAGATTCAATAGTTTGATATTTAAGTTGTGGTGTACTTCTTCTAGTGGTGTCATGTGAACGTCGACTACATGACACTTCACCGATATGGGCCTAGGGGAATGCATTGTGTATTTGGCTACTAATCGTAGGGGTTGCCAGAGTGATAGAAACCTGAACCCCCGTTAGGAAACCATTGCACAAGGGACGTAAGGGTCTTAGAGTTTAAAGCTATGGTTAGGTTTCTACCTTAATTACTTTCTTGTACTTACGGATGTTTGCAAGGGGGTTTAATCACAAGTATGTATTTAGTCTTGGATGGGGCGGTACATTAGCACAGGTTCACCCACACAACACTTAGCAAGCTAGAGAAGATTAATCGACTATATGAAGCGAAAGCACTTGAGAGTATTCCCATGTGTCCTTGAGAACGTTTGGTCATCTATAGAAATACAACCGGCTTGTCCTTTGCTGCATAAAGGATTGGGCCACTTGCTGCATTTATTCCTACTGTCTTTTATTTACTCGTATTTTGTTTACTTGCTTGATCGAAAACCCCTAAAAATTTGTTTGCTAAGTATCTGCAGAGAATTCTTGATCCATACCACTAGCGAGCACCTTCTGCTCCTCGTTGGGTTCGACACTCTTACTTATCGAAAATACTGCGATACACCCCCTATACTTGTGGGTCATCAATAACTGTTGAGCAATAGTGGGTCAGAGGAGTACTACAACTTCAGTTGAAACGTGAAACCACGAGGAGACTAAAATTTTACCCGTCATAGCATTGCAGCTATAGACGCTTACATAACTCAATAGCCGAAATGAAGTGGTTTCCCAAATTTAGATCGTTCGTTGGCCAGTTGGATGCTTTTTCTTGTTGTAAAAATATCAGAAATATTTTTAACCAAGTTCATTGCTCATTATTTGAAAGCTGAAAAGGAGACACTGGCAAAGTGTGGAGTGGCTCGAGTGCAAACGAGTAAATAATTCTAGGGTCAATTTAAAGTTGAAGAAAAGGTGATGAAAGGAATGTGATACCCTCTCTTGCTTGCTTCGTTCTCGTACTTGTGTTGAACCCCCTCTATATTTCCCTATTGCCAAGTCACCTGAAATTGAGCAAACTTCGAGAGAAACAAAGAAACAAATTTGCAATAAAGGCTACAACTACTTTATTTTTGTTTTTGGTTTAAGAATGCAAATAGAAAATAAACATGCAATTTTTAAGAAGTAAAATAAATCAAAGGAATAAATAAAAATATGAATGCAAGCTTTGGAGGTTTTTAAACCTCCCCCAAGCTTAGGATGTTGCTAGCATTGGTTGTTGCCGTCATTCGGCGGCAGGTGCGGATACTGCTAGTAGTAATCGGGGAAGTGGGTCATGAAGTGACTGAAGTTGTGAGTTAAGGCACTAACATCCTCATTCACTCTTTGTAGCATGTGGTCAATCTCCCCAACGCGCTGGTGGAGTTGCTGAAAATCTTGATAGGTGACGTTGTTGAACCCCTGATGCTGCTGATAGCGCCATGGGTCCCACGATCCCCTATTACTGCTGCTATCCCTCCCAAGCATGCTCGTATTCCTGCTCTTGCTCCTGCTCATCCTGCTGATCTCCTTCTTCATCTTCTGATCGGACTGGAATTCATCCATGATCTCCACCACTTGATCCTTGGTGAGGATCCATTTGTCCTTCACCACAATCGAGATGGCTTATGGACAGAGCAACAGAACCTGCTCAACATGTGCATCATCAAGATAACAAAACTGATATGCTCGGAGCCTTTTGTCAGCTCGGTAAACACCCAGGAAACCACAAGCAGTTATATATTTGACATCCATAAGTTTGGAGCCATCAACAGGTTGCATCACGCATAATGTAATGTTCAATGCTAGGACAAGGTGGGTTACCAATCCACAAATGCGAATGTCACCTTCTTTTTGTTGCTCAGGTGGCAAAGGTGCTAGAGGAGTAGAGCGCCATGAAGCGCGGAAACGACTTGTTTTTGGTCATAACTCTCAAACATGGTGCAACTCTTACGGTCGTTGTAAATCGCCCTGGAACCCCAAACTATGGCAATAGGTCATGAAAACAGCCATAAAATGTGAAAACTACGAGTTTTTGATCATATCTCTCAAACATGTATATAGTCTTACTTTCGTTGTAAATCGCCATGGAACCCCAAAACTGTGGGCAATAACTCATTAAAACAGCAATAAAGCGTGAAACGACTTGATTTTGGTCATAACTCTCAAACATGTATCAGGTCTTACGGTCATTGTAAATTGCCCTAGAACCCCAAAATTGTGGGCAATATCTCACAATTATCGTTTTAAATTACCCTAAACCCCAAATCTGTGGGCAATAGCTCACAAACACAGCTATAAAACGTGAAAACTACGAGTTTATGCTCATAATTCTAAAACATGTATCGGGTCTCAAGGTCGTCCAAAATCGCCCTACAACCACAAAACTATCGGAAATAGGTCATGAAAATAGCCATAAAATAGAATAATGACGAGTTTTTGGTCATAACTCTCAAACATGTATCGAGTCTTATGGTCATTAAAAATCGCCCTAGAACCTCAAAACTATGGGCAATAACATATGAAAACGGCCATGAAGCGTGAAACAACTTGTTTTTGGTCATAACTCTCAAACATGTATCAGCTCTTACGGTCATTGTAAATCGCCTTGGAACCCCAAAACTATGGGCAATAGCTCATTAAAACAGCCAGAAAATGTGAACACTACGAGTTTTTGATCATATCTCTCAAACATGTATATAGTCTTACTCCGCTGTAAATCGCCATGGAACCCCACAACTGTGGGCAATAGCTCATTAAAACGGCAATAAAGTGTGAAAACGACTTGTTTTGGTCATAACTCTCAAACTTGTATTATGTCTTACGATCATTGTAAATCGCCTTCGAACCCCAAAATTGTGGGCAATAGCTCATGAAAATAGCCAAAAAGCACAAAAACGACGAATTTTTTTGTCATAACTCTCTAACATATATCAGGCTTCTCGATCGTTGTAAATCACCATGGAACCCCAAAACTATGGGCAATAGCTCATGAAAAAGGCCATGAAGCATGAAAACAGCTTGTTCTTGGTCATCACTCTCAAACATGTATCGGGTCTTATAGTCATTGTAAATCACCCTGAACCCCAAAACTGTGGGCAATAGTTCATGAACACAGCCATAAAACGTGAAAACTACGAGTTTATGCTCATAATTCTAGAACATGTATCGGGTCTTACGGTCGTTGAAAATCGACCTACAACCACAAAACTATGGGCAATAGCTCATGAAAAACATCCACAAGAGAGAAAAATGACGAGTTTTTGGTCATAACTCTCAAACATGTATCGAGTGTTATGGTCGTTCAAAATCGCCCTAGAACCCCAAAACTAAGGGCAGTATCTCATCAAAACGGCCATGAAGCGCGAAAACGACCCGTTTTTGGTCATAACTCTCAAACATGTATCAACTCTTACGGTCGTTATAAATCTCCCTGGAACCCCAAAACTATGGGCATAGCTCATGAAAGCATCCATAAAATGTGAAAACTACGAGTTTTGGACCATATCTCTCAAACATGTATCAAGTTTTACTATCGTTGTAAATCGCCCTGAACCCCAAATCTGTGGGCAATAGCTCATGGAAAAAGCTATAAAACGTGAAAACTACGAGTTTATGGTCATAATTCTAAAACATGTATTGGGCTTAAGGTCGTTCAAAATTACCCTACAACCACAAAACTATGGGCAATAGCTCATGAAAAACAACCATAAAATAGAATAACGACGAGTTTTTGGTTATAACTCTCAAACATGTACCAGTCTCATGGTCGTTTCAAATCGCCCTAGAACCCCAAAAATATGGGCAATAGCTGATGAAAATTGCTATGAAGCGTGAAAACGACCTGTTTCTGGTCATAACTCGCAAGGATGTATCAACTCTTACGGTCATTGTAAGTCGCCATGGAACCCCAAAACTACGGTTAATAGCTCATGAAAACAGCCATAAAATCTGAAAACTACAAGTTTTAGATCATATCTCTCAAACATGTATCAAGTTTTACTATAGTTGTAAATCACATTGAACCCCAAATCTATGGGCAATAGCTCACGAACACAACTATAAAACGTGAAAACTACGAGTTTATGGTCATAATTTTAAAACATGTATCGGGTCTTAAGGACGTTCAAAATCGCCCTACAACCACAAAACTATGGGCAATAGCTCATGAAAAACAGCCATAAAGTAGAAAAACGACGATTTTTTGGTCATAACTCTGAAACATGTATCGAGTCTTATTGTTATTCAAAATTACCCTAGAACCCCAAAATTATGGTCAATAGCTCATGAAAACGGCCATAAAACGCGAAAACGACTTGTTTATGGTCATAACTCTCAAACATGTATCAGCTCTTACGGTCGTTGTAAATCGCCCTGGAACCTCATAACTATGGGCAATAGCTCATGAAAACAGCCATAAAATGTGAAAAGTACGAGTTTCTGATCATATCTCTCAAACATGTATCTAGTCTTACTATCATTGTAAATCGCCATGGAAACCCAAAAATATGGGGAATACCTCATTAAAATGGCAATAAAGCGGGAAAACAACTTGTTTTTGGTCATAGCTCACAAACATGTATCAGGTCTTACGGTGATTGTAAATCGCCCTAGAACCCCAAACAGTGGGCAATAGCTCATGAACACAGCCATAAAACGTGAAAACTAGGAGTTTATGCTCATAATTCTAAAACATGTATCGGGTCTTATGGTCGTTGAAAATCGACCTACAACCACAAAACTATGGGCAATAACTCATGAAAAACCGCCATAAGATAGAAAAACGACGTTCTTTTTGTCATAACTCTCAAACATGTATTGAGTGTTATGGTCGTTCGAAATTGCCCTAGAACCCCAAACCTATGAGCAATAGCTCATGAAAACGGCCATGAAGCACGAAAACAACCTGGTTTTAGTCATAAGTGAAGGAAATATGCCCTGAGAGGCAATAATAAAGTTGTTATTATATATTCCTTGTATATGATAGATGTTTATTTTGCATGCTATAATTGTATTGAGAGGAAACATTAATACATGTGTGTTTAATAAACAAAAAGGGTTCCTAGTTATGCCTCTCTTATAAACTAGCTTGTTGATTAACAAGATGATCAAGGTTTCCTGATCATGGACATTGGATGTTGTTAATAACAAGGTCACAGCATTTGTGAAATGAGGTGATGAACATTCATCCGAAGTATAGCATTACGATCAAGTCATTATGTTTATATTGCTATAACATTATACAAAGTAGTCTTAGTCCTTAGACCATGAGATCATGTTAATTGCTAACACCGGAAGAGTATCTTGATAACATCAAACGTCACACCGTAACAGGGTGACTATAAAGGTGGGTTCAGTGCTATGAAGGTGTTATGTTGAGGCTCATGGATCAAGAGTGGAATTTGTCAATCCCGATGACGGATAGATATACTCTGGGCCCTCTCGGTGATATCACATTAAGATAGCTTGCAAGGAAGTGATGTGATCACTAGAATGTTATATCACGGGAACGAGAAAAGAGTGCATGTCGGTAACGAGATCAAACTAGGTATTTGGATACCAATGATCGAATCTCGGACATGTATTATATCATGAGACAAAGGGATTAAATTGCTGACGTTAAAGGTTCTCACGATCACAGAAGTCATCGTTGAATATGCAGGAGTCAGTATGGATCTCCAGGTCCCGCTTCTGATTATTGATCTGAGAGGAGTCTCAATCATGTCTGTATTATTCGCGAACCGTAGGGTGACACACTTAAGGGTTGCCGGACACCATTTAGGAGCACACATGTTCCAGACAAAAGGTTTGCAAAGCGCATGAAATGTTTCGATAGAAACCGGAATTGTTTCGGGTGAAATTGCAGAAAGTGGTTCTGCATGTGATATTGAAATGTTGCAAGGGGTTTTATGTGAATGTTTTTTAATTAAAGTAATTAACAAAATTCTGAATAAAATAAATAAAAGAGTTTTATTAATTGAGAGTTGCATTTAATTTGGTGGAAATTAAATACATGTGAGTGGGATTTTGGGTGGAGGCCATGTTTATGTGAGTGGAGGTTCACCACATGAATGAAGGAGGGGAGGAGCCCCCCCCTCATGCGCCGGCTATGGGAGGGGAGGGGTATCCCTCCCTCCTATATAAAGCCCCCCTCTCCCCTCTCACAAATCACACCTCCTCGTGAAGGATCTCTCTCCCCCTCTAGATATTCCCCCATGGTCTCGGATTAGCGAGATACATGTTCCCGGTGGCCTTGCGTCTGGAAGGAGTTGCTGCTTCCGCTGATTCGCTAGAGTGAGGAGGTGGAGGTTGTCCGGTGGCTTGAACGTGTGTGCGAGGACGGATGCGCTGCTGATTTGCGGCGCTCGGACTTCCACACGATCTTGAGATCGGCAAGCGTACGACTACATCAACCACGAGTTCCTACTCGTTAACAAAACTCGTTGTCTTCGAGGGTAAGTTCTCCATGGATGTATGTCCACCCATTGCTCTGTATCTAGTAGATAGATCTTGGCGTATAGTTCTCATCGTAGGAATTTTTTTGTTTTCTATGTTGCGGAACCAACAATAAGTCCCAAGCATGTATCACCTATTACGGTCGTTGTAAATCGCCTTGGAACCCCAAAACTATGGGCAATAGCTCATGAAAACAGCCATAAAATGTGAAAACTACGAGTTTTAGATCATATCTCTCAAACATGTATCAAGTTTTACTATCGTTGTAAATTGACCTGATCCCCAAATCTGTGGGCAATAGCTCACGAACACAGCTATAAAACGTGAAAAACTATGAGTTTATGGTCATAATTCTAAAACATGTATCGGGTCTTAAGGTCATTCAAAATCGCCATACAACCACAAAACTATGGGCAATAGCTCATGAAAAACAGCCATAAAATAGAAAAATGACGAGTTTTTAGTCATAACTCTCAAACATGTATCGAGCCTTATGGTCATTCAAAATCTCCCTAGAACCCCAAAACTATGGGCAATAGCTCATGAAAACGGCCATGAAGTGCGAAAACGACTTGTTTTTAGTCATAACTCTCAAACATGTATCAGCTCTTACGGTCGTTGTAAATCGTGTGGGCTCCCCGGATTATTCATCTGAGAAATCCCTGTTATGCATATTTCCATGTTCCCATGATCAGTGAGCCGTGGAACATAACCGACAAGTATCATTACAACATCCAAAACATAACGAATTACAAGACTTACATAGATGCCATTATGGCTACACCATCCTTAGCTGCGGAATATCATCATGCGTAGAGCCCAATCGTGCCTCAACCTACAGGAAACTGACTGGGAAGATAGCCTAGCTCGCTGGATGTCACCTGAATCTTCCGAAGTCAAACCTCTGAAAAATCTAGCCAAGTAAATAGCCAGGGACAAAGCCGTGAGTACTTTTGAATGTACTCGCAAAACCACCAAGATAAATGAGGATAAGGATATGCAAGTATGGCTGTGGTGAGATAGCTATATCTGGAGTGGTTTTTGAAACAACCTAGACTACCTCTTGCAGTTATGGCATCTCCATATCTTTGTTGAAAAAGAGTTTTGAAAACATTCCTCTGTTTGATAAATCAAGACATCTCCATATCTTTGTTGAAAAAGAGTTTTGAAAACAGTTTTGGAGTAAAAACCCTTTTTAAACCTCTTCGACCCCCTCGGGTCAAGGCAAAACTTTCGAACTCAGGTTCCCCCGGAACCTTCATCCTCTTCATCCTTGTTTCCCAAACAAGCATAGTTTGGGTACTCCTAGACAACACCTTTACAATCGTCCTTGACCGTGGACACGGCTATTCGAATAGATTATACTCTGTAGAGTTTGCGCACTTTCCCCACAAGAATCAATACATTCGCTAGGATACAACCACGGCCCACTACCACTGTAGATGGGGGTCCGTATAATCAAACCTAACATTTCTCTTGTCGACCCTAGCAAAGGCTACGTTTCCTTTTGGGTTTGTTCTCCCCGGCAACAAGTATGTGGCTCCCAGCCATAGTCCCGCCTTCCGTACACACGCATACCCAAGCCGCAACTTGGCGTATACCTTAAATCTGGCGACTCCACTTCCTTCCGTACTCCAAGTCATACCGTCCGCGGGAGACCCAATTGTTGCACCGGCCTCCTGCCAGATGAGGCTCACTCTTGCTGAAGCAAGCATCAGGCTTCAGATCCAAGATCTGGTAGCGCCTGCTTGGAATTCTAGGGATCTCTCCCTATAAGCATGGTACAAGCTGCCTCGGCTAATGCCAACAAACTACGAGCGAAGCCCCAGCACCTGGGGTAATGTGGTTGCACAGATAAAAATTGTTCTGGTAAAGGCGTAGAACATCCCTGCACTTTCTTATTTCTCATCATCACTATTTCTTTCGTTAAAAGATCCACTTGGAACGATGCCTCTTCCCAAGGGTTTTACAAAGCAGTTTTGAAACCTTTGTAGTGGGGTAAATCCCGAAACAGTTTATTTTCTCAAAACCGGGGGTTTCCAACAAGGTAGTATGCTAACCATCATACTCTCGATCTAAAGGGGTAAAATGGTAGGTACATCGGGGTGGTGCCTCGAAGGACACAAAGTCATAACTTGGAGGAGCCAAGTTACTATCGCAGTATTTGTAAAACAAGACATGCAGGTAGATAGTGCAATTTATAAACAGGATACAAAACAGGTAAAAGAGAGTTGGACATATATCAGGGTTCAGGAGTGGTGGCTTGCCTGTGATCAGCAATAAGTCTCTGGACTTCTTTAGATAACCAGAATATCCAATAGAATAATAATAAGAAGTCCCTTCCTTCTTGTCGTCAAACACTCACACTATCTTCGTCATCGGGTATTCATGCAAGCAGCCAAGTCCACAATCAATACAAGGCATACACGCATCAAACCATACAGCAAAGAAACATAAGGAGTACTACTGGACTTGGGAGATTTTGGAGAAGTTGGGTAATGATAGTGGAATTACTAATTTGCCACTGTAGTGTTTTCCCTTGGAGGATAGATGTATAGGATAAATATTTTGGACTTGGAGTGGGGTTCTGACGCCAGTAGGCTACCAATGAGCATCAGTGATATCCTCAAATAGGTTTTGACAAAACAAAACCAACACAAGTGCTTTCACTTGATTATCAATTACCTAGATTTAATTATGATTTTTATAGTGGAATAAGCTCTAGTTTAAGAAAATAATTAACAAGAATTGATCTGGAGGCCCAAAAGTTATTTCCTTGGGTGGTTAGGTAGTGTTTGATGTACTGAACCACCTAGAGTTGGAATCTTGTCCATAAAATTATCAGAATGCCCTCAAGAAATTCCCAAAGGCAGTTCTATAGAGTTTTTCTCTTTTTCACCAGATTAATTCTATAGAAGCTATTGGGTTGATTCCATGGGTTTGTGGTGGGCATTTAGAATACCTTTCTGTAGAAATTGGATTCACTCATTTTGGAGTTGCCAAACTCCTGGGGTGATTTATTTAGTGAAAATACCTATTACAGCAGTATTTAAATCACTAAAATTCAACCAGAGCTCAATAAATTCTGAGCTTCTAGGATTTAATAAAAGTTGATACTATGAGGTACTAGGAGGAGGAATTAGGTCAAGACCACATCTGGTGTGACCTAAAGAATTTATCTAAGGCAGGAAGTTGCTATTTTTGTTATTTTTACTAAAGGTACCATTCTGTTCACCTTGGCATAAGATCTATGCTAGAAGATAAGTATATCAAATACCTTCTAGTAAAGCCTTGGTTCTCCCCAAATGGAGATATAAAACTCTCAGAGGAAAATATTTGGTGCTAAGTACACCTGGCTGTAAAAAAATTCTAGCAATAAATGGAATTTAGTTTGGACTTGGAGTTCTCTCTCCATGTTTTAGAAAACATCAGAGATTTACCTAGTAATTTAGATCTTGGAATTTGGACTTGATTTCCATTTTCAAAAAGGATTTAATCCTACAGGCATTTCTCTGGGTTGGAAAATAAAAAAAAAAGGAAATAGAGCAGGCTGGGCTGGCTCTGGGGCTGCTGGGCCGTCCGGGAGGGAAATGGCCCACGACGCACGAGGTGACGCGCGGGAGAGGCGCGGCTTGAACCTGCCAAGTGGGGCCCGACGGTTAGCGAGAGGGGACGGCCGAAGCGGTATCGAGCGGATCTGGCCATCGGTTTAAGTGGAGATGGACGACGCAGCGTCGTCGTCCACCTGGGCTCGCCGGCGACGAGTGCTAACCCTAGCAGAGGGAGGCGCGAGGCGGGGAGCTCACCTGAGGGCTCGGGAGAGGTCGTGGAGGCAGCAGGGCGACACGGTCGACGACGGCGAGCAGAACGAGGGGCAGCACGACGGGGCTAGCCTCCGGGAAGCAGCTTTCGCGATAGCGGCCGAGAGTGACCTCGTCGGAGCTCACTGGCGAGAACAGAGGAGTTGGTCCTGGACATAAAGAAGAGCATGGTCAGATAGAGGAGGAGGAGGGGAACTCATGAGCATACATGCAGAGGAAAGGGAGCAGGGGAGAAGGAGCCTTGGTCGATTTTTGAAGGAGGCCGAAGCTTCTCCTTCTTCTTCTCCTGGACAACATAGAGCAAGGGAGACGTAGTGGAGCTGGGGGAGGTGAGTGGGAGGGGAGAGGGAGCAAATGAGGGGCAAGGGGCTTGTTGGGGTGGCCTCTGGCTTATATACCAAGGAGTAAGGGGTGGATGGAGTAAATGTCCCATTTGGACATGGGGGAGAGGATTGCTGGCTAGTGATTGGTCTAGGGGACGGTGAGGAGGGGTATGAATGGGTTTTGGTCATGCTGGCTCAGAGAGGAAGGGGGTGGCAGCTGTGGTAATTAAGTAGGGGTAACTCTTTGTAAGATTTTGTTGTCTCTCTCTCTCTCTCTTTCTACTAGTCCAAGGGTAAAATGGGAAGGGCTAAGGTGGAGCTACAGTGGTGTCGACCTGTGGTGTGTCCTGGTGTTGAGGATACGCATTGAGCAAGTTTTGATGAAATTTGGAAGTGGTTTGAGTAATGGATTTGCTTAATTGGCAACTTTGATCCAATTGGTGGTTAGGAAGAAAGTCCAAAACCTTGCATGGGGTAAGAGGAGGAAATGGTACTGGTAGATAGGTGAGGTCAAGGTAGACTCCTAGGATTTAATTGAGATTTTTCAGAGGAGTTTTAGTCCACTTAATTCCAATTAAACAAAAAGGACAGAAGTGATTTCTGGAAGATCATTGGATATTTTTACTTTGGGCAAGGATAGTTTCTGGTTGGATAGGGTCCCAAATGTGATTACACACTTAGGGTAATTCTCTCAAGATTTGTTAGGGATTAAAAGTATTTAAAACAATTAATATTCTAATTCAGCCATTTTAGATAATGGGCAAAAAGAAATAATAAAGCTTCTCAAAAATATTTATTTTTGAGATGGAAAGATAGGGTATGATAGTTGGAACTCACATGAGCCGGAAGTTGGGGAAGTTCTTTGGTGAAAACCAAACTTTCCTTTGGGAAAGGAGTTTTGGAGATTGAGACTATTAAAGTAATTAAATAGATTTGGGGCCATAATTAATAGGGATAGTTGTTTATAAATCTTGAGGATCAAGGTAGATGATATAGACAAGGTGTAGAAAGCATTTGAAACCTTGTGGAATGAAATTCCAACTTGAATAAGATGGAAAACAAGGAGTTGATGATCTAGGGTGATGTTATTTTTATACCACCAAAACATGGTTGTATCTTGGAGCTTAAGGCTCACCTTGATGCAAGGGATAGATGAGTAGGTAGACCAAGTAATATAGATGATCATGGCAGAAGGAGTTTGAATTATTTGCATTTGAGGTGATCTAGAAATGATGGCAAACTTTGTAGAAAATAAGGCTACCATACCAAAGGAGTCATGATGCCTTATAAACCAAGTGGGTTTAAGCAGCACAGAGATTCACTTGGAACAAGTGAAATAGATTTTGGTAAACCTATATAAGTAGAACTCAACCATGCAGAGAGTTGGTCCATAGGAGGTTGGATGATGATGTGAGCTTCTACCAAAGTAGGCATGATGACTAGTTTTGCAGGAAATGTTATTTTCTGGTCTGCAAAACCATCAAGAACAAGTGGGTTGGAGGAGGATCTAACCAAGGGCAGAAGTGGGCCTTGGTAGTCCTTAGGATGGTTAATAAGATGGTTCAGATGCATTTAGAAAAATGCACATGGTTTGAGAAAAGGAGGCATTCAAAAAGGTGGTGGTGGAACTGTTTCCAGACTTGGTCAAATTTGGCAGTTTTGAGGATTTTGACTAGAGTATGAGAGGGAATCTGATCAAAGAGCTCATAAAGAGGATACCACCACCACTGAAGGAGTAATTCTTCATCAGGTTTGGCATCCCCTTGGTTTGTTCCAAGCTTGGGGGAGTGTCGCGGTATCATATCACTATCTTCTATCTTTTTACCTTATTAGTAGAGTCATATCATGAATAGAGGAGTTATTTTGTAGTATGGTTTGCATTATGGAAGTGTCCCCTCTCTCGTTAGATTTGTATCCCTTGGTGTGAGTTGCCGTTATGGATTATTAATGAGAAGTTCTATCATTCACCCTTTTGCATAGCTTATGTTAGTTTTCAATTCGTGGTTATATGATTGATCTTGTTGTTAGTATTGGTAGAACTTTGGGATCATTGAGTTAATTTAGTTGGTTTTGGAAAACCTCGCTCGGTCAGTAGCAACACCCTTTTTGAGAGTTGAAAATAAAAAGATAGAAGTACTCGAGAGAAAATTAATTTCATCATCTTTCTTTCTTGATTCGCTGACAAGTCTAGTATTCTTTAGTTAAGATCTTTTGTGCTTCCAAGGAAGATTCCATGTTTGTCTTTATCACTTTTATGTTTGGTTGTTTCCTTCAACTCTTGTACTTGCTACCCAGCCTTGCTAGCCAAAAACCTGTACTGAGAGGGTATTCTTCTCGTGCATCCATCTCCTTTAAACCAAAACCCATGCCATTTGTGTCGACCATACCTACCTAGTAGCATTATTTCTATTCCAAGTAAATTCTTGTTTTGTCTACCTCCCAAATTAAACTTGTTATGTGAAAATTAGTGATTAAAGCTCTCACGAACTTGATGGCACACTTTACTTTCTTGCATTTAATAAACTTGAACCATTGGGTCCTTCTTTGTTGCGTGTATGCTTGCGCTTTATGAGTTGAAGTTAGCCGAACCATGTATCATGGGGACCGCTTTCAACACTTCATTTGGTACTTTGTACCTAGTTGATATCATGTTCTTTTGCTTATGGATCTCGGTGGTGCGAAATAAAAGTGGAACTTGTAAGATCATGGAGTTTATATGTGTGTTAGAGAAACGCCTGGGCCGCTAGCCTAAGCCATGCCTAATCATGGTGGAAACTTGCAGCATAACTGTAGTGAGCATTCTATGAAGCATCCTCAATAAAAACCTATGCAAATAGCAAATAAAAAGATCACTGAGATGCTCACTGTCTGCTTGCCTTGTCATTTTGATTATGGGATAGCTCCTATGTCATGTGCAAGGGGTACCCCGTTGGCGGTTCTCAATGATACGCATGTATTTACAATGATAAGAGCTTGCTCGTGACTGAAGTTGAGTAGCATGAGGATCGGTACTCATAAGTAAGGGGCATGATATTTCAACTTATAACTTGTCAAGCATATCCTCTTAGTTGTGTCACTTTAACCTTAATCACCTAAAGATGCCTATGATAGGGGCAATGAGAGCTGAAAGCTAGTAAGTATCATAATTTTTGGGAGCTCTTTATGAGACTTGCAATCCCTGCTTCCCTCTGCGAAGGGCCTTTCTTTTGCTTTGTAGTTGAGTCAGTAAACCTATTCCCTTCTATCTCAGCAAGTATTTGGAGTTGATGTGTTTCATTCATTCATATGATGATTTATGCATTCATGTTTCTTATGTTCCTTGTTTCGCACATTTCTCTTATCTTGAAGTTTACTACTTTGAAAGCTTTCATTGAGAAACCAGCTATTTGTGAACTCCAGCAAATTATCAACTATTCTTCGACCAAGAGCTAAGTTTGCCATTACCAATTATTGATTCACTTATGTATCTTTATTGTGTTTCCTTTACTCGTTGCAAATTGAGTTGTGTAATAGTGAGTTGTTTTCTATTATGATCTATGCATTTGATGAATGTGATGCTTCTTGTCCGTATTCTTTTATCGACTCTTCACTCCATAAACCTGAGGCCATGTTTATTGAGCTCAGTTTCTCTTGGGGACAAGCAAAGTCTAAGCTTGGGGGGAGTTGATACGTCCATTTTGCATCACTATTCTATGTCTTAATTCACTATTATTCATTGATATATTTCGTATTGAGAGGTGATACTTATGTTATTTCATCTATTTTTGCATGGTTGATGACTTTTGGAGCATGGACCGCTGCAGTCAGGATTCTGATGGAAAAGGTGTTGTTTGGAGGCAAAATTCGTGAAGATCAGAAAATCCGGGAAAATATACAGAAAATTCTATTGTTCCAGAAGACTCAGGATGCCAGAAGATGGAGTGGAGGTGGGCCACAGAGGGCCCACACCACCCCATGGTGCGGGCAAGCCTAGGTCGCGCCAGGGAGTGGTGTGGCCGCCCTGGCCCACTCCGCCCTCTCTCCTCTGGCGTATATCATCCCCGTGAAACCCTAAGACCCGGGGAGCGACCACAGAAAGATTCCGCCGCCTCTGCGGGGCGGAAAACACCGAGAGAAAAAGATCTCTTTGGCAGACAGATTTCTGCCGAGGGAATTCCTTCCCGGAGAGGGGAGATCATCGCCATCAACACCACCATCAAGCTGGACCTCGTCGGGATCATCATCATCATCACCATCAGCACCCTCATCACCATCTCCATATTGTTGTAACAATTGCGTTGAATCTTGCATAGTTCATAGGGTAAACTTTCTCGGTTTTGATTACTCTTTGTAGTTGATGCTATTGAGTGAACCATTGAATTATTTTTTATGTTCAGATTGTTATACATCATTATTCCATCTCTGATCATGATCCATATGATGTCTTGTGAGTAGTTCGTTTTGTTCTTGAGGACATGGGAGAAGTCTTGTTGTTAGTAGTGGAGTTGCGTTGAGAAAGATTCAATAGTTTGATATTTAAGTTGTGGTGTACTTCTTCTAGTGGTGTCATGTGAACGTCGACTACATGACACTTCACCTATATGGGCCTAGGGGAATGCATTGTGTATTTGGCTACTAATCGTAGGGGTTGCCAGAGTGACAGAAACCTGAACCCCCGTTAGGAAACCATTGCACAAGGGACGTAAGGGTCTTAGAGTTTAAAGCTGTGGTTAGGTTTCTACCTTAATTACTTTCTTGTACTTACGGATGTTTGCAAGGGGGTTTAATCACAAGTATGTATTTAGTCTTGGATGGGGCGGTACATTAGCACAGGTTCACCCACACAACACTTAGCAAACTAGAGAAGATTAATTGAGTATATGAAGCGAAAGCACTTGACAGTATTCCCATGTGTCCTCGAGAACGTTTGGTCATCTATAGAAATACAACCGGCTTGTCCTTTGCTGCATAAAGGATTGGGCCACTTGCTGCATTTATTCCTACTGTCTTTTATTTACTCGTATTTTGTTTACTTGCTTTATCGAAAACCCCTAAAAATCTGTTTGCTAAGTATTTGCAGAGAATTCCTGATCCATACCACTAGCCAGCACCTTCTGCTCCTCGTTGGGTTCGACACTCTTACTTATCGAAAATACTGTGATACACCCCCTATACTTGTGGGTCATCAATAACTGTTGAGCAATAGTGGGTCAGAGGAGTACTACAACTTCAGTTGAAACGTGAAACCACGAGGAGACTAAATTTTACCCGTCATAGCATTGCAGCTATAGACGCTTACATAACTCAATAGCCGAAATGAAGTGGTTTCCCAAATTTAGATCGTTCGTTGGCCAGTGGAGTTAATAGTTCCCCATCGAGCATGATAGTGTTATAATAACACACGTAAAGCAATATCTTACTGTAATTATTAGAAAAAGAAGTGGCATAATCTCTACTAATTTGAAACATCCATTTTATCAGACAAATTCATTCAAGAGTGCTATCGAGTCTATTTACATTAAGCTCAAATGGGGTTGAGTAGTTATAAAATTAAATCCTTTGGGATAAACATGGACTCAAGTCATATTTTGGATGCTTTTTCTTGTTGTAAAAATATCAGAAATATTTTTAACCAAGTTCATTGCTCATTATTTGAAAGCTGAAAAGGAGACACTGGCAAAGTGTGGAGTGGCTCGAGTGCAAACGAGTAAATAATTCTAGGGTCAATTTAAAGTTGCAGAAAAGGTGATGAAAGGAATGTGATACCCTCTCTTGCTTGCTTCGTTCTCATACTTGTGTTGAACCCCCTCTATATTTCCCTATTGCCAAGTCACCTAAAATTGAGCAAACTTCGAGAGAAACAAAGAAATAAATTTGCAATAAAGGCTACAACTACTTTATTTGTGTTTTTGGTTTAAGAATGCGAATAGAAAATAAACATGCAATTTTGAAGAAGTAAAATAAATCAAAGGAATAAATAAAAATATGAATGCAAGCTTTGGAGGTTTTTAAACCTCCCCCAAGCTTATGATGTTGCTAGGATTGGTTGTTGCCGTCATTCGGCGGCAGGTGCGGATACTTCTAGTAGTAATCGGGGAAGTGGGTCATGAAGTGACTGAAGGTGTGAGTTAAGGCACTAACATCCTCATTCACTCCTTGTAGCATGTGGTCAATCTCCCCAACGCGCTGGTGGAGTTGCTGAAAATCTTGATAGGTGACGTTGTTGAACCCCTGATGCTGCTGATTGCGCCATGGGTCCCACAATACCCCCTATTGCTGCTGCTATCCCTCCTAAGCATGCTCGTATTCCTGCTCTTGCTCCTGCTCATCCTGCTGATCTCCTTCTTCATCTTCTAATCGGGCTCGAATTCATCCATGATCTCCACCACTTGATCCTTGGTGAGGATCCATTTGTCCTTCACCACAATTGAGAGGGCTTATGGACAGAGCAACAAAACCTTCTCAACATGTGCATCATCAAGATAACAAAACTGATATGCTCGGAGCCTTTTGTCAGCTCGGTAAACACCGAGGAAACCACAAGCAGTTATATATTTGACATCCATAAGTTTGGAGCCGTCAACAGGTTGCATCACGCATAATGTAATGTTCAATGCTAGGACAAGGTGGGTTACTTAGGTGGCAAAGGTGCTAGAGGAGTAGAGCGCCATGAAGCGCGAAAACGACTCGTTTTTGGTCATAACTCTAAAAAATGGTGCAACTCTTACGGTCGTTGTAAATCGCCCTGGAACCCCAAACTATGGCAATAGGTCATGAAAATAGCCATAAAATGTGAAAACTACGAGTTTTTGATCATATCTCTCAAACATGTATATAGTCTTACTATCATTGTAAATCGCCATGGAACCCCAAAACTGTGGGCAATAGCTCATTAAAACAGCAATAAAGCGTGAAAACGACTTGTTTTTGGTCATAACTCTCAAACATGTATCATGTCTTATGGTCATTGTAAATCTCCCTAGAACCCCACAATTGTGGGCAATAGCTCACAATTATCGTTTTAAATTGCCCTAAACCCCAAATCTGTGGGCAATAGCTCAGAAACACAGCTATAAAAGGTGAAAACTACGAGTTTATGCTCATAATTCTAAAACATGTATTGGGTCTCAAGGTCGTTCAAAATCGCCCTACAACCACAAAACTATGGGAAATAGGTCATGAAAATAGCCACAAGATAGAAAAACGATGAGATTTTGGTGATAACTCTCAAACATATATCGAGTGTTATGGTCATTCAAAATAGCCCTAGAACCCCAAAACTATGGGCAATAGCTCATGAAAATAGCCACGAAGCTTGAAAACGGCATGTTTTTGGTCATAACTCTCAAGCATGTATCACCTCTTACGGTCGTTGTAAATCGCCATGGAACCCCAAAACTATGGGCAATAGCTCATGAAAACTGCCATAAAATGTGAAAACTACGAGTTTTAGATCATATCTCTCAAACATGTATCAAGTTTTACTATCGTTGTAAATTGACATGAACCCCAAATCTGTGGGCAAAACCTCACGAACAAAGCTATAAAACGTGAAAAACTACGAGTTTATGGTCATAATTCTAAAACATGTATCGGGTCTTAGGTCGTTCAAAATCGCCCTACAACCATAAAACTATCGGCAATAGGTCATGAAAAATAGCCATAAAATAGAAAAACAACAAGTTTTTGGTCATAACTCTCAAACATGTATCGAGTGTTATGGTCGTTCAAAATCGCCCTAGAACCCCAAAACTATGGGCAATAGCTGATGAAAATGGCCATGAAGCGTGAAAACGACCTGTTTTTGGTCATAACTCGCAAGCATGTATCAGCTCTTATGGTCATTATAAGTCGCCATGGAACCCCAAAACTACGGGCAATAGCTCATGCAAACAGCCATAAAATGTGAAAACTACAAGTTTTAGATAATATCTCTCAAACATGTATCAAGTTTTACTATCGTTGTAAATCGCCCTGAACCCCAAATCTATGGGCAATAGCTCACGAACAGAACTATAAAACGTGAAATCTACGAGTTTATGGTCATAATTTTAAAACATGTATCGGGTCTTAAGGATGTTCAAAATCGCCCTACAACCACAAAACTATGGGCAATAGCACATGAAAAACAGCCATAAAGTAGAAAAACGACGATTTTTTGGTCATAACTCTGAAACATGTATCGAGTCTTATGGTTATTCAAAATTGCCCTAGAACCCCAAAATTCTAGGCAATAGCTCATGAAAACGGCCATGAAGCGCGAAAACGACTTGTTTATGGTCATAACTCTCAAACATGTATCAACTCTTACGGTCGTTGTAAATCGCCCTGGAACCTCAAAACTATGGGCAATAGCTCATGAAAACAACCATAAAATGTGAAAAGTACGAGTTTCTGATCATATCTCAAACATGTATCTAGTCTACTATCATTGTAAATCGCCATGGAACCCCAAAACTTTGGGGAATACCTCATTAAAATGGAAATAAAGCGTGAAAACAACTTGTTTTTGGTCATAGCTCACAAACATGTATCAGGTCTTACATGAAAACAGCCACAAAACATGAAAACTACGAGTTTATGCTAATAGTTCTAAAACATGTATCGGGTCTTATGGTCGTTGAAAATCGACCTACAACCACAAAACTATGGGCAATAACTCATGAAAAACCGCCATAATATAGAAAAACGACGATTTTTTGGTCATAACTCTCAAATATGTATTGAGTGTTATGGTCGTTCAAAATTGCCCTAGAACCCCAAACCTATGGGCAATAGCTCATGAAAACGGCCATGAAGCACGAAAACAACCTGTTTTTAGTCATAAGTCCCAAGGATGTATCACCTCTTACGGTCGTTGTAAATCGCCTTGGAACCCTAAAACTATGGGCAATAGCTCATGGAAATAGCCATAAAATGTGAAAACTACGAGTTTTAGATCATATCTCTGAAACATGTATCAAGTTTTACTATCGTTGTAAATTGACCTGAACCCCAAATCTGTGGCAATAGCTCACGAACACAGCTATACAACGTGAAAAACTACGAGTTTATGGTCATAATTCTAAAACATGTATCGGGTCTTAAGGTCATTCAAAATCGCCATACAACCATAAAACTATGGGCAATAGCTCATGAAAAACAACCATAAAATAGAAAAATGACGAGTTTTTAGTCATAACTCTCAAACATGTATCGAGCCTTATAGTCATTCATAATCTCCCTAGAACCCAAAAACTATGGGCAATAGCTCATGAAAACAGCCATGAAGTGCGAAAACGACTTGTTTTTAGTCATAACTCTCAAACATGTATCAGCTCTTACAGTCGTTGTAAATCGTGTGGGCTCCCTGGATTATTTATCCGAGAAATCCATGTTATGCATATTTCCACGTTCCCATCATCAGTGAGCCATGGAACATAACCGACAAGTAACATTACAACATCCAAAAGATAACGAATTACAAGACTTACATAGATGCCATTATGGCTACATCATCCTTAGCTGCGGAATATCATCATGCGTAGATCCCAATCGTGCCTCAACGTACAGGAAACTGACTGGGAAGACAGCCTAGCTCGCTGGATGTCACCTGAATCTTCCGAAGTCGAACCTTTGAAAATCTGGCCAAGTAAATAGCCAGGGACAAAGCTGTGAGTACTTTTGAATGTACTCGCAAAACCACCAAGATAAATGAGGATAAGGAAATGCAAGTCTGGCTTTGGCGAGATAGCTATATCTAGAGTGGTTTTTGAAACAACCTAGACTACCTCTTGCAGTTATAGCATCTCCATATCTTTGTTGAAAAAGAGTTTTGAAAACATGACTTTGTTTGATAAATCAAGACATCTCCATATCTTTGTTGAAAAAGTGTTTTGAAAACAGTTTTGGAGTAAAAACCCTTTTTAAACCTCTTCGACCCCCTCGGGTCAAGGCAAAACTTTCAAACTCAGGTTCCCCCGGAACCTTCATCCTCTTCATCCTTGTTTCCCAAACAAGCATAGTTTGGGTACTCCTAGCCAACACCTTTACAATCGTCCTTGACCGTGGACACAAATATTTGAATAGATTATACTCTGCAGAGTTTGCGCACTTTCCCCACAAGAATCAATACATTCGCTGGGATACTACCACGACCCACTACCACTGTAGATGGGGGTCCGTATAATCAAACCTAACATTTCGCTTGTCGACCCTAGCAAAGGCTGCTTTTCCTTTTGGGTTTGTTCTCCCCGGCAACAAGTATGTGGCTCCCAGCCATAGTCCCGCCTTCCGTACACACGCATACCCAAGCCGCAACTTGGCGTATACCTTAAATCTGGTGACTCCACTTCCTTCCGTACTCCAAGTCATACCGTCCGCGGGAGACCCAATTGTTGCACCGGCCTCCTGCCAGATCAGGCTCACTCTTGCTGAAGCAAGCAACAGGCTTCAGATCCGAGATCTAGTAGCGCCTACCTGGAATTCCAGGGATCTCTCCCTATAAGCATGGTACAAGCTGCCTCAGCTAATGCCGACAAACTACGAGCGAAGCTCCAGCACCTGGGGTAATGTGGTTGCACAGCTAAAAATTGTTCTGGTAAAGGCGTAGAACATCCCTGCACTTTCTTATTTCTCATCATCACTATTTCTTTCATTAAAAGATCCGCTTGGAATGATGCCTCTTCCCAAGGGTTTTACAAAGCAGTTTTGAAACCTTTGTAATGGGGTAAATCCCGAAACAGTTTATTTTCTCAAAACGGGGGGTTTCCAACAAGGTAGGATGCTAACCATCATACTCTCGATCTAAAGGGGTAAAATGGTAGGTACATCGGGGTGGTGCCTCGAAGGACACAAAGTCATAACTTGGAGGAGCCAAGTTACTATCGCAGTATTTGTAAAACAAGACATGCAGGTAGATAGTGCAATTTATAAAGAGGATACAAAACAGGTAAAAGAGAGTTGGACATATATCAGGGTTCAGGATTGGTGGCTTGCCTGTGATCAGCAATAAGTCTCTGGACTTCTTTAGATAACCAGAATATCCAATAGAATAATAATAAGTCCCTTCCTTCTTGTCGTCAAACACTCACACTATCTTCGTCATCGGGTATTCATTCAAGCAGACAAGTCCACAATCAATAGGCATACACGCATCAAACCACAGAAAACAAACATAAGGAGTACTACTGGACTTGGGAGATTTTGGAGAAGTTGGGTAATGATAGTGGAATTTACTAATTTGCCACTATAGTGTTTTCCCTTGGAGGATAGATGTATATGATAAATACTTTGGACTTGGAGTGGGGTTCTGACGTCAGTAGGCTACCAATGAGCATCAGTGATATCCTCAGATAGGTTTTGAAAAAACAAAATCAACACAAGTGGTTTCACTTGATTATCAATTACCTAGATTTAATTATGATTTTTATAGTGGAATAAGCTCTAGTTTAAGAAAATAATTAACAAGAATTGATCTGGAGGCCCAAAAATTATTTCCTTGGGTGGTTAGGTAGTGTTTGATGTACTGAACCACCTAGAGTTGGAATCTTGTCAAAAGAATTATCAGAATGCCCTCAAGAAATTCCCAAAGGCAGTTCTATAAAGTTTTTCTCTTTTTCACCAGATTAATTCTAGAGAAGCTATGGGGATTATTCCATGGGTTTGTGGTTGGAATTTAGAATACCTTTGTGTAGAAATTGGATTCACTCATTTTGGAGTTCCCAAACTCCTGGGGTGATTTATTTACTGAAAATACACATTACAGAAGTATTTAAATCACTAAAATTCAACCAGGCTCAATAAATTCTGAGCTGCTAGGATTTGATAAATGTTGATACTATGAGGTACTAGGAGGTGGAATTAGGTCAATACCACATCTAGTGTGACTTAAAGAATTTATCTAAGGCAGGAAGTTGCTGTTTTTGTTATTTTTACTAAAGGTACCCTTCTGTTCACCTTGGCATAAGAACTATCCTAGAAGATAAGTATATCAAATACCTTCTAGTAGAGCCTTGGTTCTCCCCAAATGGAGATATAAAACTCTCAGAGGAAATTATTTGGCTCTGGGGCTGCTGGGCCGACCGGGAGGGAAATCGGCCCACAGCGCACGAGGCGAAGCGCGGGAGAGGCGCGGCTTGAACCTGCCAAGCGGGGCCTGGCGGTCAGCGAGAGGGGACGGCCGAAGCGGTATCGAGCGGATCTGGCTGTTGGTTTAAGTGGAGATGGATGACGCAACGTCGTCGTCCACCTGGGCTCGCCGGCGACGAGAGCTAACCCTAGCAGAGGGACGCGCGAGGCGGGGAGCTCACCTGAGGGCTCGGGAGAGGTCGTGGAGGCGGCAGGGTGACACGGTCGATGACGGCGAGCAGAACGAGGGGCAGCACCGTGGGGCTGGCCTCCGGGAAGCAGCTTTCGCGACAGCGTCCGAGAGTGACCTCGTTGGAGCTCACTGGTGAGAACGGAGGAGTTGGTCCTGGACAGAAAGAAGAGCATGGTCAGATAGAGGAGGAGTAGGGGAACTCGTGAGAATACATGCAGAGGAAAGGGAGTAGGGGAGAAGGAGCCTTGGTCGATTTTTGAAGGAGGCCGAAGCTTCTCCTTCTTCTTCTCTGGGACAGCACAGAGCAAGGGAGAGGTAGTGGAGCTGAGGGAGGTGAGTGGGAGGGGAGAGGGAGCAAATGAGGGGCAAGGGGCTTGTTGGGGTGGCCTCTGGCTTATATACCAAAGAGGAAGGAGTGGATGGAGTAAATGTCCCATTTGTACATGGGGGAGAGGATTGCTGGCTAGTGATTGGTCCAGGGGACGGTGGGGAGGGGTATGAATGGGTTTTGTTCGTGCTGGCTCAGAGAGGAAGGGGGTGGCAGCTGTGGTAATTAAGTAGGGGTAAATCTTTGTAAGATCTTGTTGTCTCTCTCTCTCTTTCTACTAGTCCAAGGGTAAAATGGGAAGGGCTGAGGTGGAGCTACAGTGGTGTCGACCTGTGGTGTGTCCTGGTGTTGAGGATAAGCATTGAGCAAGTTTTGATGAAATTTGGAAGTGGTTTGAGTAATGGATTTGCTTAATTGGCAACTTTGATCCAATTGGTGGTTAGGAAGAAAGTCTAAAACCTTGCATGGGGTAAGAGGAGGAAATGGTACTGCTAGATAGGTGAGGTCAAGGTAGACTCCTAGGATTTAATTGAGATTTTTCACAGGAGTTTTAGTCCACTTAATTCCAATTAAACAAAAAGGACAGAAGTGATTTCTGGAAGATCATTGGATATTTTTACTTTGGGCAAGGATGGTTTCTGGTTGGATAGGGTCCCAAATGTGATTACACACTTAGGGTAATTCTCTCAAGATTTGTTAGGGATTAAAAGTATTTAACACAATTAATATTCTAATTCAGCCATTTTAGATAATGGGCAAAAAGAAATAATAAAGCTTCTCAAAAATATTTATTTTTGAGATGGAAAGATAGGGTATGATAGTTTGAACTCACATGAGCCAGAAGTTGGGGAAGTTCTTTGGTGAAAACCAAACTTTCCTTTGGGAAAGGAGTTTTGGAGATTTAGACTATTAAAGTAATTAAATAGATTTGGGGCCATAATTAATAGGGATAGTTGTTTATAAATCTTGAGGATCAAGGTATATGATATAGACAAGGTGTAGAAAGCATCTGAAAGCTTGTGGAATGAAATTCCAACTTGAATAAGATGGAAAACAAGGAGTTGATGATCTAGGGTGATGTTATTTTTATACCACCAAAACATGGTTGTATCTTGGAGCTCAAGGCTCACCTTGATGCAAGGGATAGATGAGTAGTTAGACCAAGTAATATAGATGATCATGGCAGAAGGAGTTTGAATTATTTGCATTTGAGGTGATCTAGAAATGATGGCAAACTTTGTAGAAAATAAGGCTACCATACCAAAGGAGTCATGATGCCTTATAAACCAAGTGGGTTTAAGCAGCACAGAGATTCACTTGGAACAAGTGAAATAGATTTTGGTAAACCTATATAAGTAGAACACAACCAATGCAGAGAGTTGGTCCATAGGAGGTTGGATGATGATGTGAGCTTCTACCAAAGTAGGCATGATGACTAGTTTTGCAGGAAATGTTATTTTCTTGTCTGCAAAACCATCAAGAACAAGTGGGCTGGAGGAGGATCTAACCAAGGGCAGAAGTGGGCCTTGGTAGTCCTTAGGCTGGTTAACAATATGGTTCAGATGCATTTCCAAAAATGCACATGGTTTGAGAAAAGGAGGCATTCAAAAAGGTGGTGTTGGAACTGTTTCCAGACATGGTCAAATTTGGCAGTTTTGAGGATTTTGACTAGAGTATGAGAGGGAATGTTCTTGGAGGGGTTGCAAGGTACCAAAACATCATCAAGTGGATGAGGTTGAAGTGTAGATTGATCAGCAGGGATCCATGCTTGATGCTGGTCATGGTTGACTTGGAGCCTTCTAGAATGGATCACTTCAGAATTAATCTGGCTAGGGGTTTTAGATGATCACCTAGTGGCTAGGGATCATATCCAGATTTGTATTCTTGCTTAGGGATTGATGATTTGAAAACATCTTGATCCTAGGGATGAGCTCCTAGAATAGCTCGTACTACTTCCTAAGCAAACAAGTCAATCAGCAGATCAAGGCAACTCATCTTACAAACCAAATCAACTACTACTAGAGGTACCATCAAGCTTAGCTTGAGGTAAGGATGGGGCATTTTGAAGAGGTTTGGTTTTGAATAAGATGAGAATCCTTGGTACCTCTACCAAGAGTGGAATTCGAAAGCTTTGGGAAAACTAGAGATAAGGTTAGTTGAGGATTTTGTCTTGAAAACATAAGGAGATTGTATTACATATCTCTCCATAGTTTTGTCAATGGAAGCTACCAAAATAGTTTTGGGTACACAAGCATCTTGGCTCAGGTTTTGAATTGTCAGAACGTTCGATAATATGTAAGTTGAGCCAGGATTGTTTTGGTAAATAGCATTTTGTCAACTAAGGGTGAGCTAAGGAGGATCATAAGATACACTCTCATAGGCACAAGCACAAACAAACAGCAAGCAAGCACTACACCAATGAACAAGAAAAATTATTTGTTCCCTCTGATTTTTGGCATTCTGGACAACTAATCAGGGTTGCTGAAATTAGGATGTTACAAATCGCCCTGGAACCCCAAAACTATGGGCAATAGCTCATGAAAATAGCCATAAAATGTGAAAACTACGAGTTTTTGATCATATCTCTCAAACATGTATCTAGTCTTACTATCGTTGTAAATCGCCATGGAACCCCCAAACTGTGGGCAATTCCTCATTGAAACGGCAATAAAGCGTGATAACAACTTGTTTTTGGTCATAACTCTCAAACATGTATCAGGTCTTACGGTCATTGTAAATCGCCCTAGAACCCCAAAATTGTGGGCAATAGCTCATGACACAGCCATAAAACGTGAAAAATACGAGTTTATGCTCATAATTCGAAAACATGTATCGGGTCTTACGGTCGTTGAAAATCGACCTACAATCACAAAACTATGGGCAATAGCTCATGAAAAATAGCCATAAGATAGAAAAACGATGAGTTTTTGATCATAACTCTCGAACATGTATCGAGTGTTATGGTTGCTCAAAATCACCCTAGAACCCCAAACCTATGGGCAATAGCTCATGAAAACGGCCATGAAGCGCGAAAACAACCTGTTTATGGTCATAACTCTCAAGCATGTATCAACTCTTACGGTCGTTATAAATCGCCCTGGAACCCCAAAACTATGGGCAACAGCTCATGAAAATAGCCGTAAAATGTGTAAACTACGAGTTTTAGATCATTTGTCTCAAACATGTATCAAGTTTTACTATCGTTGTAAATTGACCTAAACCCCAAATCTGTGGGAATAGCTCACGAACACAGCTATAAAACGTGAAAAACTACGAGTTTATGGTCATAATTCTAAAACATGTATCTGGTCTTAAGGTCGTTCAAAATCGCCCTACAACCAGAAAACTATGGGCAATAGCTCATGAAAAATAGCCATAAAGTAGAAAAACGACGAGTTTTAGGTCATCACTCTCAAACATGTATCGAGTCTTATGGTTATTCCAAATCGCCCTAGAACCCAAATACTATGGACAGTAGCTCATGAAAACGGCCATGAAGTGTGAAAATGACTTGTTTTTGGTCAGAACTCTCAAACATGTATCAGCTCTTACGGTCGTTGTAAATCGCCCTGGAACCCTAGAACTATGGGAAATAGCTCATGAAAACAACCATAAAATGTGAAAACTACGAGTTTTAGATCATATCTCTCAAACATGTATCAAGTTTTACTATCGTTGTAAATTGACCTGAACCCTAAATTTGTGGGCATAGCTCACAAACACAACTATAAAACGTGAAAAACTACAAGTTTATGGTCATAATTCTAAAACATGTATCGGGTCTTAAGGTCATTCAAAATCGCCCTACAACCACAAAACTATGGGCAATAGCTCATGAAAAACAGCCATAAAATAGAAAAACAACGAGTTTTTGGTCATAACTCTCAAACATATATCGAGTCTTATGGTCATTCAAAATCTCCCTAGAACCCCAAAACTATGGGCAATAGCTCATGAAAACGGCCATGAGGTGCGAAAACGACTTGTTTTTAGTCATAACTCTCAAACATGTATCAGTTCTTACGGTCGTTGTAAATCGCCGTGGAACCCCAAAACTATGGGCAATAGCTGATGAAAATAGCCATAAAATGTGAAAACTACGAGTTTTTGATCATATCTCTCAAACATGTATCTAGTCTTACTATCGTTGTAAATCGCCATGGAACCCCAAAACAGTGGGCAATAGCTCACTAAAATGGCAATAAATCGTGAAAACCACTTGTTTTTGGTCATAACTCTCAAACATGTATCAGGTCTTACGGTCATTGGAAATCACCGTAGAACCCCAAAATTATGGGCAATAACTCATGAAAACAGCATAAAAAGCGCAAAAACACCGAGTTTTTTAGTCATAACTCTCAATAATATATCAGGTTTTTCGATCGTTGTAAATCACCATGGAACCCCAAAACTTTGGGCAATAGCTCATGAAAAAACCCATGAAGCGTGAAAACAACTTGTTTTTGGTCATCACTCGCAAACATGTATCAGGTCTTACAGTCGTTGTAAATCAACCTGAACCCTAAAACTATGGGCAACAGCTCAAGAACACAGCCATAAAACGTGAAAACTACAAGTTTATGCTCATAATTCCAAAACATATATCGGGTCTTACGGGCGTTGAAATTGACCTACATCCACAAAACTATGGGCAATAGCTCATGAAAAACCGGCATAAGATAGAAAAACGACGAGTTTTTGCTCATAACTCTCAAACATGTATCGAGTGCTATGGTCGTTGAAAATAGCCCTAGAACCCCAAAACTATGGGCAATAGCTCATGAAAACGGCCATGAAGCTTGAAAACGACCAGATTTTGCGCATAACTCTCAAGCATGTATCACCTCTTATGGTCATTGTAAATCGCCCTGGAACCCCAAAACTATGGGTAATAGCTCATGAAAACAGCCAAAAAATGTGAAAACTACGAGTTTTAGATCATAGCTCTTAAACATGTATCAAATTTTACTATCGTTGTAAATTGACCTGAACCCCAAATCTCTGGGCAATAGCTCACGAACACAACTATAAAACATGAAAAACTACGAGTTTATGGTCATAATTCTAAAACATGTATCGGGTCATAAGGTCGTTCAGAACGCCCTACAACCACAAAAATGTGGGCAATAGCTCCTGAAAAATAGCCATAAAATATAAAAACGATGAGTTTTTTTTGTCATAACTCTCAAACATGTATCGAGTGTTATGGCCATTCAAAATCACCCTAGAACCCCAAAACTATGAGCAATAGCTGATGAAAACAGCCATGAAGCGCGAAAATGACTTGTTTTTGGTGATAACTCTCAACATGTATCAACTCTTACGGTCGTTGTAAATCGCCCTAGATCCCCAAAACTATGGGCAATATCTCATGAAAATAGCCATAAAATGTGAAAACTATGAGTTTTAGATCATCTGTCTCAAACATGTATCAAGTTTTACTATCGTTGTAAATTGACCTGAACCCCAAATATGTGGGCAATAGCTCACGAACACAGCTATAAAACGTGAAAAACTATGAGTTTATGGTCATAATTCTAAAACATGTATCGGGTCATAAGGTCGTTCAGAATGCCCTACAACCAAAAAAATATGGGCAATAGCTCATGAAAAACAGCCATAAAGTAGAAAAACGATGAGTTTTTGGTCATAACTCTCAAACATGTTCGAGTCTTATGGTTATTCAAAATCACCCTAGAACCTAAAAACTATGGGCAATAGCTCATGAAAACAGCCATGAAGCGCGAAAACGACTTGTTTTTGGTCATAACTCTCAAACATGTATCAGGTCTTACGGTCGTTGTAAATCGCCCTGGAACCCCAGAACTATGGGCAATATCTCATGAAAACAGCCATAAAATGTGAAAACTACGGGTTTTTGATCATATCTCTCAAACATGTGTCTAGTATTACTATCGTTGTAAATCGCCATCGAACCCCAAAACTATGGGCAATAGCTCATTAAAATGGCAATAAATCGTGAAAACGACTTGTTTTTTGTCATAACTCTCAAACATGTATCAGGTCTTACGGTCATTGTAAATCGCCCTAGAACCCCAAAATTATGGGCAATAGCTGATGAAAACAGCATAAAAAGAGCAAAAACGATGAGTTTTTTTTGTCATAACTCTCAAACATATATCAGGTTTTTCCATCGTTGTAAATCACCATGGAACCCCAAAACTGTGGGCAATAGCTCAAGAAAACAGCCATGAAGTGTGAAAACAACTTGTTTTTGGTCATCACTCTCAAACATGTATCGGGTCTTACAGTCGTTGTAAATCACCCTAAACCCCAAAACCGTGGGCAATAGCTCATGAACACAGCCATAAAACGTGAAAACTGCGAGTTTATGCTCATAATTCTAAAACATGTGTCGGGTCTTATGGGCGTTTAAAATCGACCATTGATACATTGCAAATGTATCTATAAATTTTGATGTTCGATGCTTGGTTTTATCTACTTTCTTATGTTTTGTCCACACTTTGGAGTACTTTTTTATATGATTTCTTGGACTAACCTATTAACAAGTGCCACAGTGCCAGTTGCCGGTTTTCTGCTATTTTTGGTTCAAGGAAAGTCAAAAAATCAATATTCTCGGAATTGGACCGGACAAAAGCCAAAGTTGTTATTTTCCCGGAAGACTCACGGAGCCAGAAGGAGAGTCGGAGAGGGGCCACAGAGTGGCCACACCACCCCTAGGTGCGGGTCCATGATGACCCACAAGTATAGGGGGTGTATCGTAGTATTTTCGAGGGAAGTGAAACCCAATTTATTGATTCGACACAAGGGGAGCCAAAGAATATTTATCAGCCTTAACAACTGAGTTGTCAATTCAGCTACACCTGGAAACAATCTTGCTCACAGCAGTTTATCAGTAGCAACAGTTTTGTAGTAGGAATAACAAAGTAACAGTAGTAGCAAAGCAAAGACTGTAGTAATGAAAGCAGTAAACAGTGGGATTCGAGTGCGGTAGGCATAGGGATGGATGGACGGGCGTTGCATGGATAAGACAATTCACATAGCAATCAGAACATAAGGAAAGTGCAGATAAATAAGATAAAGCACCCAAGTACTAGACAATCCGAGGCATGTGTTCCATATATAGTCATACGTGCTCGCAATGAGAACTTGCACAACATCTTTTGTCCTGCCAGCCCATTTGCAGCGGGGCCTCTAGGGAACTACTCGAAATTAAGGTGCTCCTTTTAATAGAGCACCGGAGCAAAGCATTAACACTCCGTGAACACATGTGATCCTCACATCAAAGCCTTTCCCTTCAGGTTATCCCGATTTCTGTCACTTCGGCGCCATAGGTTCCGGACAACAACGTGTGTATACAACTTGTAGATAAGAGCAGAAACAATACTATCATAATGAATCAATAACAAGTTCAGATCTGAAATCATGGCACTCGGGCCCTAGTGACAAGCATTAAGCACAACAAGTTGCAACAAAGTCATAAAACACTAATAAAAGATACTAGGCATCATACCCTAACAATCTGATGCCATTACATGAATGATCTCATCCAATCCCTACCATCCCCATAGTCTACAGCGGGGGATTACTCACTCATAGATGGGGGAAACATGGATGGTCGATGGAGATGATGGTGAAGATCGATGGAGATGGCTCCGGGGGCACTTCCCTGTCCCGGCAGGGTGTCGGAACAGAGACTTTCTGTCCCCCGAATCTCCCCTTCGATGGTGGCGGCGCATCGGAACTTTTCGTGGAAAAACGTCGAACCCCTGAGGTTTTTAGGTCAAAATGCTTCTTATAGGCGAAGAGGAAGACCGAGGCGGTGCCTGGGGCCACCACACCATGCCCTAGCGCGGCCAGGCCCAGCCCGCGCCTAGGGATGGTGTGGCCAGGCCCTGGCCCTCCTCCGTCTCATATTCTGGCTACGTGAGTCTTCTGGAAAAGTAGACACTTTGGCTTTTGTCCCATCCAATTCCAAGAATATTCATTTTCTGACTTTCCTGGAACCAAAAACAACAGAAAACAGGCAGCTGGCACTGTGGCTCTTGTTAATCTATTAGTCCAAGAAATCATATGAAAAGTACTCCAAAGTGTGGACAAAACACAAGAAAGTGGATAAAACCAAGCATGGAGCATCAAAAATGATAGATACATTTGCAATGTATCAGTCCACCTAGGCCGCACCAGGGCACCTGGCCGGCCACCGACCTCGCCCCTTCGCTTATATATGCCTCCCGGGATAAAACCCTAGATCGTCAATCAGAAATCCACGAAAAGTTTCGCAGCGCGCCGCCACCGAAGGGGAGATTCGGGGGACAGAAAGTCTCTGTTCCGGCACCCTGCCGGGATGGGGAAGTGCCCGCGGAGCCATCTCCATCGATCTCCACCACCATTGCCGATTCCCATGATGAGGAGGGAGTAGTTCTCTCTCGAGGCTAAGGGTTCTACCAGTAGCTATGTGTTCATATCTCTCTCTATGCATGATCATATTGTGATCATGAGCTTTCTAATCAAGTAGATCTACCTTGCTACTCAAGTGCTTTAATAGATCTCTGCTCTCCCCATGTGTGTGAACATGACAGCGTGCACACCATGGTGGCACTTAGGCTAGAGATTACAATTACTTGTTATTAGTTATATTTGGACTTGGATGTTTCTATGAAATTGTGTTGTTTGTTGGAACCATCTAGATCTCAAGGTGACAGTGTGGGGTTATCTAGATGGGGAAAGCGGAGATTAAGGTGTGCTGTTATAGCCCTACCATCGATTAGAGTGTCCAACCGGAGAGTAGTTCAGCATAGTATCATAAAGAAGAATATATTTATATGAGAGTGTTCACTAGTGAAAGTATGATCCCTAGGCCTTGTTTCTAAGCATTGAAACACTGTTTGCAACTAGATCTGTTACATGTTTGCTTGCTTCCATCTTTATTTCAGTTTGCCTTTAGTATTTTCCATGCCATCAAGCTATTTTCTATCACCGTTACCACTTATCATTATCCATACCAGTTGTATTTCACTATCTCTTCACCAAACTAGTGCACCTATACACCTGACAAGTGTATTGGGTGTGTTGGGGACAAAAGAGACTTCTTGTATCTTGATTGCAGGGTTGCTTGAGAGGGGATACCTTTGACCACTTCCTCCCTGAGTTCGATAAACCTTGGGTGATCCACTTAAGGGAAAACTTGCTGCTGTTCTACATACCTCTACACTTGGAGGCCCAACAATTGTCTACAAGAATAGAAGTGCGTAGACATCAAGATATTTTCTGGCGCCGTTGCCGAGGACTGAAGAAGAAGAAGCTCCCACGTCAACCACGTGCCAGCAAGTATTTTCTGGCGCCGTTGCCGGGGAGGTATGGTAAATGGTACTCACATCCTCCGGTGTGAGTGCTTGAAGTCATTTCCTTTCGATTCTGCAATTTTGTATTTTGTTTCTTGTTTTCACTAGTTAGGCTTAATGGAAAATAACAAAAAAATTAGAGAGCTTTATAGTATTTATCTTGAGTTAGGACATGAAGTGTTTGAAGATAAAATTAAAAAACCCATGCAAGTTTATTTGCATGCTAATAGCAATGTTGTTAGTATGAATTCTTTGAACACCATTATTGCTAATGCTATGGAAAAGTCTAAGCTTCGGGAAGCTAGTTTTTATGAAAATGATCCTTTTAGTTCCCCAGCTTTGGAAGATAGCTATTCTATTGCTTATGATGATACCAAACCTCCAATATATGATGATTACAATGGTGAATATGATATTTTTAGTCCACCTACTATTGAGGAGAAAATTAATTATGATTACAATATGCCTCTTATATTTGATGATTATGGTGATGAGAATAATAATGATAGCTATTTTGTTGAATTTGCCCCCACTACAATTAATAAGAATGACTATGCTTATGTCGAGAGTAATAATTATTATATGCATATTCCTCATGATAAGAATGTTGTATGTGATAGTTATATTGTTAATTTTATTCATGATGCTACTGAAAGTTATTATGAGGAAAGGAAACATGGTCTTATGTATATCAACATTATTAAATTTCCCCTCTTTATGTTAAAAGTTTTGAAGTTGCACTTGTTTTGCTTTCCTATGCTTGTTTTTTTGTGCTTTCATGGCGTGTTTATTTACAATATTCCTATGCATAGGAAGTGGGTTAGACTTAAATGTGTTTTGAATTTGCTTCCTGATGCTATCTTTTACTTCAATTCATATTTTCTATGTGAGCATCTTCTCAAACTATCATACCTAACTTAAAGGCGTTAAAAAAATACTTATTGGGAGATAACCCAAAAGTTTTAGATGAGTCTTGGAAGTTTTAGATGAGTCTTGGAAGTTATTACTTCAGTAATAACCGCTCCTTATCCTTTTTATTTTGCTTTTTGTGCCAAGAGTAACCTCTAATGAGAGAGAAGTAATGATTGGGAAAGTTGCTGTCCTGTAATAGATTTCTGTGCTTTACCATAAAAATTCGTGTAAAATCTCTGTACGTCCTTTTGTGGCGTGAATATTTGTGCTTCTGCCCCAGGTTGTTACCTAACTTTCGTTAGTTTAACACTTTTCGATTTGAGCAACAGAAGGTCTGTTTTGACAGATTTCTGCTATTATTTGTATTTGCTTCTTGTTGGTTCCTTTTTGAGTTCTTTTGGGGAATTGAGATTTTTGAGGGAAGTGGTACAGTAGCTTGTGTTTTAATGGAAGTTTTATTGGTGTTACAACTGAATCTAAAGACCTATTATCTTTAGTGCACTAACGTTGCTAATAAAGATCGTGTGAAGTTTTGTATGAAGGAAAAATTTCAGGTGTATGGAAGGAATGAGTGATGAGATGAAGGATGGACTAAAGCTCAAGCTTGGGGATGCCATGCGTGTCACCCCAAGAAATATCCAAGAAGTACAAGCGTCAAAGCTTGGGGATGCCCAAGGCATCCCCTTCTTCATCAATAAAAATCCCAGGTTTCTTCCAATCACTTCGTTTTTATTGTTTCATGCACAATTGTGTTGTTCTTGGAGCATCTTATTTTTAGTTTTCGTTTTGGGTTTTAGTTTGCTTTGTTTTCTTAGTTTGCTGAATAAATTGGTTGGACCCCCTCTTTCATGCATTGGTTTTCAAATAGTTTGGTTTGGAATGGAAAAGAGTAGGAAAGTTCATGCTTAAGTGGTAAAGAGAGCTTGTTTTTGACTGTGGCCTATGCTTTGTGATGCCATGCTTGATATTGTTTTGGCTTTATGCTTAGTATTCTTTGCTGTAGCATGACTTGTTATAAACAATTGATATTTCTTAATGTGCCTTCGAAGAATCATGCGTTGTTTTAGCATATTAAAGCATAGTATTGTGGTATTCTCCTTTGATGCTTTATCTGGGTTGACTTGACAGATGCTCACACCATGTTATGACTATCCCAAGTCACCATAGCCTTGATGATCCTTTAGTTTTCAACTTGTAGTATCACTTTATGCTTTGATTAATGATGTTTTGTCGCTCTGCATGATTATGGCCATTATTGCTCTCTTAGTTGGTCGCTCCCAGTCTTTTGCTAGCCTCCGTAACCAAGTATGAGTTCCACTCATGCATCCAACTCCTAAAACCAAGTTATTCCAAAGAGTCCACCATACCTACCTATTAGCTTATGCTATTCCAAGTATATTCATGTTTTTGTTTACCTTCCAAATTAAAATTGTTATGAGAAAACTAGTGATTAAAGCTCTTACGAACTTGATGTCACACTTTAATTTTCTTTCCCTTAATAAACTTGAACCATTGTGTCGTCTATGTTGTATATGCTTGCACTTATTTGTTGGGGATTAGCAGAACCATGCTGTCATGGGGAACAATTTCAACATTGCATGGGTACTTTGTACCTAGTTAATATCATGCTCTTTTGTCTATCGATGTCGTCGGTGTGAAATGAAACGGGAGCTTGAAAGTCGATGGAGTTATGTATATGTGTTAGAGAAACGCCTGGGTCACTGGTCTAATCCATGCTAACATGGTGGAAACCTGCAGCGTAACCATAATGATCTGTCTATGAAGCATTCTTCTTATAAAAAAAGAGTCCTATATTGAGAAAAACGAGAAAGAGAAAAAAAAAAGAGATTATGAAAAGAGGAAAGAGAGAAAAAAAAGCACCATATTCCCATGGTAAATAAGAACATTGCTGAGATGCTCGTTGTCTACTTGCCTTGTCATTTTGATATGGGGATTCTTCTGTATCCTCGGGCAAGGGGTACCCTGTTGGCGGTTCTCTATGATACACATGTACTTACGATGGCAAGAACTTACCGGTGACTAAACTTGAGTAGCATGAGGAGCAGCCCTCGTATTCAAGGGACATGAGATTTCTAACTTATACTTTGTCAAGCATGTACACCATAGTTTGTTCACTTTAACCTTAATCACTTCAAGATTCTTATGATAGGGGCAATGAGAGCTGAAAGCTATTAAGTATGATAATTTTTGGAAGCTCTTTATGAAACTTGAATCTCTGCTTCCTTCTATGAAGGCCTTTCTTTTAATTTTATGTTGAGTCTCCACCTTCTATCTTTATGCACTTACTTTTAGAGCATAGTGGCCATTCTTAGTTCTATGTGCATTGTCCTAAGACTTGTTGATTGATGCATAGCTTGGATATTGCTTGTTTTAAACTATTTTTATCTAGTCACTCTTATGAACTTTGAAGGTGTCCTATGCATTTATATTTGCTACTTTATGAGGGAAAAGCTGAATACTACTATGCTATGTTTTCTTTATGTGAAACAAACAAACGTCTTGCAAAGCATTGTTATTCATGAATCTTTTGTTTGTGTCTTTTCATGTTGCAACATAGTTTCTTTGTCTTAATTGCCGTGCCAGGACATGGTGTGGGCCCCCTGGCCGGCCACCGACCTATATATGCCTGATGACCCACAAGTATAGGGGGTGTATCGCAGTATTTTCGAGGGAAGTGAAACCCAATTTATTGATTCGACACAAGGGGATCCAAAGAATATTTATAAGTCTTAACAACCGAGTTGACAATTCAGCTGCACTTGGAAACAATCTTGCTCACATCAGTTTATCAGTAGCAACAGTTTTGTAGTAGCAATAGTAAAGTAATAGCAGTAGTGAAAGTAAAGACAGTAGTAACAATAGCAGTAAACAGTGGGATTTGCGTGCGGTAGGCATAGGGATAGATGGATGGGCGTTGCATGGACAAGACAATTCACATATCAATCAGAACATAGGGCAATTACATATAAATAAGATAAAGCGTCCAAGTACTAGATAATCCTAGGCATGTGTTCCATATATAGTCATACATGCTCGCAATGAGAACTTGCACAACATCTTTTTTCCTGCCAGCCCGTTTGCAGCGGGGCCTCAAGGTAACTACTAGCAATTAAGGTACTCCTTTTAATAGAGCACCGGAGCAAAGCATTAACACTCCGTGAACACATATGATCGTCACATCAAAGCCATTCCCTCCGGTTATCCCGATTTTTGTCACTTCGGGGCCATCGGTTCCGGACAACAACGTGTGTATACAAATTGTAGATAAGACCAAAAACAATACTATCATAATGAATCAATAACAAGTTCAGATCTGAAATCATGGCACTCGGGCCCTAGTGACAAGCATTAAGCATAAAAAGTCGCAATAAAGTCATAAAGCACTAATATAAGATACTAGGCACCATGCCCTAACAATCTAATGCCATTACATGAACGATCTCATCCAATCCCTACCATCCCAATAGCCTACAGCGGGGGATTACTCACTCATAGATGGGGGAAACATGGATGGTCGATGGAGAAGCGATGGCGATGATCTCCTCCAATTCCCCGTCCTAGCAGGGTGCTAGAACGGAGTTTCTGGTGCTATTTTGTGGAATCTGGTGGTGGTGGCGGAGCGGAACTCATCATGGAAAAACATCGAACCCCCTGGAGTTTTTAGGTCAGAAGGCTTCTTATAGGAGAAGAGGGAGACCGAGAGGGTGCCTGGGGGGCCGACACCATGCCTTGGCGCGGCCAGGCCCAGCTCGCGCTTGGGGGTGGTGTGGCCAGCCCCTGGCCCTCCTCCGTCTCGTATTCTGGCTCCATGAGTCTTCCGGAAAAATAGGCACTTTGGCATTTCTCCCGTCTAATTCCAAGAATATTCATTTTCTGACTTTCCTGGAACCAAAAACAGCAGAAAACAGGTAACTGGCACTGTTGCTCTTGTTAATAGGTTAGTCCAAGAAATCATATGAAAAGTACTCCAAAGTGTGGACAAAACACAAGAAAATGGATAAAACAAATCATGGAACATCAAAAATTGTTGATACATTTGCAATGTATCAATGCCTCCCAGGACAAAAACCCTAGATCGTCAATCAGAAATCCACGAAAAGTTCCACAGTTCCGCCGTCACTGAAGGGGATATTCGGGGGACATAAAGTCTCTGTTCCGGCACCCTGCCGGGACGGGGAAGCGCCCCCGGAGCCATCTCGATCGATCTCCACCACCATTCCTGATTCCCATCATGAGGAGGGAGTAGTTCTCTCTCGAGGCTAAGGGGTTCTACCGGTAGCTATGTGTTCATATCTCTCTTTGTGCATGATCATATTGCGATCATGAGATTTGTAATCAGGTAGATCTACCTTGGTACTCAAGTTCTTTAATAGATCTCTGCTCTCCCCATGTGCGTGAAAGTGACAGCGTGCACACCATGGTGGCACTTAGGCTAGAGATTACAATTACTTTTTATGAGTTATATTTGGAGTTGGATGTTTCTATGAAATTGTGGTGTTTGTTGGAACCATCTAGATCTCAAGGTGACAGTGTGGGGTTATCTAGATGGGGAAAGCGGACTTTGAGGTGTGATGTTATAGCCCTACCATCGACTAGAGTGTCCAACCGGAGAGTAGTTGAGCGTAGTATCATAAAGAAGAATATATTTATATGAGAGTGTTTACTAGTGAAAGTATGATCCCCAGGCCTTGTTTCTAAGCATTGAAACACCGTTTGCAACTAGATCTATTACATGGTTGGTTGCTTCCATCTTTATTTCAGTTTGCCTTTAGTCTTTTCCACGCCATCAAGCTATTTTCTATCACTGTTATCAGTTATAATTATCCATACAGCTTGTATTTCACTATCTATTCACGGAACTAGTGCACCTATTCACCTGACAAGTGTATTGGGTGTGTTGGGGACACAAGAGACTTCTTGTATCTTGATTGCAGGGTTGCTTGAGAGGGGATACCTTTGACCACTTCCTCCTTGAGTTCGATAAACCTTGGGTGATCCACTTAAGGGAAAACTTGTTGCTGTTCTACAAACCTCTGCACTTGGAGGCCCAACAACTGTCTACAAGAATAGAAGTGCGTAGACATCAACCTACAACCACAAAACTATGTGCAATAGCTCCTGAAAAACCGCCATAAGATAGAAAAACGACGAGTTTTTGGTCATAACTCTCAAACATGTATCGATTGTTATGGTCATTCAAAATAGCCCTAGAACCCCAAAACTATGGGCAATAGCTCATGAAAACGGCCATGAAGCTTGAAAATGACCTATTTTTGGTCATAACTCTCAAGCATGTATCACCTCTTACGGTCGTTGTAAATCGCCCTGGAACCCCAAAACTATGGGCAATAGCTCATGAAAACAGCCATACAATGTGAAAACTACGAGTTTTAGATCATATCTCTCAAACATGTATAAGGTTTTACTATCGTTGTAAATTGACCTGAACCCCAAATCTGTGGGCAATAGCTCACGAACATAGCTATAAAACGTGAAAAACTACGAGTTTATGGTCATAATTCTAAAACATGTATCGGGTCTTAAGGTCGTTGAAAATCGCCCTACAACCACAAAACTATGGGCAATAGCTCATGAAAAATAGCCATAAAATAGAAAAAAGACGAGTTTTCGGTCATAACTCTCAAACATGTACCGAGTGTTATGGTCGTTCAAAATCGCCCTAGAATACCAAAATTATGGGCAATAGCTCATGAAAACGGCCATGAAGCGCAAAAATGACTTGTTTTTGGTCATAACTCTCAAGCATGTATCACCTCTTACGGTCATTGTAAATCGCCCTGGAACCCCAAAACTATGGGCAATAGCTCATGAAAACAGCCATAAATTATGAAAACTACGAGTTTTAGATCATCTGTCTCAAACATGTAGCATGTTTTACTATCATGGTAGATTAACCTGAACCCCAAATCTGTGGGCAATAGCTCACGAACACAGCTATAAAACGTGAAAACCTACGAGTTTATGGTCATAATTATAAAACATGTATCGGGTCTTAAGGTCGTTCAGAATCACCCTACAACCACAAAAATATGGGCAATAGCTCATGAACAACAACCATAAAGTAGAAAAACGACGAGTTTTTGGTCATAACTCTCAAACATGTATCGAGTCTTATGGTTATTCAAAATCGCCCTAGAACTCAAAAACTATGGGCAATAGCTCATCAAAACGGCCATGAAGCGCGAAAACGACTTGTTTTTGGTCATAACTCTCAAACATGTATTAGCTCTTACGGTCATTGTAAATCGCCCTGGAACCCAGAACTATGGGCAATAGCTCATGAAAACAGCCATAAAATGTGAAAACTACGAGTTTTTGATTATATCACTCAAACATGTATCTAGTCTTACTATCTTTGAAAATCGCCATCGAACCCCAAAACTGTGGGCAATAGCTCATTAAAATGGCAATAAATCGTGAAAACGATTTGTTTTTTATTATAACTGTCAAACATGTATCATGTCTTACGATCATTGTAAATCGCCCTATAACCCCAAAATTATGGGCAATAGCTCATGAAAACAGCCGAAAAGCGCAAAAACGACGAGTTTTTTTTGTCATAACTCTCTAGAATATATCAGGTTTTTCGATCGTTGTAAATCACCATGGAACCCCAAAACTATGGGCAATAGATCATGAAAACAGCCATGATGCGTGAAAACAACTTGTTTTTGGTCATCACTCTCAAACATGTGTGGGGTCTTACAGTCATTGTAAATCACCCTGAACCTCAAAACTGTGGGCATAGCTCATGAACGCAGCCATAAAACGTGAAAACTACGAGTTTATGCTCATAATTCTAAAACATGTATCGGGTCTTACGGTCGTTGAAAATCGACCTACAATCCCAAAACTATGGGCAATAGCTCATGAAAAACAGCCACAAGATAGAAAAACGATGAGTTTTTGCTAATAACTCTCAAACATATATCGAGTGTTATGGTCATTCAAAATAGCCCAAGAACCCCAAAACTATGGGCAATAGCTCATGAAAACGGCCATGAAGCTTGAATACGACATGTTTTTGGTCATAACTCTCAAGCATGTATCACCTCTTACGGTCGTTGTAAATCGCCCTGGAACCCCAAAACTATGGGCAATAGCTCATGAAAACAGCCATAAAATGTGAAAACTACGAGTTTTAGATCATACCTCTCAAACATGTATCAAGTTTTACTATCGTTGTAAATTGACCTGAACCCCAAATCTGTGGGCAATAGCTCACGAACACAGCTATAAAACGTGAAAAACTACGAGTTTATGGTCATAATTCTAAAACATGTATAGGGTCTTAAGGTCGTTCAAAATCGCCCTACAACCACAAAACTATGGGCAATAGCTCATGAAAAATACCCATAAAATAGAAAAACGACGAGTTTTTGGTCATAACTGTGAAACATGTATTGAGTGTTATGGTCGTTCAAAATCGCACGAGAACCCTAAACTATGGGCAATAGCTCATGAAAACGGCCATCAAGCGTGAAAATGACTTGTTTTTGGTCATAACTCTCAAGCATGTATCTGCTCTTACGGTCGTTGTAAATCGCCCTGGAACGCCAAAACTATGGGCAATAGCTCATGAAAACAGCCATAAAATATGGAAATTACGAGTTTTAGATCATCTATCTCAAACATGTATCATGTTTTACTATCATTGTAAATTGACCTGAACCCCAAATCTGTGGGAAATAGCTCACGAACACAGCTATAAAACGTGAAAAACTACAAGTTTATGGTCATAATTCTGAAACATGTATCGGGTCTTAAGGTCGTATAGTATCGCCCTATAACCACAAAAATATGGGCAATAGCTCATGAAAAACAGCCATAAAATAGAAAAATGATGAGTTTTTGGTCATAACACTCAAACATGTATCGAGTCTTATGGTTACTCAAAATCGCCCTAGAACCCAAAAACTGTGGGCAATAGCTAATGAAAACAGCCATGAAGCGCGAAAACAACTTGTTTTTGGTCATAACTCTCAAACATGTATCAGCTCTTACGAACGTTCTAAATCGCCCTGGAACCCTAGAACTATGGGCAATAGCTCATGAAAACAGCCATAAAATCTGAAAACTACGAGTTCTTTTATCATATCTCTCAAACATATATCAGTTTTTTTGATCGTTGTAAATCACCATGGAACCCCAAAACTGTGGGCAATAGCTCATGAAAACAGCCATGAAGCGTGAAAACAACTTGTTTTTGGTCATCACTCTCAAACATGTATCGGGTCTTACAGTCGTTGTAACTCACCCTTAACCTCAAAACTGTGGCATAGCTCATGAATGCAGCCATACAACGTGAAAACTACGAGTTTATGCTCATAATTCTAAAACATGTATCGGGTCTTACGGTCGTTGAAAATCGACCTACAATCACAAAACTATGGGCAATAGCTCATGAAAAACAGCCACAAGATAGAAAAACGATGAGTTTTTGGTAATAACTCTCAAACATATATCGAGTGTTATGGTCAATCAAAATAGCCCTAGAACCCCAAAACTATGAGCAATAGCTCATGAAAACGGCCATGAAGCTTGAAAACGACATGTTTTTGGTCATAACTCTCAAGCATGTATCACCTCTTATGGTCATTGTAAATCGCCCTGGAACCACAAAACTATGGGCAATAGCTCATGAAAACAGCCATAAAATGTGAAAACTACGAGTTTTAGATCATACATCTCAAACATGTATCAAGTTTTACTATCGTTGTAAATTAACCTGAACCCCAAATCTGTGGGCAATAGCTCACGAACACAGCTATAAAACATGAAAACTACGAGTTATGGTCATAATTCTAAAACATGTATCAGGTCTTAAGGTCGTTCAAAATCGCCCTACAACCACAAAACTGTGGGCAATAGCTCATGAAAAATAGCCATAAAATAGAAAAACGACGAGTTTTTGGTCATAACTGTGAAACATGTATCGAGTGTTATGGTCGTTCAAAATCGCCCTTGAACCCCAAAACTATGGGCAATAGCTCATGAAACGGCCATCAACCGCGAAAATGACTTGTTTTTGGTCATAACTCTCAAGGATGTATCTGCTCTTACGGTAGTTATAAATCGCCCTAGATCGCCAAAACTATGGGCAATAGCTCATGAAAACAACCATAAAATATGGAAACTACGAGTTTTAGATCATCTGTCTCAAACATGTATCAAGTTTTACTATCGTTGTAAATTGACCTGAACCCCAAATCTGTGGGAAATAGCTCACGAACACAGCTATAAAACGTGAGAAACTACAAGTTTATGGTCATAATTCTGAAACATGTATCGGGTCCTAAGGTGGTTCAGAATCGCCATATAACCACAAAAATATGGGCAATAGCTCACGAAAAACAGCCATAAAATAGAAAAATGACGAATTTTTGGTCATAACTCTCAAACATGTATCGAGTCTTATGGCTACTCAAAATAGCCCTAGAACCCAAAAACTGTGGGCAATAGCTAATGAAAACGGCCTTGAAGCGCGAAACTATGGGCAATAGCTCATGAAAACATCCATAAAATGTGAAAACGACGAGTTTTGATCATATCTCTCAAACATATATCAGTTTTTTCGATCGTTGTAAATCACCATGGAACCCCAAAACTATGGGCAATAGCTCATGACAACAGCCATGAAGCGTGAAAACAACTTGTTTTTGGCATCACTCTCAAACATGTATTGGGTCTTACAGTCGTTTTATATCACCCTGAACCTCAAAACTGTGAGCATAGCTCATGAACGTAGCCATAAAAACGTGAAAACTACGAGTTTATGCTCATAATTCTAAAACATGTATCGGGTCTTACGGTCGTTGAAAATCGACCTACAATCACAAAACTATGGGCAATAGCTCATGAAAAACAGCCACAAGATAGAAAAACGATGAGTTTTTGGTAATAACTCTCAAACATATATTGAGTGTTATGGTCAATCAAAATAGCCCTAGAACCCCCAAAACTATAGACAATAGCTCACGAAAACGGCCATGAAGCTTGAAAAGGCATGTTTTTGGTCATAACTCTCAAGCATGTATCACCTCTTACGGTCATTGTAAATCGCCCTAGAACCCCGAAACTATGGGCTATAGCTCATGAAAACAGCCATAAAATGTGAAAACTACGAGTTTTAGATCATATCTCTCAAACATGTATCAAGTTTTACTATCGTTGTAAATTGACCTGAACCCCAAATCTGTGGGCAAAAGCTCACGAACAAAGCTATAAATCGTGAAAAACTACGAGTTTATGGTCATAATTCTAAAACATGTATCGGGTCTTAAGGTCGTTCAAAATCGCCCCACAACCACAAAACTATGGGCAATAGCTCATGAAAAATAGCCATAAAATAGAAAAACGACGAGTTTTTGGTCATAACTCTCAAACATGTATCGAGTGTTATGGTCGTTCAAAATTGCCCTAGAACCGCAAAACTATGGGAAATAGCTCATGAAAACGGCCATGAACCGCGAAAATGACTTGTTTTTGGTCATAACTCTCAAGCATGTATCAGCTCTTACGGTCGTTATAAATCGCCCTAGAACCGGAAAACTATGGGCAATAGCTCATGAAAACAGCCATAAAAGTTGAAAACTACGAGTTTTAGATCATCTGCCTCAAATATGTATCAAGTTTTATTATCGTTGTAAATTGATCTGAACCCAAATCTATGGGCAATGGCTCGCAGACACAGCTATATAAACTTGAATAACTACGAGTTTATGGTAATAATTCTAAAACATGTATTGGGTCTTAAGGTCGTTCAGACTTGCCCTACAACCACACAAATATGGAGAATAACTCATGAAAAACAGCCATAAAGTAGAAAAACGACGAGTTTTTGGCAATAACTTTCAAACATCTACCGAGTCTTATGGTTATTCAAAATCGCCCTAGAACCCAAAAACTATGGGAAATAACTCATGAAAATGGCTATGAAGCGCGAAAACGACTTGTTTTTGGTCATAACTCTCAAACATGTATCAGCTCTTACGGTCGTTGTAAATTGCCCTGGAACCCCAGAACTATGGGCAATAGCTCATGAAAACAGCCATAAAATGTGAAAACTACGAGTTTTTGATCATATCTCTCAAACATGTATCTAGTCTTACTATCGTTCTAAATCGCCATCGAACCCCAAAACTATGGGCAATACCTCAATAAAATGGCAATAAATGATGAAAACGACTTGTTTTTGGTCATAACTGTCAAACATGTATCAGGTATTACGGTCATTGTAAATCGCCCTAGAACCCCAAAAATATGGGCAATAGCTCATGAAAACAGCCAAAAAGCGCAAAAACGACGAGTTTTTTTGGTCATAACTCTCTAGCATATATCAGGTTTTTCGATCGTTGTAAATCACCATGGAACCCCAAAACTGTGGGCAATAGCTCATGAAAACAGCCATGAAGCGTGAAAACAACTTGTTTTTGGTCATCACTCTCAAACATGTATCAGGTCTTACAGTCATTGTAAATCGACCCTGAACCTCAAAACTGTGGGCAATAGCTCATAAACACAGCCATAAAACGTGAAAACTACGAGTTTATTCTCATAATTCTAAAACATGTATCAGGTCTTAGGTCGTTGAAAATCGACCTACAATCACAAAAGTATGAGCAATAGCTCATGAAAAACAGTCATAAGATAGAAAAACGACGAGTTTTTGGTCATAACTCTCAAACATGTATCGAGTGTTATGGTCGTTCAAACTAGCTCTAGAACCCTAAAACTATGGGCAATAGCTCATGAAAACAGCCATGAAGCTTGAAAACGACCTATTTTTGGTCATAACTCTCAAGCATGTATCACCTCTTACGGTCATTGTAAATCGCCTTGGAACCCCAAAACTATGGGCAATAGCTCATGGAAACAGCCATAAAATGTGAAAACTACGAGTTTTAGATCATATCTCTCAAACATGTATCAAATTTTACTATCGTTGTAAATTGACCTGAACCCAAATCTGTGGGCAATGGCTCGCAGACACAGCTATATAAAACTTGAATAACTACGAGTTTATGGTAATAATTCTAAAACATGTATTGGGTCTTAAGGTCGTTCAGACTTGCCCTACAACCACACAAATATGGGCAATAACTCATGAAAAACAGCCATAAAGTAGAAAAACGACGAGTTTTTGGCAATAACTTTCAAACATGTACCGAGTCTTATGGTTATTCAAAATCGCCCTAGAACCCAAAAACTATGGGAAATAACTCATGAAAATGGCTATGAAGCGCGAAAACGACTTGTTTTTGGTCATAACTCTCAAACATGTATCAGGTATTACGGTCGTTGTAAATCGCCCTGGAACCCCAGAATTATGGGCAATAGTTCATGAAAACAGCCAAAAAGCGCAAAAACGACGAGTTTTTTTTGTCATAACTCTCTAGCAAATATCAGGTTTTTCGATCGTTGTAAATCACCATGGAACCCCAAAACTGTGCGCAATAGCTCATGGAAACAGCCATGAAGCGTGAAAACAACTTGTTTTTCGTCATAACTCTCAAACATGTATCGAGTCTTATTGTTATTCAAAATCTCCCTAGAACCCAAAAACTATGGGCAATATCTCATTTAAACGGCCATGAAGCGCGAAATCGACTTGTTTTTGGTCATAACTCTCAAACATGTATCAACTCTTAGGGGCGTTGTAAATCGCCCTGGAACCCCAGAAGTATGGGCAATACCTCAGGAAAACAGCCATGAAATGTGAAAACTACGAGTTTATGCTCATAATTCTAAAACATGTATCGGGTCTTACGGTCGTTGAAAATCGACCTACAATCACAAAACTATGGGCAATAGCTCATGAAAAACAGCCACAAGATAGAAAAACGATGAGTTTTTGGTAATAACTCTCAAACATATATCGAGTGTTATGGTCATTCAAAATAGCCCTAGAACCCCAAAACTATGAGCAATAGCTCATGAAAACGGCCATGAAGCTTGAAAACGACATGTTTTTGGTCATAACTCTCAAGCATGTATCACCTCTTATGGTCATTGTAAATCGCCCTGGAACCACAAAACTATGGGCAATAGCTCATGAAAACAGCCATAAAATGTGAAAACTACGAGTTTTAGATCATACATCTCAAACATGTATCAAGTTTTACTATCGTTGTAAATTAACCTGAACCCCAAATCTGTGGGCAATAGCTCACGAACACAGCTATAAAACATGAAAAACTACGAGTTTATGGTCATAATTCTAAAACATGTATCAGGTCTTAAGGTCGTTCAAAATCGCCCTACAACCACAAAACTGTGGGCAATAGCTCATGAAAAATAGCCATAAAATAGAAAAAACGACGAGTTTTTGGTCATAACTGTGAAACATGTATCGAGTGTTATGGTCGTTCAAAATCGCCCTTGAACCCCAAAACTATGGGCAATAGCTCATGAAACGGCCATCAACCGCGAAAATGACTTGTTTTTGGTCATAACTCTCAAGGATGTATCTGCTCTTACGGTAGTTATAAATCGCCCTAGATCGCCAAAACTATGGGCAATAGCTCATGAAAACAACCATAAAATATGGAAACTACGAGTTTTAGATCATCTGTCTCAAACATGTATCAAGTTTTACTATCGTTGTAAATTGACCTGAACCCCAAATCTGTGGGAAATAGCTCACGAACACAGCTATAAAACGTGAGAAACTACAAGTTTATGGTCATAATTCTGAAACATGTATCGGGTCCTAAGGTGGTTCAGAATCGCCATATAACCACAAAAATATGGGCAATAGCTCACGAAAAACAGCCATAAAATAGAAAAATGACAAATTTTTGGTCATAACTCTCAAACATGTATCGAGTCTTATGGCTACTCAAAATAGCCCTAGAACCCAAAAACTGTGGGCAATAGCTAATGAAAACGGCCTTGAAGCGCGAAACTATGGGCAATAGCTCATGAAAACATCCATAAAATGTGAAAACGACGAGTTTTTGATCATATCTCTCAAACATATATCAGTTTTTTCGATCGTTGTAAATCACCATGGAACCCCAAAACTATGGGCAATAGCTCATGACAACAGCCATGAAGCGTGAAAACAACTTGTTTTTGGCATCACTCTCAAACATGTATTGGGTCTTACAGTCGTTTTAAATCACCCTGAACCTCAAAACTGTGAGCATAGCTCATGAACGTAGCCATAAAACGTGAAAACTACGAGTTTATGCTCATAATTCTAAAACATGTATCGGGTCTTACGGTCGTTGAAAATCGACCTACAATCACAAAACTATGGGCAATAGCTCATGAAAAACAGCCACAAGATAGAAAAACGATGAGTTTTTGGTAATAACTCTCAAACATATATTGAGTGTTATGGTCAATCAAAATAGCCCTAGAACCCCAAAACTATAGACAATAGCTCACGAAAACGGCCATGAAGCTTGAAAAGGCATGTTTTTGGTCATAACTCTCAAGCATGTATCACCTCTTATGGTCGTTGTAAATCGCCCTGGAACCCCAAAACTATGGGCAGTAGCTCATGAAAACAGCCATAAAATGTGAAAACTACGAGTTTTAGATCATATCTCTCGAACATGTATCAAGTTTTATGGTCGTTGTAAATCGCCCAAGAACCCCAAAACTATGGGCAATAGCTCACGAGCAAAGCTATAAAACATGAAAAACTACAAGTTCATGGTCATAATTCTAAAACGTGTATCGGGTCTGAAGGTCGTTCAGAATCGCCGTACAACCACAAAACTATAGGCAATAGCTTATGAAAAATAGCCATAAAATAGAAAAACGACGAGTTTTTGGTCATAACTCTCAAACATGTATCGAGTGTTATGGTCGTTCAAAATCGCCATATAACCCCGAAACTATGGGGAATAACTCCTAAAATCGGCCATGAAGCGCGAAAATGACTTGTTTTTGGTCATAACTCTCAAGCATGTATCAGCTCTTACGGTCGTTGTAAATCGCCCTGGAACCCCAAAACTATGGGTAATAGCTCATGAAAAGAACCATAAAATGTGAAAACTACGAGTTTTAGATCATCTGTCTCAAATATGTATCATGTTTTACTATCTTTGTAAATTGACCTGAACCCCAAATCTGTGGGAAATAACTCATGAACACAGCTATAAAACGTGAAAAACTACGAGTTTATGGTCATAATTCTATAACATGTATCGGTTGTTCAGGTCGTTCAGAATTGCCCTACAACCACAAAAATATGGGAATAGTTCATGAAAAACAGCCATAAAGTAGAAAAACGACGAGTTTTTGGTCATATGTGTCAAACATGTACCGAGTCTTATGGTTATTCAAAATCGCCCTAGAACCCAAAAACTATGGGCAATAGCTCATTGAAACGGCCATGAACTGCGAAAACGACTTGTTTTTGGTCATAACTCTCAAACATATATCAGCTCTTACGGTCATTGTAAATCGCCCTGGAACCCCAGAACTATGGGCAATAGCTCATGAAAACAGCCATAAAATGTGAAAACTACGAGTTTTTGATCATAATTCTAAAACATGTATCGGGTCTTACGGTGGTTGTAAATCACCCTGAACCTCGAAACTGTGGGCAATAGCTCATGAACACAGCCATAAAACGTGAAAACTATGAGTTTATGCTCATAATTCTAAAACATGTATCCAGTTTTAATGTCGTTCAGAATCGCCCTACAATTCTAAAACATGTATCGGGTCTTACGGTCGTTGAAAATCGACCTACAATCACAAAAGTATGAGCAATAGCTCATGAAAAATAGTCATAAGATAGAAAAACGACGAGTTTTTGGGCAAAACTCTCAAACATGTATCGAGTGTTATGGTCGTTCAAAACAGCTCTAAAACCCTAAAACTATGGGCAATAGCTCATGAAAACAGCCATGAAGCTTGAAAACGACCTGTTTTTTGGTCATAACTCTCAAGCATGTATCACCTCTTACGGTCATTGTAAATCGCCCTAGAACCCCGAAACTATGGGCAATAGCTCATGAAAACAGCCATAAAATGTGAAAACTACGAGTTTTAGATCATATCTCTCAAACATGTATCAAGTTTTACTATCGTTGTAAATTGACCTGAACCCCAAATCAGTGGGCAAAAGCTCACGAACAAAGCTATAAATCGTGAAAAACTACGAGTTTATGGTCATAATTCTAAAACATGTATCGGGTCTTAAGGTCGTTCAAAATCGCCCCACAACCACAAAACTATGGGCAATAGCTCATGAAAAATAGCCATAAAATAGAAAAACGACGAGTTTTTGGTCATAACTCTCAAACATGTATCGAGTGTTATGGTCGTTCAAAATTGCCCTAGAACCGCAAAACTATGGGAAATAGCTCATGAAAACGGCCATGAACCGCGAAAATGACTTGTTTTTGGTCATAACTCTCAAGCATGTATCAGCTCTTACGGTCGTTATAAATCACCCTAGAACCGGAAAACTATGGGCAATAGCTCATGAAAACAGCCATAAAAGTTGAAAACTACGAGTTTTAGATCATCTGCCTCAAATATGTATCAAGTTTTATTATCGTTGTAAATTGATCTGAACCCAAATCTGTGGGCAATGGCTCGCAGACACAGCTATATAAAACTTGAATAACTACGAGTTTATGGTAATAATTCTAAAACATGTATTGGGTCTTAAGGTCGTTCAGACTTGCCCTACAACCACACAAATATGGAGAATAACTCATGAAAAACAGCCATAAAGTAGAAAAACGACGAGTTTTTGGCAATAACTTTCAAACATCTACCGAGTCTTATGGTTATTCAAAATCGCCCTAGAACCCAAAAACTATGGGAAATAACTCATGAAAATGGCTATGAAGCGCGAAAACGACTTGTTTTTGGTCATAACTCTCAAACATGTATCAGCTCTTACGGTCGTTGTAAATTGCCCTGGAACCCCCGAACTATGGGCAATAGCTCATGAAAACAGCCATAAAATGTGAAAACTACGAGTTTTTGATCATATCTCTCAAACATGTATCTAGTCTTACTATCGTTCTAAATCGCCATCGAACCCCAAAACTATGGGCAATACCTCAATAAAATGGCAATAAATGATGAAAACGACTTGTTTTTGGTCATAACTGTCAAACATGTATCAGGTATTACGGTCATTGTAAATCGCCCTAGAACCCCAAAAATATGGGCAATAGCTCATGAAAACAGCCAAAAAGCGCAAAAACGACGAGTTTTTTTTGTCATAACTCTCTAGCATATATCAGGTTTTTCGATCGTTGTAAATCACCATGGAACCCCAAAACTGTGGGCAATAGCTCATGAAAACAGCCATGAAGCGTGAAAACAACTTGTTTTTGGTCATCACTCTCAAACATGTATCAGGTCTTACAGTCATTGTAAATCGACCCTGAACCTCAAAACTGTGGGCAATAGCTCATAAACACAGCCATAAAACGTGAAAACTACGAGTTTATTCTCATAATTCTAAAACATGTATCAGGTCTTAGGTCGTTGAAAATCGACCTACAATCACAAAAGTATGAGCAATAGCTCATGAAAAACAGTCATAAGATAGAAAAACGACGAGTTTTTGGTCATAACTCTCAAACATGTATCGAGTGTTATGGTCGTTCAAACTAGCTCTAGAACCCTAAAACTATGGGCAATAGCTCATGAAAACAGCCATGAAGCTTGAAAACGACCTATTTTTGGTCATAACTCTCAAGCATGTATCACCTCTTACGGTCATTGTAAATCGCCTTGGAACCCCAAAACTATGGGCAATAGCTCATGGAAACAGCCATAAAATGTGAAAACTACGAGTTTTAGATCATATCTCTCAAACATGTATCAAATTTTACTATCGTTGTAAATTGACCTGAACCCAAATCTGTGGGCAATGGCTCGCAGACACAGCTATATAAAACTTGAATAACTACGAGTTTATGGTAATAATTCTAAAACATGTATTGGGTCTTAAGGTCGTTCAGACTTGCCCTACAACCACACAAATATGGGCAATAACTCATGAAAAACAGCCATAAAGTAGAAAAACGACGAGTTTTTGGCAATAACTTTCAAACATGTACCGAGTCTTATGGTTATTCAAAATCGCCCTAGAACCCAAAAACTATGGGAAATAACTCATGAAAATGGCTATGAAGCGCGAAAACGACTTGTTTTTGGTCATAACTCTCAAACATGTATCAGGTATTACGGTCGTTGTAAATCGCCCTGGAACCCCAGAATTATGGGCAATAGTTCATGAAAACAGCCAAAAAGCGCAAAAACGACGAGTTTTTTTTGTCATAACTCTCTAGCATATATCAGGTTTTTCGATCGTTGTAAATCACCATGGAACCCCAAAACTGTGGGCAATAGCTCATGAAAACAGCCATGAAGCGTGAAAACAACTTGTTTTTGGTCATCACTCTCAAACATGTATCAGGTCTTACAGTCATTGTAAATCGACCCTGAACCTCAAAACTGTGGGCAATAGCTCATAAACACAGCCATAAAACGTGAAAACTACGAGTTTATTCTCATAATTCTAAAACATGTATCAGGTCTTAGGTCGTTGAAAATCGACCTACAATCACAAAAGTATGAGCAATAGCTCATGAAAAACAGTCATAAGATAGAAAAACGACGAGTTTTTGGTCATAACTCTCAAACATGTATCGAGTGTTATGGTCGTTCAAACTAGCTCTAGAACCCTAAAACTATGGGCAATAGCTCATGAAAACAGCCATGAAGCTTGAAAACGACCTGTTTTTTGGTCATAACTCTCAAGCATGTATCACCTCTTACGGTCATTGTAAATCGCCCTAGAACCCCGAAACTATGGGCAATAGCTCATGAAAACAGCCATAAAATGTGAAAACTACGAGTTTTAGATCATATCTCTCAAACATGTATCAAGTTTTACTATCGTTGTAAATTGACCTGAACCCCAAATATGTGGGCAAAAGCTCACGAACAAAGCTATAAATCGTGAAAAACTACGAGTTTATGGTCATAATTCTAAAACATGTATCGGGTCTTAAGGTCGTTCAAAATCGCCCCACAACCACAAAACTATGGGCAATAGCTCATGAAAAATAGCCATAAAATAGAAAAACGACGAGTTTTTGGTCATAACTCTCAAACATGTATCGAGTGTTATGGTCGTTCAAAATTGCCCTAGAACCGCAAAACTATGGGAAATAGCTCATGAAAACGGCCATGAACCGCGAAAATGACTTGTTTTTGGTCATAACTCTCAAGCATGTATCAGCTCTTACGGTCGTTATAAATCACCCTAGAACCGGAAAACTATGGGCAATAGCTCATGAAAACAGCCATAAAAGTTGAAAACTACGAGTTTTAGATCATCTGCCTCAAATATGTATCAAGTTTTATTATCGTTGTAAATTGATCTGAACCCAAATCTGTGGGCAATGGCTCGCAGACACAGCTATATAAAACTTGAATAACTACGAGTTTATGGTAATAATTCTAAAACATGTATTGGGTCTTAAGGTCGTTCAGACTTGCCCTACAACCACACAAATATGGAGAATAACTCATGAAAAACAGCCATAAAGTAGAAAAACGACGAGTTTTTGGCAATAACTTTCAAACATCTACCGAGTCTTATGGTTATTCAAAATCGCCGTAGAACCCAAAAACTATGGGAAATAACTCATGAAAATGGCTATGAAGCGCGAAAACGACTTGTTTTTGGTCATAACTCTCAAACATGTATCAGCTCTTACGGTCGTTGTAAATTGCCCTGGAACCCCAGAACTATGGGCAATAGCTCATGAAAACAGCCATAAAATGTGAAAACTACGAGTTTTTGATCATATCTCTCAAACATGTATCTAGTCTTACTATCGTTCTAAATCGCCATCGAACCCCAAAACTATGGGCAATACCTCAATAAAATGGCAATAAATGATGAAAACGACTTGTTTTTGGTCATAACTGTCAAACATGTATCAGGTATTACGGTCATTGTAAATCGCCCTAGAACCCCAAAAATATGGGCAATAGCTCATGAAAACAGCCAAAAAGCGCAAAAACGACGAGTTTTTTTTGTCATAACTCTCTAGCATATATCAGGTTTTTCGATCGTTGTAAATCACCATGGAACCCCAAAACTGTGGGCAATAGCTCATGAAAACAGCCATGAAGCGTGAAAACAACTTGTTTTTGGTCATCACTCTCAAACATGTATCAGGTCTTACAGTCATTGTAAATCGACCCTGAACCTCAAAACTGTGGGCAATAGCTCATAAACACAGCCATAAAACGTGAAAACTACGAGTTTATTCTCATAATTCTAAAACATGTATCAGGTCTTAGGTCGTTGAAAATCGACCTACAATCACAAAAGTATGAGCAATAGCTCATGAAAAACAGTCATAAGATAGAAAAACGACGAGTTTTTGGTCATAACTCTCAAACATGTATCGAGTGTTATGGTCGTTCAAACTAGCTCTAGAACCCTAAAACTATGGGCAATAGCTCATGAAAACAGCCATGAAGCTTGAAAACGACCTATTTTTGGTCATAACTCTCAAGCATGTATCACCTCTTACGGTCATTGTAAATCGCCTTGGAACCCCAAAACTATGGGCAATAGCTCATGGAAACAGCCATAAAATGTGAAAACTACGAGTTTTAGATCATATCTCTCAAACATGTATCAAATTTTACTATCGTTGTAAATTGACCTGAACCCAAATCTGTGGGCAATGGCTCGCAGACACAGCTATATAAAACTTGAATAACTACGAGTTTATGGTAATAATTCTAAAACATGTATTGGGTCTTAAGGTCGTTCAGACTTGCCCTACAACCACACAAATATGGGCAATAACTCGTGAAAAACAGCCATAAAGTAGAAAAACGACGAGTTTTTGGCAATAACTTTCAAACATGTACCGAGTCTTATGGTTATTCAAAATCGCCCTAGAACCCAAAAACTATGGGAAATAACTCATGAAAATGGCTATGAAGCGCGAAAACGACTTGTTTTTGGTCATAACTCTCAAACATGTATCAGGTATTACGGTCGTTGTAAATCGCCCTGGAACCCCAGAATTATGGGCAATAGCTCATGAAAACAGCCAAAAAGCGCAAAAACGACGAGTTTTTTTTGTCATAACTCTCTAGCAAATATCAGGTTTTTCGATCGTTGTAAATCACCATGGAACCCCAAAACTGTGCGCAATAGCTCATGGAAACAGCCATGAAGCGTGAAAACAACTTGTTTTTGGTCATCACTCTCAAACATGTATCAGGTCTTACAGTCATTGTAAATCGACCCTGAACCTCAAAACTGTGGGCAATAGCTCATGAACACAGCCATAAAACGTGAAAACTACGAGTTTATTCTCATAATTCTAAAACATGTATCGGGTCTTACGGTCGTTGAAAATCGACCTACAATCACAAAAGTATGAGCAATAGCTCATGAAAAACAGTCATAAGATAGAAAAACGACGAGGTTTTGGTCATAACTCTCAAACATGTATCGAGTGTTATGGTCGTTCAAAATAGCTCTAGAACCCTAAAACTATGGCATTAGCTCATGAAAACGGCCATGAAGCTTGAAAACGACCTGTTTTTTGGTCATAACTCTCAAGCATGTATCACCTCTTACGGTCATTGTAAATCGCCCTAGAACCCCGAAACTATGGGCAATAGCTCATGAAAACAGCCATAAAATGTGAAAACTACGAGTTTTAGATCATATCTCTCAAACATGTATCAAGTTTTACTATCGTTGTAAATTGACCTGAACCCCAAATCAGTGGGCAAAAGCTCACGAACAAAGCTATAAATCGTGAAAAACTACGAGTTTATGGTCATAATTCTAAAACATGTATCGGGTCTTAAGGTCGTTCAAAATCGCCCCACAACCACAAAACTATGGGCAATAGCTCATGAAAAATAGCCATAAAATAGAAAAACGACGAGTTTTTGGTCATAACTCTCAAACATGTATCGAGTGTTATGGTCGTTCAAAATTGCCCTAGAACCGCAAAACTATGGGAAATAGCTCATGAAAACGGCCATGAACCCCGAAAATGACTTGTTTTTGGTCATAACTCTCAAGCATGTATCAGCTCTTACGGTCGTTATAAATCGCCCTAGAACCGGAAAACTATGGGCAATAGCTCATGAAAACAGCCATAAAAGTTGAAAACTACGAGTTTTAGATCATCTGCCTCAAATATGTATCAAGTTTTATTATCGTTGTAAATTGATCTGAACCCAAATCTGTGGGCAATGGCTCGCAGACATAGCTATATAAAACTTGAATAACTACGAGTTTATGGTAATAATTCTAAAACATGTATTGGGTCTTAAGGTCGTTTAGACTTGCCCTACAACCACACAAATATGGAGAATAACTCATGAAAAACAGCCATAAAGTAGAAAAACGACGAGTTTTTGGCAATAACTTTCAAACATCTACCGAGTCTTATGGTTATTCAAAATCGCCGTAGAACCCAAAAACTATGGGAAATAACTCATGAAAATGGCTATGAAGCGCGAAAACGACTTGTTTTTGGTCATAACTCTCAAACATGTATCAGCTCTTACGGTCGTTGTAAATTGCCCTGGAACCCCAGAACTATGGGCAATAGCTCATGAAAACAGCCATAAAATGTGAAAACTACGAGTTTTTGATCATATCTCTCAAACATGTATCTAGTCTTACTATCGTTCTAAATCGCCATCGAACCCCAAAACTATGGGCAATACCTCAATAAAATGGCAATAAATGATGAAAACGACTTGTTTTTGGTCATAACTGTCAAACATGTATCAGGTATTACGGTCATTGTAAATCGCCCTAGAACCCCAAAAATATGGGCAATAGCTCATGAAAACAGCCAAAAAGCGCAAAAACGACGAGTTTTTTTTGTCATAACTCTCTAGCATATATCAGGTTTTTCGATCGTTGTAAATCACCATGGAACCCCAAAACTGTGGGCAATAGCTCATGAAAACAGCCATGAAGCGTGAAAACAACTTGTTTTTGGTCATCACTCTCAAACATGTATCAGGTCTTACAGTCATTGTAAATCGACCCTGAACCTCAAAACTGTGGGCAATAGCTCATAAACACAGCCATAAAACGTGAAAACTACGAGTTTATTCTCATAATTCTAAAACATGTATCAGGTCTTAGGTCGTTGAAAATCGACCTACAATCACAAAAGTATGAGCAATAGCTCATGAAAAACAGTCATAAGATAGAAAAACGACGAGTTTTTGGTCATAACTCTCAAACATGTATCGAGTGTTATGGTCGTTCAAACTAGCTCTAGAACCCTAAAACTATGGGCAATAGCTCATGAAAACAGCCATGAAGCTTGAAAACGACCTATTTTTGGTCATAACTCTCAAGCATGTATCACCTCTTACGGTCATTGTAAATCGCCTTGGAACCCCAAAACTATGGGCAATAGCTCATGGAAACAGCCATAAAATGTGAAAACTACGAGTTTTAGATCATATCTCTCAAACATGTATCAAATTTTACTATCGTTGTAAATTGACCTGAACCCAAATCTGTGGGCAATGGCTCGCAGACACAGCTATATAAAACTTGAATAACTACGAGTTTATGGTAATAATTCTAAAACATGTATTGGGTCTTAAGGTCGTTCAGACTTGCCCTACAACCACACAAATATGGGCAATAACTCATGAAAAACAGCCATAAAGTAGAAAAACGACGAGTTTTTGGCAGTAACTTTCAAACATGTACCGAGTCTTATGGTTATTCAAAATCGCCCTAGAACCCAAAAACTATGGGAAATAACTCATGAAAATGGCTATGAAGCGCGAAAACGACTTGTTTTTGGTCATAACTCTCAAACATGTATCAGGTATTACGGTCGTTGTAAATCGCCCTGGAACCCCAGAATTATGGGCAATAGCTCATGAAAACAGCCAAAAAGCGCAAAAACGACGAGTTTTTTTTGTCATAACTCTCTAGCAAATATCAGGTTTTTCGATCGTTGTAAATCACCATGGAACCCCAAAACTGTGCGCAATAGCTCATGGAAACAGCCATGACGCGTGAAAACAACTTGTTTTTGGTCATCACTCTCAAACATGTATCAGGTCTTACAGTCATTGTAAATCGACCCTGAACCTCAAAACTGTGGGCAATAGCTCATGAACACAGCCATAAAACGTGAAAACTACGAGTTTATTCTCATAATTCTAAAACATGTATCGGGTCTTACGGTCGTTGAAAATCGACCTACAATCACAAAAGTACGAGCAATAGCTCATGAAAAACAGTCATAAGATAGAAAAACGACGAGGTTTTGGTCATAACTCTCAAACATGTATCGAGTGTTATGGTCGTTCAAAATAGCTCTAGAACCCTAAAACTATGGCATTAGCTCATGAAAACGGCCATGAAGCTTGAAAACGACCTGTTTTTTGGTCATAACCCCTCAAGCATGTATCACCTCTTACGGTCATTGTAAATCGCCCTAGAACCCCGAAACTATGGGCAATAGCTCATGAAAACAGCCATAAAATGTGAAAACTACGAGTTTTAGATCATATCTCTCAAACATGTATCAAGTTTTACTATCGTTGTAAATTGACCTGAACCCCAAATCAGTGGGCAAAAGCTCACGAACAAAGCTATAAATCGTGAAAAACTACGAGTTTATGGTCATAATTCTAAAACATGTATCGGGTCTTAAGGTCGTTCAAAATCGCCCCACAACCACAAAACTATGGGCAATAGCTCATGAAAAATAGCCATAAAATAGAAAAACGACGAGTTTTTGGTCATAACTCTCAAACATGTATCGAGTGTTATGGTCGTTCAAAATTGCCCTAGAACCGCAAAACTATGGGAAATAGCTCATGAAAACGGCCATGAACCACGAAAATGACTTGTTTTTGGTCATAACTCTCAAGCATGTATCAGCTCTTACGGTCGTTATAAATCGCCCTAGAACCGGAAAACTATGGGCAATAGCTCATGAAAACAGCCATAAAAGTTGAAAACTACGAGTTTTAGATCATCTGCCTCAAATATGTATCAAGTTTTATTATCGTTGTAAATTGATCTGAACCCAAATCTGTGGGCAATGGCTCGCAGACACAGCTATATAAAACTTGAATAACTACGAGTTTATGGTAATAATTCTAAAACATGTATTGGGTCTTAAGGTCGTTCAGACTTGCCCTACAACCACACAAATATGGAGAATAACTCATGAAAAACAGCCATAAAGTAGAAAAACGACGAGTTTTTGGCAATAACTTACAAACATCTACCGAGTCTTATGGTTATTCAAAATCGCCCTAGAACCCAAAAACTATGGGAAATAACTCATGAAAATGGCTATGAAGCGCGAAAACGACTTGTTTTTGGTCATAACTCTCAAACATGTATCAGCTCTTACGGTCGTTGTAAATTGCCCTGGAACCCCAGAACTATGGGCAATAGCTCATGAAAACAGCCATAAAATGTGAAAACTACGAGTTTTTGATCATATCTCTCAAACATGTATCTAGTCTTACTATCGTTCTAAATCGCCATCGAACCCCAAAACTATGGGCAATACCTCAATAAAATGGCAATAAATGATGAAAACGACTTGTTTTTGGTCATAACTGTCAAACATGTATCAGGTATTACGGTCATTGTAAATCGCCCTAGAACCCCAAAAATATGGGCAATAGCTCATGAAAACAGCCAAAAAGCGCAAAAACGACGAGTTTTTTTTGTCATAACTCTCTAGCATATATCAGGTTTTTCGATCGTTGTAAATCACCATGGAACCCCAAAACTGTGGGCAATAGCTCATGAAAACAGCCATGAAGCGTGAAAACAACTTGTTTTTGGTCATCACTCTCAAACATGTATCAGGTCTTACAGTCATTGTAAATCGACCCTGAACCTCAAAACTGTGGGCAATAGCTCATAAACACAGCCATAAAACGTGAAAACTACGAGTTTATTCTCATAATTCTAAAACATGTATCAGGTCTTAGGTCGTTGAAAATCGACCTACAATCACAAAAGTATGAGCAATAGCTCATGAAAAACAGTCATAAGATAGAAAAACGACGAGTTTTTGGTCATAACTCTCAAACATGTATCGAGTGTTATGGTCGTTCAAACTAGCTCTAGAACCCTAAAACTATGGGCAATAGCTCATGAAAACAGCCATGAAGCTTGAAAACGACCTATTTTTGGTCATAACTCTCAAGCATGTATCACCTCTTACGGTCATTGTAAATCGCCTTGGAACCCCAAAACTATGGGCAATAGCTCATGGAAACAGCCATAAAATGTGAAAACTACGAGTTTTAGATCATATCTCTCAAACATGTATCAAATTTTACTATCGTTGTAAATTGACCTGAACCCAAATCTGTGGGCAATGGCTCGCAGACACAGCTATATAAAACTTGAATAACTACGAGTTTATGGTAATAATTCTAAAACATGTATTGGGTCTTAAGGTCGTTCAGACTTGCCCTACAACCACACAAATATGGGCAATAACTCATGAAAAACAGCCATAAAGTAGAAAAACGACGAGTTTTTGGCAATAACTTTCAAACATGTACCGAGTCTTATGGTTATTCAAAATCGCCCTAGAACCCAAAAACTATGGGAAATAACTCATGAAAATGGCTATGAAGCGCGAAAACGACTTTTTTTTGGTCATAACTCTCAAACATGTATCAGGTATTACGGTCGTTGTAAATCGCCCTGGAACCCCAGAATTATGGGCAATAGCTCATGAAAACAGCCAAAAAGCGCAAAAACGACGAGTTTTTTTTGTCATAACTCTCTAGCAAATATCAGGTTTTTCGATCGTTGTAAATCACCATGGAACCCCAAAACTGTGCGCAATAGCTCATGGAAACAGCCATGAAGCGTGAAAACAACTTGTTTTTGGTCATCACTCTCAAACATGTATCAGGTCTTACAGTCATTGTAAATCGACCCTGAACCTCAAAACTGTGGGCAATAGCTCATGAACACAGCCATAAAACGTGAAAACTACGAGTTTATTCTCATAATTCTAAAACATGTATCGGGTCTTACGGTCGTTGAAAATCGACCTACAATCACAAAAGTATGAGCAATAGCTCATGAAAAACAGTCATAAGATAGAAAAACGACGAGGTTTTGGTCATAACTCTCAAACATGTATCGAGTGTTATGGTCGTTCAAAATAGCTCTAGAACCCTAAAACTATGGCATTAGCTCATGAAAACGGCCATGAAGCTTGAAAACGACCTGTTTTTGGTCATAACTCTCAAGCATGTATCACCTCTTACGGTCATTGTAAATCGCCCTGGAACCCCAAAACTATGGGCAATAGCTCATGGAAACAGCCATAAAATGTGAAAACTACGAGTTTTAGATCATATCTCTCAAACATGTATCAAGTTTTACTATCGTTGTAAATTGACCTGAACCCCAAATCTGTGGGCAAAAGCTCATGAACAAAGCTATAAAACGTGAAAAACTACGAGTTTATGGTCATAATTCTAAAACATTTATCGGGTCTTAAGATAGTTCAAAATCGCCCTACAACCACAAAACTATGGGCAATAGCTCATGAAAAATAGTCATAAAAATAGAAAAACGACGAGTTTTTGGTCATAACTCTCAAACATGTATCGAGTGTTATGGTCGTTCAAAATCGCCCTAGAACCCCAAAACTATGGGAAATAGCTCATGAAAACGGCCATGAAGCGCGAAAATGACTTGTTTTTGGTCATAACTCTAAAGCATGTATCAGCTCTTACGGTCGTTGTAAATCGCCCTGGAACCGGAAAACTATGGGCAATAGCTCATGAAAACAGCCATAAAATGTGAAAACTACGAGTTTTAGATCATCTGTCTCAAACATGTATCAAGTTTATTATCGTTGTAAATTGACCCGAACCCAAATCTGTAGGCAATGGCTCGCAGACACAGCTATATAAAACGTGAATAACTACGAGTTTATGGTCATAATTCTAAAACATGTATCGGGTCTTAAGGTCTTTCAGACTCGCCCTTCAACCACAAAAATAAGGGCAATAGCTCATAAAAACAGCCATAAAGTAGAAAAACGACGAGTTTTTGGCAATAACTTTCAAACATATACCGAGTCTTATGGTTATTCAAAATCGCCCTAGAACCCAAAAACTATGGGCAATAACTCATGAAAATGGCCATGAAGCGCGAAAACGACTTGTTTTGGGTCATAACTCTCAAACATGTATCAACTCTTATGGTCATTGTAAATCTCCCTCGAACCACATAGCTATGGGCAATAGCTCATGAAAATACGGGTTTTTAATCATATCTCTCAAACATGTATCTAGTCTTACTATCGTTGTGAATCGCCATCGAACCCCAAAATTGTTGGGCAATACCTCATTAAAATGGCAATAAATAATGAAAACGACTTGTTTTTGGTCATCACTCTCAAACATGTATCATGTCTTACGGTCATTGTAAATCGTCCTAGAACCCCAAAATTATGGGCAATAGCTCATGAAAACAGCCAAAAAGCAAAAAAAAGGCGAGTTTTTTTGTCATAACTCTCTAACATATATCAGGTTTTTCGATCGTTGTAAATCACCATGGAACCCCAAAATTGTGGGTAATAGCTCATGAAAACAGCCATGAAGCATGAAAACAACTTGTTTTTGGTCATCACTCTCAAACATGTATCAGGTCTTACGGTCATTGTAAATCGACCTAGAACCCCAAAGTTATGGGCAATACCTCATGAAAACAGCCAAAAAGCGCAAAAACGACGAGTTTTTTTGTCATAACTCTCTAACATATATCAGGTTTTTCGATCATTGTAAATCAGCATGTAACCCCCAAAACTGTGGGCAATAGCTCATGAAACAGCCATGAAGCGTGAAACAGAACTTGTTTTTGGTCATCACTCACTACTGCAGAATAGGCTATCAGTGACAGGCTCAAAAGTCCCATTAGTGACAGGCAAAGTGCCTGTCACTGATGACTAGTCACTGGCATGAGGTTACTAGTGACGGGCATGTGCCTGTCACTAGTATGTGTACTAGTGACAGGCATTTACGTGTGTCAGTCACTAGTATTTGTATACTAGTGACGGGCAAAAAAGACACATGTCACTAGTTGCGCGTAAAGGTTGCATCCATGTGGTGTTTATAGTGACAGGCCCATTATTCTGGGTGTCACTGGTTTGACTTTCGGTATAAAAAATAAATGTGTTTTTCACGAATATTGTAGATAGCACAATAAGATGTTATAAAAGAACACATTTTCCACAAATATTTCATATAGCACAATAAAATTTTGTACCAATGATATGTTTACATTACCCAATATGACATAATATTTGCACAGGTAACACACTGGGATAGGAACTTGTAATCTTTCATAGACAAATGGACAATTTGAACACCAAAGAATAACACCACGGTACATGAATTATAGTCATACGCATAGCGGCTTTTCACTGTTCCACATTTCCATCATCTTGTAGAGGTGCAAATTCTTTCATTACGTCTTCCTTGTATGATCCGAGTCACGCGAACATTGATGATGTTCTTAATCTGATACTGACATGGGTATACCCTACAGGTACTCAAGCTTGGTATATAAGGTCTAAATACGTAAAGGCCCACGGTGTCGCCAAGGCTCAAATGAAGGACTCGAGTAACCTACGGACTCTCGATTGCTTGAAGAACAAGAAGAAGTTAAAGATAGAAAGTTTGAAGGCGAAAACCCAAACTTGTAACCGACTCGACCTGCTACCCGAGACCTAGCCTACCTATATAAGGGCTAGGGGGGGCGGCGAGGAGGACACACACAACCCTAGTTTCCACAACCCTCGCCAGATTGCATCTGCGCACCATTGTAATCTTCGATTGCTACGATAATTCCACGAGCAGACAAGCAGGAGTAGGGACCTCTACGAGGCCTGAACCTGGGTAAATAATAGTCCCCTGTGTGCTTGTTTGCTAGCCGATAGATGTCTCCAGCGCTCCCTCCTTCTCCAAAACCCAAGTCCATAACAATGGGCATTGATGAGTTAAAACCTCGTCAATTGGCGTCGTCTGTGGGAATTGGGAGTGCTGATGTTGCGGCTTCTTTGGCCCCATCAACCATGATCTACAACTCCGCAACAGTGGAGATCCGCCAGCTCTTTGGCGCATTCGACTTCACCGTCCACACGTCGGCCACTCGCCAGGCCTTCGAGTTCGTAGGCAACGGAATCAGCCTAGCGATAGGGAGCTTCTGCTTCCAAATCGGTCAGATGGCACCATCGATTGCTCCAGCATCATGGTTCCCACCATCGATCGGTACCCTCAGTGAGCTCAACGCCCCGACAACGGTCGAGAACACGGTCAGCGACAGCAGTCACGACTCCGATCTGAGCGATCTGGCCACTGAAGATGGAACCTACGGTTCTGGAACTGAGAGTTGTGGAAGCAGCAGCTTCCCCAATCACTTCATGTGCGCCGTCATTAACGCAGGCAATACCTCTGCCAATCACGACAATGGTGGCAATCGCGGTAACGGAACCGACCCGCCCAATGCCGGCAACGGTGGCAATGGTGGCAACGGCGGCAAGAGTGGCAATCGCACCCCCGTCGACAATGGAGGAGCAGTCGAACCTCCAACCATACTAAATGAGCAAACCGGCGAACGCGTCGTGATCAGGCTCAACGAGCAAGAATGGGCTCGCTGCCGCGAGGCCCTACGAGGCGCTCATCTACCCGTCGGATCCCCGCAAGAACTGTTGATGGGCTATAACTAGCTCCTAAAGGAAGAATTCAAGCGCCAAGTACAAAAAATCGCGCAACTCGGGGCGCGTAAAAAGGTAGCAGACGAGTCGAACTTTCGTCGTGCTGGGCTCTCCTCCCACGGAGGATCCTCCTCGAGGGGCAACGAGTACCTCGCCAAGAAGAGGTAATCTTGGATGGCCCATCTCACCGAGCAAGAACGCATAGAAGCTGCAAAGGTCCTCGACTTCAGCTCTATGACAGTCGACACACGGGGCAACGTGGTCCCCAAGACGCCACAAGCTGCGGTGACAGCGGCCACCATGTACCTCCTTAACAACCAGCCACCGGCTGGAGATCCCCGAGCCGCAATGCACCGATCTACGATCGCGGGCTTGGCATTAATCGAGGCTGCCCTCGACAAGGAGCCAATGCCAGAGCCAAAAAAGGGGCAAAGCGCTAGCAAAGCGCTACTCCTCGCCCTCATCTAGCGATGACAATCACGACCTGTCTCGACGCTGCCACTCACGGCGACACGACCGTGACTATGATGCGCGCCATGACCTCACGCAGTGCAATATCGACAAATCAAGGGCACGACATGCTCGGTCGACTGACTCGAAAGAAGAAGATGTGGAGCTCTGCGGCGCCAGATGCTTCAGCAGATCCATTAGGCAGAAGCGAATGCCTAAAGGGTTTAAACTCCCATCGGAGAACCTGAAGTTTGACAGCCTACAGGACCCAAAGATCTGGCTGGAGGACCACATCTCCTCCGCCAGCCTCCATGGAGGCAGTCGAAGCACGACCATGCAATGCTTATAGCTACAGCTACAGGGCGCTGCCCGAGCATGGCTCAACAACCTTCCACGCGGATCTATTCGTAGTTGGGATGAGCTGGTTTACAGCTTCGTGCGCAACTTTAAGGGCACATACTAGCGACCCGCATCAATCGAAGAGCTGAGATGTTGCCAGCAAAGATCTGGCAAATCGCCGCGCTCCTACATCCAAAGGTGGCCATCATCAAGAACTCCACAAAGAACATCTCGGAGGATCGCGCGATTGAAGCATTCAATGGCGGCGTCCGCCGCCTAGAACTCAGGGAGGAGCTGGGCCGCTCAAATCCCCAGACCATCGACTACCTGATGGAGATCGCGAATCGGTGGGCCGATGGAGAAGATTCGGTGAAGAATCACGTTCACTCCGACGAGGAGGCAGAACTTGAGTGCAGACGCAATCGCCGAGGCAAGCGCCGTATGTGCATCTATGATGACCGCGACGACGTCAACATGGTCCCGGCTGGCTACGCCGACAAACGCGACGATATCCGCAAGAGCGTATACCGTGACTCTGGGAAAACCACGCAAGTGTGGCAACGGCGCACTCGCGATGAGGCACCCGCGAACTCCATTGAGGACAAACTGTCCGGGCCATGTACGGTGCACTTATACATCGACAAGCATGATGGCAAGAAGAAGTCCAGCCAGCTCCTCAAGGATTGCCGCGAGTTCCTCAAGCTACATGAGGGATTGGTTCCGGATGAACCGCAATGCAGTGGAAAGAGGCTACGAAGTCGCTCCAGGCGCCGTGGAATATGGCGCACCGCCACCACCACCTGGGCCACCGCCGAATGCAGCTGCACCGGACCAGCACCACGGAGGCGAACCGCACCCATGAGCCATGGGCACCATGATGATCCAAAAGGGATGCCCCTCCAATAGGGTGCAGAAGGCCATCACTCGCCAAGTCAACTTTGACAAACGCGACCATCCGCCTCAGGTACCCCATCCAGGCCATTGCCCCCTCGTACTCCAGGCGCAAATCGGAGGCTTTGACATGAGTCGCGTCTTCATGGATGGCGGAAGCGGCATCAACCTTATATTCGCGAGTACCTTGCGAGCAATGAGGATCCCTCTAACTTGCCTGGAGGCCTCGGACACAACGTTCCACGTCATCGTACCAGGGAAATGCGTATACCCCCTAGGGAAAATCAACCTCGAAGTCATCTTCGGCACGCCGAAGAACTTCCAGCGCGAGCGCATCGACTTTGAGGTCGTCGACTGGCCCTCACAGTACCACTGCATCCTCGGGCGCGTCGTGTTCGCTAGGTTCATGGCAGTACCCCACTACGCCTACCTGCAGATGAAAATGCCAGGTCCGAATGGCGTCATCACGATCAACGGGAGCTTCGAGAGATCTGACAGTTGCGATAGGGAATTCAACAGAATTTACCAGTCCTTCGGCATGCAGGAGGAACTCGCGAGACTAAAGGAGTCGACAGACAACAGTCTGCCTCCGCTAAGCCGGCCAAGTTTACCTGATCTCTCCTTCGACTCATCTGCGCACACAAAGAAAGTGCAGGTCCACCCATCGGATCCCGCCAATATGGCTCTCATCGCCAACAACTTGAGTCCCGCATAGGAACTCACGCTCGTCGAATTCTTCCTTGAGCACTGGGAAATTTTTGCCTGGTGTCCTGCGGACATGCCAGGAGTTCCCAGGGAATTCGCCGAGCACGCACTCAACGTCAACCCCGATGCAAGGCCAGTCAAGCAAACAATTCGACGATTGTCTTAGCCACGAGCACACGCAGTTAGAATGGAGATCAACAGACTCCTTGAAGCCAAGTTCATACGCGAGATAAAGGAAAGCATTTGGCTCGCCAACACGGTGCTGGTACCAAAAAAGGACACGGATATCCTGCAGATGTGCGTGGACTTCACCTCTCTGAATAAGCACTGCCCAAAGGATCACTTCCCGTTGCCGAGCATCGACCAGATCATCGACTCCACTACAGGATGCGAGCGCCTCTGCTTCCTCGACGCCTACTCAATGTTGTGGATATACTTTCCGGGTATCGTCACAGTTCCTCACTGACCAGGGTGGCCCACTTCGGGTTAGATCTTTGCTTCACGGGCGGCCCAGTCAGGGATAAAGATGGAGTCCAATCCGGCTATGAGAAGGCCCAGCAGACTTACCGAGTTAGGCCCATAGTGTTACTTGTAGTTCAAGATGTACTCTGTAACCAACTCTTAGTCGTAGCCGGATTGATCTCTCCTATAAACCCTAGGCCAGATATCTATATAAGCCAGCCTAGGGAGAGCCTTTAGGGCACCCAATACTTTAGACTCTCAACTCGCACAGGCGAAACCCTTGTAACCAATATTCCGGCTCTGCCGTATTACTGGATTGCTAGCAGGAGTAGGATCCGTCCAAAGCCGGCAGATTCGAACCTGGGTAAACTTGTGTGCTCACCGTCCCGGAACACCGTACATCTCACACCCCTCTCTTCCGCACGCCTCGAGGACCCCCTCATGGCATACGTGTCCTCAATCCGACGACAGTTGGCGCCCACCATGGGGCAAGTGAGCTTCGGATCTGCGTTCCGAGAGGAATCTGCAAGAATCAGAATTGGTGAGATTATCGCCGTCGGTCACATCCTCTACGCCAGCGATGTCCCTCTCATCGTTCTCGATGATACTTGGATTCCGGCAAAAGAGGCTGTGATGGCCTACACAATCATGTCTTTTGGCGAGATCGATGTTTACATCGGTTTCGCTGAACCTGCCCAACCCACCCAAGCGGTGATGATAGAGGTAGAAGAATTTCTTGGGTCCCTTTGTCCGTGGAGGCGGCAGGATTCTGGATCTCAGAAAACCCTAATCCCACCCAGCCCGCACCAATTGCGGAGATAGTGGAGAAATCCAAGCCTGAAGAAGACCTAGCGGTCCAAGTTGGATCTGCAGTGGATCTCTCTGGAGAGGCCGGATCCCAGATCGACCCACCCGTGGAAGTCGAAATTCAGGAGGAGCATATCAACGACACTAATTCCGGCTCTAATGATGCTGGGACAGACAAACCTTTCCTGAGGTACACACTAAGACGTATGATACTGCAAGGCGAAAGCACAGATGCAATCCTCGAGACCATCAAAAGTTTCGACATGGCTGATCGCGAGGGCCGCAGGTACCTCAGGAAGCACGCGATGCACTTCGTTGGATACGTAGCATCTGTATCCGGCTCTGCCGATGCTGGAGAAAACACCGACTCTGTGCTGGAGGCAATTGGAACAAACGCCGACGTTCCCGCATCCTCGGATGAGTCTATGACGTCGGCAAATTTCCGAAAGTTCTCCGCGGAATATGAAGAGGAGTACAACTCCAAAGCTGCAGAAGAAGGAGAAGCCATGGATGAAGGATCTGGGGAACACTCTCCCAAAGCGCAGGATGACATGGACGTCGGAGATAATCCCGAAGTCCAGATGTCCGAAAGTACCGATCAGAGCTTGACTCCGGGAAACAGACCCAAAGCCGTCTTTGCTACCGGCGCTGCCAAGAAGGCAAAGAAGAAGGACCAGAAGAACAAGACCCCGTCCAAAAACCCTCTCACAGAGGAGGTGATCGCCGAGGAATACAAGGAAGACTCGGATGGAGCACTTATCCTAGAAGAGCTGAAAAAGAAGCTTCGGTGGATGGACATGTGATCACCGAGGGTGCCCGTAAACTCATCGATGCTGCATTAACCACACCTATCCCTACAGCTGCAGAACTTACTGCGGATGAGCTAGACGAAAGGGCGCAAGCCCTAGAAGCGCGTCGTCAACAACTCCTCGATGAAGCCAAAAACATCGAGGTGGAGATGAAACGCATGTCAACTAAGGACTACATGTCTCGGTTGCATCAGAACACACGGAAGCGTCACACCAATGATGACCAATTCCCACATGTCTGTGCCGTCCTTTTTGGGGATGAGATGGGGAAGCCACGCAAAGATAGAAACGGAGATTGGGTATACCCAACCCTAGTACAGAATACCATAGCAGCCCGAGAAATTCTATCGGATAATCTAGGACCGGAGGAGATCCATTTGGGTATCAAACTGCTTAACAAGGTACTGTAGAACCAAAAGGTCGCCCTGTCCGGAAGTCAAAATCTGGTCTCGGATTCTGACCAATGTCGCACAGATCCGGCATGGGCTGGCGTAAGATCCCATTGCGATCGGGCGCAGTATCATAACCCCAAACGACGGGAAGACAATTATTCAAGAACGTGATCGTCAGGACAGCATCACAGAACTACCCGTAACTGGAGCTACGTCGCTCCAGAAGCCGAGAAAGATGCCATTGCTGCACTGAATCCGAAGAACCCTCCCCGACGAGAATCCAACGATCGAAGGGGAGAAGATAAAGAGAAACGTCGGGAGGAGGATCGTCAAAAAATGCCACCTCCTAGACATGCCAGCCGTCCGGCTGAGCCTCACCGTGGTGGGAACGACGGACGAAGGAACGACAGAAACCATGCTGGTACGAGTCGGCAGGGGGCTCATCATAGTCAAGATCTTCCCCGGAACCGGAATAATGACGCTTCGGACGGAGGCCGGCGATCAGCCAGAAACAATTCAGCTGCCCCACCCTCTCCACCAAGCAGCCATCACAACGGCTCCCAAGGGGGACAAGAAGGACGACGGGGTGGAGGAGGTGGTGGCAGAAGCCGAAGTCCGGCTCCAAGGCACCGCAGCCACAACCGATATTCGGGACGATCCCTATCCCCGAGCGACGCAAGGCACAAGATCAATTCCAACATAGAGGCGTGGCGCTATGAAAACGATGATATGTACGTGGGCCCAAAGTGTTTCGGACCACGCATCAGAGCTACAAGATTCCTGGAAGGATTTCCTATCTCAAGGCATATCCAAGCCTACGACGGCATTGCTCGGCCAGACACTTGGCTACAGGATTTTTCCAAGCTTGCTGCATCGCCAAAGGCGGAAACAGCCTGGTCGCAACCCGATATCTCCCACATACGCTGTGGAAGACGGCGCAATCATGGCTCAATGAACTTCCGGAGAACACCATCCATAACTGGTATGACATGTAAAGTGCGTTCTTTCGGAATTTCGAAGGCACATATCAGAGGCCCTGTTCGGTCGGTCACTTACAACGTTGCACCCAGAAAGCCGGAGAAACTTGCCGGGATTACCTCGGACGATGGATCGACACCAAGAACTCCTGTGAGGGAGTAAACGATCAAACCGCGATTGAAGCTTTGATCGCAGGACTCCCAATTGGTCTACTATGTCACCGTTTGAAGTGTGACAAGGTCACTGATTTGGGAGAGATGATAGAAACAACGAGAAAGTATGTAGATGTTGACGACGATGCAGAAGGATTACTCAACATCCTGGCTATAAATCAGTCAGCAAAGACAAAGCAACAAGCTCAGAAGCGCAAAAATACCTCGGAAGAAAAACCCAACGCGGAGACGGCGGTGGTTACTACTGTTTCCGAGTCTGTAGGATGACGAGGACGTGGCGGAGGCCGCGGGCGTGGCCATGGGACATCAAGGGTCCGAGGTAGAGGAGAGCAACAACCAGTCAAAACCTAAACTTGGGCCGACATTGCCAATAACCCATGTGTGCATCACCTAGACGCCAATGGGGGCTCGTCCCACACCAACGCTGAGTGTCGTTTTAACGACGATATCAAGAGAGACGATACCGCGGGCTACAAAGCTAAGCGGAAGAAGGGAAAGAAAAATCCCGAAAAGGACAAGGAGACCAAGGAAGATTCTGACATGGAGGAAGCTGATGCTTCAAATCCCAAGCCGGAAGGGAAGAAGACTTTTCCCACAAAAAAAGACACTTACGTCACCTTTCTCAGATCTCAACCAGCAAAGTTCAAGAAAGCAGTTCTCCATGAGCTCAATGCAACAGTTCCGGCTGTCCCCCAATATCTGGACTGGTCGGAAGTGGCAATCACATTTGACCGCGCTGATCATCCGCCTAAGTTGCACAGGCGAGGAAAATACGCATTAATCGTCAATCCACTTATTGACGGTTATGGTTTCTCCAAGACCCTCATGGACGGTGGTAGCAGCATCAATATTCTCTATCTCGAAACCCTACGCCGGATGAAGATCTCCGAGACCCAACTGAACCATAGCTGTGTGATCTTTCACGAAGTTGTCCCAGGAAGACAAGCTAATTCCCTGGGAGAGATTACTTTGGATGTTACCTTTGGAACTCCAAAGAACTATCGGACGGAGGCACTTTCCTTCGAAGTGGTCCCGTTCAAGAGCGCATACCACGCTATATTCGGACGTCCGGCTTACTAGGCGTTTATGGCTCGTCCGTGTTACATTTACAATATGATGAAAATTCCAGGTCCCAACGGCGTGATCACCATCAGGGGAGACCCGAAGAAGGCACGAGAGTGCGAGGATCGAAATGTCGCCTTTGCCGAAGCCGTGCTTCACGCCCAAGAGTACCAGGAGATCAAGAAGAGCATAGATCCGTCCGAGATGCCCGCAACAAAGAAGGAGGTGACAAAGCCAAATCCGGAGTTCAAGGCATCAGAAGAGACAAAGAAAGCGTCGTTGAAGGATGATAACCCCTCCAAGGTGACCCAGATAGGCGTAGGCCTAAGTAACGCATAGGAAAGCGCGCTCGTCAAGTTCCTCCAAGCAAATCAAGATATCTTCGCATGGCAGCCATCTGACATGACCGGAGTACCTAGGGAACTTGCCGAGCACTCTCTAAATGTAAACCCGAATGCTAAACCCGTCAAACAGTCCTTACGACGGTTTGGCAATGAAAAGCGTAAGGCAATAGCTAAGGAACTAGCACGGCCCGAGTTAGCCGGATCTAGCAGGCATAGAGGTGAACCGAGACAAAATCAAGGCTATACTCAATATTTCTAGGCCAACTCGCCTGAAGGACGTACAAAGATTAACTGGCTGCATTGCTGTGGTCAGTCGATTTGTAAGTCAGCTTGGTGAAAGAGCCGCACCATTATATAAACTCCTGAAAAAGACCAAGGATTTTGTCTGCACGGACGAAGCTGAAGCTGCACTACAAGATCTGAAAAGAGTACTCTCATCTGCTCCTATCCGTGCAGCACCGGAACCTTAGGAACCGATGTTGCTTTACATTGCTGTGACAAATAAGGTTGTCAGTATCGTCATGGTGGTGGAGAGACCAGAGGAAAATCAGGAACACCTGGTGCAGCGTCCGACTTACTTTGTCAGCGAGGTCCTGACAGAGTCCAAACAGCGGTATCCGCATTATCAAAAGTTGGCTTATGGTGTTTTTCTAGCATCTCGTAAGCTACGACATTATTTTCAGGAGAATCCAATTACCGTGGTGAGCAAACCTCCCATGAGAGACATAATAAACAATAGTGACGCCACAGGACGCGTCGCCAAATGGGGAATAGAGCTTTCAGCTTTTGATATTGAGTAAAAACCTCGGACAGCAAGCAAATCCCAGATCCTTGCTGACTTTGTCGCTGACTAGACAAAGACAAAGGAGAACATGATCCTCCCTGATTCGGAATATTGGACCCTCTTTTTTGATGGGTCTAAGGCTCGAGGGGCTCGGGGGCTGGCGTGGTGCTCAAATCACCCCAAGGAGATAAACTTTTATACGTGTTGCAGATCCACTTCACAGTGACAAACAACATTGCCGAGTATGAAACACTGCTGCATGGAATCCGGATTGCTAAGGATATTGGCATCCGATGTTTGATGTGTTACGGAGATTCGGATCTTGTTGCTCAGCAAGTCTCGGATATTTGTAATGCAAATAAACACATGGCAGCATACACTAGTGGAAAATGGGCCTCCAGTCCCGGCCCGTAAGGGGCTTTAGTCCCGGTCCTGGTAACCGGGACTGGAGGGGCGGGACTAAAGGCCCACCCATTAGTCCCGGCCCTCTTAGCAGCCGGGACCAATGGGCATCCACGTGGTTGTCTCTGCGGGCGCTGGGTGCCCCCCCAATAGTCTTGGTTCGTATTACAAACCGGGACAAATGGTTCTCTGTCGCGCCAAAGTTTTAGGCACTTTCTCTGTCGCGGCAGAGAATTTAATTTGTATTCTTTTTTTTATTTAAATATAGTTTTCTACGCTACCACATACCGTACATGTTCGTGCATACATAAGATAACTTCTCTTAATATCGAGCATACAAATATATACATGATAGTTACACATGGAGATCACAATTATCGGGACTAGAGCCCGTCTATTCAACTACACGGTCGGGGATCATCGGCGCCTATTCACACTAAATTCTCCGGCGCCATCTATCTTCTCGTTCATCAAGAATCCTGCCAGTTCTTCAGCAATTGCTACTACGCGTTGCTGTGGTAGGAGATGATCCCGCATTTTCTCGAACTATATAAGAAGAGGAGATCAATATGAATATCAATCATGATAACAAAAAGTGACGGTAATAAAAATAATGTTATGAATGTATTGCTTACATCGACTCTATAATCATTCAGCTCACTGGTAAACGTGCGAATGAACTTTACGAGAATAGAATTCAATCAAAATAATAATCCAGCGTCATAATTGTATTGAAACTAGAAGTAAAGAGATGCGCCTACTACTTACCGAGACCGGCTTAAACGTCAGCTTCTTAGTAAAGTCACCCGTAACCGCACTCTTGAACTGGTTCCAAACCCTACCCGGTAAAGAAAATGAATGAGTTATTTATTACGTGATATCTCAGGAAAGAGACCGCTGTAGCGCGAAAATTACCTCTGGAGCATGTCCTGCATGTCACTAAACTGTTCCAGGGGTCTCTTTAATGGGTCCATGACTTCAACTCTTCCCTTATCAAGTTGAATGTCCATGAGAATCCAATGGAAACTATACACGTTTATATATACATCAGTAACTCATCAATTACACTTAATATCGGGTAAGAAAAAGAGAATGTATACAATAGAGTAAGACACTCACGCGAAATTGTAAGGAAACAGTATGTGGTCACAGAAATTTTGCTCCGTTAGAAACCTTAGAAGGTTTTCCTATGTGTCCTCAGGTTTTTCCTTTAGCGTCCGACAATGTATTTTATCTAGGTTAATGAACCCAACACTGAAGATTGACCTTCTTTTACATTCCATGCTCTTCATTCTGCATAATAATAGAGTACAAAAGGATATAATTAGGATAATTACATGCAATGAACTGAACAACTGAAAAAAATGAACAGCTTATATATAGACAATAAATTCAACAACTTACAGACAATAGCAACTCATGAGACTTTTGTCGAGGGCGTCGAAAGTGTATAACTGGAAGAGTTCTGGAAACTCAACATGGACCTCTTCTTCTCGGAAGTAGTAGTCATGTGGGACTTTCGCCACGATCATTATTCTCTCCTCCTTTACGGCTTTCAAGAACAATTTATGTAAACTCCGCATTTGTGTTGGCAGTTGTTGGAACTGCTCAAAGCTGACCAGAGGCTTCCCTAGGACATATGTAGGGACTACCTGAGCCTTGGGTAACGTGTCGTCCTGGGAACCTAGCAATTCCTCAACAGTCACATTCATAGCGGCCGCAAGCTTCTTAGCTTCTTCCATATCCTGCTGGGGAGTGTCATAGGATACCACCTTGAGGGGTGGGGTCAATTTTTTGGCATGTTCCCCGAGCTGGGGGACTAAAGGGGGGTCTTTAGTCCCGGTTCCAGCCACGCACCGGGACTAAAGGCTTTGGATGCCTTTTCGCATGCAAAGCCTTTAGTCCCGGATGGTGTTCTGGGCCAGGACTAAAGGCCCAAATTTGCGCGCGCTGGGCCTAAGTTGGCGCCTGTTTTTTCAAATATTACAATTTGTAACTACTAGATTTTTTAAACATTTGAATTATACAGTTTTTGCATACTTATGAATTTGAGAAAATTTTCAACATGAAAAGTTTTTGAATTTGAATAAGTAAGCCAAATCTATTTTCTGTTTTATAAAATAATTATTCTAACTAGTGAAACTAATAACCATTTTGCCATTTCCAATTTAAAAATGCATTAACTATTATATTTTGCATATTTTTAGCATAAAAAGTGCTTGAATTTGAATCAGAGATTCAAATCCATTTTCTGTTTTATAAAATAATTATTCTAACTAGTCAAACTATTAACCATTTTGCCATTTTCATGTGATTCCGACGCTCCGGTGGTCTTCCTCCGGCGAAACACTAAACCGGGGGCCTCGGATCGTCTACCCCTGTAGCTTTCTTCGTACGAGAGTAGCCCCTTTAGGGTTTAGGGTTTAGGCTTGGTCGTTGCCATAGCACATGTAGACTCATATCTGCCGCCTCTCTCCACTCTATCCCATGGCTTTCACCATACCTCTAACCCCAGGGAGGCGGAGATGGAATCTTTCACGGGCTAGCAGGAAAATATTTTCCGAGGCGGAACTTCCGAATATGCCATAGGGCGTGTGCACCAAGGGCATCTTCGAGAAATTCCTCCACGGGAGATTTCCCAACCCTTTCCTCCATCCATGTTGGCTTGGTCATTGCCATAGCACATCTACACTCATATCTGCCGCCTCTCTCCACTCTATCCCATGGCTTCCACCATACCTCTAACCCAGGGAGGCGGAGATGGAGTCTTTCACGGGCTAGCAGAGGCGGAACTTCCGAAGATGCCATAGGGCGTGTGCACCAAGGGCATCTTCGAGAAGTTCCGCCACGGGAGATTTCCCAACCCTTTCCTCCATCCATGGGGATGAAACTCTCCATCCATGTTGGCTCGTTGAGTTGCTTGCCATGGCGTATCGATGCTCCTTTTATAGGCATGGCGCCGCTTCTACTTTGTCTTCTTCCTTCGATAGGGCGTCGTGCGCTACATGCTTTATCTCATCGAGCAGTGCGTCCACCCACGCGTCCTTTTCCTACCGACAGCTTTAGTCCCGGTTTGAGCCCCCACCCGGTACTAAAGGTTACCCATGCGTCCTTATCCCACCGACAGTTTTGTTAGATGACACAAAAACCACCTTTAGTCCCGGTTGCACCCACCAGCCGGTACTAAAGGTTAGCCACCCCCCAGATAAGGCCCTCCCAGATAAGCCTTCCCCATATAAGGCCCCCCCATCTTTTGTCCCGGTTTGAGCCCCCACCCGGGATGAAAGTTTCCCGCGCCACTATGTTCCCGCGCTTTCCACCAGTTCCCACCTCTGTCTGAAATAAAAGGTATAATACATTACATAGATTTATGTCTCAAATAAAAGGTTTAATTACATAGATTTATGTCTCAAATAAAAGGTTTAATACATTATTACACATCACCAACATCTAGTGTTGTCGTTTTCTTCTGCACCGTAGCCATGGAGAATCTTCATCATTTAACAGGATGCTTGGGTCAGTTTTCACTTTGAAGGGCAGAATTTCATGAAACTTATTGTAATCTTCTGACATGTCTGTCTTATCATCCACTCCCACGATGTTTCTTATCCTTGAAAGAACTATTTGGCGCTTTGGCTCATCGTATTCTGTACTCTTTTGCTTATCTTTCCTTTTTCTCGGTTTGGTAGACATGTCCTTCACATAGAAAACCTGAGCCACATCGTTGCCTAGGACGAATGGTTCATCCATCTACGCAAGATTGTTGAGATCCACTGTTGTCATGCCATACTTTTCGTCTACATGTACCCCGCCTCCTGTCAGCTTGACCCATTTGCACAGAAACAAAGGGACCTTAAAAGTAGGTCCATAGTCAAGTTCCCATATCTCCTCTATGTACCCATAATTTGTGTCAATCTGCCCATTGTCATCTGTTGCATCAAAGCGGACACCACTGTTTTTGTTGGTGCTCTTTTTATCTTGGGCGATCGTGTAAAATGTATTCCCATTTATCTCGTACCCTTGGAAAGTACATATAGTCGAAGATGGTAACCTGGCCAACGAGTACAACTCATCTCCAACAGTGGTGTTATTCATGAGATGTGTTTGCAACCAATTGCCAAAATACTCCTTGTGTTCCCCTTTAATCAAGGTTTAAGGCTTCCCCGGGTTTTTGGAGCATAGAATATTCTTGTGTTTCCCGATATACGGAGCCACCACGGTGGGATTGTGTTGAACTATGTAGTGTACTTGAGTGAAAGAATGCCCATCCCTACATACATTGATTTCCTTCCTAGTGTGCCTTTTCCAGTCATCCTCCCCTCATACCGAGATTCAGGAACACCAATCGGCTTAAGGTCAGGAAGAAAGTCAACACAAAACTCAATGACCTCCTCTGTTCCATAGCTCTTGGAGATGCTTCCTTCTGGCCTAGCACGGTTATGAACATATTTCTTTAAGACTCCTATGAACCTCTCGAAGGGGAACATATTGTGTAGAAACATAGGACCGAGAATTCTAATCTCTTCGACTAGGTGAACTAGGAGGTGCGTCATAATAGTGAAGAAGGATGGCGGGAACAACAACTCGAAGCTGACTAGACATTGGACCACATCAATCTGTAACCCTGCACTACAACAAATGTGATTATCTGTGACGCACATTCAATGACGATTCAGGAAAAAAAAATGTCATATTTTATGAAAAAACGTCACAATTTAGATGAATCCTTGATGTTTTTTGACGAATCGTCATAGAATGAGCGTCATATATAATCACATTTGTTGTAGTGCTGATAGACTTTCTCGATCGATTACCTTCTGAGAAATTGCATTGAGGAATGCACATACCTTCACAATGGCTAGTCGAACATTTTTTGGTAGAATTCCCCTCAATGCAACCGGAAGCAATTGCGTCATAAGCACATGGCAGTCATGAGACTTTAGGTTTTGAATTTTTTTCTCTTTCATATTTACTATTCCCTTTATATTCGACGAGAAGCCAGACGAGACCTTAATACTGAAAAGGACTTCAAAAAAGATTTCCTTCTCTTCTTTGGTAAGAGCGTAGCTGGCAAGCCCTTGAAACTGCCCTGGATGCTTGCCGTCTCATCCTTTATGATGTTGCTAGTCCTCCCGTGCTGCCGAGGTATCTTCTGACTTCCCATACAAGCCCAGGAAGCCTAGAATATTCATGCAAAGATTCTTCGTCAGGTGCATCACGTCGATTGCAGAGCGGACCTCATGCACGGTAGCTACCAAAATATAGATTTCTTCTGCCACATGGGTGCGTGTCCGGTAATGGGGTCTTTCAGAACAAGTTGTCCTCCAGGACCCTTTCCAAAGATTACATCCAAATCCTTGACCATACCAAATACATCAGCACCACTACGGGGGACAGGCTTCGTCCGGGTTTCTGCCTTGCCATTGAAATGCTTGCCTTTCTTCTTTAAGGGACGACTAGGCGGAAGAAAATGACGATTGTACTGGTACACATTCTTTCTACATTTATCCAGATATATACTTTCAGTCTCATCTAAACAGCGGGTGCATGCATTGTATCCTTTGTTCGTCTATCCTGAAATGTTACTAAGAGAAGGCCAATCATTGATGGTTACGAACAGCAACCCTTGTAGGTCAAATTCCTGTTGTTTGTGCTCATCCCACACACGTACACCTGGTTTGGCCCACAACTGTAGAAGTTCATCAACTAATGGCCTTCGCTACACATCAATGTCGTTGCCGGGTTGTTTCGGGCCTTGGATGAGCACTGGCATCATAATGAACTTCCGCTTCATGCACAACCAAGGAGGAAGGTTGTAGATACATAGAGTCACGGGCCAGGTGCTGTGACTGTAGTTCTGCTCCCCAAAAGGATTAATGCCATCGGTACTTAGACCAAACCATAAGTTCCTTGCGTCACCAGCAAAGTCCGGGAAGTCTCTCTCGATTTTTCTCCACTGCCGACCATTAGCAGGGTGCCTCAACATCCCGTCTTTCTTACGGTCTTCCATGTGCCATCGCAACAACTTGGCATGCTCTTTATTTTTGAACAAACGTTTCAACCGTGGTATTATAGGAGCATACCACATCACCTTGGCAGGAACCCTCTTCCTAGGTGGATCGCCCTCAACATCACCAGGGTCATCTTTTCTGATCTTATACCGCAATGTAGTGCATACCGGGCATTTATCCATATTCTCGTACTTCTCACCGCGGTAGAGGATGCAGTCATTAGGGCATGCATGTATCTTCTGCACGTCTAATCTTAGAGGGCAGACAAGTTTCTTTGCTTCGTACGTACTGGAGGGTGCTTCTTCATTATTACCAGCAACTTTTCAAATCCCGAGTCAGTCATACCGGTCTCTACCTTCCACTTCAACAATTCCAGTGTGCTACCCAGCTTCTTCTGGCCATCTTCACAAGTTGGATACAGCAATGTGTTGTGGTCCTGTAACATCTGCTCGAACTGCAACCTCTCCTTTTCTGTGTCGCAATCTCGCCTTGCATCACTAATGACCCGACCAAAATCATCAACGGGCTCATCTGGTTCCTGTTCTTCACCCCCTTCTTTTTCATTATCTTCAACTGCGGTATCATCGTATTCAGGGAACATAGATCGGTAGTTGTCATCATCGTTCTCTTCTTCATCGCCGTCTTCCATCATAACCCCTCTTTCTCCGTGCTTGGTCCAAACAGTATAGCCGGACATGAAACCGGACCGAAGCAGGTGGCTCTGAATGACTCTTGAGGAAGTGTGAGCCTGCTCATTCCGACATTCAACACATGGACAACACATAAAACCATCCCGCCGCTTGTTTGCCTCGTCCACAAGGCGAAAAGAACGCACGTCTTCTCTGTAAGCATCAGAGCGTCTGTCACCGTACATCCATGGGTGGCTCATCTGCATCATACAACCATGCATATATATCAAACGCAATCACGATGCTTAAATTAGTACCACGCAGTCAAAATGAGAAAATAGTTGCTAACCTTTTAGGACAATTCAAAACAAAGAGAAACCTTAAGTGTCGCTCTGGCACCTCATATCATATTTTGTCTTGTGTGAACTCAAGTGGCATCGCTCTAATAGGCATTTCACCGAACACCTCTAGTGCATATGAAGAAAAAAAGTTAGCACAAAGTTATACCCACCTCTCACATAGGAAAAAAACAGGAGAGACTGGCGGGCTGGGTGCATATATATATTGCCAGGCCATTAGTCCCGGTTTGAGATACAAACCGGGACTAAAGGTTCTGCCAAGAGCACGCGCGCCGGCCCAGACCCATTTTTCCCGGTTTGTATCTCAAACCGGGACTAATGGTTCCTTACGGACCAGGACATAGTGCCTCGGCCTCCTCGGGCCGTCTGGTTCGGACCATTAGTCCCGGCCCCAGCCACGGCCGGGACTAATGGCCCGAACCAAACGCCCATTTTCTACTAGTGATATAAAGTTGTCGTGGATGATCTATCTAAATCGTTCGAAGGGTTTGAAGTTCAAGAAATCCCTCGAGCAGAAAATGAGGAAGCAGACGCATTATCTCGGATAGGCTCTGCACGGAAAGAGGTCCCGGATGGCGCTTTTTTAGAGGACCTCAAAGTTCCCTCAATAAAGGGAGTAGATGAGGAATATCCTACTAAATCCGACTCACCTTTGATATTAGTTCTGGCTGTAATTCCCAGTCGGACTCAACCCTACCTCGATTATTTGGTAGATGGCAAATTACCCGAAGACGAGGTGCTGAGCCAGCAGATTATCCGACGAGCAAAATCCTATACTATTTTTAAAGGTGAGCTCCATAAACGGAGTGTTTCTGGGGTTTTTCAGCGTTGTGTATCTCCGGAAGAAGGAGTGGAAATCTTAAGGGAAATCCACGAAGGCGAGTGTGGTCACCACGTTGTAGCAAAATCGTTAGTGGCAAAAGCTTTTAGACACGGATTTTTCTGGCTTACAGCTCAGGCAGATGCCGAACAATTAGTCAAGACGTGCAAAGGCTGACAAAAGTACACCAAGCAAGCTCATGTTCCGGCTGATCAGCTGCGAACAATACCTATAACATGGCCCTTTGCGGTCTGGGGGCTTGATATGGTAGGACCATTTAAACGAGCTCCAAGTGGATTTACTCACCTCTTAGTGATGGTGGATAAATTCACCAAAGGGATTGAGGCTAAACCTGTCACTAGTTGTGATGGAGCAACAGCCAAAAGATCTGTTAAGGATGTTATAATCCGGTATGGTTATCCGCATAGCATTATCACGGACAACGGGAGTAACTTTTCTATGGGAGAACTGGCTGAATTCTGCTATGAGCAAAATATCCATCTTGACATTGCATCAGTCGCACATCCACAGGCTAACGGACAAGTCGATAGGCCAAATGGTTTAATCTTACAACGCCTGAAACCGAGACTAGAAGCACCACTACGACATGCTGCGGGGGCTTGGGCAGAGGACTTACCCTCTGTAATTTGGAGTTTACGAACATCTCCGAACAGGTCAACAGGATACACACCTTTCTTCTTGGTCTATGGCGCAGAAGCAGTTCTTCCTAGTGATTTAATTCATTCTTCTCCTAGAGTGGCCGCGTATATCGAAGAGGATGCCGAGATTTCTCGACAAAATGATCTCGACTTAGTCGAAGAAGTTCGCGTCGTTCCTGAAATGAGATCTACAGCCTATCAGTAGAAGTTACGCAAGTACCATAGCCAGAGAGTCCGAAATAGATCTTTCAATAAAGGTGATTTGGTTCTTCGGCTTGTGCAACAAAGAAAGCACAAACTTTCCCCAGTATGGGAAGGGCCATTTTTAGTTAGTCGAGTATTGCACAATGGATCGTACTACTTAACTGACATGAGGCCAGTCAAACAAAGACCTTCTACTAAGAAGAGAAAGAGAGCTGGAGGCAGTACAAATCCAGATGATTGCTCAGCTACGTCCCTTTTATTCTTAGTTTATCCTTCTTTGTAATCATACATATGTACATGTTCTCTGGGAAATAAAAGTTTTGGTTTCCTCAAGTTTTTTCTGAGAAGTTTTTACCATCTTATTTCCAAATGATCATGTCATAGTCAAAAATCCCAGAATGCTTGAAAGTACTTTATGCTCATGTTCGTTCTGGTTTAGATTTCCGATTCTAAAATTGCTACCTTCGGGTATAACTCTAAAATTTCTAGTCTTTACTTTGGTTATTTTTCTGATTGCCGGGTGCGGGTATTTTCCGAGTAGTGAATTGTTGGTACGGGAAGCCGGCTTTGTTTCCGAGTTTAAACTGGTTTAGCAATTGAACTCCGTTGCTCGGCAAAGTTTCCGGTGGAAGGTTTAGCCGGCTCACGAAAGGGACAAGGCGGAAAGCTAGATAAACGATAAGTGAAGATGAAAAAATACAAGTGCTTATGTAAACATTTCAGGCACACAAAAAAAATTTAAGCCGAAAAGTGCTGAATAGATCAAAAGCGTAGCACTAGCAAAGTTAAAGTATTACATATTTACAAACGCATCATGTTTTTTCTGGAATAATACATAAGTTTCTGGTCTATGATGCAGGAGGAGACGAAGGAGCTACCGGCTCGCTGGTTACTCCGCCTTGATATTGTTCCGAGATGTCTGCATTTGAGGTGGTGCGTTCATCATCGGAAACTTCTTCGGTTTCTGCTGGAGGGGCAGGCGGAGTACCTACGCAGGTGAAGAAGGGGATCTCCTAGCTGGTCAGATCAGCCACGTGACACCCATGTCCAGCTTAGGAGTGCATGATGGCTTGAAGGTCCTGCTCCTGGCCGTCTTCGTCTACCTTGCAGTACCCTCTGGTCAATTGCCATATCTCCATGTTTCCATGGTGGCTCATGACCATGGTGAGAGCGTTCTGCGCAGCAGTCCGCGCGTAGGACTTATTCAAGTCCCGAACAAGCTGCGGCATCTTTTTGGCCTTGTCCCGCACCTGAAAATCCGACATGCTTGGCATGTCTGGAATCTCGAGAGCTTCGCCGATGTCCTCAAGGGACTGGTGGAAGTCATGAAGAAAGTCACCGGCTTGGGTAAGCCGGTGGGTGCGAGGCTCGGAGGAGGAAGAGTCCGTCAAGTTTAGAGGACCTATACACAAAACAAGTTAAGAAAAATCCGACATTGATAGAAGTCGAAGAAAAAGATAAGTCAGACAGATGGAACGTACCGAGAATGACATCGTCAATCTTGGTCGTCTCCTCCCGAAGACTCTGGAGTTCAGCCCGGAGGGCTTGGGAGATGTCCTTCTCTCTGCCAAGCTCATTCTTGAGGTCCGAGATTATTTTATCTTGAGCGGCGATCTTGCAATCACGCTCTTCGGTGGCCATGGAGGAGGATTCAAGGACTTGAGCTATGCTCCTTTCATGATCCGCCTTGACCTTATCCAGCTCTTGGAGAAGTCCCTTGTTCTCCACCACCAGGGTCTTGAGGTTCTCGGCCTCTTCAATCATAGCGATGGATTGTTTCACCAGCGCTGTAAGTCAAAAAGAACAACAGTTCAGAGAAGAATTCGACATTGAAAAAGCACAAGACAAGGTTTGAATCTCGGAATGTTTACCTTCGGCTTCATCCTTGGCTACTTTAAGTTCAGCATTTTTAAGCAGGAGAGCATTGATCTCTCTCCGCTTATCGCAGACATTGGTCAGTAATTCCTGGTTATAGGAACATACTTTCTGTAAGTCAGAATACCCAAAGTCAGAAAGCTACTTAAGACTCGGGCTAATATTTTTTGCTAAATATCAGCACGAGCCTTTGGGGCTACACTAGTTCGTTCTTTGGCATCCTAATGAAGCATAAACCCGGATTATATATCCTACTTCATGCTTGGGGGCTAGAGGATATGATATAACATAATGGAAAACAAGAGTTGGAATTCCGACTTACATATTGTTCGCGGGTGAGCTTATCCAAACCCGCGTTCACTTCAGCGGCCACCTTCTCGGCAAGAGTAAGAGGGATCACTGGGGCTGTTGGAAGCTCGCCAGTCCTAATCCTCTCGTCGCGAAGGCGGACTTGAGCGAGAAGGTCAGAGAACTTGACGTCCTCTACTTCTTGCATTTCTTCATCGGGAGATAAATGGCTTTTCTCCAGGACTTGCCTGGCTAGCCGCTGGATCTCTTCTGCAGATTTCCAGGACAGGCCAAACTTGGCAAATCCCGGATTGCTGATGAGGTTTTCAGCGAAGGTTTCTGCCGAGGGATCATTACCCGAAGAGGCTTCACCCTTATCTTGATCTGACGCACCCGTGGTGACGTCAGTTTGCGACCCAAGGATCGCAGGCTCCGTTGGAGGAGCCGGATATTCCGCAACCACCGGAGAAGGAGTGATCGCCGGAGTTGTAGAAGGGTCAAGGGCAAGAGTCGGAGGAGCCACGACAGGGGAATCTATGGTGAGCTTCGTCTGTTGTAGGGGGTTCGAAGGAATCCCTTTCCCCTTACCCTTGATGAGCGGCTTTGCTCTGAGAATGTAGTAAAGTCAGAAACATTAAATCTCGGAAAGAAATTCGAATAAAGTACAAAGGAGGAAATTGTGACTGAAAGTTACCTCTTCACAACAGGCACCTCCTTTGTGCCAACAGCCACTGTCGGAGTTTTGCGCTTCTTGAGCGCAAGGTCCGGCAATGGGACCACTTCTGTCTCCTGAGAAAACTCAGGAGGATATCCTTCGAGCGGAGCAAGTTCCGACTCGGGGAGGCCAGCAAGCTGAAAGAAAGAAAACATATCAATATTGCAGTATAACTCAAAAGGTGTACTGATGTAAACTTACCGGCACTACAGGATTTTCCGCCATGTGCATATCTAGAGAAACCTCCGGAATTCTCCGCTCGATCCGCTCCTTGATCATCCACTTGATCTGGCTTATGTAGCCTTGAGTGGTGTAAGCTTTGGGGCTGATACGGAGGGAGTCTTTTTTGGATGATGTGATGGAGTGCATCGGTCGATCCCCGTGGTACTGAATGGACTTGATCCGATGAGATACCCAGCACTGGACCAAGTCGGATCCCTTCAGACCTTTGTGTTTGATCAAATATTCGATCCGCCTCTTCGCGAGGATCAGATAATCGGTGAGAGCCGGAGCAGCCTCGTCCCAGGAAGGCTGGGCCGTGGCAGCTCCGTCAACAAAAGCCTGCAAAGCAGTGGCTTTGCCGGGAGCCGGAATATCCCTATGATAGAAAAATGTGGCTGGCCATTGTTTGACCGAGTCACTAGCTGAAATTTTGGGATAAGCCCGGGCTCGTCTAAGTGAAAAGCTGATAGTTCCGGTGATGTAAGGAACACCGACGGTAATGGAATTTTTCCGGACATGGAAATAATACCGGAAGAGAGTCAAACTCGGCCTAATGCCGAGAAAGACCTCACAAAGCGAAGCATACGCACTCATCTCTAAGAGAGAGTTGGGAGGAAGATTATGGAGTTGAACTCCGAAATGATCTATCACCTTGGAGAAGAACTCTAAGGGAGGAAAAGACAGACCTCTATCGAGGTGGGGGCCAAAGTGGACGCGCTCGCTGTCGCGCGGGTTGGGGATGGTTTCCCGGGAGCCGCTCCGCCAATCGCCGGTGACGAGAAGCCCCTCCCTCTCCACGTTCTTGAGGCCCTCCTCGTTGAGAGCGCAGGGGATCCAGATTCCCCGAAAGCTCTCTTTCTCCGCAGCTGCTTCCGCCGTCGCCGCCGCCGCTGCCGCCAAGCCGGAGGAAGAAGATGAAGCCATTTCTCCGGTGAGAGATTGACCTAAAAGGGGCGGCGCTAGGAGTTCTGTGGGGGGAGAACGAGGAAGCTCTGTGCGCGCAAGAGGTTTGGGAGGAAAGGAAACGGCAAAGGACTGGTCGAAAGGAGAAGGAGAAATCCAAACCCCTTATATCCACCTAACTGCGCCAAGATTCGTGCAAATGCTACAGTGTAACCGCCACGCGTAGTGGAAGGAACTGGGAAGGACCCACGCGATGATTGCGTCTCCTCGATCTCCATGCACGCATTAAAACGGCGCCTCGGTTCCGCGAACCGCGGACCCACCAACGGTAGTGCTGATGGCACGCTTGTCAGATGACGTTACTTGACCATGACTTGTGTCAGGTGGTGTTAGAAACCAAGTTCCGGCTTAATCTGAAATCAAGCTGGAAAATCCGAGTAACCTGTTGATAGGTCCGACTTATTTTTAAGACCTGGATCGTATTTTTTGTTGTGAAGTTTCAGGAACCCTTCAAGATTTTGCAAGCCGAAGATCAAGCTAGACGATGATAAAATCCGACTTTGGATCTTGGAGGCCTCCGGGGGCTGCTGTTGGGGATATACTTTCTGGGTATCCTCACAGTTCCTCACTGACCAGGGTGGCCCACTTCGGGTTAGAGCTTGGCTTCACGGGCGGCCCAGTCAGGGAGAAAGACGGAGTCCAATCGGGCTACGGGAAGGCCCAGAAGACCTACTTACTTAGGCCCATAGTGTTACTTGTAGTTCTAGATGTACTCTGTAACCAAATTTTAGTCGTAGCCGGATTGATCTCTCCTGTAAACCCTAGGCCAGATATCTATATAAGCCGGCCTAGGGAGAGCCTTTAGGGCACCCAATACTTTAGACCCTCAACTCGCACAGGCGAAACCCTTGTAACCCATATTTCGGCTCGGCCGTATTACTGGATTGCTAGCAGGAGTAGGATCCGTCCAAAGCCGGCGGATTCGAACCTGGGTAAACTTGTGTGCTCACCGTCCCGGAACACCGTACATCTCACACCCCTCTCTTCCGCACGCCTCGAGGACCCGCTCATGGCGTACTTGTCCTCAATCCGACGACACTCAGGCTATAATCAGATCCGAATGAAGAAGGAAGATCAAGAGAAAACAGGGTTTACAACCCCCTTTGGTGTGTTCTGATACAACACAATGCCCTTCAGGCTAAAGAACGCGGGAGCCACCTACCAGCGGTGCATGCAGGCTTGCCTGAAGGAACAACTGGGTCGCAACATTCAAGTCGATGTCGACGACATAGTAATCAAGAGCAAGGAGGAAGCCTCCCTAATCGACGATTTGCGCGAAACCTTCGCCAACCTCGACCGCTACCGGATCAAGCTCAATCCGGACAAATGCGCCTTCGGCGTGCCATCTAGGCAGCTACTCGGGTATCTCATCTCCGCAAGGGGAATCGAGGCAAACCCGAAGAAAATAAAAGCCATACTGGCCATGGAGAAGCCGAAAAACATTAGGGGCGTTTAGCAGCTGGCTGGGCGAATCACGGCCCTCAGTCGATTCATCAGTCGGATGGGTGAAAAGGCACTGCCCTTCTACCAGCTCCTCCGCAACGCTGAAAAATTCGAGTGGACCAATGAAGCGCAATAAGCATTCGAAGACCTCAAGCGCCTGCTATCCACTTCACTAGTGCTGGTAACCCCATGAGAAAGGGAACCACTGTTGCTATATATCTCCGCCACCAACCAGGTGGTCAGCACAGTGCTCGTCGTGTAGCGAGCTGAGGAAAACAAGGTCCACGACGTACAACGCCCAGTAGACTACCTCAGCGAGGTCCTCACGCCAACAAAACAGCGGTACCCGACTACCAGAAGCTGGCGTATGGTGTCTTCATGACCACACGGCGACTGCGCCATTACTTCCAGGAACACCCAATCGTGGTGGTCAACGACACCCCGTTGGGACATATCCTCAACAACCCGACGCCACGGGACGAGTCGCGCTTTGGGGAATAGAACTGTCTCCACGAGACATCACATACAAAAAGCGCGACGCAATCAAGTCGCAAGTTCTCCCTGACTTCCTCGTGCATTGGATGGAGAACCAGCTCCCGGAAAAACCAGACATGTCCTACCTCTGGACAATGCACTTCGACGGGTCCAAGCGAAAGGACGGAGCAGGCGCAGGTGTCATACTGACATCACCTCAAGGGGACAAGTTGAAGTATATCATGCGAATACAGTTCACAGCCTCCAACAACGAGGCTGAATACGAGGCCTTGTTGCACGGGATGAGGATGGCAAAAGCCTGCGGCGCCAAGAGGCTCATCATATACGGCGACTCCAAGTTGTTCGTCAACCAAAAAATGCATGAGTGCGACGCACTGAATGACAACATGATCGCATACCGCGACCTCTACGACATACTCGAAGGAGACTTTGACGGTTGCGAGCTGCGGCACGTAGGTCGCGAAAGCAATGAAAAGGCGGACGCACTCGCCAACATAGGCTCTACCTACGCCCCCATACCACCTGGGGTATTTCTCGAGCGCATCTGCGAACACTCCATCAAGCCAAAGGCCGCAGAGAAGAAAACAAGCACAGCAACGGACTCGGGGGCTACGCCGCCCAATGAGTCAATGGCACTCAATGACTTGGAGTTGGACACAGTACTCGAGGGACCAATGAGCGTCATGATGATTGAGCAATCTTGGACGCAGCCGTACATCACGTACCTCCTCAGCAAAAGGCTCCCGGATGACCCGACTGATGTACGACACATCGCGCGGCGATCCAAGGCATTCGCTGTTATCAACGGCGAACTGTATAAACGCAGCATCACAGGAGTATTCCAACGATGTGTCTCCACAGCCGATGGAAGAGCTGTTCTCCTCGACAACCATGAAGGGACCTGCGGGCACCACGCCAGCAGTCGCGCCCTCATTGCCAAAGCTCTACGAGTTGGATTCTACTAGTTTATTTTGATTTTCTTAGAGTGATAAGTTAGAAAATAAAAGAAATGGAGTCCATGTTCTTTCCTATGGGAAATTCGTATTTACACAAATGTCACTATTTCAAGAAATTCTAGTTAATATATTAACATACACCATTCTTACGGTGTGCAAGAAAGCTTACACCCCTATGCATGAGCATTAGCAGCTAGTGTTTAGCATTTAGCTTCAGAAGGAGAGGATCATGAACATAAACCATAAAAAATTTGGCCATACGTACATAACTCAGTGTTGAGAAAGAGAGACGAAAATGAAAAGGTGGGACAAACATGCTGTTGTTGATTCTGGTTTTCCTATGGCCAACTTGAATAACAATTTGCAGAGATAATGAATCGAAGAAACTAAATAAATAAAATAAAATGTGACATACCTCGTTCGGTGATCTTGCATGCTTGGTCAATTGGGTTATAGCCGTCTTTGTGCATGAATCATGAACATCCGGTGAGTCATCACCACCATAGAAAATCAAGAATTCCAAGGCGAACTTTGTGTTGATGCACTAGCAAATTGCACGTCAAAAACTTAATAGGAATAGTACTACAAATCTCTAATTTATCAGTACTATACCAGATGGCTGCTTGTCAAACTACGTGAGTCTTACCTAGCAATTTTCCCATACTAAGAGAGTACCTATATTATGGAAACTACAGAATCAGTGACCTAGATACATGCTATAAATATGAGGCCACGTAGTTGTGGAGGAAAATGGTGATAGCTAATCAAACATTTAGCTCCCAAGTTTAATTAGGCTTTTTAATTATCTTGCTGTATGCATGATGTCAGATTGGTGTTGAAGTAATTTCCGCTAGCATGCTGAGGTGTGATAAATTTTTAATTCAGGGACTGAAAGCATGAAAGGCTTACGATGATCCCTCAATATTTATAAGGTAGCTGCTATCGGCCTTAGGGCAATATAGGATTTTTAGACTGCATTTGCGATTCTCGTCTATGAATTTCGCAAGCTGGAAAATCCAAACCTATTCTCAATTGATGACGAGCAAAAACCTCCTCCTGTGGTTTGTAGAAGCCTGCCAACAAATCATAGAATATAGCCGACACACTGCAAGGCAATTCATCCGGCTCATACTGTCCTACATTATAGGAGAACTATTAGATGGAAACAAAAGGTGTAATTAGTACAACAAATTTGCAATGGAAATAATTATCCCTCTCATGGGCTTACTGGGAACTACCAACTGCAGAACAAATCCGTCCTATCTTAGAATCGGGTAATAGCTTGCAGATATGTGCTGCACGTTCAGAACCAGTAAATCATTTTGTAGAGGTGAGACTCCTTATCCACAAAGCACATCATTACCCTAACCTGTATGTCCAAATGATGTACTCCAGACCTCAGATCAATTAGTTAATTATGAATTTGATCAGCGAAGGAAAACTATGATGCTTTTGATGGGGCTACCGATCAATCAATCTCCTAGTACTACATCCTCCAAACTTGTCAAGGATCGGAGGAACAGTGCTAGCCTGTCAAGCGCCTACTAGTACTTGCCCCAGATCAACAAAATATTCCGTACTACACCAGATTAATCAATCCATGCTACAGATGTATAGCACAACATCTATGGACCAACAAATCGAATCGGAAGATGGTTCCTACTGCTACTGCTATGGCTACAAACCTGAGTACTCAATCAGATCGAGTCTGTATCTTAAAGCTGCAGGTTCGTCAACGACCTTTGGCACCATGGTGACGCACAACAGAAACCTCCCTTGGACCTTGTCGACGGCGACCAAAGGTAGCCAGAGCTCGACTGGTGTTCGGTGTCGGCCGCGACCGCAGGTGGCCAGGGCTCGATCTTAGCGTTTGGCGGCGACGCCCGTGACTCAGATGGCGGCGGCTCAACCCTAGGTGGTGGTTGCTTTGTTTTCTAGGACGTGTAGATACGAACAGAGAAGGGATATACGATAGCTCTTTCTTATCAGGGTTTCCTATCTTATTAATTCAGATCGGTGTAGATACTAGTGACGTGCACCAATAAGAGTCTGTCATTAGTAACTTTGATCATTAGGCAAGGGGTCTGTAAGAACTACTCGTGACGGGAATTTGGGGTGTCCGTCACTGGATTTTTATACCAGTGACAGTCATTTATCCGCCTGTCACTGAATATGGTTACCAGTGACAGATATATTTTTGCCTGTCACTAAGTGCCTTGCGGCTATAAGCAATTCTGTAGTAATGACTCTCAAACATGTATCGGGTCTTATAGTCGTTGTAAATCACCTTGAACCTAAAAACTATGGGCAATAGCTCACGAACACAGCCATAAAACGTGAAAACTACGAGTTTATGCTCATAATTCTAAAACATGTATCGGGTCTTACGGTCATTGAAAATCGACCTACAATCACAAAACTATGGGCAAATAGCCCATGAAAAACAGCCATAAGATATAAAAACGAAGAGTTTTTGGTCATAACTCTCAAACATGTATCGAGAGTTATGGTCGTTCAAAATAGCCCTAGAACCTCAAAACTATGGGCAATAGCTCATGAAAACGGCCATAAAGCGCGAAAATGACTTGTTTTTAGTTATAACTCTCAAGCATGTATCAGCTCTTACGGTCGTTGGAAATCGCCCTCGAACTCCAAAACTATGGGCAATAGCTCATGAAAACAGCCATAAATGTGAAAACTACGAGTTTTAGATCATCTGTCTCAAACATGTATCAAGTTTTTACTATCGTTGTAAATTGACCTGAACCACAAATCTGTGGGCAATAGCTCACGAACACAACTATAAAACGTGAAAAACTACGAGTTTATGGTCATAATTCTAAAACATGTTTCGGGTCTTACGGTCATTGAGAATCGCCCTACAACCACAAAAATATGGGCAATAGCTCATGAAAATCAGCCATAAAGTAGAAAAACGACCAGTTTTTAGTCATAACTCTCAAACATGTATCGAGTCTTATGGTTATTAAAAATCGCTCTAGAATGCAAAAACTATGGGCAATAGCTCATGAAAACGGCCACGAAGTGCGAAAACGACTTGTTATTGGTCATAACTCTCAAACATGTATCAGCTCTTACGGTCATTATAAATCGCCCTGGAACCCCAGAACTATGGGCAATAACTCATGAAAACGGCCATAAAATGTGAAAACTACGGGTTTTTAATCATATCTCTCAGACATGTATCTAGTCTTACTATCGTTGTAAATCGCCATCGAACCCCAAAATTGTTGGGCAATACCTCATTAAAATGGCAACAAATCATGAAACGACTTGTTTTTTGTCATAACTCTCAAACATGTATCAGGTCTTATGGTCATTGTAAATCGCCCTAGAACCACAAAATTATGGGCAATAGCTCATGAAAACAGCCAAAAAGCGCAAAAACGACGAGTTTTTTTATCATAACTCTCTAACATATATCAGGTTTTTCGATCGTTGTAAATCACCATGGAACCACAAAACTGTGGGCAATATCTCATGAAAACAGCCATGAAGCCTGAAAACAACTTGTTTTTGGTCATAACTCTCAAACATGTATTAGGTCTTACGGTCATTGTAAATCGACCTAAAACCCCAAAGTTATGGGCAATAGCTCATGAAAACAGCCAAAAAGCGCAAAAACGACGAGTTATTTTTGTCATAACTCTCTAACATATATCAGGTTTTTCGATCGTTGTAAATAACCATGTAACCCCAAAACTATGGGCAATAGCTCATGAAAACAACCATGAAGCATGAAAACAACTTGTTTTTGGTCATCACTCTCAAACATGTATCGGGTCTTACAGTTGTTGTAAATCACCTTGAATCTGAAAACTGTGGGCAATAGCTCATGAAAACGGCCATGAAGCGCGAAAACGACTTCTTTTTGGTCATAACTCTCAAACATGTATCAGCTCTTACGGTTGTTGTAAATCGCCCTGGAACCCTAAAACTATGGGCAATAGCTGTTGAAAACAGCCATAAAATGTGAAACCTACGATTTTTTGATCATATCTCTCAAACATGTATCTAGTCTTACTATCGTTGTAAATCACCATCGAACCGCAAAACTGTGGGCAATAGCTCATTAAAATGGCAATAAATCATGAAAACGACTTGTTTTTGGTCATAACTCTCAAACATGTATCAGGTCTTACGGTCATTGTAAATCGCCCTAGAACCCCAAAATTATGGGCAATAGCTAATCAAAACAGCCAAAAAGCACAAAAACGACGAGTTTTTTTTTGTCATAACTCTCTAACATATATCAGGTTTTTTGATCGTTGTAAATCACCATGGAAGACCAAAACTGTGGGCAATAGGTCATGAAAACAGCCATGAAGCGTCAAAACAACTTGTTTTTGGTCATCACTCTCAAACATGTATCAGGTCTTAAGGTCATTGTGAATCCACCTAGAACCCCAAAATTATGGGCAATAGCTCATGAAAACAGCCAAAAAGCGCAAAAACGACGAGTTTTTTTGTCACAACTCTCTAACATATATCAGTTTTTTCGATCGTTGTAAATCACCATGGAACCCCAAAACTGTGGGCAATAGCTCATGAAAACAACCATGAAGCGTGAAAACAATTTGTTTTTGGTCATCACTCTCAAACATGTATCGGATCGTACAGTCGTTGTAAATCGCCCTGGACCTCAAAACTGTGGGCAATAGCTCATGAACGCAGCCATAAAACGTGAAAACTACGAGTTTATGCTCATAATTCTAAAATATGTATCGGGTCTTACGGTTGGTGAAAATCAACCTACAATCACAAAACTATGGGCAATAGCTCATGAAAAACAGCCATAAGATAGAAAAACGACGAGTTTTTGGTCATAACTCTCAATCATGTATCGAGTGTTATGGTTGTTCAAAATAGCCCTAGAACCCTAAAACTATGGGCAATAGCTCATGAAAACGGCCATGAAGCTTGAAAACGACATGTTTTTGGTCATAACTCTCAAGCATGTATCACCTCTTACAGTCGTTGTAAATCGCCCTGGAACCCCAAAACTATGGGCAATAGCTCATGAAAACAGCCATAAAATGTGAAAACTACGAGTTTTAGATCATATCTCTCAAACATGTATCAAGTTTTACTATCGTTGTAAATTGACCTGAACCCCAAATCTGTGGGCAATAGCTCACGAACACAGCTATGTTCATAATTCTAAAATATGTATCGGGTGTTACGGTCATTGAAAATCGACCTACAATCACAAAACTATGGGAAATAGCTCATGAAAAATAGCCATAAGATAGACAAACGACGAGTTTTTGGTCTTAACTCTCAAACATGTATCGAGTGTTATGGTCATTCAAAATAGCCCTAGAACCCCAAAACTATGGGCAATAGCTCATGAAAACGGCCATGAAGCTTGAAAACGACCTGTTTTTGGTCATAACTCTCAAGCATGTATCACCTCTTACGGTCGTTGTAAATCGCCCTGGAACCCCAAAACTATGGGCAATAGCTCATGAAAACAGCCATAAAATGTGAAAAGTACGAGTTTTAGATCATCTATCTCAAACATGTATCAAGTTTTACTATCGTTGTAAATTGACCTGAACCCCAAATCCATGGGCAATAGCTCACGAACACAGCTATAAAACGTGAAAAACTACGAGTTTATGGTCATAATTCTAAAACATGTATCGGGTCTTAAGGTCGTTCAGAATCACCCTACAACCACAAAACTATGGGCAATAGCTCATGAAAAATAGCCAAAAAATAGAAAAACGACGAGTTTTTGGTCATAACTCTCAAACATTTATCGGGTGTTATCGTCATTCAAAATCGCCCTAGAACCACAAAACATTGGGAAATAGCTCATGAAAACGGCCATGAAGCACGAAAATGGCTTGTTTTTAGTCATAACACTCAAGCATGTATCAGCTCTTATGGTCGTTGTAAATCGCCCTAGAACCCCAAAACTATGGGCAATAGCTCGTGAAAACAGCCATAAAATGTGAAAACTACGAGTTTTAGATCATCTGTATCAAGCATGTATCAAGTTTTACTATCGTTGTAAATTGACCTGAACCCCAAATCTGTGGGCAATAGCTCACGAACACAGCTATAAAACATGAAAAACTACGAGTTTATGGTCATAATTCTAAAACATGTATCGGGTCTTAAGGTCATTCAGAATCGCCCTACAACCACAAAAACATGGGCAATAGCTCATGAAAATCAGCCAGAAAGTAGAAAAACGACGAGTTTTTGGTCATCACTCTCAGACATGTATCGAGTCTTATGGTTATTCAAAATCACCCTAGAACCCAAAGACTATGGGCAATAGCTCATGAAAACGGCCATGAAGCGCGAAAACGACTTGTTTTTGGTCATAACTCTCAAACATGTATCAGCTCTTACGGTCGTTGTAAATCGCCCTAAAACCCCATAATGGGCAATAACTCTGCAAAACAGCCATAAAATGTAAAAACTACGAGTTTTTGATCATACCTCTCAAACATGTATCTAGTCTTACTATCGTTCTAAATCACCATCCAACCCCAAAACTGTGGGCAATAGCTCATTAAAATGGCAATAAATCATGAAAACGACTTGTTTTTGGTCATAACTCTCAAACATGTATCAGGTCTTACGTTCATTGTAAATCGCCCTCCAACCCCAACATTATGGGCAATAGCTCATGAAAACAGCCAAAAACCACAAAAACGACGAGTTTTTTGTCATAACTCTCTAACATATATCATGTTTTTCGATTGGTTCAAATCACCATGGAAAACCAAAACTGTGTGCAATAGGTCATGAAAACAGCCATGAAGCGTCAACACAACTTGTTTTTGGTCATCACTCTCAAAAATGTATCAGGTCTTACGGTCATTGTAAATCGCCCTACAACCCCAAAATTATGGGCATTAGTTCATGAAAACAGCCAAAAAGCGCAAAAACAACGAGTTTTTGTCATAACTCTAACATATATCAATTTTTTCGATCGTTGTAAATCACCATGGAACACCAAAACTGTGTGCAATAGGTCATGAAAATAGCCATGAAGCGTCAAAACAACTTGTTTTTGCTCATCACTCTCAGACATGTATCAGGTCTTACGGTCATTGTAAATCGACCTAGAACCCCAAAATTATGGGCAATAGCTAATGAAAACAGCCAAAAAGCGCAAAAACGACGAGTTTTTTTGTCATAACTCTCTAACATATATTAGGTTTTCCGATCGTTGTAAATCACCTTGGAACACCAAAACTGTGGGCAATAGGTCATGAAAACAGCCATGAAGCGTCAAAACAACTTGTTTTTGGTCATCACTCTCAAACATGTATCAGGTCTTACGGTCATTGTAAATCGACCTAGAACCCCAAAATTATGGGCAATAGCTCATTAAAATAGCCAAAAAGCGCAAAAACGGAGAGTTTTTTTTGTCATAACTCTCTAACATATATAAGATTTTTCTATCGTTGTAAATCACCATGGAACACCAAAACTGTGGGCAATAGGTCATGAAAACAGCCATGAAGCGTCAAAACAACTTGTTTTTGGTCATCACTCTCAAACATGTATCAGGTCTTATGGTCATTGTAAATCGACCTAGAACCCCAAAATTATGGGCAATAGCTCATGAAAACAGCCAAAAAGCGCAAAAACGACGAGTTTATTTGTCATAACTCTCTAACATATATCAGATTTTTCGATCGCTGTAAATCACCATGGAACACTAAAACTATGTGCAATAGGTCATGAAAACAGCCATGAAGCGTCAAAACGACTTGTTTTTGGGCATAACTCTCAAACATGTATTAGGTCTTACGGTCATTGTAAATCGACCTAGAACCCCAAAATTATGGGCAATTGCTCATGAAAACAGCCAAAAAGCGCAAAAACGACGAGTTTTTTTGTCATAACTCTCTAACATATATCAGGTTTTTCGGTCGTTGTAAATCACCATGGAACACCAAAACTGTGGGCAATAGGTCATGAAAACAGCCATGAAGCGTCCAAACAACCTGTTTTTGGTCATCACTTTCAAACATGTATCAGGTCTTATGGTCATTGTAAATCGACCTAGAACCCCAAAATTATGGGCAATAGCTCATGAAAACAGCCAAAAAGCACAAAACCGACGAGTTTTTTTGTCATAACACTCTAACATATATCAGGTTTTCCGATCGTTGTAAATCACCATGGAACCCCAAAACTGTGGGCAATAGCTCATGAAACAGCCATGAAGCGTGAAAACAATTTGTTTTTGGTCATCACTCTCAAACATGTATCGGGTCTTACAGTCGTTGTAAATCACCCTGAACCTCAAAACTGTGGGTAATAGCTCATGAATGCAGCCATAAAACGTGAAAACTACGAGTTTATGCTCATAATTCTAAAACATGTATCGGGTCTTAAGGTCGTTCAAAATCGCCTTACAACCAAAAAACTATTGGCATTAGCTCATGAAAAATAGCCATAAAATAGAAAAACGACGAGTTTTTGGTCATAACTCTCAAACATTTATCGAGTGTTATGGTGGTTCAAAATCGCCCTAGAACCACAAAACTTTGGGAAATAGCTCATGAAAATGCCCATGAAGCGCGAAAATGACTTGTTTTTAGTCATAACTCTCAAGTATGTATCAGCTCTTACGGTCGTTGTAAATCGCCCAAGAACCCCAAAACTATGGGCAATAGCTCATGAAAACAGCCATAAAATGTGAAAACTACGAGTTTTAGCTCATCTGTCTCAAGCATGTATCAAGTTTTACTATCGTTGTAAATTGACCTAAACCCGAAATTAATGGGCAATAGCTCACGAACACAGCTATAAAACGTGAAAAACTACGAGTTGATGGTCATAATTCTAAAACATGTATAGGGTCTTAAGGTCATTCAAAATCGCCCTACAACCACTAAAACATGGGCAATAGCTCATGAAAATCAGCCATAAAGTAGAAAAACGACGATTTTTTGGTCATAACTCTCAAACATGTATCGAGTCTTATGTATATTCAAAATCGCCCTAGAACCTAAAAACTATGGGCATAGCTCATGAAAACGGCCATGAAGCGCGAAAACGACTTGTTTTTGGTCATAACTCTCAAACATGTATCAGCTCTTACGGTCGTTGTAAATCGCCCTGGAACCCTGAAATATTGGCAATAGCTCTTGAAAACAGCCATAAATGTGAAAACTACGACTTTTTTTATCATATCTCTCAAACATGTATCTAGTCTTAATATCGTTGTAAATCACCATCAAACCCCAAAACTATGGGCAATAACTCATTAAAATGGCAATAAATCATGAAAACGACTTGTTTTTGGTCATAACTCTCAAACATGTATTAGATCTTACGGTCATTGTAAATCGCCCTACAAGCCGAAAATTATGGGCAATAGCTCATGAAAACAGCCAAAAAGCGCAAAAACGAATAGTTTTTTTGTTATAACTCTCTAACATATATCAGGTTTTCCGATCATTGTAAATCACCATGGAACACCAAAACTATGGGCAATAGGTCATGAAAAGAGCCATGAAGCGTCAAAACAACTTGTTTTTGGTCATCACTCTAAAACATGTATCAGGTCTTACGGTCATTGTAAATCGACCTAGAACCCCAAAATTATGGGCAATAGCTCATGAAAACAGCCAAAAAGCGCAAAAACGACGAGTTTTTTTGGTCATAACTCTCTAACATATATCAGGTTTTTCGATCACTGTAAATCACCATGGAACACTAAAACTATGGGCAATAGGTCATGAAAACAGCCATGAAGCGTCAAAACAACTTGTTTTTGGTCATCACTCTCAAACATGTATTAGGTCTTACGGTCGTTGTAAATCGACCTAGAACCCCAAAATTATGGGCAATAGGTCATGAAAACAGCCAAAAAGCGCAAAAACGACGAGTTTTTTTTGTCATAACTCTCTAACATATATCAGGTTTTTCGATCGTTGTAAATCATCATGGAACCCCAAAACTATGGGCAATAGCTCATGAAAACAGCCATGAAGCGTGAAAACAATTTGTTTTTGGTCATTACTCTCAAACATGTATCGGGTCTTACAATCGTTGTAAATCACCCTGAACCTCAAAACTGTGGGCAATAGCTCATGAACACAGCCATAAAACGTGAAAACTACGGGTTTATGCTCATAATTCTAAAACATGTATCAGGTCTTACGGGCGTTGAAAATCGACCTACAATCACAAAACTATGGGCAATAGCTCATGAAAAATAGCCATAAAATAGAAAAACGACAAGTTTTTGGTCATATCTCTCAAACATGTATCGAGTGTTATGGTCATTCAAAATGACCCTATAACCCCAAAACTATGGGCAATAGCTCATGAAAACGGCTATGAAGCTTGAAAACGACCTGCTTTTGGTCATAACTCTCAAGCGTGTATCACCTCTTACGGTCGCTGTAAATTGCCCTAGAACCCCAAAACTATGGGTAATAGCTCATGAAAACAACGATAAAATGTGAAAACTACGAGTTTTAGGTCATATCTCTCAAACATGTATCAAGTTTTGCTATCGTTGTAAATTGACCTGAACCCCAAATCTGTGGGCAATAGCTCACGAACACAGCTATAAAACGTGAAAAACTACGAGTTTATGGTCATAATTCTAAAACATGTATCGGCTCTTAACGTCGTTCAAAATCGCCCTACAACCACAAAACTACGGGCAATGGCTCATGAAAAATATCCATAAAATAGAAAAACGACGAGTTTTTGGTCATAACTTTCAATCATATACCGAGTGTTAAGGTCTTTCAAAATCGCCCTAGAACCCCCAAACTATGTGCCATAGCTCATGAAAACGGCCATAAAGCATGAAAATGACTTGTTTTTGGTTATAACTCTCAAGCATGTATCACCTCTTATGTTCGTTGTAAATCGCCTTAGAACCCCAAAACTATGGGCAATAGCTTATGAAAGTAGCCATAAAATGTGGAAACTACGAGTTTAGATCATCTGTCTCAAACATGTATCAAGTTTTACTATCGTTGTATATTGACCTAAATACCAAATTTGTGGGCAATAGCTCACGAACATAGCTATAAAACATGAAAAACTACTAATTTATGGTCATAATTCTAAAACATGTATCCGGTTTTATATCGTTCAGAATCGCCCTACAACCATAAAAACATGGGCGATAGCTCATGAAAATCAGCCATAAAGTAGAAAAATGACGAGTTTTTGGTCATAACTCTCAAACATGTATCGAGTCTTATGGTTATTCAAAATCGCCCTAGAACCCAAAAACTATGGGCAATAGCTCATGAAAACGGCCATGAAGCGCGAAAACGACTTGTTTTTGGTCATAACTCTCAAACATGTATCAGCTCTTACGGTCGTTGTAAATCGCCCTGAAACCCTGAAATATGGGCAATAGCTCTTGAAAACAGCCATAAATGTGAAAACTACGAGTTTTTTATCATATCTCCCAAACATGTATCTAGTCTTACTATCGTTGTAAATCACCATCGAACCCCAAAACTGTGGGCAATAGCTCATTAAAATGGCAATAAATCATGAAAACGACTTGTTTTTGGTCATAACTCTCAAACATGTATTAGGTCTTACGGTCATTGTAAATCGCCCTACAAGCCCAAAATTATGGGCAATAGCTCATGAAAACAGCCAAAAAACGCAAAAACGACGAGTTTTTTTTGTCATAACTCTCTAATATATATCAGGTTATTCGATCGTTGTAAATCACCATGGAACACCAAAACTATGGGCAATAGGTCATGAAAACAGCCATGAAGCGTCAAAACAACTTGTTTTTGGTCATCACTCTCAAACATGTATTAGGTCTTACGGTCGTTGTAAATCGACCTAGAACCCCAAAATTATGGGCAATAGGTCATGAAAACAACCAAAAAGCACAAAAATGACGAGTTTTTTTTGTCATAACTCTCTAACATATATCAGGTTTTCCGATCGTTGTAAATCACCATGGAACACCAAAAATGTGGACAATAGGTCATGAAAACAGCCATGAGCGTCAAAACAACTTGTTTTTGGTCATCACTCTCAAACATGTATTAGGTCTTACGCTCATTGTAAATAGACCTAGAACAACAAAATTATGGGCAATAGCTCATGAAAACAGCCAAAAAGCGCAAAAACGACGAGTTTTTTTTGTCATGACTCTCTAACATATATCAGATTTTTCAATCACTCTAAATCACCATGGAACACTAAAACTATGGGCAATAGGTCATGAAAACAGCCATGAAGCGTCAAAACAACTTGTTTTTGGTCATAACTCTCAAACATGATCAGGTCTTACGGTCGTTGTAAATCGACCTAGAACCCCAAAATTATGGGCAATAGCTCATGAAAACAGCCAAAAAGCACAAAAACGACGAGTTTTTTTGTCATAACTCTCTGACATATATCAGATTTTTCGATCGCTGTAAATCACCATGGGACACTAAAACTATGTGCAATAGGTCATGAAAATAGCCATGAAGCGTCAAAACAACATGTTTTTGGTCATCACTCTAAAACATGTATCAGATCTTACGGTCATTGTAAATCGACGTAGAACCCCAAAATTATGGGCAATATCTCATGAAAACAGCCAAAAAGCGCAAAAACGACGAGTTTTTTTTGTCATAACTCTCTAATATATATCAGGTTATTCGATCGTTGTAAATCACCATGGAACACCAAAACTATGGGCAATAGGTCATGAAAACAGCCATGAAGCGTCAAAACGACTTGTTTTTGGTCATGTCTCTCAAACATGTATCAGGTCTTACGGTCATTGTAAATAGACCTAGAACCCCAAAATTATGGGCAATAGCTCATGAAAACAGCCAAAAAGCGCAAAAACGACGAGTTTTTTTGTCATAACTCTCTAATATATATCAGGTTATTCGATCGTTGTAAATCATCATGGAACACCAAAACTATGGGCACTAGGTCATGAAAACAGCCATGAAGCGTCAAAACAACTTGTTTTTAGTCATCACTCTCAAATATGTATCAGGTCTTACGGTCATTGTAAATCGACCTAGAACCCCAAATTTATGGGCAATAGCTCATGAAAACAGCCAAAAGTGCAAAAACGACGAGTTTTTTTGTCATAACTCTCTAACATATACCAGATTTTTCGATCACTGTAAATCACCATGGAACACTAAAACTATGTGCAATAGGTCATGAAAGCAGCCATGAAGCGTCAAAACAACATGTTTTTGGTCATCACTCTAAAACATGTATCAGGTCTTACGGTCATTGTAAATCAACCAGAATCCCAAAATTATGGGCAATAGCTCCTGAAAATAGCCAAAAAGCGCAAAAACGACGAGTTTTTTTGTCATACCTCTCTAACATATATCAGGTTTTCCGATCGTTGTAAATCACCATGGAACACTAAAATTGTGGGCAATAGGTCATGAAAACAGCCATGAAGCGTCAAAACAACTTGTTTTTGGTCATCACTCTTAAACATGTATTAGGTCTTACGGTCATTGTAAATAGACCTAGAACAACAAAATTATGGGCAATAGCTCATGAGAACAGCCAAAAAGCGCAAAAACGACGAGTTTTTTGGTCATAACTCTCTAACATATATCAGATTTTTCAATCACTGTAAATCACCATGGAACACTAAAACTATGGGCAATAGGTCATGAAAACAGCCATGAAGCGTCAAAACAACTTGTTTTTCGTCATAACTCTCAAACATGTATCAGGTCTTACGGTCGTTGTTAATCGACCTAGAACCCCAAAATTATGGGCAATAGGTCATGAAAAGAGACAAAAAGCGCAAAAAACGACGAGTTTTTTGTCATAACTCTCTGACATATATCAGATTTTTCGATCGCTGTAAATCACCATGGGACACTAAAACTATGTGCAATAGGTCATGAAAACAGCCATGAAGCGTCAAAACAACATGTTTTTGGTCATCACTCTAAAACATGTATTAGGTCTTACGGTCATTGTAAATCGACGCAGAGCCACAAAATTATGGGCAATATCTCATGAAAACAGCCAAAAAGCGCAAAAACGACGAGTATTTTGTCATAACTCTCTAATATATATCAGGTTATTCGATCGTTGTAAATCACCATGGAACACCAAAACTATGGGCAATAGGTCATGAAAACAGCCATGAAGCGTCAAAACGACTTGTTTTTGGTCATCACTCTCAAACATGTATCAGGTCTTACAGTCATTGTAAATAGACCTAGAACCCCAAAATTATGGGCAATAGCTCATGAAAACAACCAAAAAGCGCAAAAACGACGAGTTTTTTTGTCATAACTCTCTAATATATATCAGGTTATTCGATTGTTGTAAATCACCATGGAACACCAAAACTATGGGCAATAGGTCATGAAAACAGCCATGAAGCGTCAAAACAACTTGTTTTTAGTCATCACTCTCAAACATGTATTAGGTCTTACAGTCGTTGTAAATCGACCTAGAACCCCAAAATTATGGGCAATAGGTCATGAAAATAGCCAAAAAGCGCAAAAATGACGAGTTTTTTTTGTCATAACTCTCTAACATATATCAGGTTTTCCGATCGTTGTAAATCACCATGGAACACCAAAAATGTGGGCAATAGGTCATGAAAACAGCCATGAGCGTCAAAACAACTTGTTTTTGGTCATCACTCTCAAACATGTATTAGGTCTTACGGTCATTGTAAATAGACCTAGAACAACAAAATTATGGGCAATAGCTCATGAAAACAGCCAAAAAGCGCAAAAACGACGAGTTTTTTTGTCATGACTCTCTAACATATATCAGATTTTTCAATCACTGTAAATCACCATGGAACACTAAAACTATGGGCAATAGGTCATGAAAACAGCCATGAAGCGTCAAAACAACTTGTTTTTGGTCATAACTCTCAAACATGTATCAGGTCTTACGGTCGTTGTAAATCGACCTAGAACCCCAAAATTATGGGCAATAGCTCATGAAAACAGCCAAAAAGCGCAAAAACGACGAGTTTTTTTGTCATAACTCTCTAACATATATCAGGTTTTTCGATCACTGTAAATCACCATGGAACACTAAAACTATGGGCAATAGGTCATGAAAACAGCCATGAAGCGTCAAAACAACTTGTTTTTGGTCATCACTCTCAAACATGTATTAGGTCTTACGGTCGTTGTAAATCGACCTAGAACCCCAAAATTATGGGCAATAGGTCATGAAAACAGCCAAAAAGCGCAAAAAACGACGAGTTTTTTTTGTCATAACTCTCTAATATATATCAGGTTATTCGATCGTTGTAAATCACCATGGAACACCAAAACTATGGGCAATAGGTCATGAAAACAGCCATGAAGCGTCAAAACGACTTGTTTTTGGTCATCACTCTCAAACATGTATCAGGTCTTACGGTCATTGTAGATAGACCTAGAACCCCAAAATTATGGGCAATAGCTCATGAAAACAGCCAAAAAGCGCAAAAACGACAAGTTTTTTTTGTCATAACTCTCTAATATATATCAGGTTATTCGATCGTTGTAAATCACCATGGAACACCAAAACTATGGGCAATAGGTCATGAAAACAGCCATGAAGCGTCAAAACAACTTGTTTTTAGTCATCACTCTCAAACATGTATCAGGTCTTACGGTCATTGTAAATCGACCTAGAACCCCAAATTTATGGGCAATAGCTCATGAAAACAGCCAAAAAGTGCAAAAACGACGAGTTTTTTTGTCATAACTCTCTAACATATATCAGATTTTTCGATCACTGTAAATCACCATGGAACACTAAAACTATGTGCAATAGGTCATGAGAGCAGCCATGAAGCGTCAAAACAACATGTTTTTGGTCATCACTCTAAAACATGTATCAGGTCTTACGGTCATTGTAAATCCAACCTAGAATCCCAAAATTATGGGCAATAGCTCATGAAAACAGCCAAAAAGCGCAAAAACGACGAGTTTTTTGTCATAACTCTCTAACATATATCAAGTTTTCCGATCGTTGTAAATCACCATGGAACACTAAAATTGTGGGCAATAGGTCATGAAAACAGCCATGAAGCGTCAAAACAACCTGTTTTTGGTCATCACTCTCAAACATGTATTAGGTCTTACGGTCATTGTAAATAGACCTAGAACAACAAAATTATGGGCAATAGCTCATGAGAACAGCCAAAAAGCGCAAAAACGACGAGTTTTTTTGTCATAACTCTCTAACATATATCAGATTTTTCAATCACTGTAAATCACCATGGAACACTAAAACTGTGGGCAATAGGTCATGAAAACAGCCATGAAGCGTCAAAACAACTTGTTTTTGGTCATAACTCTCAAACATGTATCAGGTCTTACGGTCGTTGTTAATCGACCTAGAACCCCAAAACAGCCATAAATGTGAAAACTACGAGTTTTTTATCATATCTCTCAAACATGTATCTAGTCTTACTATCGTTGTAAATCACCATCGAACCCCAAAACTGTGGGCAATAGCTCATTAAAATGGCAATAAATCATAAAAACAACTTGTTTTTGGTCATAACTCTCAAACATGTATTAGGTCTTACGGTCATTGTAAATCGCCCTACAAGCCGAAAATTATGGGCAATAGCTCATGAAAACAGGCAAAAAGCGCAAAAACGACGAGTTTTTTTGTCATAACTCTCTAACATATATCAGGTTTTCCGATCGTTGTAAATCACCATGGAACACCAAAAATGTGGGCAATAGGTCATGAAAACAGCCATGAGCGTCAAAACAACTTGTTTTTGGTCATCACTCTCAAACATGTATTAGGTCTTACGGTCATTGTAAATAGACCTAGAACCCCAAAATTATGGGCAATAGCTCATGAAAACAGCAAAAAGCGCAAAAACGACGAGTTTTTTTGTCATAACTCTCTAACATATATAAGGTTTTTCGATCGTTGTAAATCACCATGGAACACCAAAACTATGGGCAATAGGTCATGAAAACAGCCATCAAGCGTCAAAACAACTTGTTTTTGGTCATCACTCTCAAACATGTATCAGGTCTTACGGTCATTGTAAATCGACCTAGAACCCCAAATTTATGGGCAATAGCTCATGAAAACAGCCAAAAAGTGCAAAAAACGACGAGTTTTTTTGTCATAACTCTCTAACATATATCAGATTTTTCAATCACTGTAAATCACCATGGAACACTAAAACTATGGGCAATAGGTCATGAAAACAGCCATGAAGCGTCAGAACAACTTGTTTTTGGTCATCACTCTCAAACATGCATCAGGTCTTACGGTCGTCGTAAATCGACCTAGAACCCCAAAATTATGGGCAATAGCTCATGAAAACAGCCAAAAAACACAAAAACGACGTGTTTTTTTGTCATAACTCTCTGACATATATCAGATTTTTCGATCGCTGTAAATCACCATGGGACACTAAAACTATGTGCAATAGGTCACGAAAACAGCCATGAAGCGTCAAAACAACATGTTTTTGGTCATCACTCTAAAACATGTATCAGGTCTTACGGTCATTGTAAATCGACGTAGAACCCCAAAATTATGGGCAATATCTCATGAAAACAGCCAAAAAGCGCAAAAACGACGAGTTTATGCTCATAATTTTAAAACATGTATCGGGTCTTAAGTTCGTTCAAAATCGCCTTACAACCACAAAACTATGGGCAATAGCTCATGAAAAATAGCCATAAAATAGAAAAACGACGAGTTTTTGGTCATAACTCTCAAACATTTATCGAGTGTTATGGTCGTTCAAAATCGCCCTAGAACCATAAAACATTGGGAAATAGCTCATGAAAATGGCCATGAAGCGCGAAAATGACTTGTTTTTAGTCATAACTCTCAAGCATGTATCAGCTCTTACGGTCGTTGTAAATCGCCCTAGAACCCCAAAACTATGGGCAATAGCTCATGAAACAGCCATAAAATGTGAAAACTATGAGTTTTAGATCATCTGTCTCAAGCATGTATCAAGTTTTACTATCGTTGTAAATTGACCTGAACCCGAAATTAATGGGCAATAGCTCACGAACACAGCTATAAAACGTTAAAAACTACGAGTTTATGGTCATAATTCTAAAACATGCAAGGGTCTTAAGGTCATTCAGAATCGCCCTACAACCACTAAAACATGGGCAATAGCTCATGAAAATCAGCCATAAAGTAGAAAAACAACGAGTTTTTGGTCATAACTCTCAAACATGTATCGAGTCTTATGGTTATTCAAAATCGCCCTAGAACCCAAAAACTATGGGCAATAGCTCATGAAAACGGCCATGAAGCGCGAAAACGACTTGTTTTTGGTCATAACTCTCAAACATGTATCAGCTCTTACGGTCGTTGTAAATCGCCCTGGAACCCTGAAATATGGGCAATAGCTCTTGAAAACAGCCATAAATGTGAAAACTACGAGTTTTTTATCATATCTCTCAAACATGTATCTAGTCTTACTATCGTTGTAAATCACCATCGAACCCCAAAACTGTGGGCAATAGCTCATTAAAATGGCAATAAATCATGAAAACAACTTGTTTTTGGTCATAACTCTCAAACATGTATTAGGTCTTACGGTCATTGTAAATCGCCCTACAAGCCGAAAATTATGGGCAATAGCTCATGAAAACAGGCAAAAAGCGCAAAAACGATGAGTTTTTTTGTCATAACTCTCTAACATATATCAGGTTTTCCGATCGTTGTAAATCACCATGGAACACCAAAAATGTGGGCAATAGGTCATGAAAACAGCCATGAGCGTCAAAACAACTTGTTTTTGGTCATCACTCTCAAACATGTATTAGGTCTTACGGTCATTGTAAATAGACCTAGAACCCCAAAATTATGGGCAATAGCTCATGAAAACAGCCAAAAAGCGCAAAAACGACGAGTTTTTTCGTCATAACTCTCTAACATATATAAGGTTTTTCGATCGTTGTAAATCACCATGGAACACCAAAACTATGGGCAATAGGTCATGAACACAGCCATCAAGCGTCAAAACAACTTGTTTTTGGTCATCACTCTCAAACTTGTATCAGGTCTTACGGTCATTGTAAATCGACCTAGAACCCCAAATTTATGGGCAATAGCTCATGAAAACAGCCAAAAAGTGCAAAAACGACGAGTTTTTTTGTCATAACTCTCTAACATATATCAGATTTTTCAATCACTGTAAATCACCATGGAACACTAAAACTATGGGCAATAGGTCATGAAAACAGCCATGAAGCGTCAGAACAACTTGTTTTTGGTCATCACTCTCAAACATGCATCAGGTCTTACGGTCGTCGTAAATCGACCTAGAACCCCAAAATTATGGGCAATAGCTCATGAAAACAGCCAAAAAACGCAAAAAACGACGAGTTTTTTTGTCATAACTCTCTGACATATATCAGATTTTTCGATCGCTGTAAATCACCATGGGACACTAAAACTATGTGCAATAGGTCATGAAAACAGCCATGAAGCGTCAAAACAACTTGTTTTTGGTCATCACTCTCAAACATGTATTAGGTCTTACGGTCATTGTAAATAGACCTAGAACCCCAAAATTATGGGCAATAGCTCATGAAAACAGCCAAAAAGCGCAAAAATGACGAGTTTTTTTGTCATAACTCTCTAACATATATAAGGTTTTTCGATCGTTGTAAATCACCATGGAACACCAAAACTATGGGCAAGAGGTCATGAAAACAGCCATGAAGCGTCAAAAGGACTTGTTTTTGGTCATCACTCTCAAACATGTATCAGGTCTTACGGTCATTGTAAATAGACCTAGAACCCCAAAATTATGGGCAATAGCTCATGAAAACAACCAAAAAGCGCAAAAACGACGAGTTTTTTTGTCATAACTCTCTAATATATATCAGGTTATTCGATCGTTGTAAATCACCATGGAACACCAAAACTATGGGCAATAGGTCATGAAAACAGCCATCAAGCGTCAAAACAACTTGTTTTTAGTCATCACTCTCAAACATGTATCAGGTCTTACGGTCATTGTAAATCGACCTAGAACCCCAAATTTATGGGCAATAGCTCATGAAAACAGCCAAAAAGGGCAAAAACGACGAGTTTTTTTGTCATAACTCTCTAACATATATCAGATTTTTCGATCACTGTAAATCACCATGGAACACTAAAACTATGTGCAATAGGTCATGAAAACAGCCATGAAGCGTCAAAACAACATGTTTTTGGTCATCACTCTAAAACATGTATCAGGTCTTACGGTCATTGTAAATCAACCTAGAATCCCAAAATTATGGGCAATAGCTCATGAAAACAGCCAAAAAGCGCAAAAACGACGAGTTTTTTTGTCATAACTCTCTAACATATATCAGGTTTTTCGATCATTGTAAATCACCATGGAACACTAAAATTGTGGGCAATAGGTCATGAAAACAGCCATGAAGCGTCAAAACAACCTGTTTTTGGTCATCACTCTCAAACATGTATCAGGTCTTATGGTCATTGTAAATCGACCTAGAACCCCAAAATTATGGGCAATAGCTCATGAAAACAGCCAAAAAGCACAAAAACGACGAGTTTTTTTGTCATAACTCTCTAACATATATCAGATTTTTCAATCACTGTAAATCACCATGGAACACTAAAACTATGGGCAATAGGTCATGAAAACAGCCTTGAAGCGTCAAAACAACTTGTTTTTGGTCATAACTCTCAAACATGTATCAGGTCTTACGGTCATTGTAAATAGACCTAGAACCCCAAAATTATGGGCAATAGCTCATGAAAACAGCCAAAAAGCGCAAAAACGACGAGTTTTTTTGTCATAACTCTCTAATATATATCAGGTTATTCGATCGTTGTAAATCACCATGGAACACCAAAACTATGGGCAATAGGTTATGAGAACAGCCATGAAGCGTCAAAACAACTTGTTTTTAGTCATCACTCTCAAACATGTATCAGGTCTTACGGTCATTGTAAATCGACCTAGAACCCCAAATTTATGGGCAATAGCTCATGAAAACAGCCAAAAAGCGCAAAAATGACGAGTTTTTTTGTCATAACTCTCTAACATATATAAGGTTTTTCGATCGTTGTAAATCACCATGGAACACCAAAACTATGGGCAATAGGTCATGAAAACAGCCATCAAGCGTCAAAACAACTTGTTTTTGGTCATCACTCTCAAACATGTATCAGGTCTTACGGTCATTGTAAATAGACCTAGAACCCCAAATTTATGGGCAATAGCTCATGAAAACAGCCAAAAAGTGCAAAAACGACGAGTTTTATTGTCATAACTCTCTAACATATATCAGGTTATTCGATCACTGTAAATCACCATGGAACACCAAAACTATGGGCAATAGGTCATGAAAACAGCCATCAAGCGTCAAAACAACTTGTTTTTAGTCATCACTCTCAAACATGTATCAGGTCTTACGGTCATTGTAAATCGACCTAGAACCCCAAATTTATGGGCAATAGCTCATGAAAACAGCCAAAAAGCGCAAAAACGACGAGTTTTTTTGTCATAACTCTCTAACATATATCAGGTTTTTCGATCACTGTAAATCACCATGGAACACTAAAACTATGTGCAATAGGTCATGAAAACAGCCATGAAGCGTCAAAACAACATGTTTTTGGTCATCACTCTAAAACATGTATCAGGTCTTACGGTCATTGTAAATCAACCTAGAATCCCAAAATTATGGGCAATAGCTCATGAAAACAGCCAAAAAGCGCAAAAACGACGAGTTTTTTTGTCATAACTCTCTAACATATATCAGGTTTTTCGATCGTTGTAAATCACCATGGAACACTAAAATTGTGGGCAATAGGTCATGAAAACAGCCATGAAGCGTCAAAACAACTTCTTTTTGGTCATCACTCTCAAACATGTATTAGGTCTTACGGTCATTGTAAATAGACCTAGAACCCCAAAATTATGGGCAATAGCTCATGAAAACAGCCAAAAAGCGCAAAAATGACGAGTTTTTTTGTCATAACTCTCTAACATATATAAGGTTTTTCGATCGTTGTAAATCACCATGGAACACCAAAACTATGGGCAATAGGTCATGAAAACAGCCATCAAGCGTCAAAACAACTTGTTTTTGGTCATCACTCTCAAACATGTATCAGGTCTTACGGTCATTGTAAATAGACCTAGAACCCCAAATTTATGGGCAATAGCTCATGAAAACAGCCAAAAAGTGCAAAAACGACGAGTTTTATTGTCATAACTCTCTAACATATATCAGGTTATTTGATCACTGTAAATCACCATGGAACACCAAAACTATGGGCAATAGGTCATGAAAACAGCCATCAAGCGTCAAAACAACTTGTTTTTAGTCATCACTCTCAAACATGTATCAGGTCTTACGGTCATTGTAAATCGACCTAGAACCCCAAATTTATGGGCAATAGCTCATGAAAACAGCCAAAAAGCGCAAAAACGACGAGTTTTTTTGTCATAACTCTCTAACATATATCAGGTTTTTCGATCACTATAAATCACCATGGAACACTAAAACTATGTGCAATAGGTCATGAAAACAGCGATGAAGCGTCAAAACAACATGTTTTTGGTCATCACTCTAAAACATGTATCAGGTCTTACGGTCATTGTAAATCAACCTAGAATCCCAAAATTATGGGCAATAGCTCATGAAAACAGCCAAAAAGCGCAAAAACGACGAGTTTTTTTTGTCATAACTCTCTAACATATATCAGGTTTTTCGATCGTTGTAAATCACCATGGAACACTAAAATTGTGGGCAATAGGTCATGAAAACAGCTATGAAGCGTCAAAACAACCTGTTTTTGGTCATCACTCTCAAACATGTATCAGGTCTTATGGTCATTGTAAATCGACCTAGAACCCCAAAATTATGGGCAATAGCTCATGAAAACAGCCAAAAAGCGCAAAAACGACGAGTTTTTTGTCATAACTCTCTAACATATATCAGGTTATTCGATCGTTGTAAATCACCATGGAACACCAAAACTGTGGGCAATAGGTCATGAAAACAGCCATGAAGCGTCAAAACAACTTGTTTTTGGTCATCACTCTCAAACATGTATCAGGTCTTACGGTCATTGTAAATCGACCTAGAACACCAAATTTATGGGCAATAGCTCATGAAAACAGCCAAAAAGTGCAAAACAACGAGTTTTTTTGTCATAACTCTCTAACATATATCAGATTTTTCGATCGTTGTAAATCACCATGGAACACTAAAACTATGTGCAATAGGTCATGAAAACAGCCATGAAGCGTCAAAACAACATGTTTTTGGTCATCACTCTAAAACATGTATCAGGTCTTACGGTCATTGTAAATCGACCTAGAATCCCAAAATTATGGGCAATAGCTCATGAAAACAGCCAAAAAGCGCAAAAACGACGAGTTTTTTTTCTCATAACTCTCTAACATATATCAGGTTTTTCGATCGTTGTAAATCACCTTGGAACACTAAAATTGTGGGCAATAGGTCATGAAAACAGCCATGAAGCGTCAAAACAACCTGTTTTTGGTCATCACTCTCAAACATGTATCAGGTCTTACGGTCATTGTAAATCGACCTAGAACCCCAAAATTATGGACAATAGCTCATGAAAACAGCCAAAAAACACAAAAACGACGAGTTTTTTTTATCATAACACTCTAACATATATCAGGTTTTCCGATCGTTGTAAATCACCATGGAACACCAAAAATGTGGGCAATAGGTCATGAAAACAGCTATGAAGCGTCAAAACAACCTGTTTTTGGTCATCACTCTCAAACATGTATTAGGTCTTACGGTCATTGTAAATAGACCTAGAACCCCAAAATTATGGGCAATAGCTCATGAAAACAGCCAAAAAGCGCAAAAATGACGAGTTTTTTTGTCATAACTCTCTAACATATATAAGGTTTTTCGATCGTTGTAAATCACCATGGAACACCAAAACTATGGGCAATAGGTCATGAAAACAGCCATCAAGCGTCAAAACTACTTGTTTTTCGTCATCACTCTCAAACATGTATCAGGTCTTACGGTCATTGTAAATAGACCTAGAACCCCAAATTTATGGGCAATAGCTCATGAAAACAGCCAAAAAGTGCAAAAAACGACGAGTTTTATTGTCATAACTCTCTAACATATATCAGGTTATTCGATCACTGTAAATCACCATGGAACACCAAAACTATGGGCAATAGGTCATGAAAACAGCCATCAAGCGTCAAAACAACTTGTTTTTAGTCATCACTCTCAAACATGTATCAGGTCTTACGGTCATTGTAAATCGACCTAGAACCCCAAATTTATGGGCAATAGCTCATGAAAACAGCCAAAAAGCGCAAAAACGACGAGTTTTTTTTGTCATAACTCTCTAACATATATCAGGTTTTTCGATCACTGTAAATCACCATGGAACACTAAAACTATGTGCAATAGGTCATGAAAACAGCCATGAAGCGTCAAAACAACATGTTTTTGGTCATCACTCTAAAACATGTATCAGGTCTTACGGTCATTGTAAATCAACCTAGAATCCCAAAATTATGGGCAATAGCTCATGAAAACAGCCAAAAAGCGCAAAAACGACGAGTTTTTTTTGTCATAACTCTCTAACATATATCAGGTTTTTCGATCGTTGTAAATCACCATGGAACACTAAAATTGTGGGCAATAGGTCATGAAAACAGCTATGAAGCGTCAAAACAACCTGTTTTTGGTCATCACTCTCAAACATGTATCAGGTCTTATGGTCATTGTAAATCGACCTAGAACCCCAAACTTATGGGCAATAGCTCATGAAAACAGCCAAAAAGCGCAAAAAACGACGAGTTTTTTTCATAACTCTCTAACATATATCAGGTTATTCGATCGTTGTTAATCACCATGGAACACCAAAACTGTGGGCAATAGGTCATGAAAACAGCCATGAAGCGTCAAAACAACTTGTTTTTGGTCATCACTCTCAAACATGTATCAGGTCTTACGGTCATTGTAAATCGACCTAGAACACCAAATTTATGGGTAATAGCTCATGAAAACAGCCAAAAAGTGCAAAAACGACGAGTTTTTTGTCATAACTCTCTAACATATATCAGATTTTTCGATCGTTGTAAATCACCATGGAACACTAAAACTATGTGCAATAGGTCATGAAAACAGCCATGAAGCGTCAAAACAACATGTTTTTGGTCATCACTCTAAAACATGTATCAGGTCTTACGGTCATTGTAAATCGACCTAGAATCCCAAAATTATGGGCAATAGCTCATGAAAACAGCCAAAAAGCGCAAAAACGACGAGTTTTTTTTCTCATAACTCTCTAACATATATCAGGTTTTTCGATCGTTGTAAATCACCATGGAACACTAAAATTGTGGGCAATAGGTCATGAAAACAGCCATGAAGCGTCAAAACAACCTGTTTTTGGTCATCACTCTCAAACATGTATCAGGTCTTACGGTCATTGTAAATCGACCTAGAACCCCAAAATTATGGACAATAGCTCATGAAAACAGCCAAAAAGCACAAAAACGACGAGTTTTTTTTATCATAACACTCTAACATATATCAGGTTTTCCGATCGTTGTAAATCACCATGGAACCCCAAAACTGTAGGCAATAGCTCATGAAACAGCCATGAAGCGTGAAAACAATTTGTTTTTGGTCATCACTCTCAAACATGTATCGGGTCTTACAGTCGTTGTAAATCACCCTGAAGCTCAAAACTGTGGTTAATAGCTCATGAATGCAGCCATAAAACATGAAAACTACTTGTTTATGCTCATAATTTTAAAACATGTATCGGGTCTTAAGGTCGTTCAAAATCGCCTTACAACCACAAAACTATGGGCAATAGCTCATGAAAAATAGCCATAAAATAGGAAAACGACGAGCTTTTGGTCATAACTCTCAAACATTTATCGAGTATTATGGTCGTTCTAAATTGCCCTAGAACCACAAAACTTTGGGAAATAGCTCATGAAAATGGCCATGAAGCGCGAAAATGACTTGTTTTTAGTCATAACTCTCAAGCATGTATCAGCTCTTACGGTCGTTGTAAATCGCCTTAGAACCCCAAAACTATGGGCAATAGCTCACGAAAACAGCCATAAAATGTGAAAACTACGAGTTTTAGATCATCTGTCTCAAGCATGTATCAAGTTTTACTATCGTTGTAAATTGACCTGAACCCGAAATTAATGGGCAATAGCTCACGAACACAGCTATAAAACGTTAAAAACTACGAGTTTATGGTCATAATTCTAAAACATGTATAGGGTCTTAAGGTCATTCAGAATCGCCCTACAACCACTAAAACATGGGCAATAGCTCATGAAAATCAGCCATAAAGTAGAAAAACGACGAGTTTTTGGTCATAACTCTGAAACATGTATCGAGTCTTATGGTTATTCAAAATCGCCCTAGAACCTAAAAACTATGGGCAATAGCTCATGAAAACGGCCATGAAGCGCGAAAACGACTTGTTTTTGGTCATCACTCTCAAACATGTATCACCTCTTACGGTCATTGTAAATCGCCCTGGAACCCTGAAATATGGGCAATAGCTCTTGAAAACAGCCATAAATGTGAAAACTACGACTTTTTTTATCATATCTCTCAAACATGTATCTAGTCTTACTATCGTTGTAAATCACCATCGAACCGCAAAACTATGGGCAATAGCTCATTAAAATGGCAATAAATCATGAAAACGACTTGTTTTTGGTCATAACTCTCAAACATGTATTAGGTCTTACGGTCATTGTAAATCGCCCTACAAGCCGAAAATTATGGGTAATAGCTCATGAAAACAGCCAAAAAGCGCAAAAACGACGAGTTTTTTGTCATAACTCTCTAACATATATCAGGTTTTCCGATCATTGTAAATCACCATGGAACACCAAAACTATGGGCAATAGGTCATGAAAACAGCCATGAAGCGTCAAAACAACTTGTTTTTGGTCATCACTCTAAAACATGTATCTGGTCTTACGGTCATTGTAAATCGACCTAGAACCCCAAAATTATGGGCAATAGCTCATGAAAACAGCCAAAAAGCGCAAAAACGACGAGTTTTTTTGTCATAACTCTCTAACATATATCAGGTTTTTCGATCGTTGTAAATCACCATGGAACACTAAAATTGTGGGCAATAGGTCATGAAAACAGCCATGAAGCGTCAAAACAACTTATTTTTGGTCATCACTCTCAAACATGTATCAGGTCTTACGGTCATTGTAAATTGACCTAGAACCCCAAAATTATGGGCAATAACTCAAGAAAACAACCAATAAGCGCAAAAACGACAAGTTTTTTTGTCATAACTCTCTAACATATATCAGGTTTTTCGATCGTTGTAAATCACCATGAAACACCAAAACTGTGGGCAATAGGTCATGAAAACAGCGATGAATGGTCAAAACAACTTGTTTTTGGTCATCACTCTAAAACATGTATCAGGTCTTACGGTTATTGTAAATCGACATAGAACCCCAAAATTATGGGCAATAGGTCATGAAAACAGCCAAACAGCGCAAAAACGACGAGTTTTTTTTCATAACTCTCTAACATATATCAGGTTTTTCAATCGTTGTAAATCATCATGGAACCCCAAAACTATGGGCAATAGCTCATGAAAACAGCCATGAAGCGTGAAAACAATTTGTTTTTGGTCATCACTCTCAAACATGTATCGGGTCTTACAATCGTTGTAAATCACCCTAAACCTCAAAACTGTGGGCAATAGCTCATGAACACAGCCATAAAACGTGAAAACTACGAGTTTATGTTCATAATTCTAAAACATGTATCCGGTCTTACGGGCGTTGAAAATCGACCTACAATCACAAAACTATGGGCAATAGCTCATGAAAAATAGCCATAAGATAGAAAAACGACGAGTTTTTGGTCATATCTCTCAAACATGTATCGAGTGTTATGGTCATTCAAAATGACCCTATAACCCCAAAACTATGGGCAATAGCTCATGAAAACGGCCATGAAGCTTGAAAACGACCTGCTTTTGGTCATAACTCTCAAGCGTGTATCACCTCGTACGGTCGCTGTAAATTGCCCTAGAACCCCAAAACTATGGGTAATAGCTCATGAAAACAACGATAAAATGTGAAAACTACGAGTTTTAGGTCATATATCTCAAACATGTATCAAGTTTTGCTATCGTTGTAAATTTACCTGAACCCCAAATCTGTGGGCAAAGCTCACGAACACAGCTATAAAACGTGAAAAACTACGAGTTTATGGTCATAATTCTAAAACATGTATCGGCTCTTAACGTTGTTCAAAATCGCCCTACAACCACAAAACTACGGGCAATGGCTCATGAAAAATATCCATAAAATAGAAAAACGACGAGTTTTTGGTCATAACTCTCAATCATATACCGAGTGTTATGGTCGTTCAAAATCGCCCTAGAACCCCCAAACTATGTGCAATAGCTCATGAAAACGGCCATAAAGCATGAAAATGGCTTGTTTTTGGTCATAACTCTCAAGCATGTATCACCTCTTATGTTCGTTGTAAATCGCCCTAGAACCCCAAAACTATGGGCAATAGCTCATGAAAACAGCCATAAAATGTGAAAACTACGAGTTTTAGATCATCTGTCTCAAACATGTATCAAGTTTTACTATGGTTGTAAATTGACCTAAATACCAAATTTGTGGGCAATAGCTCACAAACATAGCTATAAAACATGAAAAACTACGAATTTATGGTCATAATTCTAAAACATCTATCCGGTTTTAATGTCGTTCAGAATCGCCGTACAACCATAAAAACATGGGCGATAGCTCATGAAAATCAGCCATAAAGTAGAAAAATGACGAGTTTTTGGTCATAACTCTCAAACATGTATCGAGTCTTATGGTTATTCAAAATCGCCCTAGAACCCAAAAACTATGGGCAATAGCTCATGAAAACAGCCATGAAGTGCGAAAACGACTTGTTTTTGGTCATAACTCTCAAACATGTATCAGCGCTTACGGTCGTTGTAAATCGCCCTGGAACCCTAGAACTATGGGCAATAGCTCATGAAAATAGCCATAAAATGTGAAAACTACAAGTTTTTAATCATATCTCTCAAAGATGTATCTAGTCTTACTATCGTTGTAAATCGCCATCGAACCCCAAAATTGTTGGGCAATAGCTCATTAAAATGGCAATAAATCGTGAAAACGACTTGTTTTTAGTCATAACTCTCAAACATGTATCAGGTCTTACGGTCATTGCAAATCGCCCTACAACACCAAAATTATGGGCAATAGCTCATGAAAACAGCCAATAAGCGCAAAAACGACGAGTTTTTTTGTCATAACTCTCTAACATATCAGGTTTTTCGATCGTTTTAAATCACCATGGAACCCCAAAATTGTGGGCAATAGGTCATGAAAACAGCCATGAAGCGTGAAAACAACTTGTTTTTGTTCATCACTCTCAAACATGTATCCGGTCTTACGGTCATTGTAAATCGACCTAGAACACCAAAATTATGGGTAATAGCTCATGAAAACAGCCAAAGAGCGCAAAAAGGCGAGTTTTTTAGTCATAACTCTCTAACATATATCAGGTTTTTCGATCATTGTAAATCACCATGGAACCCCAAAACTGTGGGCAATAGCTCAAGAAAACAGCCATGAAGCGTCAAAACAGCCTGTTTTTTGTCATCACTCTCAAACAGGTATCGGGTCTTACAATCGTTGTAAATCGCCCTGAGCCTCAAAAATGTGGCCAATACCTCATGAACACAGCCATAAAACGTGAAAACTACGAGTTTATGCTCATAATTCTAAAACATGTATCGGGTCTTACTGTCGTTGTAAATCGACCTACAATCACAAAACTACGGGCAATAGCTCATGAAAAACTGCCACAAGATAGAAAAACGATGAGATTTTGGTCCTAACTCTCAAACATACATCGAGTGTTATGGTCATTCAAAATAGCCCTAGAACCCCAAAACTATGGGCAATAGATCATGAAAACAGCCATGAAGCTTGAGAACGACATGTTTTTGGTCATAACTCTCAAGCATGTATCACCTCTTACGGTCGTTATAAATCGCCATGGAACCCCAAAACTATGGGCAATAGCCCATGAAAACAGCCATAAAATGTGAAAACCACGAGTTTTAGATCATATCTCTCAAACATGTATCAAGTTTTACTATCATTGTAAATTGACCTGAACTCCAAATCTGTGGGCAATAGCTCACGAACACAGCTATAAAACGTGAAAAACTACGAGTTTATGGTCATAATTCGAAAACATGTATCGGGTCTTAAGGTCGTTTAAAATCGCCCTACAACCACAAAACTATGGGCAATAGCTCATAAAAACAGCCATAAAATAGAAAACGACGAGTTTTTGGTCATAACTCTCAAACATGTGTCGAGTCTTATGGTCATTCAAAATCTCCCTAGAACCTAAAAACTATGGGCAATAGCTCATGAAAACGGCCATGAAGTGCGAAAACGACTTGTTTTTAGTCATAACTCTCAAACATGTATCACCTCTTACGGTCATTGTAAATCGCCCTGGAACCCCAAAACTATGGGCAATAGCTCATGAAAACATCCATAAAATGTGAAAACTACGAGTTTTAGATCATATATCTCAAACATGTATCAAGTTTTACTATCGTTGTAAATTGACCTGAACCCCAAATTTGTGGGCAATAGCTCACGAGCACAGCTATAAAACATGAAAAACTACGAGTTTATGGTCATAATTCTAAAACATGTATCAGGTCTTAAGGTTGTTCAGAATCGCCCTACAACCACAAAAATATGGACAATAGCTCATGAAAAACAGCCATAAAGTAGAAAAACGACGAGTTTTTGGTCATAACTCTCAAACATGTATCGAGTCTTACGGTTATTCAAAATCGCCCTAGAACCCAAAAACTATGGGCAATATCTCATAAAAACGGCCATGAAGCGCGAAAATGACTTGTTTTTGGTCATAACTCTCAAACATGTATCTAGTCTTACTATCGTTGTAAATCACCATCGAACCCCAAAACTGTGGGCAATAGCTCATTAAAATGGCAATAAATCGTGAAGACGACTTGTTTTTGGTCATAACTCTCAAACATGTACCAGGTGTAACGGTCATTGTAAAATTCCCTAGAACCCCAAAATTATGGGGAATAGCTCATGAAAACAGCCAAAAAGCGTAAAAACGACGAGGTTTTTTGTCATCACTCTCTAACATATATCAGGTTTTTCGATCGTTGTAAATCACCGTGGAACCCCAAAACTGTGGCCAATAGCTCATGAAAACAACCATGAAGCATAAGAACAACTTGTTTTTGGTCATCACTCTCAAACACGTATCAGGTCTTATGGTCATTGTAAATTGACCTATAACCCCAAAGTTATGGGCAATAGCTCATGAAAACAGCCAAAAAGCACAAAAACGACAAGTTTTTTTGTCATAACTCTCTAACATATATGAGGTTTTTCGATCATTGTAAATCACCATGGAACCCCAAAAATGTGGGCAGTAGCTCATGAAAACAGCCATGAAGCGTGAAAACAACTTATTTTTGTCATCACTCTCAAACATGTATCGGGTCTTACAGTCGTTGTAAATCGCACTGAACCTCAAAACTGTGGGCAATAGCTCATGAACACAGGCACAAAACGTGAAATCTACGAGCTTATGCTCATAATGCTAAAACATGTATCGGGTCTTACGGTCGTTGAAAATCGACCTCCAATAAAAAAAATATGGGCAATAGCTCATGAAAACAACCATAAGATAGAAAAACGACAAGTTTTTGGTCATAACTCTCAAACATGCATCGAGTGCTATGGTCGTTCAAAATAGCCCTAGAACCCCAAAACTATGGGCAATAGCTCATAAAAACGGCCATGAAGCTTGAAAACGACATGTTTTTGGTCATAACTCTGAAGCATGTATCACCTCTTACGGTCATTGTAAATCGCCCTGGAACCCCAAAACTATGGGCAATAACTCATGAAAACATCCATAAAATGTGAAAAATACGAGTTTTAGATCATATATCTCAAAGATGTATCAAGTTTTACTATCGTTGTAAATTGACCTGAACCCCAAATTTGTGGGCAATAGCTCACGAACACAGCTATAAAACGTGAAAAACTACGAGTTTATGGTCATAATTCGAAAACATGTATCGGGTCTTAAGGTCGTTTAAAATCGCCCTACAACCACAAAACTATGGGCAATAGCTCATGAAAAACAGCCATAAAATAGAAAAACGACGAGTTTTTGGTCATAACTCTCAAACATGTGTCGAGTTTTATGGTCATTCAAAATCTCCCTAGAACCTAAAAACTATGGGCAATAGCTCATGAAAACGGCCATGAAGTGCGAAAACGACTTGTTTTTAGTCATAACTCTCAAACATGTATCACCTCTTACGGTCATTGTAAATCGCCCTGGAACCCCAAAACTATGGGCAATAGCTCATGAAAACATCCATAAAATGTGAAAACTACGAGTTTTAGATCATATATCTCAAACATGTATCAAGTTTTACTATCGTTGTAAATTGACCTGAACCCCAAATTTGTGGGCAATAGCTCACGAATACAGCTATAAAACGTGAAAAACTACGAGTTTATGGTCATAATTCTAAAACATGTATCAGGGTCTTACGGTCATTGAAAATCGACCTACAATCACAAAACTATGGCCAATAGCTGTTAAAAAACAGCCATAAGATAGAAATACGACGAGTTTTTGGTCATAACTCTCAAACATGTATCGAGACTTATGGTCATTCAAAATCTCCCTAGAACCTGTTTTTGGTCATAACTCTCAAGCATGTATCACCTCTTACGGTCGTTGTAAATCGCCCTGGAACCCCAAAACTATGGGTAATACCTCATGAAAACAGCGGTAAAATGTGAACACTACGAGTTTTAGATCATATAACTCAAACATGTATCAAGTTTTGCTATCGTTGTAAATTGACCTGAACACCAAATCTGTGGGCAATAGCTCACGAACACAGCTATAAAACGTGAAAAACTACGAGTTTATGGTCATAATTCTAAAACTTGTATCGGGTCTTAAGGTCGTTCAAAATCGCCCTACAACCACAAGACTATGGGCAATAGCTCATGAAAAATAACCATAAAATAGAAAAACGACGAGTTTTTGGTCATAACTCTCAAACATTTATCGAGTGTTATGGTCGTTCAAAATCGCCCTAGAACCCCAAAACTTTGGGAAATAGGTCATGAAAATGGCCATGAAGCGTGAAAATGACTTCTTTTTGGTCATGACTCTCAAGCATGTATCAGCTCTTACGGTCGTTGTAAATCGCCCTGGAACCCCAAAACTATGGGCAATAGCTCATGAAAACAACCATAAAATGTGAAAACTACGAGTTTTAGATCATTTGTCTCAAACATGTATCAAGTTTTACTATCGTTGTAAATTGACCTAAACCCAAATTTGTGGGCAATAGCTCACGAACACAGCTATAAAACATGAAAAACTACGAATTTATGGTCATAATTCTAAAACATGTATCGGGTCTTAAGGTCGTTCAGAATCGCCCTACAACCAGAAAAACATGGGAAATAGCTCATGAAAATCAGCCATAAAGTAGAAAAATGTCGAGTTTTTGGTCATAACTCTCAAACATGTATCGAGTCTTATGGTTATTCAAAATCGCCCTAGAACCCAAAAACTATGGGCAATAGCTCATGAAAACAGCCATGAAGCGCGAAAACTACTTGTTTTTGGTCATAACTCTCAAACATGTATCAACTCTTACGGTCGATGTAAATCGCCCTAGAACCCCAGAACTATGGGCAATGGCTCATGAAAACAGCCATAAAATGTGAAAATTACGAGTTTTTAATCATATCTCTCAAACATGTATCTAGTCTTACTATCGTTATAAATCGCCATCGAACCCCAAAATTGTTGGGCAATAACTCATTAAAATGGCAATAAATCGTGAAAACAACGTGTTTTTGGTCATAACTCTCAAACATGTATCAGGTCTTACGGTCATTGTAAATCGCCCTACAACCCCAAAATTACGGGCAATAGCTCATGAAAACGGCCAAAAAGCGCCAAAACGATGACTTTTTTTTGTCATAACTCTCCAACATATCAGGTTTTTCGATCGTTGTAAATCACCATGGAACCACAAAACTGTGGGCAATAGGTGATGAAAACAGCCATGAAGCGTGAAAACAACTTGTTTTTGTTCGTCACTCTCAAACATGTATCAGGTCTTACGGCCATTGTAAATCGACCTAGAACCCCAAAATTATGGGTAATAGCTCATGAAAACAGTCAAAGAGCGCAAAAAGACGGGTTTTTTAGTCATAACTCTCTAACATATATCAGGTTTTTCGATCGTTGTAAATCACCATGCAACTCCAAAACTATGGGTAATAGCTCATGAAAACATCCATGAAGCGTGATAACTACTAGTTGTTGTTCATCACTCGAAAGCATGTATCGGGTCTTACAGTCGTTGTAAGTCACCCTGAACCTCAAAACTGTGGGTAATAGCTCATGAACACAACCATAAAACGTGAAAACTATTAATTTATGCTCATAATTCTAAAACATGTATCGGGTCTTACGGTCGTTGACAATCGACCTACAATCAGAAAACTATGGGCAATAGCTCATGAAAAACACCCATAAGATAGAAAAACGACGAGTTTTTGGTCATATCTCTCAAACATGTATCCAGTGTTATGGTCATTCAAAATAGCCCTAGAACCCCAAAACTATGGGCAATACCTCATGAAAACGGCCATGAAGCTTGAAAACGACCTATTTTGGTCATAACTCTCAAGCATGTATCAACTCTTACGGTCGTTGTAAATCGCCCTGGAACCCCAAAACTATGGGGAATAGCTCATGAAAACAGCCATAAAATGTGAAAACTACGAGTTTTAGATGATATCTCTCAAACATGTATCAAGTTTTACGGTCGTTGTAAATCGCCCTAGAACCCCAAAACTATGGGCAATAGCTCACGAACACAGCTATAAAACGTGAAAAACTACGAGTTTATGGTCATAATTCTAAAACATGTGTAGGGTCTTAAGGTCATTCAAAATCACCCTACAACCACAAAACTACGGGCAATAGGTCATGAAAAATAGCCATAAAATAGAAAAACGACGAGTTTTTGGTCATAACTCTCAAACATTTATCGAGTGTTATGGTCGTTCAAAATTGCCCTAGAACCCCAAAACTATGGGAAATAGCTCATGAAAACGGCCATGAAGCGCGAAAATGACTTGTTTTTGGTCATAACTCTCAAGCATGTATCGGCTCTTACGGTCATTGTAAATTGCCCTGGAACCCCAAAACAATGGGCAATAGCTCATGAAAACAGCCATAAAATGGGAAAACTACGAGTTTTAGATCATCTGTCTCAAACAGGTATCAAGTTTTACGATCGTTGTAAATTGACTTGAACCCCAAATCTGTGGGCAATAGCTCACGAACACAGCTATAAAACGTGAAAAACTACGAGTTTATGGTCATAATTCTAAAACATGTATCGGGTCTTAAGGTCGTTCAAAATCGCCATACAACCACAAAACTATGGCCAATAGCTCATGAAAAATAGCCATAAAATAGAAAAACGACGAGTTTTTGGTCATAACTCTCAAACATTTATCGAGTGTTATGGTCGTCCAAACTCGCCCTAGAACCCAAAAACTATGGGAAATAGCTCATGAAAACGGCCATGAACACTAGTGGAAAACGGGCCTCAAGTCCCGACCCGTAAGGGGCTTTAGTCCCGGTCCTGGTAACCGGGACTAGAGGGGCGGGACTAAAGGCCCACCCACTAGTCCCGGCCCTCTTACCAGCCAGGACCAATGGGCATCCACCTGGCTGTCTCTGCGGGCGCTGGGTGCCCCCCCATTAGTCCCGGTTCGCATTATGAACTGGGACAAATGGTTCTCTACCACGGTAGAATTCAATTTGTATCTTTTTTTTTATTTCAAAATAGTTTTCTATGCTACCACATACCGTACATGTTCGTGCATACATAAGATAACTTCTCTTAAGATCAAGCATACAAATATATACATGATAGTTACACATGGAGATCACAATTATCGGGACTAGAGCCCGTCTATTCAATTACATGGTCGGGGATTATCGGCGCCTATTCACACTAAATTCTCCGGTGTCATCTATCATCTCGTTCATCAAGAATCCTGCCAGTTCTTCTACAATTGCTACTATGCGTTGCTGTGGTAGGAGCTGATCCCGCATTTTCTCGAACTATATAAGAAAAGGAGATCAATATGAATATCAATCATGATAACAAAAAGTGACGGTAATAAAAATAATGTTCTGAATGTATTACTTACATCGACTCTATAATCATTCAGCTCACTGGTAAACATGCGAATGAACTCGCAAACGTAGAATCCAGATAGATTCGTCTTCGGTGGCTGCCTCGCGCACTTTACGAGAATAGAATTCAATCAAAATAATAATCTAGCATCATAATTGTATTGCAACTAGAAGTAAAGAGATGCGCGTACTACTTACCGAGACCGGCTTAAACGTCAGCTTCTCACTAAAGTCACCCGTAACCGCACTCTTGAACTGGTTCCAAACCCTACCCGGTAAAGAAAATGAATGAGTTATTTATTACGTGATATCTCAGGAAATCAACGAAAGAGACCGATGTAGCGCGAAAATTACCTCTAGAGCATGTCCTGCATGTCCCTAAACATTTCCAGGGGTCTCTTTAATAGGTCCATGACTTCAACTCTTCCCTTATCAAGTTGAATGTCCATGAGAATCTAGTGGAAACTGTACACGTTTATATATACATCAGTAACTCATCAATTACACTTAACATCGAGTAAGCAAAAGAGAATGTGTACAATAGAGTAAGACCCTCACGCGAAATTGTAAGGAAACAGTATGTGGTCACAAATTTTTTGCTCCGTTAGAAACCTTAGAAGGTTTTCCTATGTGTCCTCGGGTTTATCCTTTAGCGTCTGACAATGTATTTTATCTGGGTCAATGAACCCAACTATGAAGATTGACCTTCTTTTACATTCCATGATCTTCATTCTGCATAATAATAGAGTACAAAAGGATATAATTAGGATAATTACATGCAATGAACTGAACAACTGAAAAAATGAGCAACTTATATATAGAAAATGAATTCAACAACTTACAGATAAGAGCAACTCATGAGACTTTTGTCGAGGGCGTCAAAAATGTATAACTGGAAGAGTTCTGGAAACTCAACATGGACCTCTTCTTCTCGGATGTAGTAGTCTTGTGGGACTTTTGCCATGATCATTATTCTCTCATGCTTTACGGCTTTCAAGTACCATTTATGTAAACTCCGCATTTGTGTTGGCAGTTGTTGAAACTGCTCAAAGCTGACCAAAGGCTTCCCTGGGACATATGTAGGGACTACTTGAGCCTTGGGTAACTTGTCATCCTGGGAACCTAGTAATTCCTCAACAGTCACATTCATAGAGGTCCCAAGCTTCGCAGCTTCTTCCATATTCTGCTAGGGAATGCCATGGGATACCACCTTGAGGGGTGGGGTCGATTTTTTGGCCTGTTCCTCGAGCTGGGGGACGTCCTTTCTTTTCCCGATTGCACTTTGACTTGATGATTTGCTCCTACTTGCACTTCTACTTGATTTGCTCTTCTTCACTTCCTTCTGAGGTGTGCGTCGATAGTCATCTGGCTTATGGTGCAAGTCATATTGCAATTTTGTCTTCAGAAAAGAAAGTGCATACGCTTTTTGCTTCTGGGTGTATACCGGGGCGGGCTCGGGTTTCTTCTTTTGAAGCTGCGCAACACATTCGACCTTTACGATCATGTCGGTTTCCTCGTCAATACGATCGTAAGGTCTGATAGGAAGATTCTTACGAGCTACTGTTGGGAGGGGAGACATTTGTGGTTTTGGGCTCCTGCGTCGTATAGTACTAATCGGAGGCTGCGGCGGAGATCCAGATGGACTCGGGCTGTGGTGGTCGTACTCATGGGGTGGCCTTCTTGGAGGTGATGGAGGTGAAGGTGACATGCGACCACTCGGAGGCGGTGTTGGCTTTGGCGTCTAGCCTGGAAGCATGATGTTGTTCTTGTCCCATAGAATGATACCACCCAGTACTTCTCCGAGTGTCCTCTCACCTTCAGGTCGAGGGATGTCAAGCTCCATTGAGTCCCACCCCATTGCGATTTCATCGACAGCAACTTTAGCATAGCCAACTGGAATCTCACGGCCATGCCAGCGTGCGCCAGGTGGACAAGGTAAAGCACATCCGACCGCCACCTTGATGGATAGGTTCTTCACCTTCTGATGGAGCTCACAAGATGCCTGCTCCTTGATTCCATCCACGGGGTAGCCGGGACCGCCATCTACCATACGTGCATCGTCAGAAGGGACCTCTGATTCAGCCATGCTGTTTCTCCGCTGAGATGGGACGGCAGTAATATCGAGTACTAGATCTTGCATGCGCGCTGCTCCTCGAAGTTTGTCAATCTGTTGCTGATGCATTCGAATTGTTCCTAGCAACTCGGTGAACATGTCTGCCTCCTCCTCCAGATGTCACCTCTTTGCTCTCTCTCGGCTCCTATAAGTATCTCTGTCTTTGGGAAACCCCATCTCCCACGTATAACTAGGGCCAAGGCCTCATACACATCCTCCGTGTTCGTCATTCCAGAGGACCTTTGTCAGCAAGTCTTTCTCTCTATCGGGACGGAACTTTGTTTTCCCTGCTTTAATATTCTTCACCACTTTCTGCCATGTATCCCGGGGTATCCTAATCCCGTCACTGCAAATAAGGTCCCCTGTACTTTCATCATACTCACACCCATGCCCAGGGAACCAATTCCTTGCCCTCAGATCCCATTCTTCACGTATTGGTTCTGGAGTGATCCCTTTAGCAAGCATCTCATTCTCTTTAGCATCCCACTTTGGCATGGCAGCCGCGTAGCCCCCTGTCCCAAGTGATTGTGATATTTCTTCATCGTGGCATTTTTCTTGTTTTTTTCGACATTTCCATAGCAGGTTGTGACTCCTTGTACTTCACAAATGCATCCCAGTTAGCCTGCTGCTTCGTTAGATAGCATTCAAACTTAGGAGTCTTCTTCGTCTTCTGATACTTTTGCCGTAATGCTTTCTTCTAGTTCTTGAATAGTTCGGCCATCTTTGTAAGACTCCACTACTTGACTTTCTTCCTCAATGCAGATGTGTCGGCATCATCCTCACATTCCGGCAGGGTGAAATGTGTCATGAGGTCATTCCAAAGACCCTCTTTGCACCTGTCGGCGACATACTCACCCTCTTTCGCCCCTTTGATATTATTCCACTCTTGAACGGTGATCGGGATGCGATCCCTAACCATAACTCCGCATTGTTCTTTAAATATAGTTTTAGCCTTTTCGGGTTCCACCGGTTCACCCCGTGGTGATACCCGCGTAATTGTATAACGTGTAGATGCGTCCAACTTTTTGGCCGGGCCTCCTTTGGAATATTTTTTGCTCGATGTGGAGGCCTAAGAGAAGAAACATTCGTCAATTTATATATATATATACAACTCAGTTAATGCATCTACTAATCACCAGACTTCATATATATACCTCGCCATCGGCTTCTCCACCTCCGGAGCCGTCGGCTTCTCCTTGATCATTTCGGTCGACCTCCTCTCCCTCACCGGAGGGGTTCAGATAAATCGACGGAGATTCGGGTGGATCAACATGGGGGGGTGTCGTTGATCATATCCTCGAGAATTTCTTCCTGTGCCAGGTCTCTCTGGATTGGATCCATAGTTTTCTACAAAATGCAGACAAATAACATTTTTCATTCAATATTGCTCCATAAAATAATACTAAACAATAATATGAACACGCAATTTGCTACAATAATACTAAACAATAGCAAAATTCTAGTGATGCCCTAACCCTAACCCTAAGTCCGGGGGCCCGCGAGCACTACCACATTAACCCTAAGTCCGGGGGCCCGCGAGCACTACCACCCTAACCCTAAGTCCGGTGGCCCGCGAGCACCACCGCCCTAACCCTAAGTCCGGCTGCCCGCGTGCACTACCACCCTAACCCTAAGTCCGGCTGCCCGCGAGCACGACCACCCTAACCCTAAGTCCGGTGGCCCGCGAGCACCACCACCCTAACCCTATGTCCGGCTGCCCATGAGCACTACCACCCTAACCCTAAGTCCGGGGCCCGCGAGCATGACCACCCTAACCCTATGTCCGGTGGCCCGCGAGCACCACCACCCTAACCCTAAGTCCGGCTGCCCGCGAGCACCACCACCCTAACCCTATGTCCGGCTGCCCGCGAGCACTACCACCCTAACACTACTAATATATTACACTAGTATATACTATATACGATAATAATATTACACTACTAACATTACACTACTAATATATTACACTACTATATACTATATACTATAATATATACTATAATATTACACTACTATATACTATAATAATATTACACTATATATACTAGCTATTACACTACAAAAATAATATTACAATTCTACAAAAAAAAAGAGGAGCCGCCGGCGCCTGGCCGGCTCGCGCCTGCACCCGTTCGCCAGCTACCAGCCGCTGGCCTCCCTTGCTGCGTGCGCGGCCGCCGGCCTCCACCCGCTGAGCGCACGGTCCCCAGGCGCCGCCGCCGGCCTCCCCTTGCTGCGCGCGCGGCCACGCGCCAATCTACTGCGCTTGTCGGTATTACCTGGCCGACGGGGATGACGGCGGCTGGAGAGGCAGTGGTGCAGCAGCGTTCGTCGGTGAGACAGTGGCCGCGCGGACGGGCAGCATGCCGGCGTCGTTTCATCGTCCTAGCTCGCGCGCGATTTTCCCCTGGAGGGAGTAGTGGAGATGGTGGGGAAGTGAAGGGGCGCGCGTAATAAGGAGAAGACCATTAGTCCCGGCCCGTGTAACGCACTGGGACTAAAGACCCTTTAGTCTCGGTGCACGGACCAGGACTAAAGGTCCCCCCTTTAGTCCCGGTGCGTTCCGCCCACCGGGACTAAAGGGTTTTCGGCACCGCCCAACGCGCGCGCGCCAACGCCACACCTTTAGTCCCGGTGAGTAGGACGCACCAGGACTAAAGGTCCTTTTTTCAAAAATTTCACCCCAGGGGCGCGCCTGTTTAAAAAAAATTGAATTAGCATATTTTTTAAACATTTGAATTTTACAGTTTTTGCATACTTATAAATTTGAGAAAAATTTCAACATGAAAGGTTCTTGAATTTGAATAAGTAATCCAAATCAATTTTCTGTTTTATAAAATAATTATTCTAACTAGTGAAACTAATAACCATTTTGCCATTTTCAATTTAAAAATGCATTAACTATTATATTTTGCATATTTTTGAATAAGTGATTCAAATCAATTATCTGTTTTATAAAATAATTATTCTAACTAGTCGAACTATTAACCATTTTCCATTTTCATGTGATTCCGACGCTTCGGTGGTCTTCCTCCGGCGAAACCCTAGACCGGGGGCCCCGGATCTTCTACCCCGCCTTATTTTTTCCCGCCCGTTCTCTTCCGGATCGTATCCCCGTTAGGGTTTAGGGTTTAGGGTTTAGGGTTTATGGTTTAGGCTTCCCTGCTCTGACTTCCCGCCATTTCTCACTATATATATGTAGGCTTGGTCGTTGCCATAGCACATCTACACTCATATCTGCCGCCTCTCTCCACTCTATCCCATGGCTTCCACCATACCTCTAACCCAGGGAGGCGGAGATGGAGTATTTCACGGGCTAGCAGGAAAATATTTTCCGAGGCGGAACTTCCGAAGATGCCATAGGGCGTGTGCACCAAGGGCATCTTCGAGAAATTCCACCACGGGAGATTTCCCAACCCTTTCCTCCATCCATGGGGATGAAACTCTCCATCCATGTTGGCTTGTTGAGTTGCTTGCCATGGCGTATCGATGCTCCTTTTATAGGAACGACGCCGCTTCTACTTTATCTTCTTCCTCCGATAGGGCATCGTGCGTTACATGCTTTATCTCATCGAGCAGTGCGTCCACCCACGCGTCCTTATCCTACCGACAGCTTTAGTCCCGGTTAGAGCCCCCACCCGGTACTAAAGGTTACCCACGCGTCTTTATCCCACCGACAATTTTGATATATGACACAAAAACCACCTTAAGTGTCGGTTGCACCCACCAGCCGGTACTAAAGGTTAGCCACCCCCAGATAAGGCCCTCCCAAATAAGCCTCCCCCAGATAAGGCCCCCCCACCTTTTGTCCCGGTTTGAGCCCCCACCCGGGAGGAAAATTTCCCGCGCCACAGCGTTCCCGCGCTTTCCACCGGTTCCCACCTCTGTCTTCCTGCCATTTTTTCAGTATATATATGTATGCTTGGCCTCCATTTACATATCCCATCTAGACTCATCATTCTCTTCCCATGGCTTCCATCGTATCTCTAACTACCCGTGAGGCGGAGGCGCTTTGCGCCTCGAACTAGCCCTGCCCACCGGGCTACCGCGTCCCTACCGGCTGGATGCTGAGCGCCGGAGGCGTGCCGGTCCCTCCTGTCCCTCTAGGTGTGGAGCACCGGATGGCCATCACGAGCCACTACTACCTCGAGCTCACGCCAGAGCAGCGGAGGAATCCCAACTAGCATCCCGACTATTTCCCGACTTGGGAAGCCTTCTTCATCAATCTGTATGGGAGGACGCTCGCCAGGCACGAGGAGGACGACCCACCTCCTTCGAACTTCAATGAGGCCGTCCGTCGGCTGCGGTGGCGCGGCCGGACTCTCCAGAGTGTCATGGCCTACAACACGACCGGCAATAACCCCCGCATGCGGTACCCTAAAATCCAACCCACGCGTGCCCAACCTTCAAGTTTCGACTACGGCGACCCCGAAGACGACAGCGACGACGGCGCCGGCGACTATGATGACTACAGTGGCGCGTATTACAGGGCTAGGCAGGAGCATGACTGAATCACTCCAACATTAGGCATGTTTCTTAATTTTTTGTTGTGCTATGTATCTTAATTTTCAGTTGTGCTATGTATCCTTAGTGTTTGTGGGTTCCTTCTCTTGTGATGGTTCCTTCTCTTTGGGTGATCACCTCGCGCGGCTCAGAACACGGTCGTCAACGTCTAGTTTGATTGAGCAAGATGTATTACATGAAAGGGAATCTCTATGTCTCAAATAAAAGGTTTAATACATTACATAGATTTATGTCTCAAATAAAAGGTTTAATACATTATTACACATCACCAACATCTAGTGTTGTGGTTTTCTTCTGCACCGTAGCCATGGAGAATCTTCATCATTAAACAGGATGCTTGGGTCAGTTTTCACTTTGAAGGGCAGAATTTCATCAAACTTATTGTAATCTTCTGACATGTCTGTCTTGTCATCCACTCCCACGATGTTTCTTTTCCCTGAAAGAACTATGTGGCGCTTTGGCTCATCGTATTCTGTACTCTTTTGCTTATCTTTCCTTTTTCTCGGTTTGGTAGACATGTCCTTCACATAGAAAACCTGAGCCACATCGTTGGCTAGGACGAATGGTTCATCCATGTACGCAAGATTGTTGAGATCCACTGTTGTAATGCCGTACTTTTGGTCTACATGTACCCCACCTCCTGTCAGCTTGACCCATTTGCACCGAAACAAAGGGACCTTAAAAGTAGGTCCATAGTCAAGTTCCCATATCTCCTCTATGTACCCATAATATGTGTCCTTCTGCCCATTGTCATCTGTTGCATCAAAGCGGACACCACTGTTTTTGTTGGTGCTCTTTTTATCTTGGGCGATCGTGTAAAATGTATTCCCATTTATCTCGTACCCTTGGAAAGTACATATAGTCGAAGATGGTAACCTGGCCAACGAGTACAACTCATCTCCAACAGTGGTGTTATTCATGATATGTGTATGCAACCAATTTCCAAAATTCTTCTCGTGTTCCCCTTTAATCAAGGTTTCAGGCTTCCCCGGGTTTTCGGAGCCTAGAATATTCTTGTGTTTCTCGATATACGGAGCCACCACGGTGGAATTGGGTAGAACTGTGTAGTGTGCTTGAGTGAAAGAATGCCCGTCCCTACATACCATTGATTTCCTTCCTAGTGTGCCTTTTCTAGGCATCCTCCCCTCATACCGAGATTCAGGAACACCAATCGGCTTAAGGTCAGGAAGAAAGTCAACACAAAACTCAATGACCTCCTCTGTTCCATAGCCCTTGGAGATGCTTCCTTCTGGCCTAGCACGGTTATGAACATATTTCTTTAAGACTCCCATGAACCTCTCGAAGGGGAACATATTGTGTAGAAACACAGGACCGAGAATTCTAATCTCTTCGACTAGGTGAACTAGGAGGTGCGTCATAATATTGAAGAAGGATGGCGGGAACAAAAACTCGAAGCTAACCAGACATTGGACCACATCAATATGTAACCCTGATAGACTTTCTCGATCGATTACCTTCTGAGAAATTGCATTGAGGAATGCACATACGTTCACAATGGCTAGTCGAACATTTTCTGGTAGAATTCCCCTCAATGCAACCGGAAGCAATTGCGTCATAAGCACATGGCAGTCATGAAACTTTAGGTTTTGAAATTTTTTCTCTTTCATATTTACTATTCCCTTTATATTCGATGAGAAGTCAAACGGGACCTTGATACTGAAAAGGACTTCAAAAAAGATTTCCTTCTCTTCTTTGGTAAGAGCGTAGCTGGCAAGCCCTTGAAACTGCCCTGGATGCTTGTCGTCTCGTGTTTTATGATGTTGCTGGTCCTCCCGTGCTGCCGGGGTATCTTTTGACTTCCCATACAAGCCTAGGAAGCCTAGAATATTCACGCAAAGATTCTTTGTTAGGTGCATCACGTCGATTGTAGAGCGGACCTCATGCACTTTCCAATAGGGTAGCTCCCAAAATATAGATTTCTTCTTCAACATGGGTGCGTGTCCGGTAATGGGGTCTTTCGGAACAGGTTGTCCTCTAGGACCCTTTCGAAAGATTACATCCAAATCCTTGACCATACCAAATACATCAGCACCACTACGGGGGACAGGCTTTGTCCGGGTTTGTGCTTTGCCATTGAAATGCTTGCCTTTCTTCTTTAAGGAATGACTGGGCTGAAGAAAACGATGATTGTACGTGTACACATTCTTTCTAAATTTATCCAGATATATACTTTCAGTCTCATCTAAATAGTGCGTGCATGCATTGTATCCTTTGTTCGTCTGTCCTGAAATGTTACTAAGAGCATGCCAATCATTGATGGTTTCGAACAGCAACGCTTGTAGGTCAAATTCCTGCTGTTTGTGCTCATCCCACACACGTACACCTGTTTTGTCCCACAACTGTAGAAGTTCATCAACTAATGGCCTTAGGTACACATCAATGTCGTTGCCGGGTTGCTTCGGGCCTTGGATGAGCACTGGCATCATAATGAACTTCCGCTTCATGCACAACCAAGGAGGAAGGTTGTAGATACATAGAGTCACGGGCCAGGTGCTGTGACTGCAGTTCTGTTCCCCAAAAGGATTCATGCCATCGGTACTTAGACCAAACCATAAGTTCCTTGCGTCACCAGCAAAGTCCGGGAAGTCTCTGTCGATTTTTCTCCACTGTCGACCATCAGCAGGGTGCCTCAACATCCCGTCTTTCTTACGGTCTTCCATGTGCCATCGCAACAACTTGGCATGCTCTTTATTTCTGAAGAAACGTTTCAACCGTGGTATTATAGGAGCATACCACATCACCTTGGCAGGAACCCTCTTCCTAGGTGGCTCGCCCTCAACATCACCAGGGTCATCTTTTCTGATCTTATACCGCAATGTAGTGCATACCGGGCATTTATCCATATTCTCGTACTTCTCACCACGGTAGAGGATGCAGTCATTAGGGCATGCATGTATCTTCTGCACGTCTAATCCTAGAGGGCAGACAAGTTTCTTTGCTTCTTACGTACCGGAGGGCAATTGGTTATTTCTTGGAAGCAGCTTCTTCATTATTACCAGCAACTTTTCAAATCCCGAGTCAGTCATACCGGTCTCTTCCTTCCACTTCAACAATTCCAGTGTGCTACCTAGCTTCTTCTGGCCATCTTCACAAGTTGGATACAGCAATGTGTTGTGGTCCTGTAACATCTGCTCGAACTGCAACCTCTCCTTTTCTGTGTCGCAGTCTCGCCTTGCATCACTAATGACCCGACCAAAATCATCAAAGGGCTCATCTGGTTCCCGTTCTTCACCCTCTTCTTCTTCATTATCTTCAACTGCGGTATCATCGTATTCAGGGAACAGAGATCGGTAGTTGTCATCATCGTTCTCTTCTTCATCGCAGTCTTCCATCATAACCCCTCTTTGTCCATGCTTGGTCCAAACATTATAGTCGGACATGAAACCGGAACGAAGCAGGTGGCTCTGAATGACTCCTGAGGAAGTGTGAGCCTGCTCATTCCGACATTCAACACATGAACAACACATAAAACCATCCCGCCGCTTGTTCGCCTCAGCCACAACGCGAAAAGAATGCACGCCTTCTCTGTAAGCGTCAGAGCGTCGGTCACCGTACATCCATGGGTGGCTCATCTGCATCATACAACCATGCATATATATCAAACGCAATCATGATGCTTAAATTAGTACCGCGTAGTCAAAACAAGAAAATAGTTGCTAACCTTTTAGGACACTTCAGAACAAAGAGGAGAAACCTTAAGTGTCGCTCTGGCACCTCATATCATATTTTGTCTTGTGTGAACTCAAGTGGCATCGCTCTAACAGGCATTTCACCGAAAACCTCTACTGCATATGAAGAAAAAAAGTTAGCACAAAGTTATACCCACCTCTCACATAGAAAAAAATAGGAGAGAGTGGAGGGCTGGGTGCATATATATAGGGCCAGGCCATTAGTCCCGGTTTGAGATGCAAACTGGGACTAAAGGTTCTGCCAGGAGCACGCGCGCCGGCCCAGACCCATTTGTCCCGGTTTGTATCTCAAACCGGGAGTAATGGTTTCTTACATACCGGGACAAAGTGCCTCGGCCTCCTCGGGTCGTCTGGTTCCGACCATTAGTCCCGGCCACAGCCACGGCCGGGACTAGTGGCCCGAACCAAAGGCCCATTTTCTACTAGTGGAAGCGCGAAAATGACTTGTTTTTGTGCATAACTCTCAAGCATGTATCAGCTCTTACGGTCATTGTAAATCGCCTTGGAACCCCAAAACAATGGGCAATAGCTCATGAAAACAACCATAAAATGTGAAAACTACGAGTTTTAGATCATCTGTCTCAAACAGGTATCAAGTTTTACTATCGTTGTAAATTGACCTAAACCCCAAATCTGTGGGCAATAGCTCACGAACACAGCTATAAAACGTGCAAAACTACGAGTTTATGGTAATAATTCTAAAACATGTATCGGGTCTTAAGGTCGTTTAGAATCGCCCTACAACCACAAAAATATGGGCAATAGCTCATGAAAAAGAACCATAAAGTAGAAAAATGACGAGTTTTTTCCATAACTCTCAAACATGTATCGAGTCTTATGGTTATTCAAAATCGCCCTAGAACCCAAAAACTATGGGCAATAGCTCATGAAAACAGGCATGAAGCTTAAAAACGACATATTTTTGGTCATAACTCTCAAGCATGTATCAGCTCTTACGATCGTTGTAAATCGGCGTGGAACAACAAAACTATGGGCAATAGCTCATGAAAACAGCCATAAAATGTGAAAACTACGAGTTTTAGATCATATCTCTCAAACATGTATCAAGTTTTACTATCGTTGTAAATTGACCTGAACTCAAAATCTGTGGGCAATAGCTCACGAACATAGCTATAAAACGTGAAAAACTACGAGTTGATGGTCATATTTCTAAAACATGTATTGGGTCTTAAGGTCGTTCAGAATCGCCCTACAACCACAAAACTATGGGAATTAGCTTATGAAAAATAGCCATAAAATAGAAAAACGACGAGTTTTTGGTCATAACTCTCAAACATTTATCGAGTGTTATGGTCGTTCAAAATCGCTCTCGAACCCTGAAACTATGGGAAATAGCTCATGAAAACGGCCACGAAGTGCGAAACTGACTTGTTTTTGGTCATTACTCTCAAGCATGTATCACCTCTTACGGTCGTTCAAAATTGCCCTGGAACCACCAAAACTATGGGCAATAGCTCATGAAAACAGCCATAAAATGTGAAAACTACGAGTTTTAGATCATATCTCTCAAACATGTATCAAGTTTTACTATCGTTGTAAATTGACTTGAACTCCAAATCTGTGGGCAATAGCTCACGAACATAGCTATAAAACGTGAAAAACTACGAGTTCATGGTCATAATTCTAAAGCATGTATTGGGTCTTAAGGTCGTTCAGAATCGCCCTACAACCACAAAACTATGGGAATTAGCTTATGAAAAATAGCCATAAAATAGAAAAACGACGTGTTTTTGGTCATAACTCTCAAACATTTATCGAGTGTTATGGTTGTTCAAAATCGCTCTAGAACACTGAAACTATGGGAAATAGCTCATGAAAACGGCCATGAAGTGCGAAACTGACTTGTTTTTGGTCATAACTCTCAAGCATGTATCACCTCTTACGGTCGTTCAAAATTGCCCTGGAACCACCAAAACTATGGGCAATAGCTCATGAAAATAGCCATATAATGTGAAAACTATGAGTTTTAGATCATCTGTCTCAAACATGTATCAAGTTTTACTATCGTTGTAAATTGACCTGAACCCCAAATCTGTGGGCAATAGCTCACGAACACAGCTATAAAACGTGAAAAACTACGAGTTTATGGTCATAATTCTAAAACATGTATCAGGTCTTAAGGTCGTTCATAATCGCCCTACAACCACAAAACTATGGGCAATAGCTCATGAAAAATAGCCATTAAATAGAAAAATGACGAGTTTTTGGTCATAACTCTCAAACATTTATCGAGTGTTATGGTCGTTCAAAATCGCCCTAGAACCCCAAAACTATGGTAAATAGCTCATTAAAACGGCGATGAAGCGTGAAAATGACTTGTTTTTGGTCATAACTCTCAAGCATGTATCAGCTCTTACGGTCATTGTAAATCGCCCTGGAACCCCAAAACTATGGGCAATAGCTCATGAAAATAGCCATAAATGTGAAAACTACGAGTTTTAGATCATCTGTCTCAAACATGTATCAAGTTTAACTATCGTTGTTAATTGACCTAAACCCCAAATCTGTGGGCAATAGCTCACGAACACAGCTATAAAACATGAAAAACTACGAGTTTATGGTCATAATTCTAAAACATGTATTGAGTCTTAAGGTCGTTTAGAATCTCCCTACAACCACAAAAACATGGGCAATAGCTCATGAAAATTAGCCATAAAGTAGAAAAACGACGAGTTTTTGGTCATAAGTCTCAAACATGTGTCGAGTCTTATGGTTATTCAAAATCTCCCTAGAACCCAAAAACTATGGGCAATAGCTCATGAAAACGGCCATGAAGTGCGAAAACGACTTGTTTTAGTCGTAACTCTGAAACATGTATCACCTCTTACGGTCATTGTAAATCGCCCTAGAACCCCAAAACTATGGCTAATAGCTCATGAAAACAGCGATAAAATGTTAAAACTACGAGTTTTAGATCATATAACTCAAACATGTATCAAGTTTTGCTATCGATGTAAATTGACTTAAACCCCAAATCTATGGGCAATAGCTCACGAACACAGCTATAAAACGTGAAAAACTACGAGTTTATGGTCATAATTCTAAAACTTGTATCGGGTCTTAAGGTCGTTCAAAATCGCCCTACAACCACAAAACTATGGGCAATAGCTTATAAAAATAGCCATAAAATAGAAAGACGACGAGTTTTTGGTCATAACCCTCAAACATTTATCGAGTGTTATGGTCGTTCAAAATCGCCCTAGAACCCTAAAACTTTGGGAAATAGCTCATGAAAACGGCCATGAAGCGCGAAAATGACTTGTTTTTTGTCATAACTCTCAAGCATGTATCAGCTCTTACGGTCGTTGTAAATCGCCCTGGAACCCCAAAACTATGGACAATAGCTCATGAAAACAGCCATAAATGTGAAAACTACAAGTTTTAGATCACCTGTCTCAAACATGTATCAAGTTTTACTATCATCGTAAATTGACCTAAACCCCAAATCCGTGGGCAATAGCTCCCGAACACAGCTATAAACCATGACAAACTACGAGTTTATGGTCATAAGTCTAAAACATGTATCGGGTCTTAAGGTCATTCAGAATCGCCCTACAACCACACAAACATGGGCAATAGCTCATGAAAATCAGCCATAAAGTAGAAAAATGACGAGTTTTTGGTCATAACTCTCAAACATGTATCGAGTCTTATGGTTATTCAAAATTGCCCTAGAACCCAAAAACTATGGGCAATATCTCATGAAAATAGCCATGAAGCGCGAAAACGACTTGTTTTTGGTCATAACTCTCAAACATGTATCAGCTCTTACGGTCGTTGTAAATCGCCCTAGAACCCCAGAACTATGGGCAATAGCTCATGAAAACAGCCATAAATGTGAAAACTACGAGTTTTTAATCATATCTCTCAAACATTTATCTAGTCTTACTATCGTTGTAAATCGCCATCGAACCCCAAAATTGTTGGCCCATAGCTCATTAATATGGCAACAAATCGTGAAAACGACTTGTTTTTGTTCATCACTCTCAAACATGTATCAGGTCTTATGGTCATTGTAAATCGCCCTACAACCCCAAAATTATGGGCAATAGCTCATGAAAACAGCCAAAGAGCGTAAAAGGACGAGTTTTTTAGTCATAACTCTCATACATATATCAGGTTTTTTGATCGTAGTACATCACCATGGAACCCCAAAACTGTGGGCAATAGCTCATGAAAACAGCCATGAAGCGTGAAAACAACTTGTTTTTGTTCGTCACTCTCGAACATGTATCGGATCTTACAGTCGTTGTAAATCACCCTGAACGTCAAACCTGTGGACCAGTTTATGGTCATAATTCTAAAACATGTATCGGGTCTTACGGTCGTTGAAAATCGCCCTACAACCACAAAACCATGGGCAATAGCTCATGAAAAACAACCATAAAATAGAAAAACGACGAGTTTTTGGTCATAACTCTCAAACATGTATCGAGTCTTATGGTTGTTCAAAATAGCCCTAGAACCCCCAAAACTATGGGAAATAGCTCATGAAAACGGCCATGAAGCTTGAAAACGACCTATTTTTGGTCATAACTCTCAAGCATGTATCAGCTCTTACGGTCCTTGTAAATCGCCCTGGAATCCCAAAACTATGGACAATAGCTCATGGAAACAGCCATAAAATGTGAATACTACGAGTTTTAGATCATATCTCTCAAACATGTATCAAGTTTTACTATCGTTGTAAATTGACCTGAACTCCAAATTTGTGGGCAATAGCTCACGAACACAGCTATAAACGTGAAAAACTACGAGTTTATGGTCATAATTCTAAAATATGTATCGGGTCTTAAGGTCATTCAAAATCGCCCTACAACCACAAAACTATGGGCAATAGCTCATGAAAAATAGCCATAAATACAAAAACGACGAGTTTTTGGTCATAACTCTCAAACATTTATCGAGTGTTATGGTCGTTCAAAATAGCCCTAGAACCCCAAAACTATGGGTAATAGCTCATGAAAATGGCCATGAAGCTTGAAAACGACCTATTTTTGGTCATAACTCTCAAGCATGTATCAGCTCTTACGGTTGTTGTAAATCGCCCTGGAACCCCAAAACTATGGGTAATACCTCATGAAAACAGCCATAAAATGTGAAAACTACATGTTTTAGATCATATCTCTCAAACATGTATCAAGTTTTACTATCGTTGTAAATTGACCTGAACCCCAAATCTGTGGGCAATAGCTCACAAAAACAGCTATAAAACGTGAAAAAACTACGAGTTTATGGTCATAATCCTAAAACATGTATGAGGTCTTAAGGTCGTTCATAATCGCCCTACAACCACAAAACTATTGGCAATAGCTCATGAAAAATAGCCATAAAATAGAAAAATGACGAGTTTTTGGTCATAACTCTCAAACATTTATCGATTGTTATGGTCGTTCAAAATCGCCCTAGAACCCCAAAACTATGGGAAATAGCTCATTAAAACGGCGATGAAGCGTGAAAATGACTTGTTTTTTGTCATAACTCTCAAGCATGTATCAGCTCTTACGGTCATTGTAAATCGCCCTGGAACCCCAAAACTATGGGCAATAGCTCATGAAAACAGCCATAAATGTGAAAACTACGAGTTTTAGATCCTCTGTCTCAAACATGTATCAAGTTTTACTATCGTTGTTAATTGACCTAAACCCCAAATCTGTGGGCAATAGCGCACGAACACAGCTATAAAACATGAAAAACTACGAGGTTATGGTCATAATTCTAAAACATGTATTGAGTCTTAAGGTCGTTCAGAATCGCCCTACAACCACAAAAACATGGGCAATAGCTCATGAAAATCAGCCATAAAGTAGAAAAACGACGAGTTTTTGGTCATAAGTCTCAAACATGTATCGAGTCTTATGGTTATTCAAAATCTCCCTAGAACCCAAAAACTATGGGCAATAGCTCATGAAAACGGCCATGAAGTGCGAAAACGACTTGTTTTTAGTCATAACTCTGAAACATGTATCACCTCTTACGGTCATTGTAAATCGCCCTAGAACCCCAGAACTATGGCTAATAGCTCATGAAAACAGCGATAAAATGTTAAAACTACGAGTTTTAGATCATATAACTCAAACATGTATCAAGTTTTGCTATCGTTGTAAATTGACTTAAACCCCAAATATATGGGCAATAGCTCATGAACACAGCTATAAAACGTGAAAAACTACGAGTTTATGGTCATAATTCTAAAACATGTATCAGGTCTTAAGGTCGTTCAAAATCGCCCTACAACCACAAAACTATGGGCAATAGCTCATGAAAAATAGCCATAAAATAGAAAAACGATGAGTTTTTGGTCATAACTCTCAAACATTTATCAAGTGTTATGGTCGTTCAAAATCGCCCTAGAACCCCAAAACTATAGGAAATAGCTCATTAAAACGGCCATGAAGCACGAAAATGACTTGTTTTTTGTCGTAACTCTCAAGCATGTATCAGCTCTTACGGTCGTTGTAAATCGCCCTGGAACCGCAAAACTATGGGCAATAGCTCATGAAAACAGCCATAAATGTGAAAACTACGAGTTTTAGATCACCTGTCTCAAACATGTATCAAGTTTTACTATCATCGTAAATTGACCTAAACCCCAAATCTGTGGGCAATACCTCACGAACACACCTATAAAACGTGAAAAACTACGAGTTATGGTCATAATTCTAAAACATGTATCGGGTCTTAAGGTTGTTCAGAATCACCCTACAACCACAAAACTATGGGCAATAGCTCATGAAAAATACCCATAAACGACGAGTTTTTGGTCATAAGTCTCAAACATGTATCGAGTCTTATGGTTATTCAAAATCTCCCTAGAACCCAAAAACTATGGGCAATAGCTCATGAAAACGGCCATGAAGTGCGAAAACGACTTGTTTTTAGTCATAACTCTCAAACATGTATCACCTCTTACAGTCATTATAAATCACCCTGGAACCCCAAAACTATAGGCAATAGCTCATGAAAACATCCATAAAATGTGAAAACTATGAGTTTTAGATCATATATCTCAAACATGTATCAAGTTTTACTATCGTTGTAAATTGACATGAAGCCCAAATCTGTGGTCAATAGCTCACGAACACAGCTATAAAACGTGAAAAACTACGAGTTTATGGTCATAATTCTAAAACATGTATCCGGTCTTACGGTCGTTGAAAATCGACCTACAATCACAAAACTATGGGGAATAGCTCATGAAAAACAGCCATAAGATAGAAAAACGACGAGATTTTGGCATAACTCTCAAACATGTATCTAGTGTTATGGTCATTCAAAATCGCCCTAGAACCCCAAAACTATGGGCAATAGCTCATGAAAACGGCCATGATGCTTGAAAACGACCTGTTTTTGGTCATAACTCTCAAGCATGTATCACCTCTTACGGTCGTTGTAAATCGCCCTGGAACCCCAAAACTATGGGTAATAGCTCATGAAAACTGCGATAAAATGTGAAAACTACGAGTTTTAGATTATATAACTCAAACATGTATCAAGTTTTGCTATCGTTGTAAATTGACCTGAACCCCAAATCTATGGGCAATAGCTCACGAACACACAGCTATAAAACGTGAAAAACTACGAGTTCATGGTCATAATTCTAAAACATGTATCGGGTCTGAAGGTCGTTCAGAATCGTCCTACAACCACAAAACTATGGGCAATAGCTTATGAAAAATAGCCATAAAATAGAAAAACAACGAGTTTTTGGTCATAACTCTCAAACATTTATCGAGTGTTATGGTCATTAAAAATAGCCCTAGAACCCCAAAACTATGGGCAATAGCTCATGGAAACGGCCATGAAGCTTGAAAACGACCTATTTTTGGTCATAACTCTCAAGCATGTATCAGCTCTTACGGCGATGAAATAGCTCATGAAAACGACGATGAAGCGCGAAAACGACTTGTTTTAGATCATATCTCTCAAGCATGTATCAGCTCTTACAGTCATTGTAAATCGCCCTGGAACCCCAAAACTATGGGCAATAGCTCATGAAAACACCCATAAAATGTGAAAACTTCGAGTTTTAGATCATTTGTCTCAAACAGGTATCAAGTTTTACTATCGTTGTAAATTGACCTAAACCCCAAATCTATGGGCAATACCACACGAACACACCTATAAAACGTGAAAAACTACGAGTTATGGTCATAATTCTAAAACATGTATCGGGTCTTAAGGTTGTTCAGAATCACCCTACAACCACAAAAATATGGGCAATAGCTCATGAAAAACAACCATAAAGTAGAAACATGATGAGTTTTTGGTCATAACTCTCAAACATATATCGAGTCTTATGGTTATTCAAAATCGCCCTAGAACCCCAAAACTATGGGCAATAGCTCATGAAAACAGCCATGAAGCTTGAAAACGACCTATTTTTGGTCATAACTCTCAAGCATGTGTCAGCTCTTATGGTCGTTGTAAATCTCCATGGAACCCCAAAACTATGGGCAATAGCTCATGAAAACAGCCATAACATGTGAAAACTACGAGTTTTAGATCATATCTCTCAAACATGTATCAAGTTTTACGGTCGTTGTAAATCGCCCTAGAACCCCAAAACTATGGGCAATAGCTCACGAACATAGCTATAAAATGTGAAAAACTACGAGTTCATGGTCATAATTCTAAAACATGTATCGGGTCTTAAGGTCGTTCAGAATCGTCCTACAACCACAAAACTATGGGCAATAGCTTATGAAAAATAGCCATAAAATAGAAAAACAACGAGTTTTTGGTCATAACTCTCAAACATTTATCGAGTGTTATGGTCATTCAAAATAGCCCTAGAACCCCAAAACTATGGCCAATAGCTCATGGAAACGGCCATGAAGCTTGAAAACGACCTATTTTTGGTCATAACTCTCAAGCATGTATCAGCTCTTACGGTCGTTGTAAATCGCCCTGGAACCCCAAAACTATGGGCAATAGCTCATGAAAACAGCCATAACATGTGAAAACTACGAGTTTTAGATCATATCTCTCGAACATGTATCAAGTTTTATGGTCGTTGTAAATCGCCCAAGAACCCCAAAACTATGGGCAATAGCTCACGAACACAGCTATAAAACATGAAAAACTACGAGTTCATGGTCATAATTCTAAAACATGTATCGGGTCTTAAGGTCGTTCAGAATCGTCCTACAACCACAAAACTATGGGCAATAGCTTATGAAAAATAGCCATAAAATAGAAAAACGGTGAGTTTTTGGTCATAACTCTCAAACATTTATCGAGTGTTATGGTCGTCCAAAATAGCCCTAGAACCCCAAAACTATGGGCAATAGCTCATGAAAACGGCCATGAAGCTTGAAAACGACCTAGTTTTGGTCATAACTCTCAAGCATGTATCAGCTCTTATGGTCATTGTAAATCGCCTTGGAACCCCAAGACTATGGGCAATAGCTCATGAAAACAGCCATAACATGTGAAAACTACGAGTTTTAGATCATATCTCTCAAACATGTATCAAGTTTTACTATCGCTGTAAATTGACATGAACTCCAAATCTGTGGGCAATAGCTCACCAACAAAGCTATAAAACGTGAAAAACTACGAGTTTATGGTCATAATTCTAAAACATGTATTGGGTCTTAAGGTCGTTCAAAATCACCCTACAACCACAAAACTATGAGCAATAGCTCATGAAAAATAGCCATAAAATAGAAAAACGACGAGTTTTTAGTCATAACTCTCAAACATGTATCGAGTGTTATGGTCGTTCAAAATAGCCCTAGAACCCCAAAACTATGGGCAAGCTCATGAAAACGGCCATGAAGCTTGAAAACGACCTATTTTTGGTCATAACTCTCAAGCATGTATCAGCTCTTACGGTCGTTGTAAATCGCCCTGGAACCCCAAAACTATGGGCAATAGCTCATGAAAACAACAATAAAATGTGAAAACTACGAGTTTTAGATCATATCTCTCAAATAGGTATCAAGTTTTACTATCGCTGTAAAGTGACATGAACTCCAAATCTGTGGGCAATAGCTCACGAACACAGCTGTAAAACGTGAAAAACTACGAGTTTATGGTCATAATTCTAAAACATGTATCGGGTCTTCAGGTCGTTCAAAATCGCCCTACAACCACAAAACTATGGGCAATAGCTCATGAAAAATAGCCATAAATTAGAAAAATCACGAGTTTTTGGTCATAACTCTCAAAGATTTATCGAGTGTTATGGTCGTTCAAAATCGCCCTAGAATCCCAAAACTATCGGAAAGAGCTCATGAAAACGGCCATGAAGCGCGAAAATGGCTTGATTTTGGTCATAACTCTCAAGCATGTATCAGCTCTTACGGTCATTGCAAATCGCCCTGGAACCCCAAAACTATGGGCAATAGCTCATGAAAACAGCAATAAAATGTGAAAACTACGAGTTTTAGATCATCCGTCTCAAACAGGTATCAAGTTTTACTATCGTTGTAAATTGACATGAACTCCAAATCTATGGGCAATAGCTCACGAACATAGCTATAAAACGTGAAAAACTACGAGTTCATGGTCATAATTCTAAAACATGTATCGGGTCTTAAGGTCGTTCAGAATCGTCCTACAACCACAAAACTATGGGCAATAGCTTATGAAAAATAGCCATAAAATAGAAAAACGACGAGTTTTTGGTCATAACTCTCAAACATTTATCGAGTGTTATTGTCGTTCAAAATAGCCCTAGAACCCCAAAACTATGGGCAATAGCTCATGAAGACGGCCATGAAGCTTGAAAACGACCTATTTTTGGTCATAACTCTTAAGCATGTATCAGCTCTTACGGTCGTTGTAAATCGCCCTGGAACCCCAAGACTATGGGCAATAGCTCATGAAAATAGCCATAAAATGTGAAAACTACGAGTTTTAGATCATATCTCTCAAACATGTATCAAGTTTTACTATCGTTGTAAATTGACCCGAGCTACAAATCTGTGGGCAATAGCTCACGAACACAGCTATAAAACGTGAAAAACTACGAGTTTATGGTCATTATTCTAAAACATGTATCGGGTCTTAAGGTCGTTCAAAATCGCCCTACAACCACAAAACTATGGGCAATAGCTTATGAAAAATAGCCATAAAATAGAAAAACGACGAGTTTTTGGTCATAACTCGCAAATATTTATCGAGTGTTATGGTCGTTCAAAATAGCCCTAGAACCCCAAAACTATGGGCAATAGCTCATGAAAACGGCCATGAAGCTTGAAAACGACCTATTTTTGGTCATAACTCTCAAGCATGTATCAGCTCTTACGATCGTTGTAAATCGCCCTGGAATCCCATAACTATGGGCAATAGCTCATGAAAACAGCAATAAAATGTGAAAACTACGAGTTTTAGATCATATCTCTCAAACAGGTATCAAGTTTTACTATCGTTGTAAATTGACATGAACTCCAAATCTGTGGGCAATAGCTCACGAACACAGCTATAAAACGTGAAAAACTACGAGTTTATGGTCATTATTCTAAAACATGTATCGGGTCTTAAGGTCATTCAAAATCGCCCTACAACCACAAAACTATGAGCAATAGCTCATGAAAAATAGAAAAACGACGAGCTTTTAGTCATAACTCTCAAACATGTATCGAGTGTTATGGTCGTTCAAAATAGCCCTAGAACCCCAAAACTATGGGCAATAGCTCATGAAAACGGCCATGAAGCTTGAAAACGACCTATTTTTGGTCATAACTCTCAAGCATGTATCAGCTCTTACGGTCGTTGTAAATCGCCCTGGAATCCCATAACTATGGGCAATAGCTCATGAAAACAGCAATAAAATGTGAAAACTACGAGTTTTAGATCATATCTCTCAAACAGGTATCAAGTTTTACTATCGTTGTAAATTGACATGAACTCCAAATCTGTGGGCAATAGCTCACGAACACAGCTATAAAACGTGAAAAACTACGAGTTTATGGTCATTATTCTAAAACATGTATCGGGTCTTAAGGTCGTTCAAAATCGCCCTACAACCACAAAACTATGGGCAATAGCTTATGAAAAATAGCCATAAAATAGAAAAACGACGAGTTTTTGGTCATAACTCGCAAATATTTATCGAGTGTTATGGTCGTTCATAATCGCCCTAGAACCCAAAAACTATGGGAAATTTCTCATGAAAACGGCCATGAAGCTTGAAAACGACCTATTTTTGGTCATAACTCTCAAGCATGTATCAGCTCTTACGGTCGTGGTAAATCGCCCTGGAACCCCAAAACTATGGGCAATAGCTCATGAAAACAGCCATAAAATGTGAAAACTACGTGTTTTAGATCATATCTCTCAAACATGTATCAAGTTTTATTATCGTTGTAAATTGACCTGAACTCCAAATCTGTGGGCAATAGCTCACGAACACAGCTATAAAACGTGAAAAACTACAAGTTTATGGTCATAAGTCTAAAACATGTATCGGGTCTTCAGGTCGTTCAAATTCGCCCTACAACCACAAAACTATGGGCAATAGCTCATGAAAAATAGCCATAAATTAGAAAAATCACGAGTTTTTGGTCATAACTCTCAAAGATTTATCGAGTGTTATGGTCGTTCAAAATCGCCCTAGAACCCCAAAACTATCGGAAATAGCTCATGAAAACGGCCATGAAGCGCGAAAATGGCTTGATTTTGGTCATAACTCTCAAGCATGTATCAGCTCTTACGGTCATTGTAAATCGCCCTGGAACCCCAAAACTATGGGCAATAGCTCATGAAAACAGCCATAAAATGTGAAAACTACGAGTTTTAGATCATATCTCTCAAACATGTATCAAGTTTTACTATCGTTGTAAATTGACCTGAGCTCCAAATCTGTGGGCAATAGCTCACGAACACAGCTATAAAACGTGAAAAACTACGAGTTTATGGTCATTATTCTAAAACATGTATCGGGTCTTAAGGTCGTTCAAAATCGCCCTACAACCACAAAACTATGGGCAATAGCTTATGAAAAATAGCCATAAAATAGAAAAACGACGAGTTTTTGGTCATAACTCGCAAATATTTATCGAGTGTTATGGTGGTTCAAAATAGCCCTAGAACCCCAAAACTATGGGCAATAGCTCATGAAAACGGCCATGAAGCTTGAAAACGACCTATTTTTGGTCATAACTCTCAAGCATGTATCAGCTCTTACGGTCGTTGTAAATCGCCCTGGAATCCCATAACTATGGGCAATAGCTCATGAAAACAGAAATAAAATGTGAAAACTACGAGTTTTAGATCATATCTCTCAAACAGGTATAAAGTTTTACTATCGTTGTAAATTGACCTGAGCTCCAAATCTGTGGGCAATAGCTCACGAACACAGCTATAAAACGTGAAAAACTACGAGTTTATGGTCATTATTCTAAAACATGTATCGGGTCTTAAGGTCGTTCAAAATCGCCCTACAACCACAAAACTATGGGCAATAGCTCATGAAAATAGCCATAAAATAGAAAAACGACGAGTTTTTAGTCATAACTCTCAAATATTTATCGAGTGTTATGGTCGTTCAAAATATCCCTAGAACCCCAAAACTATGGGCAATAGCTCATGAAAACGGCCATGAAGCTTGAAAACAACCTATTTTTGGTCATAACTCTCAAGCATGTATCAGCTCTTACGGTCGTGGTAAATCGCCCTGGAACCCCAAAACTATGGGAAATAGCTCATGAAAACAGCCATAAAATGTGAAAACTACGTGTTTTAGATCATATCTCTCAAACATGTATCAAGTTTTATTATCGTTGTAAATGGACCTGAACTCCAAATCTGTGGGCAATAGCTCACGAACACAGCTATAAAGCGTGAAAAACTACAAGTTTATGGTCATAAGTCTAAAACATGTATCGGGTCTTCAGGTCGTTCAAAATCGCCCTACAACCACAAAACTATGGGCAATAGCTCATGAAAAATAGCCATAAATTAGAAAAATCACGAGTTTTTGGTCATAACTCTCAAAAGATTTATCGAGTGTTATGGTCGTTCAAAATCGCCCTAGAATCCCAAAACTATCGGAAAGAGCTCATGAAAACGGCCATGAAGCGCGAAAAATGGCTTGATTTTGGTCATAACTCTCAAGCATGTATCAGCTCTTACGGTCATTGCAAATCGCCCTGGAACCCCAAAACTATGGGCAATAGCTCATGAAAAACAGCAATAAAATGTGAAAACTACGAGTTTTAGATCATCCGTCTCAAACAGGTATCAAGTTTTACTATCGTTGTAAATTGACATGAACTCCAAATCTATGGGCAATAGCTCACGAACATAGCTATAAAACGTGAAAAACTACGAGTTCATGGTCATAATTCTAAAACATGTATCGGGTCTTAAGGTCGTTCAGAATCGTCCTACAACCACAAAACTATGGGCAATAGCTTATGAAAAATAGCCATAAAATAGAAAAAACGACGAGTTTTTGGTCATAACTCTCAAACATTTATCGAGTGTTATTGTCGTTCAAAATAGCCCTAGAACCCCAAAACTATGGGCAATAGCTCATGAAGACGGCCATGAAGCTTGAAAACGACCTATTTTTGGTCATAACTCTTAAGCATGTATCAGCTCTTACGGTCGTTGTAAATCGCCCTGGAACCCCAAGACTATGGGCAATAGCTCATGAAAATAGCCATAAAATGTGAAACTACGAGTTTTAGATCATATCTCTCAAACATGTATCAAGTTTTACTATCGTTGTAAATTGACCTGAGCTCCAAATCTGTGGGCAATAGCTCACGAACACAGCTATAAAACGTGAAAAACTACGAGTTTATGGTCATTATTCTAAAACATGTATCGGGTCTTAAGGTCGTTCAAAAATCGCCCTACAACCACAAAACTATGGGCAATAGCTTATGAAAAATAGCCATAAAATAGAAAAACGACGAGTTTTTGGTCATAACTCGCAAATATTTATCGAGTGTTATGGTCGTTCAAAAATAGCCCTAGAACCCCAAAACTATGGGCAATAGCTCATGAAAACGGCCATGAAGCTTGAAAACGACCTATTTTTGGTCATAACTCTCAAGCATGTATCAGCTCTTTACGATCGTTGTAAATCGCCCTGGAATCCCATAACTATGGGCAATAGCTCATGAAAACAGCATAAAATGTGAAAACTACGAGTTTTAGATCATATCTCTCAAACAGGTATCAAGTTTTACTATCGTTGTAAATTGACATGAACTCCAAATCTGTGGGCAATAGCTCACGAACACAGCTATAAAACGTGAAAAACTACGAGTTTATGGTCATTATTCTAAAACATGTATCGGGTCTTAAGGTCGTTCAAAATCGCCCTACAACCACAAAACTATGGGCAATAGCTCATGAAAAATAGCCATAAAATAGAAAAACAACGAGTTTTTAGTCATAACTCTCAAATATTTATCGAGTGTTATGGTCGTTCAAAATATCCCTAGAACCCCAAAACTATGGGCAATAGCTCATGAAAACGGCCATGAAGCTTGAAAACAACCTATTTTTGGTCATAACTCTCAAGCATGTATCAGCTCTTACGGTCGTGGTAATCGCCCTGGAACCCCAAAACTATGGGAAATAGCTCATGAAAACAGCCATAAATGTGAAAACTACGTGTTTTAGACCATATCTCTCAAACATGTATCAAGTTTTATTATCGTTTGTAAATGGACCTGAACTCCAAATCTGTGGGCGATAGCTCACGAACACAGCTATAAAGCGTGAAAAAACTACAAGTTTATGGTCATAAGTCTAAAACATGTATCGGGTCTTCAGGTCGTTCAAAATCGCCCTACAACCACAAAACTATGGGCAATAGCTCATGAAAAATAGCCATAAATTAGAAAAATCACGAGTTTTTGGTTATAACTCTCAAAGATTTATCGAGTGTTATGGTCGTTCAAAATCGCCCTAGAATCCCAAAACTATCGGAAAGAGCTCATGAAAACGGCCATGAAGCGCGAAATGGCTTGAATTTTGGTCATAACTCTCAAGCATGTATCAGCTCTTACGGTCATTGCAAATCGCCCTGGAACCCCAAAACTATGGGCAATAGCTCATGAAACAGCCATAAAATAGTGAAAACTACGAGTTTTAGATCATATCGTCTCAAACAGGTATCAAGTTTTACTATCGTTGTAAATTGACATGAACTCCAAATCTAGTGGGCAATAGCTCACGAACACTAGCTATAAAACGTGAAAAACTACGAGTTCATGGTCATAATTCTAAAACATGTATCGGGTCTTAAGGTCGTTCAAAATCGTCCCTACAACCACAAAACTATGGGCAATAGCTATGAAAATAGCCATAAAATAGAAAAACGACGAGTTTTTGGTCACTAACTCTCAAACATTTATCGAGTGTTATGGTCGTTCAAAATAGCCCTAGAACCCCAAAACTATGGGCAATAGCTCATGAAACGGCCATGAAGCTTGAAAACGACCTATTTTTGGTCATAACTCTTAAGCATGTATCAGCTCTTACGGTCGTTGTAAATCGCCCTGGAACCCCAAGAACTATGGGCAATAGCTCATGGAAAATAGCCATAAATGTGAAAACTACGAGTTTTAGATCATATCTCTCAAACATGTATCAAGTTTTACTATCGTTGTAAATTGACCTGAGCTCCAAATCTGTGGGCAATACCTCACGAACACAGCTATAAAACGTGAAAAACTACGAGTTTATGGTCATTATTCTAAAACATGTATCGGTCTTAAGGTCGTTCAAAATCGCCCTACAACCACAAAACTATGGGCAATAGCTTATGAAAAATAGCCATAAAATAGAAAAACGACGAGTTTTTGGTCATAACTCGCAAATATTTATCGAGTGTTATGGTCGTTCAAAATAGCCCTAGAACCCCAAAACTATGGGCAATAGCTCATGAAAACGGCCATGAGCTTGAAAACGACCTAATTTTTTGGTCATAACTCTCAAGCATGTATCAGCTCTTACGATCGTTGTAAATCGCCCTGGAATCCCATAACTATGGGCAATAGCTCATGAAAACAGCAATAAAATGTGAAAACTACGAGTTTGTAGATCATATCTCTCAAACAGGTATCAAGTTTTACTATCGTTGTAAATTGACATGAACTCCAAATCTGTGTGCAATAGCTCACGAACACAGCTATAAAACGTGAAAAACTACGAGTTTATGGTCATTATTCTAAAACATGTATCGGGTCTTAAGGGTCGTTCAAAATCGCCCTACAACCACAAAACTATGGGCAATAGCTCATGAAAAATAGCCATAAATAGAAAACCGACGAGTTTTAGTCATAACTCTCAAATATTTATCGAGTGTTATGGTCCGTTCAAAATATCCCTAGAACCCCAAAACTATGGGCAATAGCTCATGAAAACGGCCATGAAGCTTGAAAACAACCTATTTTTGGTCATAACTCTCAAGCATGTATCAACTCTTACGGTCGTGGTTAAAAATCGCCCTGGGAACCCCAAACTATGGGAAATAGCTCATGAAAACAGCCATAAAATGTGAAAACTACGTGTTTTAGATCATATCTCTCAAACATGTATCAGTTTTATTATCGTTGTAAATGGACCTGAACTCCAAATCTGTGGGCGATAGCTCACGAACACAGCTATAAAGCGTGAAAAACTACAAGTTTATGGTCATAAGTCTAAACATGTATCGGGTCTTCAGGTCGTTCAAAAATCGCCATACAACCACAAAACTATGGGCAATAGCTCATGAAAAACTAGCCATAAATTAGAAAAATCACGAGTTTTTGGTTATAAACTCTCAAAGATTTATCGAGTGTTATGTCGTTCAAAAATCGCCCTAGAATCCCAAAACTATCGGAAAGAGCTCATGAAAACGGCCATGAAGCGCGAAAATGGCTTGATTTTGGTCATAACTCTCAAGCATGTATCAGCTCTTACGGTCATTGCAAATCGCCCTGGAACCCCAAAACTATGGGCAATAGCTCATGAAAACAGCAATAAAATGTGAAAACTACGAGTTTTGTAGATCATCCTCTCAAAATGGTATCAAGTTTTACTATCGTTGTAAATTGACATGAACTCCAAATCTGTGGGCAATAGCTCACGAACACAGCTATAAAACGTGAAAAACTACGAGTTTATGGTCATAATTCTAAAACATGTATCGGGTCTTAAGGTCGTTCAAAATCGCCCTACAACCACAAAACTATGGGCAATAGCTCATGAAAAATAGCCATAAAATAGAAAAACGACGAGTTTTTGGTCATAACTCTCAAACATTTATCGAGTGTTATGGTCGTTCAAATAGCCCTAGAACCCCAAAACTATGGGCAATAGCTCATGAAAACGGCCATGAAGCTTGAAACGCCTATTTTGGTCATAACTCTCAAGCATGTATCAGCTCTTACACGTCGTTGTAAATCGCCCTGGAACCCCAAACTATGGGCAATAGCTCATGAAAATAGCCATAAAATGTGAAAACTACGAGTTTTAGATCATATCTCTCAAACATGTATCAAGTTTTTACTATCGTTGTAAATTGACCTGAACTCCAAATATGTGGGCAATAGCTCACGAACACAGCTATAAAA